>CM038671.1:789816285-791016285 GCA_021605145.1 Aegilops bicornis | reverse complement strand
ACTCCAAAGGATTGCTCCAATTGATCTACATCAACATTGAGCATCCACATCTTCAACACCTACATGAAGTCATCATCGACAAAACCCAAGGTTAGTTCATCCCTCTAAGGGGATCTCACATCTAGGGGAGCTTAACTCTAAGAATTGAGTCAAAGCAACTCTAATGGTGTGAACACATCAATGCATTATGTAAAAGTGGTAACCCCACTTGAGCTTAAACGATGAGTATGACCTATGATCAAATGTTTCTCATTTGACTCCTAAGTCAATATACTCATATATAGATGACCTAGTCATCGCCAATTGTTTGATAGATGCTAGAATTGGTTGTGCATGCTTTGCCACATATTTCATTTGTCATCTTATTGTGTGAGCATGTTGGTTGCATATTTACTCATTCAATGACATCCACTTTTTGTTTTGATTGTTTGGTTCTTTCTTCTTTTGGCCAAGTGGATGTACAAGAATGCCTAAGAACTTTCTCTAGCTATCTATGCTTTTCTCGTCTCAAACTCTATTCATGCTACATCACAAAATTTGATCAAGTCAGATTCGAACCACTCTGTGTGAGGAGCACTCGGAGTTCCCGATTCGTCATAGACTTAAACTTCCAAAACTTCTTTGTGATTTTCGGTCTGACCGATTCCTCCATTTCGGTCGTACCGAGATCACTAAGTCGATCTAGGTTTTCAATCTCGGTGCAACCGATTTGAACTTCGGTCACACCGAGTTGCTGTAATCGAACACGATTATGCATCTCGGTGCCACCGAGTTGTTCCACTCGGTCACACCGGCTGTGGTCGGGCTATATATAGTCACGGGCAAAAATTTGGAAATTTCTCCGAACCCCTTTCGCCCGCGCAATAGCTCGCTCTGCCTCCAAGGTCTCCGGATTGTCTCCTCGTCGCCAGCCGCCTCCTGTCGCTGGTCTCCGCCGCCGTCAACGGAATTCAACCCCGCCGTTGCCGCCGTAGCGAGTTCATCGCCGAGCTAGGGTATGGACTCGATCACAGTGCTATCCTCGTCCGGTTCCTAGCACATTGTGTTCTTATTGATTCTTTCCACGATTGAAACACTCCTATCCAGTCAATGCAATTCGTAGATTTGAAAATTTAGGGTTAGGTTTTTGCCGAAACCATCTCGGACCCACCAAGTTGAAAAACTCGGTCCCACCGATTTGGCTTATGCCATTGCACTAGTAACTCTCGATCTGACCGAGAATTGCTAATCGGTGCGATCGATTTTAGGACTTTGTGAAACCCTAGCAGTCTCGGTGCCACCGAACTGTGACTCGGTCCAACCGAGTTCATCAGCTTAGGTTCCAAAACTGCTTCGGTATCACCGAGTTTGAAAATCGGTTGATCCGAAATGCTTTCTGTGGAAAACTAAAACTAAATTTTTGAATCATTCTTTTGCAAAAGTCTCTGCATTTTGTGATGCTCATCCACTCTATCTCATCTATAACTCTTCACAGGGTCAGCAGTCAGTGTTTACAGCATGTCAGACCAGAGTGATAGTCAGAACAATTCAGAAGGGCAGATGCACATGAGTGAGGGCACTTGTCCCTCAAGCAGCTCAGATGAGGGGAGTGGAAGCACTCCGAGCAACCTGCCTAAGGCTGCTACCAGGCAAAGGAAGAAGAGAACTTCAGACTCTGAAGATGAGGATTATAGAGCAGAAGAAGATGAGGCTACCTCCAAGAAAGTAGTACTCAAAAAGGAGTATGGCTCAGCAAAGCATACAAAGCCAGGCTTGAAAATTAAAAGGCATGCAGGCAGACAACCAATGTCCAAAGCCAGAGACTCAACTAAACTGCCTGAGAAGCCTGATCCCAAGAGCATGTTGCTGCAGAGGGAAAGAAAAGGAAAGAAAGGGTCAAGAAGACCATGGCAAGAGTGATTGGGAAGCCTTCCATGATGGAAGAGGAAGAGGAAGAAGAGCTTGCTGCACCAGCACCCAAGGCACCAAAGCTTATGGGTGATGCTATTAGATCAGGGGCTGCAACAACTAAGCCCAAGGAAGCACCCAAAGCTGCCCCCAAGGCCAAGAATGCACCCAAGAGGAATACCAGGAGTATTCCAGCTGCTGAGAAGAACAAGGCCCCAATGCCTGAGGTTGCTGAGGAGGAAGATGAAGAAGGACAAGTTCTGAGGAAGCTCAAGCCCAAGATACTGGACCACAATGATGCTCATCCTGTGGCTGAAAACATGAAGATCGGGGAGAGATAATGGGTTGAGGATATGGAGAGAGACATATCCATATGCCACAAGGAGAAGGACTTACGTGGATTACGGGTTCCACACCAAGGAGCAGCAGGACTTTTATGAGACTATCTTGCTGGATAATAAGCCCATAGTTTGCGATATGAGATGGGTAAACTGGACCTACATGAAGGAGAACGCAGAACACTACCTGGAGTATATGACAGCAAAGGTGCTTGTGGAGTTGCTGATTTTGTTGGGCGAAGCTCACCAAGCTGAACGATTTAACTTATCATTCAATTCTACTCCACAGCACATTTCTATCCAGATGGCAGGATAGTGTGGATGTCAGAAGGAACCAGATATCAGTCTACCATAGAGGAATGGGCAAGGTTGATCAATGCCCCAAAGGAAAGTGAGGATGACCTGGACATTTATGGTAAGAAGAAAATGGATCATAACTCAATGGCACATATGTACAAGGAGATCCCAGATGATGCAATTGAGATCTTCAAGTTTGGATCAGTCCATTTTCTGCTGTCAGGGCTGCCTACGATCAACTGGATCTTAAGGCATACTCTTTTGCCCAAGTCAGGTGACCATAACATGATTAGAGGGCATGGAATCAATTTGCTTCACGTTTTTGATGTGCCTCAGAAATTCAAGGTCATGAGCCTCATAGTCGAGACAATTAAGAGGTCAGCAGATCGGAAGAGGAGCTGTGGTTATGCCCCATGATTCAGGAGTTGATAAACTTCGAAGATGGGCACAGGAAAGTATCTCTTGGATAAGGAACACATGGTCCTATATCCTGATTTTGAGGACAATCGAGTTGTCATGACAGAGAATGAACCATCATCAGTGCAAGCTCAGGAGAGAAAGGAGAAGGCAAGACAAGAGAAAGCTGCAAAGATGCCAACTCAAGTAGAGGCATCTGACTACTTTCTGAAGAGCAAGCAGGAGCAGCTTGGTTACTTAATAGCATCAAATCTACAGATTGAGAAGGGGTTGGCCACCCTAACTCAAAACCAGGAGAGCCTGGAGAGAATCATGGAACAAAAATTCTATGATCTTGATGTCAAAGTAATTGAGATTCAGTCAGCTGTGGAGCAATTACAAGATGATATGCAGGAGAGGAATGGCAAGACGACAACTGATGCATTTGCCAGAGTGCCTAGAGCTCAAAGGTCAGCTGCAGTACCAACTCTAGACACCAGAGCAACTTCTTCCCCTCCAGCTACAGCCCCAGCTCAACCAGCTCCAGCTCCAACTTCTTCAGCTCCTACCACGTCTACTGATGCGTTCATCCTTGGAGTCCTGTCTACACCACCAGAAGACCAAGCCTGAGAGACGACATAGTACTATGCATTTTCTATGAACTTTTTGGTAACTTGTTGCCAAAGGGGGAGAAAAATGTATAGATCATAGGCTTCGAGAGAGAGAGAGAGTGTTGCTTTTGTTCTCTCTTGATTTGGTGGTTCAAACTTGTTTGCTTTTGATTGCTTGAGATACTATGCTATTCTTGTGAGACATTGATGATCATGTGTTTGATCATAAGCTACACTTATGCATGTTTGATGATATTATCTTATCTATCCTATGTGATCATTCACTTTGCTTGGTGATGAGTGCATGTATTCAATCTTTATCATTTTGAGCGCTCCACCAAGATGTATATGACATGGAAGAGTAACCCATGAGCCTAATTCCTTGTGCATTTGCAGTCCAAAGCAAATCTTAAACTATGCACAAATTTAGGGGGAGCTCTTGCTTATTACATAGTTCTCAAAGCGACGATGCTTTTCAATCTTATTATCATTTGTCGAAGCTTTGATCTATATGTTGTCATCAATTACCAAAAGGGGAGATTGAAAGTGCAACTATCCCTAGGTGGTTTTGGTAATTCATAACAACATATAGCTCATTGAGCTAATGCTATTCCAAGATGAACATTTCAGGAAAGCTCAATGAATGGCATGGCATGGATGATGAAAGTGGATCCCTCAAAATACTAAGGATAAAGGATTGGCTCAAGCTCAAAAGCTCAAGACTCTTCATTTTATATTTTAGTGATCCAAGATCACATTGAGTCTATAGGAAAAGCCAATACTATCAAGAAGGGATGAGGTGTTGCTTAATGAGCCTTTTGCTTCATGTGCTTAGTGATATTCTCCAAAACCCTCCACTACTTTCTCACATCCACAAATGACCTAAACCTAAAGCCAAAATCGGTCACACCGATTCTTTCTATCCGGCGCCACCGATTTCAAAGTCATAGCCACTGCCACAAACCCTAGGCAAATCGGTCCTACCGATAGGGATCTCGGTCTCACCGAGATGGGATTGTAATCTCTCTGTTTCCTTCGTAACGTTTCGGTCTAACCGAAGTAAGCGATCGGTCCCACCGAGATTGCAATGTAAACTCTCTGTTTCCCTTTTGTAACATTTCGGTCTCACCGAAAAGAGCAAATCGTCCCACCGAAGTTTACTCCGACCAACTCTCCGAAAGCTTATTACCAAAATCGGTCTCACCGAGTTTGTATGTCGGTCTTACCGAGATTACGTTATGCCCTAACCCTAACCGAATCGGTCTCACCGAGTTGCATGTCGATCCACGAAAATCACTAACGGTCACTAGGTTTACTAAATCAGTCCGACCGAGTCTGTTGAATCGGTCCCACCGAGTTTGGTAATTGTGTGTAACGGTTAGATTTTGTGTGGAGGCTATATATACCCCCTCCACCTCCTCTTCATTCGTGGAGAGAGCCATCAGAACAAACCTACACTTCCAACTTACCAGGTTACGAGAGAGAACCACCTACTCATGTGTTGAGGCCAAGATATTCCACTCCTACCATATGAATCTTGATCTCTAGCCTTCCCCAAGTTGCTTTCCACTCAAACCCTCTTTCCACCAGATCCAAATCCTATGAGAGAGAGAGTTGAGTGTTGGGGAGACTTATCATTTGAAGCACAAGAGCAAGGAGTTCATCATCAACACACCATTTGTTACTTCTTGGAGTGGTGTCTCCTAGATTGGCTAGGTGTCACTTGGGAGCCTCCGACAAGATTGTGGAGTTGAACCAAGGAGTTTGTAAGGGAAGGAGATCGCCTACTGTGAAGATCTACCGCTAATGAGGCAAGTCCTTCGTGGGCGTCGGCCATGGTGGGATAGACAAGGTTGCTACTTCGTGGACCCTTCGTGGGTGGAGCCCTCCGTGGACTCGCGCAACCGTTACCCTTCGTGGGTTGAAGTCTCCATCAACGTGGAGTTACGATAGCACCACCTATCGGAACCACGCCAAAAACATCCGTGTTTCCAATTGCGTTTGAATCCTCCAAACCCTTCCCTTTACTTTCTTGCAAGTTGCATGCTTTAATTTCCGCTGCCTATATACTCTTTGCATGCTTGCTTGATTTGTGTGATGATTGCTTGACTTGTCCTAAGATAGCTAAAATCTGTCAAACTCTAAAATTGGGAAAAGGTTAAGTTTTTAATTGGTCAAGTAGTCTAATCACCCCCCTCTAGACATACTTCAAGGTCCTACAAAGACATTTCACCAAATTAGAAGCAATGCAATGGAAGGTAGACACCATATGAAAGATGCTACAAATATCGCTCTGCCAAGTTAATAGTGTCTCATCATAAATGGCATTTAAACAAATGTGAAGCAGTACAAGAAATAAATCATATGCAAGATGCAAACAACATCACACTACCATGTTAGAGGTCTCTCGTCATTAGTGCCATTGCATATTCACAACATTGCATATTCACAGCTTATGATGTGTAAACTAAGGAGAAGGCATTTCAACAAATTAGAAGCAATGAAAGCTAGACACCATATGAAAGATGCAGCGAATATCACTCTACCAAGTTAAAACTGTCTCGTCATAAGTGCCATTTCAACAAATTAGTAGTACAAGCTAGAAAAGAATGTGAGATGTAACCTATATCACACTCTGAAGTCAAACTTGTCTTATAATAAGTGATTGTTGCAGGTTACACAACAGTAGTAATTTGATGTAAGAACATGGTGTGATAGACAGATATTGTATGTTCTAGAAACATGAACACATGTCTTATTCAAGTATAATGTGTAAAGTAAGCAGATGGAATTCAACAAAATTAGAAGCAAAACAAGCTAGACATCACACATAACATGCAACCACATATAACAGTGCCAAGTTAGAGGGAGCACCAGTGATGTTGCACTAGGGGAGACGTGCTCATCATAAACACAACTTTGTTGAGTGTCTAAGCATGTGTTGTCTTGGAAATCATCTTTGGGGTGTGGAGGAGTAGAAACTGTAGAGGCCCTCCGTTCGGAAGGAGCACCTTTATCCGCTGCCTTGCTAACTTCCTTCCGCTTTATTGATTTTGAATTGTCAAGTAAAACCGACAAGAAAAAGCAATAAAATTCTCTCTTCAGAACTCATTCATGCATGATACTGACAATCACTACTTTGATGTAAGGCAAACACATGATACCAGGATGGAATATGTACGAAAAACAGGACGGCATGACATGTTCACAACTATTTGTGTAAACTAAGCCGGAACCATTCCAGCAAATAAGAAGCAATGCAAGCTAGACACCACATGAAAGATGCAACCAATATGACTCTGCCAAGTTAAAAGCGTCTCATCATAAATGGAATTTCAACAAATTAGAAGCAGCGCATGCTATAAATCATATGAAAGATGCAACTAATATCACACTGCATATACTAAAGGTGTCTCGTCATATTGATTGATGCGGGATACAAAAAAAAACAATAGTTTTATGCAAGGACATGCTTAATAGACAGATGTACTATGTACTAAATACAGGAAGGCATGTCACATTAACAGGTATAATGTACTATAAGCTAAGAAGACTAGCACATGCAGTTTAACCAGATTGGAAGAATTACAATCTAGACACCATATGCAACATGCAACCACATATCACGCTGCCAAGTTAGAGCAAGCACCTGCGATGCTAGTGTAGGGGAAATGCTGTAATCAACTCTGAGCTACGTTCACTATCTTCATCTAGCATTTACATTTCTTGAGAATCATGTCGGAGGCTGACCCTGCATTCTTTAAATGAGTAGTCCCTCGCCTGCCTGCCTCGTCATAAGTGATTGATGAGGGATACACAAGAACATTAGTTTGATGTAAGAACATGGTTAATACGAGATGTACTAGTATGTACCAAAAGCGAAAGGCCTGTCATATTCAAAGGTATAATGTGTAAGCTAAGCAGATGCAATTTAACCAAATTGGAAGCAATACAAGCTAGACATCCGGCTGGAGTGGTGAGCATGATCATCTAGGACACGAGAGCCTGGTGGGAGGCGGGCTGCCGCCACCATCGCAGCTTTTAGTTGGCTTCGGTGATGCCTATCTTTCTTTGGGCTTGTCACTTTGGCTCGGCCCGATGCTACGACTAGCTATTTGTCTTCACAGTGCTCCGGGATGGTGGTTCATGTAAAAAATACCTTTCCTTATCTTGATAAAGACTGACTTGACCTTTCGAATACAAGCTAGACACCATATGCAACATGCAACCACATATGACACCGTGAAGTTAAAGCAAGCACACAGGATGGTGGTTCACGGCGGCGAGATCATCAACTCGAGCTACGTTCCCGTCTCCATCTCACGACACTACACCCTTTAAAGTCTTGAAACATGTCTAGCCTAGCAGCGTACCAGCTGGGCGAAGTTCTCTCTTCTCTTTCCTACTTACGTGAAGGCAGGTCTGAAATACCCTTGCATAAAAACACAATAGTGAGAGTATGGGTGAAGTGTGTGCGAGAACTAGAAACCTTGTAAAAGTAGCAGATAGCCGGTGGCTGAAAAATAAATGACAGGAGACATATGATAGCTTTACAATATTGCATGGCAAACAAAATTAGATTCTACTCCGTATGATTTTGTAATATATGAGCACAGGAAATGCAGGTACTCCTCCAGCACACCACCACATGTTGTCCTATCAAGATAACAGTCAACAAAAAATAAATAGGCCAGTCGATTTTTTTATGAACCGTTCGATCTATAAGGAATGGGCAGGTGGCCTTCGTCTACCTCCCTTGATCCTTGTTGATGATCTTTCTCGAACCGCCAGCGACCACCGCCCCCCTGCCTCCGCCGCCCCGCCCTCCCCACGACCTCACACCACCGCCGTGCTTGGCAGCGCCCCCAGGCCATCCCTTTAATCCCGGCCGACCTCCAGATCGGCGCCAGTAGCTCTAGGCCGCACACGCCCCTAAGATAAACACCAAGGCGCTGTTTCCCCGGCGTAATAGTTGTACTAGTGCCTGTTACGCCGGGGAATGCTTCCGTTAATTGGGAATCAACTGGCCAGAAATTGAAATTCAGGGAGGCGACGGACCTCTAGCTAAGGTGAAATAGTATATGAGGAGAAACCTTGTGCATCGCGAGTTACTAGGAACATCTAATATCAAGAAGAAGCGGTCAACTAGTGTCTTTTGTGGGATGAATACCGTGCAAGCAGAGACGTAAAATTTGCACGAATAAGGGAAGAGGAGTACCTTCTTCGGTTGCCGGTGTGGTCACCTCCACATGTCGCTCCGATCTTCTTCTTTTTACCGGGGAAACCGATGTTCTGGAGGGTGCAGGCTTGGACGAACCCATGGCCAAATTGTTGACTATGTTGCCGTGGCCGTATGTCGGCGGAGGGGAAGCAGATCCGAGGCGGCAAAGGACGGCGTAGCAGGAACAACTCCGGTGCGGTGGAGGGTAGCGAAGTTGGAGCAGCGGCGGTGAGCCGCAGGACGACGTGGTTGAACTGGCTCGGGTACGGACGGCTCGGCCTCGGCTTCAACTACTAGCCGTGGAGGGCCTTGCGGTTGAGGTTGCGGTGGACGACGACATCGGGGTATCGGCTCCAGCGTGATGGAGGAGGGCGGCGGTTGATGGGTTGGATGGGGTGGCGGACGAAGGACGCCGGGGTTTCACGGCGGGTGGAGAGGTAGTTTTGGCGCCCACGGGGTACGAATGGGGAATCAGACGGGTGGGGGGGGGACCATGTTTCGGTCTAGGACGCACTTGTTTTTGGCTTTTTTGAACAAAAGATGGGACGCGCTTGTATGAAATTTGGGGAAAGTACAAACTTTGCCCCCCTCTTAAATTTCGGACCTACTGCGGGTCGGGGGTAGGATGGTAATCCCAGGTGTCCCAAATAGTGGGCGGGAGCGATTTCGGCCGCGCGCATGTGTGCTTAGGCAGCCATTGTGTATGAATGTTTTTCGGAGGCGGTTGCGTGGCGTCTAGATGAAGCTACAAACCTACCCCGGTTTAGACCTTTGGACGTCGGGCCGGCGGGTTTCACGGGTCGGAGTTATTAGAAAAGTAATTTCCTTGTACTACCAAACATTAGTCTCACGCGGTTTCGGGCGAGTAGAGGCTCTTTTGGCGCTTCGTTCGGAATTTTGAAACACAAGCATTCACGTTTAGAGTACTCTTGAACTATGAGGATTGACCTAAATAGACAACGTTATATTTGACCTTGTATGTTTGAAAACCTCATTAAATTATCCGCTTCTTTTTGAAATTTTGACACTTGAAAATCCTATAACTACGATTATTTTGGAATGGAGGAGCTAAATTTGAATCTATTTTGTACACGACTACATATGCTATTATGTACAAAATCAGAGCAAAGATTGGTGCCCCCATAATTTAGGTATGGTTTACAAATGCCATGATATCAAATTCAAATAATTGAACGGACTTCACGTTGAATTCAATTTTTTTAAACCACCTTAAGTTGAATTCAAATGTATGCTAGTTCATATGTAGCTATTTATAATGTCCATTGTGTAACTTTCGTATGTATAATGTGCTTTACACGCACAACATGAACTATACTCACGTTTATATTCGATTGCTAAAGCGATGCATTGTCTGGAGTTCAAATTACTAACTATGTGGATCAATTGTGTCGAATAATAACATAGACATGCTCAAATTCGATAGAATCTAGATGTATGATGGATCAATGACCGCTCCTTACGCGAATTGCAAATATCATGATCCCATCCTAATATTTGGATACAATTTATATCTTTAATCAATGTGTAGAGCAGTCTTTTACGTGTAGTTTCACTCTCCATCGGTGGTCTCTCACACATGCTCAAACACTCCTCCCGAGGTGTCTTTCTCGCACACATGCTCTAGATATAACCCTCCCTCCCTCTCGTAACCATTTACAACTGTTTTCACTAACCTTTATCACAAGCACTCTTCCTCTCACAAACATGCACACGCACAATCCTCGTCGACCCTTTCTATATACATGGACCTGCCTACGTGTCTCATGTACGCACATTATCTTTACGCCTGTCTCTCATGCATTGTCTCACACCTCTCTTCCTAATCGAGGAGTATGATTCTAGCAGAGCATTCTGTAGGATGCCCCTTAAAGTTAGGTTGGATGAATAGTAATATCAGAGATAAAGGGGTTACCTTAGTCCGAGAACCTAGGGTTACAAATCCTAGACGGCTTTGTCAAGGACACAGAGAGTCCTTCACAATTCTGCTATCTTTGTCTTGTACGACTAGTCATCCATGGGTCTTCCTAAATGTGTCATGGGCCGACCAATGTGGCGCAGGACGGAACCGAATGAAGGGCCTCACCTCGACCCACCGAACCTCACGCGGTGACACACCCTCTGCCCCCACGTCTCATTATCTTCTCACACCCACACATACCAACACAAACACCACACACACAGAAAATTTCTCCTGGTGCCTCTATTCCCTCCCCCTTTCAAATACACACTCAAGGGAATGGAATCTCTTGTCGTGACGTCATATTCATCTCTCTCTATCTCTAGACCACTCTCATTTCTCGTGCTATCTCTCCCACGCCCCCCCGTCGGCCCTCTATCCATGCCTCTCTCGAATACGTAATACACACACATACCTCTCTAGGCCCCGCCAAATGCATCAACTACACATTCACACATGTTACATCACATACCCCATTGATCTAAAGAGCCCTCTCTTCACGTTTATTCCGCATACAACATTCCTTTTGAATAAAGTGTGGCCAAAAAATTATTTTAGAGTTTCTACATATATACAACATTACAAAGTTATATGGAGGAGTACGAACGCTAATTTGCATTGCATGGTGCCCACAATGATATTTATTCCACACTGTGAATTTGTATATTTTTATATTATATACAAAGTTAGTCATAATAAAGAGAAACGAAGAGCATCTCTCTCTCCATCGCATACCCCCCCTGTACGCCCCTTCCACGTATGCACACAAAACTATCTCCAGGTCCTCTAAAAGTAAGCCCCCAGAAAATTCACGCGTGTTTCATCTTTCTCTCGCGATATATGCAATGACGATCATTGTATTTGAAGCGAAAGCATAATACATACATTGGACTTCATAATCCACTCATTAAGGTCACCATTTACGTTTAGTGGTTATTATACAGTCACGGGCTCACCGTACAACTCTGTATTTGCTCATGACATGACTAGTTGACCAGTTAAACGCTCCACGTGGCACCTCTAGTGTTGCATCACATTATCTCACTACCATCGTGCCCACCTGTCGACTTGTATCTACTCTACATCTACACTCTCATAAAATACATAAAATACACTCTTATAAAAAACAGAGTTGGTGATGATGGTGTGCCCGCCATCCTGCAATGTAGGCCGTCCGATTTATATCTGACGGATAGGAAAGGAACTATGGCAATTTTGCAAAAAGGTACCCACACACCTCTCCACATTTGCAAATAAGGCCTTCCCTCGTTCATCCTTTTCTCTCACAAGATAAACAAGTCATACAAATGCATCTTGATGTTACGTGCAACGCACGTGCATCTTGCTAGTAAGAATGAAAACAAACGACAAAAAAATATTTTGACGGTGGTTCGAAGTCATGACCGAGGGCACAACGGACAAGGTGGCCTTGTATTGGTATGCTGAGTCGTCTATTTTAACACACAGGAGCTGGTGTGGTGATTATATACACACACGCACGCATGCACATGAACTGCATCCACGCAACACTCACACAAAGACATGCACCCACGCACGCACGCAACACTCACACGCACGCACACGCATGCATGCACACACCAGTACACCACACGACCAACACACACTCTCACGCTCAAGTGCTCAACCTACACGTGCATGCGCACACATCAGGCCATGCATACATACACAACCAGGTGATTCCCGCGCACGGGTTGGAGCCTTGTCGCGCCTACGTAAATTTGTGTTTATCTGACCTTTTCGCTATGCGAACTGACAGGTGGGACCCGCAAGGAACGTGGTCAATTTAACTAGTCAACATGGCGCCACGCAGACTATTTGGCCTGTCACCAGAGTGCAATCCGATGCTGAACTGTGAGCAAGTGACCGGATAATCACCGCAAAACGTATATAGTGACCGTAATCAGCTTATTCTGAAGTTCGGTGACCGTATTACGCTTTTCTCTCTGTAGGCCCTCCAAAACTACATCTCTACACGTTCTCGCATGTTACATCTAACAACTATGTAGTCTGACACTACTACTACACTAACACAATAAATCATATGTGTTTTTAGTTTTACTAGATATCATATTGTTACTTATAATTATTCAGTTTGCATACATTAAAATTGCCTTTGAAATGTATGGCGAGTATCATCTACAGCTGGAAAAATCCTGCCCTTTCCTGTTTAATCGGGTTTGTATCGATGGATCGTATAAAAACAGCAAAACTATAGTACTATACTGTACAAGTGACAGTTCAACTTTGGGCCGTCGTGTAAATCTACTCCTCCGTCGTAAGAGTGGGCGCTTTCGCTTTCATAAATCTTCTAGTCCCTTTCGCCGACATGTGGGACATCAAGCTACAGGGTCCACGTGCCATACCGGAATATAATGCAGAGCAGCCGGGGTGAAGCACCCCAGTCATGGCGCCGGCGTAGTAATGAGCAATGAGGCATCAAATCACAAAGCTGCACCTTTCCCGCAGTTAAGTTGGAGGGACGAAGTAATAATGCTAAAAAAATAAGTTGGGGGGACGAAGCAACCATCATTTAACTCGTTGCTGAATCCGCTTCTCCCTCATCTTCTTCAACTTAACCACGTGTTGCTTCTGCCGTTGTTCTGCCTCATGTGGGACGCGGATCGGCTTGGTAAAGCACTGGCACATGGGACCGCATGTTAGCAAACCGCCATCCGCGCGGCAAAATCACCTCCTTTTTACTAATCTTGATTCTATAATATTTTAGATCAATATAATTGAGATTTGTATAGATAGCACACAGGAGCAAAACTAAGTGGTACGGTTAAGGGCATCCACAATGTGTAGCCAAATGTGAAAATAGCTTTTGGCATCGCGGGAACCATTGTGGATGGTGTTGCCAAAGCCAAAAAGATGGAACCGAAGCTCCCTGATTGATTGATTGAAGGAATAGAAAATGCAACGTCTCTCCTCTTTCTCCCATGCTTGGACGCATGTAGTACAGTATAGAGCACAGAGTCTACTCCCCTGTCCCTTCTATCACAAATCACAAAGCAGTGAGGCGTCAAATCACAAAGCACAGACGAAGCAACCATCATTTCACTCTTCGCTGACTCCGCTTCTCCATCGTCTTCTTCGAGAAACCATCTCACCGCACTAGTACTCCTAGTAGTAGTACTAGTAAAGGACTTCCTGGATGCAAATAAGGAGGTTGTCTCGGCTTGTAGGCGGCACTTGCGAACGACTTACCGTGGTCTCCCTCAATGGTGTTCTTCGTCGAACGCACTTCGCCAAACCACACAAAAAAATCGTCGACGTCACTGCAATGGGGAAGGAAGTCAAATATAGTTACTACCTCCATTTTTTTGTACACAAGGCTAGTATTATCAAAATTACAATTTGCAAAGGACCACTAACACTAATCGAAGCAAAATTGATGGGGTTAGCAACCAAGGACATTAATATCCCCTGCATGCATGCGGAAGTGAGAAGGTTGGTTTGCATGGCACTGCATTAATCAAGCGATGAGGAGTGAGATGGTTAGCTCTTTGGTCTTTCAAAAAAAAATACGCATTAATTGACACATGAAACAAGGATTTGTATCGATTAAATCCCGCGAAGGAAAACCCCACCTTTCTTTTTTAACACTAGTACTACTAGTACGTACATACTTATCCTGTTTGGGTCTAGGCCTTGCATTGCCGAACTTCACCACACATTTTTGCCAAGCTTGCCTAAAGTCTTCAAAATGAGAAGGAGGTACACTTACAAGACGGCTGTCATGTGGCACCGCACCCTCACACGGTCTCTCCTGCATGCAGCAGTGCACCGCACCCTCACAAAGTCGCTCCTGCGCATAAACCCAACCAAGGGAACGCACCCTCACTGACACGTGCTGTCGCATGTGAACAAACCAAACTCAGCCATCCTATCGCTGACACATAATTTTCATTCATAGAGTATGTTTATCCGACCGCATGTTGGGGAGTATCCGTAAGGCCCGTGCGGTGGTCTGCCGGGGAAGAAGAATAGGTGAGGAAGAAGGAAAGAAGGGTTAGGAGACGTAGGATATTCATCCAACCGCCTGAAATAGTAGACTGACCCAAGTCAGGTGACTTGCATAACAAATATAGTACAACATGTTTTTACACAACAAAAGATCCATAAAAACAACAACATAAAGAAAAACTATCACTGCACGCGGAAAGAGACGGCCTCGTCGTCTTTGGCTGCTGGCGCGAACCAGCCGTCGCTGCCGACGTGTGTCTTCGCACCGTGGTTGTCCTCGGCCTCCAGCTACTCGTTCAAGCGGAGCGTGCGGACGCTCTGCATGGACGAGAGCACAACCCGGTTCAAGTTGAGGACGTCCGGTTCCGCCTGCAGAGGGCGTCGATGAGTGCGGCATCCGCGCGCTCTGCGTCGAGTCGAGCCTCTGCCGCCCGGTTCATGTCCAGGGCGTCCGGTTCCGCCTGCAGGAGGGCCTCGATGGTAACGGCATCCGCGCGCTCCACCTCAAGTTGAGCCTCCGCCGCCCGGTTCACATCCACGACATCCGGTTCCGCCTGCAGGAGAGCCTCAATGGTAGCGGCATGCGCGCGCTCCGTGTCGAGTTGAGCCTCTGCCTCCCGGTCCTCCTTTAGTATCGCCATGTTGAACCGCTGGTCCGCTTTGCACCATGGGGGACTTGGAAGCCGGCACGAAGTCGATGTCCATCGTCTCATACCCATCGGGGCCTTCTGCGCCGCGACCTCCACCATGAACATTGGATTGGCTTCCTCCTCCTCGTAGCTTGGCTCCAGAGAACTCAGGGATTGGCCCGCCGCAAAGCGAGCTTGGGAACGGAGGTCTGTGGCGCCGACCGCCGCCGCAATTTCTGCGCGGCGCTCCGGCGTCAGCATCTTGTAGTAAGTGATCTTGCGGCGCACCATGGCTTTCCGGCGAACTAGGGGACGCTTGATGCAGTCTAGGGGATCAAAAGGTGGGGGAATGGGCTGGAGATTTGGTGTGGTTTTAGGGCAGTGGCTGGCGTAGGCCGAGCAGCGAAGGTTCTGGTGTGAATTGTGGTTCCGGTGACGACCGGTCAATCGGTTTTGACTGTACATCGCTCTTGTCGCGTTCGCATCGCAGCCCGGCACGCTGGACCCTCCACGTCGCTCACCGAATGGAACGTGCTTCATGTTGCGTTTTCGCTCGCTTGTGGGACCGCAGTTGAGAGCAAACCGACGTCCCTCCCCCTCCCCCGCCCGCATAATTTATTATACAACCACACCCACCCATTTTTGCGGAGTAAATAAAACAGAGGGAGTATACTACGGATGAGGATCCCCGACGTGGCGAACCCATTGAGTAAGCGACATACAGGGCCTAGCAAGCATGGGATCCGCCAGTAAGTGACCGACAGGGAGGGTAAGGCAGGGATACCTACGTCAAAGGATCCACTTCCACTATACTACTTTGACCAAATGTTAGAGTAATAATATATGACATGCAACTTACACAAATGTTAGAGTAATTATATATGACATGCAACTTACACAAAGCATACAGGGTCTAATGCATTTTTCGAGGCTAACTTTGACCAAATGTTAGAGTAATAATATATGACATGCAACTTACACAAAGCATACGGTCAATTTTGTATGTGAAAGGAGTTTCCAATGATATAATTTTCACATTATACATCTCATGTACTATTAATCTTGTCAATAGTCAAATTGGAAACCATCTCGAGTACAAATCTAGGAGTACGTATGAATCTAACAATATTGATTGGGCGTTGTTGAATGTTCATACCTTTTTGATCATAGTAGAGATACTTTGACTACACATAAAACTTATATGTAAAGTAGAAAGGATAGGAGGGAGTATATTGTACGTTCAAAAACGAAACGAACATTGAATACCCTTTATATATGATTTGCGGATGCTATGATCACCGGTTCAAATTTTGAATCCGCCTTAGGTATCACGTGCCCCACTCATTCCTCTCGATTTCATCTCGGGGTCCGGAGATCTATTGAAAGAGGACTAGGGTGGGTACATGCGAATGATACTCGGCGGAATGTTCAAATGAGGCATGCGGGAGGATGGACTCATCGGAGGCGACATGATCGATGGAGAAGAGGGTTGGAGAGGAATGAGAAATAAGCGAACGCCACATGATTACACTTGAATGGCTCAAATAAACAATAAGTTGTCTCGCTTGGCCTATATAGTGAAAGGCCTAATGCGCAACGCGGAGCACTGACGCTCGAATATGGCCGGGAAAACAGGGAAACCGACATGTGGGGCACACCCGTCGGGACGACGTAGCGTAGACTAGTCCAATGGAGGGGCTGGCCCACGACCTCCTCGCCACCGACAACCGTTCATGTGGGTCGTTGGGGCCAACAACGAGGCACAGCTCCAGCACAGCCTCTGGACACGGCGACCGCGGCGAGCGACACACTCATATCGTCGCTAGACACGGTCGGTCTCAGTGTGCCGAGGATGGCGTTAGTGCTGTGGCACGACCAACGGTATGTTTGGTTTGTGCCCAAGGTTGCCCCATCAAAGCATTGGGTAGCCAAAATTTTGGTTGAGGTATTGGTTGCCCATGATTTGGCCGACATTGGCAAGAAAAATGAACTAGACTTGGCTAGAGTTCATTGGCATGCCAAAGAAATGGCAACCATCCAAACAAAGACCAATCTTTGGGTCATTTCCAAAATTTTGGTTGAGGTATTGGTTGCCCATGATTTGGCCGACATTGGCAAGAAAAATGAACTAGAGTTGGCTAGAGTTCATTGGCATGCCAAAGAAATGGCAACCATCCAAAAAAGACCAATCTTTGGGTCATGACCAAAATTTTGGTTGAGGTATTGGTTGCCCATGATTTGGCCGACATTGGCAAAAAAAATGAACTAGAGTTGGCTAGAGTTCATTGGCATGCCAAAGAAATGGCAACCATCCAAACAAAGACCAATCTTTGGGTCATGACCAAAATTTTGGTTGAGGTATTGGTTGCCCATGATTTGGCCAACATTGGCAAGAAAATGAACTAGAGTTGGCTAGAGTTCATTGGCATGCCAAAAAAATGGCAACCATCCAAACAAAGACCAATCTTTGGGTATGACCAAAATTTTGGTTGAGGTATTGGTTGCCCATGATTTGGCCGACATTGGCAAGAAAAATGAACTAGAGTTAGCTAGAGTTCATTGGCATGCCAAAAAATGGCAACCATCCAAACAAAGACCAATCTTTGGGTATGACCAAAATTTTGGTAAGGTGCACTTTGGCCACAATCCAAACACACCCCAACACCCGGCTCTTCGAGGATGCACAGGGCGCCACGACGCGTCCGTGGAGTGGTGTAGCGCGGCCAACTGCATCCTCTGGACCTGAGACCATGCCGGGTCGTCTTGCTTTTTCAATGACATGCGGGGATCGCATTTGAGCAAAGGGTATCTCCAACGTTTCCATGACCGCAGCTGACTACCCTGGCACACCAAAGCCCTCGTCCCTCGCGCCGTCGCGCAGTGCGTTCCCAGCCGGCGCCAGCTGCCCGCATTCATGCCGTCCGTTCGTATGTCGTTGTTAAGAGGCTCAGTGCCCGAGGAACCAACTCCGACGACTTAATGACACACCCGGACGCTTGGCCTCACCGGAATGCGCTACTTAAAGAGGCAACGCCCAGCTAACCTCCACACCATAGCGCATCGTCCTCCTACCTGGCACCACATCCGCCATGACCGCAAGTGCGAACGCTCTGCGGGAGAGCTTTTCTTCGGGGATGAAGCTCGAGGTCACCGCCCTCGCTCAAGTCGCGTCTCGCGATGCAATAGCAGCGTAGCCAAACGCGGACGCGATCGCACAAGCGGTGGCCACGCTGGCGGCCGATGACGGGAGCACCGTCAGCCACGCGTCCTACTTGCCGCCGTCCAACGTCCGGCACCGCCGAGGTCGGGGACTCCTCCGAGGATGAGTAGGGCATGGGAGGCGGCAGGGCATGGTGTGCCAACTGGCCGGTCCGTATCCCGTGTTCTACTCTTCCTCGCCGGAGACCGCACCTTCTCTTCACGGGTCTTGAACCCCGCCTGCATTATAGAGATCGCAGATGGAGGACGTCGGTCGCCGCCGTAGAATTGGTTTAGGGTCAGGTTTCTTTTATTTTTCTGTCCTATAAAAGTTGGAAATGTAATGAAAATCTGCCGTGTTTGCATTAATCTCGGCCGGTGTATATGAACTTTCAGAATAATATACATATTGTGGGAGTACTAGCAAGATGCCCGTGCGTTGCACGGAAGATCGAGATCTTGTGGGAGAAAAGGATGAACGAGGGAAAGCCTTATTTGCAAATGTGGAGAGGAGTGCGGGTAAATTGTCATAGTTTCCTTCCTATCCGTTAGATATATATCGGACGGCCTATATTGCAGGATGACAGGCACACCATCATCACTAACTCTGCTTTTTATTGAACCGAGACAAATCTAAAAAACCCAACTAAACCAACCTCCCAGCATATCGCGCGGGAAAAGGCCCGGCCGCACTGTTTTAGTCGGGATTACTGGATTACTAGTAGCAGTATCGATGGATCGCGCGAAGCAAGAATTTTTTTTGAGGGGGAGAAGCACCTACTAGTTTAAAAAGAAAAAAGGCGGTACACTCACAGCACTCCTGTCGCGGTCGCATTGCACCCCACACACGTTCGGTCCTGCACACGGCTCACGCAAACGGAACGCGCTTCGGCTTGCCTCTTCACTGACACGTGGGACTGCACTTGGAGAAACCGACCTTCCGCCAAACTCCCCCTGCCTACCGCGCGAAAATCCTCCCCCCCCCCACACAAAAATTCTCCCCAAATCCGATTCAACCGCCCTTCGGCCAAATATTCCCCAAACCCCCCTCCCCCCGTCCCCCTCCACTCCATTCGCTCCGCCAAAGCCGCCCTCCCCGCCGAGCCGATACGTCGGCGCCGCGGTTCGTCGAGGGGACGCACGGTGATCCTCTCGCTCCCACAGTACGCTCTCGTAGACTGTCGTCCTCTAGCCATGTCGCCACCTCTGGCTACGTTCTTGTGGAGGCGCACTGTAACGCCCTCGATGCGGCTATATCTCCCACGTGTCGAAGCACGACTTAGAGGCATAACCGCATTGAAAGCAATGTCGCAAGTGAGGTAATCTTCACACAACCCATGTAATACATAAGGGAAAGAGATACATAGTTGGCTTACAAATGCCACTTCACACAATACATAAATAAACATCCATCATCTAGATTACACTCAAGGTCCGACTACGGAACCAAAATAAAAGAAGACTACCCCAAATGCTACACAGATCCCCGATCGTCCCAACTGGGCTCCACTACTGATCATCAGGAAAAGACACATAGTAACGACCACGTTCCTCGTCGAACTCCCACTTGAGCTCGGTTGCGTCACCTGCACTGGCATCGTCGACACCTGCAACTGTTTTGGTAGAATCTGTGAGTCACGGGGACTCAGCAATCTCACACCCGTGAGATCAAGACTATTTAAGCTTAAAGGAAGGACAGAGTTGTGAGGTGGAGCTGCAGCAAGCGACTAGCATATATGGTGGCTACATTCGCAAAAGAGAGCGAGAAGAGAAGCAAGGCGATCGTGAAGCTAGTAGCGATCAAGAAGTGATCCTGAAACTACTTACGTCAAACATAACTCCAACACCGTGTTCACTTCCGGACTCCACCGAGAAGAGACCATCACGGTTACACACGCAGTTGATGTATTTTAATTAAGGTCAACTTCGGGTTTTCTACAACCGGACATTAACAAATTCCCATCTGCCTCATAACCGCGGGCACGGCTTTGAAAGATAATACCTGCGGGGGTGTCCCAACCGCCCATTATAAGCTCTCACGGTCAATGGAGGATATTCCTTCTACCGGGAAGACCCGATTAGTCTCGGAATCCCGGACTACAAGACATCTCGACAATGGTAAAACAAGACCCGCAAAGCCACCCGAATGTGCCGACAAATCCCGATAGGAGCTGCACATATCTCGTTCTCAGGGCACACCGGATGGGCAAGACGTCGGGTTGGCATAGACCCTGGATTGCCCAGGGGGCGGACATCGCCTAGGTTGGGCCAGCACTCGAAGGAGCACCGGTCCGGGGTTAAAATAAAGATGACCCTCGGGCTCGCGAAAACCCGGGGAAAAAGGCTTAGGTGGCAAATGGTAAAACCGAAGTTGGGCCTTCTTTGGAGGAGTCTTATTCAAGGCGAACTGTCAAGGGGTCCCATAAATCACCCAACCGTGTAAGGAACGCATAAAATCAAGGAACATTACACCGGTATGTCGGTAACGAAGGGGGGAAGTGTGGTACAAAACACCAGGCAAAAGGGCGTGCCTTCCACCCTTTTCCAAGTATATAGATGCATTAATTAAATAAGAGATATTGTGATATCCCAAAATATCCATGTTCCAACAAGGAACAAACTTCATCTTCACCTGCAACTAGCAACGATATAAGAGGGGCTGAGCAAAGCGGTAACATAGCCAAACAACGGTTTGCTAGGAAAGGATGGTTAGAGGTTTGACATGGCAATATGGGTGGCATGATATAGCAAGTGGTAGGTAACGTAGCATAGGCATACCAAAAGAGCGAGCATCAAGCAAGCAAAGATAGAAGTGATTTCGAGGGTATGGTCATCTTGCCTGCAAAGTTCTCAGAGTTGTCGAAAGCTTGATCCTCGTAAGCGTTCTCAACAGGTTCCTCGTTCACGTACTCGTCTCCCGGCTCTACCCAAAGCAAGAACACAAACAATGGAAACAAAATAAAACACGGTGCAATGCACAAGCAACATGATGCAATACATGGCATGATATGCGAGATGCGATATGCAATGCATATGCGTGCTCCGGAAGGAAAATGATGAACAAGGCATCAACTTGGCAAACCAAGTATGCTGCTGGAAAGGTGAGATGATTTCGGTTGAAATCGATATAAAGATCACCGGGATCGGATGCACGGTTTGCAAATGGCAAGCAAAACAAGAATGGCACAAATCTGCCATTAACAGCATGATGCCACATAGCAAGCAACAAGAAATTAAGCTACTGCACCCAAACGTACCAACAAAGCATATGGCAGTGATCTACTCAAGATGCTTGACAAAAGATGAACACTGAGCTACGGCTAAATCACACCATAACAGGTCCAAACAAGCATGGCAAAAGTGCAAAATATATCAGCTTCACAGACTTAGTGAACATACTAACATGCCAGAAATTAACAACAGGAAGGCATGTTTAGAGCAAGCAAACATCATGCTACAGGAACATAACATAGCAAAACAAGGCATGCCATGAATCTACTCAAAGCATAGAACAAAAGTCCCTTACTGACCATGAGCCAGAAAGGATCAAAAGATGTTATTACACCCATGCAAACATAGCAAGTTCTATAACCAGATTCAGATTTGGTGAAATTTCAGGACATGGCAAGACAGATTCATGTTGGCATGTTAACAAGCTTGATTAACTCACTACATAGCATATCATGGGATGAAATAAGTCCAGCATGGGGTAGGCATGAAAAAGAAGCTATCATTGTGCAAAACAACCTCATAGCATGCTTGAAATAAACCACACAAAAATGACAAGACAACATCATGATGTAAAATGACAAGTTCATGAACTTGCTCAAATGGCAAAACTAATTCCACCGCTAGATTGGTGGGATTTTTCTACCCCAAAAACATATATAATATGTTAGGGTTACTGTAGAAAAATCATCACAAATGCACAAAGATACAACCTGCCCTAAATGGTAAATAACAGAAATGGCATTTTCCATATTTGGAAACGTCCAGAAATGGACTTGCCCGAAAAGGAGAGATTCCATATGCCAGAAATGGAATATTCGCTGGAAACCAAAAATAAAACAAATAATAATAATAAAATAAATAAATAAAAAAAACAAACAGGCTAAGAGAGTATGACAGGTGGGGCCACCCTGTCATACTCACAGTGCAAGAAACGGGAAAAAAGGGGGGGAAGAAATATGCAGCCGCGGGGGATCGAACCCGGGTCTCCCCGGTGTGGCTCTGCATCGGCAACCACTGGGCTAGGCAGGTGCTACTGATAGGAAAAGGGGTTCGGCCCCTTTAGATAGACAGCAGATCGAGCAACTCTGTTGCAAACAGAGAAGACGACGGCGCCGGCGAGGGCAACGGCGGCAACCAGTGGCACAGGGACTCCGGCGGGCGTGCGGAAAGGGGGTACGGATGCATGCGTCTACGAGGGGAGGCAGGGGCGCTCGAGCTCGAGCAGTTGCTCGACTCGGGGCCATGGCGTCCGCGGTGAACGGCAGCAGCAGCTACGACGACACCGGGAAAGGCCGGGTGCGCGTGGGAGCGCGAACGAGCGGCGCGAGCGAGCTGCGGGAGCACGACAAGGGGGAACCAGCGGGACACGAAAACACGCACGGTCGAACAACCTTTGCACAACTAAATTCAGAGTACGCCGGAGCATCGCGGCTGGAAAGACATGGATCAGATGCGATCTACGGGCGCCTACATGCCATGGGAAGGATGGGAGAGGGAGGTGCGTTACCCAGGTCACCCAAGGACGCGAAGTGGTCGACGGAGACGTGCTGGAGGCGACAAGAGGGAGCTCTGAACTTGGCGGGGCTGCTGTCCATGACGAGGTGGAGAAAGAAGACTGACGGGAAATGGCCGGACTTAGCGATCGAGGCGAGGAAGTGGACGACGGGGACGTAGTTGACGTCGTGGAGGAAGATGGACGACGTTGGCGAGGCGGAGGTGGCCGGAGTGCACGCCGGCGATGGCTATCCCGAGCTCGAGCTGAAGCTCGGTCGGTTCATGGTGGGCAGGGCGACGGCGAGGCACGACTCGGCTTACCTGGCGACGGCGAGGGAAGGAGAGGAGGGGGATCGGTTGAGGGGAGATCCTAGGGCACCGGGGACAACTTTATAGGGGTCTAGGGAGCTCCTCCGGGCGTCAAATCAATGTGGTTGTCGACGTGGACATGCTGGATGCTCTGCCGTACAGGAGGTTGACTGACTCTGTCTGGCGATGGGCTGGATGGGCTGCGCTTTGGCTGCGGTGCCTAGGTGGGCTGCTTTGGGTGGAAAAAGGCCTCATTTGGGCTGCTAGTCTTGCTCTTCTATTTTCCCATTTGCTCAAACAGGAAAAGAAACAGAAAATCACAGGGTAAAAGGAGAGGAGTTTGAGAATAAAGAAAATATACCCAAACTCCTGGAATTGTGATCTAAATGAATAAATTGCATTGGGCCTTTTTAGAGGTATAAAAATAAAACAAGTCTGAATTATATTCAAACTTGAGGCATTTTTGAACCTAACCAAAGCAATTCCAAAAAGCATGCGATTTGGTAGAGAGGTTGTAGGCATGGTGCAAGATTTACACGAAGAAGATGAACATTAAAAGAGAAGGGAAAATGGCACTTGTCAAAAGAAGGAAGTAGAGGGAAGGAGGAGGTGGTGATGCATAGAACAATATTATGGGCATCTCAAGGCATATGTTGAGCATGTAAGAAAAAGATGCAATAAGACAAGGATGGCATGAGATGAATATGCAATGACATGGACAAAATGCAAAAAGAAGAAAAACCCAACCACGGAGGGAATACCATAGCACATAGCCAAAAATGGAAAGAGTTGGAGTTACAAATATGGAGAGTTACATCCGGGGTGTTACACGCACGGCGGTCAGCGCCGCCACCGCTGGCGACGTTCGTGTGGAGACGCACGGCGGTCAGCTTCTCCCACGGTACGGGCATTCTAGACTGAGGCCCCGTTCATGTCGGTGCAGCGCTGAATGTTAGGCCGATAGACGCCTTTATTAATCTCACCGCTTTGCCAAGTAGTTTCTTGTCAATATGCTCGCTTAAGAAGCTTCCTTGTCCTGCTCGCACTCAATGCTTAGCTGAGATGGCATGCCAAGGCCGATTAGTTGCTAAAATATCTTGCCATATATTTATTGTGACGTAGATTGCCATGGTCTAGTAGCCAATCTGTTAGGTGAAATAGCTCTACACCATTTTATACTCGATCTTTGTTGCTGCGATGGCCTTCGATAGTTTGATGGTTGTGTGCTCGACCTCATTGACTGCTGAAACAGCCTGCCATAATTTAGCACTCAAATCTGTTTGCTGAATTAGCTTTACATATATTTCGTTACTTAGATCTGCTTGTCCAAATATCTTGCCATAGCTTTAGACATCGACCTAGGTATTTTTTCTGGACTTCATAAAAAAGCATATATGTTTTTCCTGTAATATCTAGTAGAATAACTAATTTGTATGTCTAACAGATGGACAGGACTTGGATAACTTCCGCTCGAAGATTCTCCGCTGCATATGTCGAGGGGGTTAAAAACTTCATGAACTTTATCAAGGCTGAGTACGGTGGTCCGAAATCAGATGTGCTCTGCCCGTGTAGCAGTTGTGTGAATTCAGTTACAAGACCCCAGTCAACTGTGCAAAATCATCTACACTTGTATGGGATGTCGGTCACATATACTAGGTGGGTTCATCATGGTGAAGCTGTGAACGTCAATGTTATTGACTACGTGGAAGCAGCAGATCACCATCTTGATCTGCCTGATGCTCAGGTGGAAGAGGAGGAGGAGGTGGTGGTGGCGGAGCCAGTGAGTTTTTCCAACATTGAAACAATGCTACGAAATGCTCGCGTATTCCGTGAACTTTCACCTGCAGAAGAAAAACGGTGGGCCCGCATGTTGGAAACAATGCAACGTTGCTGTCACCCGAGGAAATAAGCTGTTAGTATTCTCTGCTATGGTCACCTTTCTTCAGGTGAAGACATCTGAGCGGATGACCAACAAATCATTCGATGCGATGTTGGCTGCTTTCCGCAAATCTTTCCCAGATGCGTCTGAGCTGCCACACACCTACAATAAAATGAAGAATTTCCTTCGTGTAGTTGGAATTGGATATGATATGATCCATGTTTGTAAGAATAATTGTGTTCTGTTCCGGAAGGATTATGCCAACTTAAGTGAATGCTCGAAATGCAAATCATCAAGATGGAAAGATGGCGATGCTGTGAAGAGGATTCCTCATAATGTTCTGAGACATTTTCCAATTACACCAAGATTGCAGAGGTTGTTTCATGATCTTTGAAACAAGATAGGATGTCTTGTGGCATTCTAGGAACCAGGAGTACGTAGATCGAGCGTAATGAGCCATCCATGTCATGGTAGTGAGTGGAAAAGCTTCAATGATAAACACAAAGAGTTTGTCACGACTCGAGAAACATTAGACTTGGCTTAGCTTCGGATGGATTTAACCCATTTGGCCACCAGAGCGCCACATATAGCATGTGGCGGTGCTTGTTATCCTTACAACATGCCTCCAAATATACGCACCAAAGAATCAAACTACATGATGGCCTTGCTCATCCCAGGTCCAAAAAGTCCCGGAAAGGATTTTGATTTGTTCATGGAGCCTCTTGTGGAGGAACTTCAACAGCTACTATGGAAGGGTGTTCTCACTCGAGACCTATATAGCGGCCCACCAGCTGATTTCTTCTGCGTCTTTGTTGTAATTTGGTGCATCCATGATTATCCGGCTTTGGGCACTATGTCGGGGAATTGAGCGACACATGGTTACAATGCATGTGTTCATTGTGACAGAATCATTGTCAGACGCAATACTTAGCAAGATCTGTTACATTGGACACCGTTTCCTTCCCAAGGACAAGTCGCATCCTAGAAAATACCGAAGACATGTGTTCAATGCAAAGCATGAAAACCGAGATGCGCCAAAGAGGCTCACCGCAATTGAGTTGCAAGTGGAATTAGAGAAGGTCATGCATATTACACCAGGAAACCATCTTGGTAATGGTAGCGGGAAAAGGAAGCGTGGCACGGTAGAAGGGATATTATTGTTTACCCGCAGGTCCACTTTGTGGGACTTGGAGTATTGGAAAGATTTGGATCTGCGACATAATCTTGATGTGATGCACATCGAGAAAAATACATGTGACAGCATTATCGACATACTTCTTAACATTGAAAGCAAGACGAAAGATACCTTAAAATCTAGGATTGATTTGACACACCTGGGTATCAGAAAGGATTTGCAGGTGCAAGATGAAGGTAACCCACGGGATATGGCACCAGCTGTGTACATCTTGGTCAAGGTAAAATGAAAAGAATTCTGCAAGGTCCTATCACGTGTGAGATTCCCACATGGATTTGCTTCCAACCACGAAAGGAGAGTCGGTGAAGATGGAAACAAGGTACAAGGGTTGAAAACTCATGACTGCCACGTCCTACTTCAAAGGGTTTTACACTGTTATCCTTAGAGGATTGGGCATACGACTTATCTGAGCGATTGCGAGTTGGGACAATTCTTCCGGGAATTCTGCGATAGAAATATCAGGATAGATGCTTTGGAGCGTCTTAGAGACAAGATACCAACTATCCTATGCGACCTTGAGAAGATATATCCTCCAGCCTTCTTTGATGTGATGGTGCATTTGGCTGTTCATCTACGATGAGGCACTACTTAGAGGTCGATGACAGTATGGCTGGATGTACCCTATTGAAAGGCGGCTAGGCACTTTCAAGGGCTATGTTAGGAACAGAGCTAGACCCGAGGGTTCCATTGCAGAGGCCTACATTGCTACAGAAGCATTGGCATTCTGCTTAAAATACATTGAAACAGCTGATCAGCTTAGCAAAGAGGTGGGTGAAGACAATCCCGGGCTCAATGTTTTCGATTATTCTGTTTGAGTTACAGGGAAGAGTTGACAAGAGGGAAAACCTAAAGATTTGGACAAAATGGTTTGGTATGTGTTGAATAACTGTCCTGAGGTACTACCTTATATCAAGTAAGTGCAGTACTGCAGCTTATACATCGTAATCTACTAAACTTGCAGCACATTCTTATATACTTAGATGTTTGACGCGATCACTATGTTATGCAGCATCTACAAAGAGGAGTTACTGCCACAAAATCCGAGAAACATTGACAAACTGGTTATCGCAGGATTTGCGAAATGGTTCAAGAACCATGTAAGCTTTTGAAGTGCACTGTCAGTTTTTTTAATATATTGAGTACATAAGATGATCAGCTTGTCTATTTTCTAACCATAGGTTAAGAAGATGCGGGAGGATGGGCAGGCAGTTGATAATGCCCTTTACTCACTAGCAATGGGTCCTGATACTCGGGTAAGACATTATGAATCTTGCGTTGTTGGAGATGTGCGCTACAACACCCTTGCACGAGACGAAGCGGGGAAGACACAAAACAGTGCCATCATGAGCACGGATCATTATGACAAAGATACAACTGAAATGTATGCGAACATAACAGACATTGTTCGATTGCAGATATCTCGATTTCGAGGATCATCGGTGTGTGGTTACTGTTGTCTTTGTCGTTGGTATAGCCTGTTTTTCAGGATCGCAAAACCCAGAGCTGATGATTATTTCAAATCCATCAATGTCAAGGCGACGTACCAGACCAACGAGCCTTTTATTTTGGCAAATCAAGCAACACAGATATTTTTCTTGGAAGACACATTTGCACGTAGCGATGACTGGAGAGTATTGCAAAGGTTTGAGCAGAGGAATTCGTTTAATGAAGTTGCACAACAAGATGATGCTTACACTGCTCCTGATGTACAAGATAACACAGATGTTCCTAATATCTTTGAGAACCATCACGTCAAAGATGCCGGTGAAAAGATTGCCTGTCGTGCTGTGGACATACAAGAGTTGATCAAGAAGAAGCCAACGTTCGAGGACGTTGAGGAAGAAGAAGAAGATGACACCGTGGGGAATTACGATTCGCATCGATACACATGGCGAAGATGTTGACGCTGCTGCTGCGGATGATGATTACATTGCTTTTGTCGTATTTGCCTGTCAGAAGACGTTTTTTATCTACTATGTGAAATTGTGTTTGCTATGATAACTGAAACCTGATGAACATGTTGTTTAGTATTTTGCTGTGAGAACATCACTTGTTATGTATGCTGATTTGTGTTTGGTGATTGTATGACAACTAAAACATGATGACATTGTTGTTTACTTGTACTCATATTTGTGAAACTTGAATTTGATGACATAGTTTGCTGTTGGACTGCAATTTGCTCGACGTCTTCGAATGAGAACAAAGCTGACCCGACAGGGCCTCTACTATTTATTTATTTATATGAGCAAAAGGGGATAGCCCCTGATTTCCGTTAATAGAAATCATTAGATGTTCACAACACTACGCCCAGCCTGCTACAAAGGTTTCATTCATTACTAGTTTCAGCAAAGTGCTCATGTCGTAGCCACTGAATACATCACGAGTGATACATACACCGCAAATAAAGAGATAATCATCCTCTGAGCACATCGATTTTGCCCATTATCTTCACAAGCTCTTTCATCTCCTCATTCTTTGTCAAGGCCGTTCAGCTGTTGCTTGGCCATGATCATAGGAACTGCATCTTTAACCTTCGCTCTGCATCTTCCTCTTCTGCCCGTTCCTTGATTACTTGTCCAACACCCCAACCTGCTGGTATTGGGATTCCTCGGCTAACCAAATAATCAGCGTAGTTGCATTCCCCTACATCAGCAACTTCCCAGAAATACAAATCACACAAATCTTCCCTTTTCTGCACGAAACAAATTGGAAGATCATCAACCAAACTATTAAAAAAATCAGCAACTGAAAGCAGCAGAACAACACTTAAACATATTATTACCCCATGATTCGGGCATTTGTAGAAGACTCGGCCAGGGTTGCGGATTGTGGTTGAGACGCGACAGATGACTCTGCGTGATTTGCAGCAGTGGCACCACACCAACGGCAGCGGGTTGCGATGAGCAACCGGCTGCGATCTTGCATGCCGTGAGGTGTGATTTGACCCACGATGCGATGGTAATGGTGGCGACTTGGCGCATATCTGGTTGTTACTCTTTGAAGAGCGGTGGGCGAGCAACCAGCGGGCATGGTTCTGTAGCTGTGAGCTTCGATGCTAGGCGAGTAAGTAGAGAAGAGGAGAAGCGAACATTGGATATGTCAGTTTCATTACTTGCAGAGTAGCATAGCACCATATATAGTCATAGTCTAGGTTTGGATTCGAACCAGCTACAGGAGCACGTCTTTCTTTTTTCTAAAACTCGACAACGTCTCTTTACTGGTACACTAGCTTGTTCTGTATGCCTTCCCAAGTCTTTGATTTTCTTTCCCTTTTTTTGTGAGGAAGGAAGGAGGACAAAATTGAGAGTTCCTCGGACTCGAACCCAAGACCTCTAGGTTAAAAACCAAGGGTGCTAGTCACTTATGTGGCGAACGTTCCTTGTGAGGAGGACGGCCGACGAACGCATTTTCCTCGCAGTTTTCTTCCTATATATAAAAAATTATGCTACTTGGTGTCCGCTTAGTCAAAAAACGATTGTGCCAACCTTGACCGTTGGATTGACATTCAGCATCTATCGCTTTTCTTCAGTCTCTTCTTCCTCGAGCCGCCAAAGCCAAACCAGCGCCGGCGGGACCGCCTGCTCCCGCCTCCCACGGCTGGCTGTGATCTTCCCCGGCTCCTGTTCGTTTCCGTCCGAGGCCTCACCATCGTCCTCCGCCTCGGTTCGCTCCTTGTGGCGCTGCCTCCGATGTTGTCAACATGGTCAACAACCGAGAGGAATAAGGAGATGATTGTACATGGTGAGGATGACAAGAGGGACCCAAAGTATGCAGCAGTAATTTTGTTTTTTCGAGACGGAGAAGGGTATCAAGCTGGGTTGTCTTGGGACCCGTGGCCTGCCTAGCTCAGGCTTTTATTTCATATGTTTAGCACATGACCAGCCCAGTTTGTGTTTTTCCTTTCTGAAAAATGGCTAGCCAGCGATTCTGTTTTTTGCAGAATAACCAACATAGGCCTACTTGCTTTTCTATGCCCTGCTGGGCCGGAAATCTTTCAAGACAAGGAGGGATGCATTTTGCCCAGAAAATGGGCTATAAGTAATAATAAATGGGATATAAGTTATAAGAAATGGGCTATAAGTAATAATAAATGGGCTGTAAAATGAAAAAAATACAGCAAACAGGCAATTAGTTCCAAAATACTGTTTTCTTTCAGATTTTGATATTTTAAATTTCATTGTTTTTGTGCGGGTAAAATTTCATTTAATTTAAATTAAGGTATATTTAGATTTAAAATTAATTTGAATCTGGCTAGAAATTTCGGCCTGTATGCTGTTTGGGACAGATTTGGAGGCTGACTTGTGGGTCTACTAGGTTGACGTGTACTTTGGCTTTGTCAACTTAGTCCACAAATGATTCTAGCAGCAGTGACCGTTGGATGTTAATCCAACAGCCATGCTGCTTCTTCAATATCTGATCTTCTTGCTCCAGCCGCCCAAACCAGCTCCGGTGGGACTGCCTTCTCCCGCCTCTCGTGGCCGGCTGTGCTGCCGCACATGCCGCACCGCCCCACCTACTTCATTGCTGGCCAGGCCATTCCTCTACTCACCCACACCTCCTGTTATTTTCCGGCGACGGTAGCGGACCAAGATACCCCTCATTCCCACCGCGTGGGCAACCATTGCCAAGTCTTGCCCGGCTCCGTGTCGTTCCCTTCCTAGGCCTCGCCGTTGTCCACCACCATGGTGCTCTCGGCGTGGCCTGGTCAACATGGTCAACGAACGACATCCATCGGCCGTGGTCAGCGCCATAAAATAATGATTCCTCCACCTGACAGCTGGGACCCACCAGAAGGGCCTCTGTATTTCGCGAAAAAAGTTCCCCCTGCCGACATGTCGGACCCACCAGCTATATCTTCGCACGCAAGGAAGTGCCTCCTTATTACGCACAAAAAAATGAATACCCACCCTGCTAGCTGGGACCCACCATAGTGGGAGGATGACTTAGGGCCAACTAAGTTGACGGGACGAAGGGCTTTGTCAACTTAGTCAATATGAACGATTCTAGCTCCGGTGACCGTCGATGTCCATCCAACGACCGTAGTGCTTTTTCAACCTCTGGTCTTCTTGCTCGGCCGCCCAAAGCAGCGCCCGGTCGTGCAAGATGCTCCCGCCTCCCGTGGCGGGCTGTCAGGCCGCGGAGGCCTCACCGCCCCCTACTATTCCCACCGCTGGCCAGGCCCTGCGGCGACGGCAGCCTCACACCTCAGCCGAACCAGTGAACCCTCGTACTCCTCTTCGCCCGGGCTTCACTATCGTGGTGCTCTCGGCGCGGCCTGGTCAACGTGGTCAAGGAACGACTTCCATCGGACGTGGACTGTACATGGAGAGGCTGACAGCTGGGTCCACGATCGCAGCAAGGAAGTGCCTCCTTATTATGCGGAAAATAATGATTCCTCCACCTGACAGCTGGGACCCACCGGACGGGCCACTGTATTTCGTGGAAAAAACGTTTCCCCCTGACTGCTGGGACCCACTAGCTTCATCTTCGCACGCAAGGAAGTGCGTCCGGGCAAAAAAACGATTCGCCCCCCTGACTGCTGGGACCCACCAGCTACACCTTCGCACGCAAGAAAGTGCGTCCGGGAAAAAAAGCAAAACGATTCGCCCCTGACTGCTGGGACCCACCAACTACATCTTCGCAGGCAAGGAAGTGCCTGATAGTCGGGACCCACCTGGTCGAAGCGTACATAGCATTTTCATCCTGGTCGCGAATGTGTACGTACATACTGGTCGATGTAGAGGCGTGCACTTGTCATAGTAGAGGCGCGCATGTGTCGTAGTACAGGCGCGCACGTAGCATGTACACGTACATACAACGGCCAGGGTGCAAGAAAGAAAATACGGCCACGTATGTGTACATACGGGCGGGTCTCAACGCCTACCGCGACACATTACATGGCTGGGTCAGAACGGAGAAACAACGTCGTCGTCGTGTTCATGGGGAGCCAACCGGCTGGGTCGGAACAGAATGCGTGGTCTTGTTCATCGGGAGGGCTTGGATGGAACAGGAGATGGAAACGAGGCCTGGCGCACCGCACAACGGAGGAAACGGACCTCCTATATTCGGAACGGGGTCCTGTTGATCGGGAGGGGTGTGGCGTACCGCAAAATAGAGGAAACGGACCTCCTACGGTCGGAACGGGGGGTCCTGTTGATCGGGTGGGGTGTGGCGTACCGCAAAACGGACGAAACGGACCTCCTACGGTCGAAACGGGGGTCCTGTTGATCGGGAGGGGTGTGGCGTACCGCAAAACGGACGAAACGGACCTCCTACGGTCGAAATGGGGGTCCTGTTCATCGGGAGGGTGTGGCGTACCGCAAAACGGGACTCCACGGGATACTGTTCATCTCCACCGTCGACCTCCTCCAGCCTCCACGGGCTCCTGTTCATCCAGCCTCCACCGCGCGCTACTCCACCGGCTCCTTTTCAACCACCCCTCCACGGGCACCCCTCCACCGTCTATTATTCATCCAGCCCTCCACACCACGGGGTCCTGTTCAACCACCCCTCCACGGGCACCCCTCCACCGTATACTGTTCATCCAGCCCTCCACACCACGGGGTCCTGTTCATCCAGAGGCAAACACCACCGCTCACTGTTCATCCACCCCCGCAACGCCATCGCTCATCCCAGAGGCAGCATCGATCGGCTCCAGTTAGCAGCGATAGCGAAGAATCGCCGATCGGGTTCGATTAACAGCCATCGATCAATCGCCGGAGTTCGATAGAACGCGTAACTGCAGTCTGTCGCCGGGTTCGATTAGAGCCCAACGCCTCGCTTCGGGTTGATTAGAGCTAACGCCTACTTTTGCAGCAGCGTGCGTGTACGAGAGAAACATGCATCGCTCGGCCCCTGACCTCCCACCATAACCGGCAACTCCCGGAAATTTTCCTCGCCCTCGCTTCTACCACGGTTTTTTCCGTCATGGACGGTCCAAAGAATGTCATGCAGCTGCGTCTCCGGACCACCCAGGACGAAAAGCCCATTTTCTGTCATGATTTTTTGTCATAGAAGTAGGAGCCCACCACATCTATGATGATACCAGGTTTTGTCACAATTATCGTAATAAAAGTGTCATATGTATGACAGAAAAAAATTTCGTTCGACCCAAAATGTCACGGATGTGTCTTTTTTTGTAGTGATATATACCTCAAAATGTTGAAGACTTACTCTGAGCCCCCTCCCCCCCCCCCCAAAAAAACTTAGTAGGGAGGACTAGCTGGGAAGAGGAAGAAGCGAGAGTCGAGGAGCAGTGGGGATGGGAACACAGAGGAAAGTCTAAATTCTCTATTTTCCCTTCTAGCATTAGATGAGGAGATTTGGTTTTGTGTTTTTCCGGTGCTTGCCATTCCTATTGTTCTTGGATTCTCCTTCCCCTTCTCTTTAGCTTGCACAACCGTCTTAGTGGATAGAACAAGATAGTTAATCATATATCAAAACAAGGACATCCAGAACCGTCTTTGTGTTTTGCCAGTGCCTCCTATTCCTATGAGAGAAGTGCATATTTCAACCCCAACTCTTGCCCTAGTCTCCAATACCATCTACATTACAATCCCGAACTCTTAAAACTGACCAGGATTCAACACTCCCCTACCCGTTGACCGGTTTTGACCCGTTGACCTTCCAGTCAGCAAGCTACATTAGCTGATTAGCAACAAATAAAATTTTCATAAAATAAAAAATATGTCAAAAAATCAAAAACAAATAAAAAAATGTAAAATAGAAAATAGCTTCTCTCTGAAAGTCTTCTTTTGATTTTTTTAGGTTAAATGGCTTCATATAGCAGAAGATGATCATCGGTGGACCTCTATGGGCCCTGCAAGTGCAGCCGGTGCCCCCTAAGCTTGTTGGCCCACGGAGGGTCTTCTCTGGAATCTTTTTCTTCCAGTATTTTTTATATATTTCAAAATAAATCTCCGTAAATTTTCACGTCAATTGGACCTCCGGAGAATAGCTATCTCTGCTGTAGCTTTTTTAGGCTCGGAAATCCAGCTGCCGGCAATCTCCCTCTTGTGGTGTCTCTTGCATTTTAAGAGAGAAAAGACATTAATATTGTATCAAAAAGTGGAATATAACTTCAAAACAATAAAAATAATAGTAGAAAAACATGATGCAGAATAGATGTATCAGGGTGCTTCATGCGGTAGCGCAATGCGCCAAGGTTCTTCTCGCCGAGATGGGGTCCGGTTCAGTGACAACAAACCCGATCCATGGGCAGCATGGGGACTCCCCCAACGTAGAAAGAGGAGGAATATGGATCACCGCTATCGACCACCACTGACTGAAGAAGATAGTGCCGCTTACTTCTCGTCGGGGAAGATGATTCCCGTGACGGAGAGCTCGAGGGTGGTGGTGGTGGTGAGGGTTCGAGCGACGAGGTGAAGGGGGCTAAATAGGGCGAGGCAATAGGCGAGAGGTGACCCAATTCCCCCCGTCATTTTTCCAAGGACGTGCGAGCTCACGCCATCTCCCCGCTCGCACGATCCTGGCCTACGTCCCCCTCCATACATGCCAAGAGCCTAACTAAGTTGAAATTACCGAATCGACCGTTCCCCACAGGCCTAGCTGAAAGGTGCTTTAAGAACCATGTTATGCAGGACCAACGGTACTCACAGATAATTAAATAGACCAACACAGGCTAAAAATACATCCACAAAGCCTAACAGGATGGCGAACCAACGTGTGGTTGAATGGTTAGGAGGACAGTGGTATCCCCAGCCTGCTTAGGTTCAAAGTCCTAGACCTGACATTGGTTCTCGCATTTTCCTAGATTTTTTCCAGCCCTTCTGGCGATGTGTGTTTAGTGGGAGGAGACATTTCCATTGACTACGAAGGCATGTATGATGGCTTCTTTAATCTCAAGGTGATATGTCGTCTCAGTCTCTCGGAGGTGCTCATAGAGGTAGGGTGTGCGTGCGTATATTAATTAGGGTGAGTGTATGTGCGTATGTATGAGCGTTTGCATCTGTACTGTGTTAAAAAAAGCCCAAGGGCATCTCCAACACGGACCATCAAACCGCCGATATACGTATGGATGCATGGTCCAAAGTGTTTTGCCATCCAACGCGGTCTTGTGTTTGTCCTCAGGTCAGTTCAGACGTCATTTTCCCTCAAACCGGGTGGGGCTTTGTAGGAGTCCGGGCCACCGCCACACACGCCTTTCACAACCCTGGCCCACCAAAAACACTCTCCCTCGCCTGCGCACTTTCTCGCCCGTAGCAGTCAGCGGCGCTCCAAAGTGTTAGCGTTGCATTATGCCGGCCCAAAGCGGACACAACCTCTCTTTAGAGCCAACATTGAAGCGGTCCGCTGGCCGAGAGCGTCGACTGCTTCAAGTGGCTTCTCTCTGCATTGCAACGATATTTGTCCTCCCCTCCTTCCTCCATTAAACTAGGCGCGTCAGCTGAGAAACCTACTCCGGAGCCCTGAGCGGCACACGTCCGGCCGACATTAAACACCCCGCGGGCTTCGCGCATAGCATCCATCCACTATTTAACATGGCCAGGGTCCGGGCAAAATCCGCACCACACCTATGCTCTCCATCTCCTCTATACACCAAAACCGCCAGGACCTCGAGCTCCAAAGCCATGTGGGATGGCATCAACCGATGAGCAAAAGAAGGAGCTCTCCGGCATTGTTGCTGGATGGTTGGACCGTCGGGCTAGCCGAATACAGGCTGGCTTGCCAGCCAGCTCTTCGGATGGCAGCTACACTAACGAACCAATGAAGGACGAGCCGACGCCACCCCCATCGTCGTCCAGGCCGACATCACCATGGGCGAGGCGTAGGAGGATGACACAGGCATCATGGCAGACAAGCACCGACACGCAGAGGAGCAAGTCGACGACACAGTCATTGTGGCGTATGTGGAGATGCACGAGCAGGAGGCTATGCTCCTATCCTACTGCTCCGCCCGTAAAATCCGTCACGAGTGATGGCAGCACCGCATCCCGCAGGCGGAGAAAGAGGACGCCTACGCGGAGATCAACGAGGCAGCGACAAAAGTTTATGATGGCATTAACGACGCCGCTAGCTCCTCGTTGGCTGCGCCCTGCCGTCACGATGATGAAGCTGGCACATCCGGGGCACCGCTATCAGCGAGGATTAGTAGAACATGGGAGGACGCCGCCGCTCATGTCCCAAGAAGGACACCGTCGCTGCTGCACCGGGCCTCACAACTGGTGACTTGCCCAGTTCGTGAAGGCGTAGGCCACCACCACCGTGTTCCACCATTTAAAAACCAACTGCTGATTCGGGCTTTTTACGGAGGCAGATGTTATTCTTCCCCACCCACCGAAGCATTACACTACAAAAAAATACACTTCCGTGATGATACGTGTTTTTCACAGTAGGTCGCGTTTTTTGTCATGCATGTACATCCATGACAAATTTATGACAGAATCAAGATAGTCATACCTGTGTTGTCGTAGAAGTGTTCGATGACATTACCAAAATTATCATCACGGAAGTGTCCACTTCCATGACGATAAATCATGCGTCACAGAACTGCTTTCGTCAAGGGTGACCGACACATGGCATCCACCGTAACGGAACGCCGTTAAGCTATCGGGTCGGGTTTTGGATCCGATAACCCGTTAACAGCCCCGACCAATGGGGATTTTCCATGTGTAAAATCATCATTGGCTGGAGCAAACACGTGTCGGCTCACCGTTGCGATAGATGTCATCCGCTCATTGGACCGAAGGCGCCTATGATATTGCGACACGTGGCATGGCCCAACAGAGGCCCATTCTGGTGAAAAGGCCGGCCCGTTTGACTTGGTCAAAAGGTGGCGGGCCGGCCCACGGAAAGCCTGTTAACGGCCTGTTCGCATATAGCCCATTTACAGCCCGCTAACCGAGGGCCCGTTACGCCCTATCCGAATTAGGCCCAGTAGCGTCATCTGGGCCGTCCAATATGATTTAGCCCGTTTTAACTTCCGGCCCATGTGTGGCCCATGACTTCATTCGGCCCATATGAGGCCCTTTGTAACTCGTGGCCCATTAACGTCCCATGGCGAAACTGGCCCGTATTGAACAGTGTATCATTTTATACCCATTAACGGCCCGTTATTCCATTGGGCCGTTTCATTAAGTTATCTTTTGGCCTTCTCGGGGCCCATTGATTCTTGGGCTCATTTGCAAGATTCGTTACATACGGCCCGTTACTATCATTTTTCGCTTAGGGCCAAATTCAGCTCGTCGTTACGATCGGCCCATTTGCGGACCGTTAATACGTTGGGCGTTTTCAATTTAAAAAACCCGTTGGGCTGTTTTCATAGAGTTATCAAATACGGCCTATTAACGGCCCGTTATGGTCCATGAATAGTACGGCCCATGATTGATGAAATGATGATACGCCCCGTAGAAGCCCCATGGATCCTATGGCCCATATGAGGCCCATGGATAATACGACCCATAGAAGGCCCATGGACCCTACGGCCCGTAGAAGGCCCATTGATCCCTAAGGCCCGTATAGAAGGCCGATGGATCCTACGGCCTGTATAGAAGGCCAATGGTCCTACGGCCGAACGAAGGCCCATGGATCATACCGCCTGCAGGAGGCCCATGGTTACAACAGTCCGTGTGTTGCCATGATTATTTTGGCCTAGTTACCAAAAATAGGCTATTGTGGCCACTAGAAAAACAGAGAAAAAGACCTGCAGTGACTACAAGCAAACAACTAAACAAGACAATAAGGAAATAAATAAGCAAGCAATTAAGGCTAGCCTATTACCGCTATTACACATATTACATCCACTGGGCATCAAAGTTCGCCACCAGTGCAAATATAGGGAACAAAGCAGCATATTACATACACTTGGCCGTCAAAATTGGCCACCAGTGCAAATAAACGCGGCAGGAAAACAAGAGCATAACTGAAAAAACTTTTGAAGAGCTCCAGAAACGTTATCCTGGGTATATCCACCGTGCTGGCAATAGGCTTAGCAAGCTGATTAGCTTTGTCATGTTTGGCGCTAAAATCCTCCAACGCTTGCTGTTGCACCAGAAAGTATACATCTGAATGCTCCAGGGACTTCCGCAGTCCTTCCGCTTCTTGTTGCAGCACAGCTGATCGATGTCTTTCAGCTTGTACTTGAGACTCAAGAAACCGAACTGATTCAGACAGTGAGTTTGAATAGCTTGTGCATGCGGTAGTGGCCAGTAACTCGAACACTAAACCTAGACAGGACTTTGAGGTTGTCTCGCTGTCTTTAAGATAGTCTTCCTTAGCTGTTTTATCAGCTTTGTTGGAGACCAACAAGTATGTGTCACTATCCTGAACCTTATCTGCATTACTTCCTTTAGCATTGCTTAATAAGGCACTCTTCCCCAATATTCTCGACAAGATTCTAAAGGAAGAAACAAGCGGACACATAACAAGTTTAGCATGTACTAGTATATGAAACTCATTTCGGTGAACTAGTTCATTAGTAAGGTGGTGGATTAAACTACCAAGTCTTCTATTGCCAAGTACTAGTACATAATAAAAGCATCAAACAAACATATATCTATGTCCTATGGTCACTGCATTGTCTTGCCAAATCAAAATAGAGACACGGTTCAAATCATATCAGTTCAAGACAAAGCAGCAGTGAAAGAATACAAAGTGTGGGAAACTACACGGCACAACAAGATTTCAGATGGGTACCACGGGTCTACATGTACAACAACACTATTGGCTCTGTTGTGATGCTAGTAATGTGCATGATATGAAAGTCAACTGTATACACAATTGAAATTGAAATCAACAGAGCTATTGATAAGAGCAAACCTGTTAAAGAAACATGCGTGAACATACCTGCTGTGCCATTGGAGTTTCGATTGGATCCTTCAATTTAAAAATAAGTTCGTATCAGTAAATACAGTGATACAAGAGCAAAGCAATCATAGTTAAAAAAGGCGCGCCTAAGCGAGCGCTTAAGTGCGCCTAGGCTCTAGGCGTTGGCAAAACAAATTGCGCATAACTACGCATAATCTGTGCATAACTGCGCATAAGCATGCGCTTTGGTCAGTAAAGCGCAAGGGGGTGGCAAAACGCACAATTAACGCCTAGCGCTTTTTTGAACTATGATAGCAATGGAATCTTAAATTAGAACAGTTGTTATTCAGATTTAGGCACTTGTTCTACATGAACAGAGTACAGTAAGACGCTAGAATAAAATACTTAAAAATAGAAAATGAGCTCATATACCTTACCACATTCTTGGTTCGGGACCAATACAGAAGAAGGCGTTCCCAGTCATCGTCCAGTAAATGTGTCTCAGGAGTAGTAAGGGAATTTAATGAGTTTCTGTGCCGGTGAAGTACGTTTTCTTCAGGTAATTCCGATACTGCCATCAAGCATTCTTGAAGATAGCAGAGGTATTAGCACAGGTTACCTCATCCTGAGTTTCCAAATCGGTCCTTCTCTATAGAGAAAAATGGGAAAATTTGCTGTATTATAACCATCATGGTGGTAGGATGTATGGGACGAAGCAAAGTAATTGCCATGAATAACATTACTTACACATAACTCCTGGACAAACACATGCAACTGGCATTTTCCTTCATCTTCAGTATAATATTTCCAAGATGGGAAGATACGCTTTATCTGATTTAACAACATCAAATGCGATAGATGCTAACCTACGACTGGCTGGTTGTGCTTCCTCCACAGGAATAGGCGTACTAACTAGTGGAGTTGGGGTTTGTCGTGATAGTACTGGCCCTTTGGGCACTAGAGCTGCATTACTAATTGCTGTTGTTTGGGAGCTCTGTGGTGGAGATGGTGCTGTGTTAATAGGAACTGGGTTACTATCGGCTGGGGTTGGGGTTAGATTGGGTGAAGCTGGTTCTTTGTCCATCGCAGTAGGGGTACAATCTGCGAGAGTTTGGGTTATGTGTGGTAGGTTGGTTCTTGTGCATGTACAACCGGGGTGCTATCTCCACCAAGAGGTAGCACTGTTTTATTTGAAGACCGTGTTTTATTCCGCTAGATACTGGCATCATCCGCTCCAATTAAAATGGCTGATAAACAGGAAACATAGTTGAATGTACAGACACTGTATGAGAGACAGATGCAATAGATAGTGTGGAAAAAATAGGGCATGAAATAGTTGACATGTATATTGTTTAACTAAAAGGGTTAGCATGACATAATTTCACATATATGATGTCTATCTAAACTGGATAGCATAGCATAACATAATTCAAAGATATGATGAATAACTAAACAGGACCGCATGACATAATTCACCTACATGTTATCTAAGTAATCAGGATCACATCATTTAATTCACATATGTGATTTATATGCTAAACAGAGGGCATTCGATATGATGTCTGAACTAAGAACATGGTGTTGAATATTGTGTATATGATGTCTAAACTATGCAATGCAAGACACCTTATGCATGATATGAGCAGTATAGCCGTGCCAAGTTAGAGCATACACCTCAGTGGGGGAATAGGACTGGTCATCTGTCTCTGAATCCATCTACGAGGAGCTATCGGGACCCAACAAGAGATCTTCTTGATGTGTAGCACTGTACGCTCAAGGCCTTGTTTTCCCTCCAGATTTTTCCATCTCCCACCCAAATGGCTGATTCACAGGAAGGGTAGTTTAATGTACAAACATTGTCGACAAATGGAAATGTAATGAAGAAAAGGATGGGCAAGATATCATTCAAATATATGATGCCTGGTTAAACAGGATGGCATTGCACATTTCACATATATTATGGCTGGCTAAAACACATGAGACTGCATAATTCCCATATATGATATAGAAACTAAACAGGTGGCATTATAGAACATGTCTAAACTAAGCAGATGACATATATGATGTAAAAAGTAGGCACTGCAAGGCAACATATGCATGATATGACTAACATCATCATGCCAAGGTAGAGCAAACATCTTGGGGGGTAAATAGGAGTGGTCAGCGGCGTCTGAATACGCCTCAGAACAGATATCTTCCTCTGGATTGCAATCACGGAGAGGGGTGGGAGGGTTTGCCATTGAACCCACCATGGAGCAATGTCGGCATGACATTGTATTGGCGTATAAAACTCTTCTCTTTTTCTCTACATGTTCAGCATGACTGTGTACAATATCTGACATGCATACGAAAAATATATGGTGAGATTATGTAAGGAGAGCATGCAGAAATTTAGAGTGATGGTAACAACCAGTGGATCGACGTTTTTCCGTTGAACCAAAATAGCCCTAATGGATCAACGTGAATGTATAGTAATAACTGACGCAACAAGTGTACAACCTCTTTGCCGTAGCCGCGTCAACCTCAGCATCATTGGGTTGGTCGCTAAGCAGTTGAGGCAGAGGTGGCTGTCGGAGGTGTGGAGGAAGATCTGAGGAATCTGTAGACGGCGTCTAGGGCACTGCTCTGTTGTGATGGATCGTTCTGTTGTTGGAGCAGCTCCGGTGAGCCGTAAGACGTCAAGGCTGAAGTAGCACAAGACAGACATCGTCAATCTCAAGTGGGATTCTAATAGCATCTCCAATAGATGATGAAAAATGGATGTCAAATTAACATCACCAAAAACCACCTGACTACAACAGATGAGGTAAAAACTGTTGACTCTGAACTTAACTGTCGAAACTGAAATTAACTGTGGAATCTGAATGCTACTGTCGAAACTGAACGCAATGGTAGCAGAGAGACACTTGACATGTAGTTTAGGGAGGGCCTGTAGTTCATCTTCAACCTGCACACCCACGAGGCACTTTGCCACCACCGGCCGAACCGCCGGCCCCAGCGCCGCCTCGACACCCTGAAACAACTCGCCACCGCCGCCTCGGCCAGCCCTCTAGGCCCCCCGCCCCCACCCTGAACCCTAAGATAGATAGTGGGGTACCTCTCCGGCGAGCCCCCATCCCCGCTGTGGGTGGTTCTTACTTAACTCCGACGAGCCCCCCCAACCCCTGAAAATCGAATGAACCAAAAGTCGATTCAGTCGACTGAAGTGTGGCTTAATCGAGCAGAAAGCGAAAGACGAAGCGAGGGGGAGAGCAGCAGCAGCAGCTGGGCGAGCGAGCGAGCGAGAGCTGGAGCAGCAGCAGCAGATCCGACTGCTATGGACGCCGCCGCCGAAGGGGCCTCGTGTCACGACCGGATTTTCAACAAAATACTTATTGAGAAACCGATCTTTAGGTCCCAGTATAAGAAGAATTATCCTTACTAGTAGACAAATACTTGATGGCCGAAGGCCAGTAGCATAAAATATATTACAGGGTTGAGCTGAGGCTGCTCAACAAATTATTACAAACACGCCAATATTGTACATAAGGGCAGTCATGACGTAAGGGCGTGGTGGCATGCTCTTGACTCGAGATAAAAGTGGTGGTGGATATATCACAGTGGAGAGGATAACATGACTCCTAAACTGGCAGCTCATCGAGCGTCGGGGTGTGGCTCGATGAATTTATTCGGGTAGCGGAAGCGGATATAATACAGTGACCAAATCCATGATCGCACGAGACTGACTGGGACTCCTCTAGGCATCGGACTCGCTATCGAACTCTTCATCCATGAGATCGCCTTCATCAACATCTGGCCAAATCAACAAGCCAGGTGAGTACTTTGAAAGTACTCGCAAGATAGTTTGGACATAAGATATAATAAATGTATGCATGAATGCGTCTTGAACAATTAACAATGCACAATCAAATAATAATTACTTGCATAACATGATAAGTAAAAAGGAAGTCGGGCGGTAGTCTTCCCGAAATCCCAAAAGTATAACTAAAAGCCGATCGGGTGTCTGGAACGATGCCTCGAAGGGTAAACAAAATAAATTAGCATGCCGCAGTCGGGCGTCTAAGCGACACCACATAAAGGGCTTATATTGAAAGTAAATGACATACGTGCCACAATCGGACGTCGGAGCGACATCGCAGAAAGGGCTTATATCGAAAGTAAATAACAAGCGTGCCACGATCGGACGTCCCGAGCGACATCGCAGAAAGGGCTTATATCAAAAGTAAATAACAAGCGTGCCCGCGATCGGACGTCTGAGCGACATCGCAGAAAGGGCTTATATCGAAGGTAAATAACAAGCATGCCACAGTCGGACGTCTGAGCGACATCGCAGAAAGGCTTATATCGAAAGTAAATGACAAGCGTGCCACAGTCGGACATCTGAGCGACATCGCAGAAAGGGCTTATATCGAAAGTAAATAACAAGCGTGCCACAGTCGGACGTCTGAGCGACATCGCAGGAAGGGCTTATATCGAAGGTAAATAACAAGCGTGCCATAGTCGGACGTTTGAGCGACATTGCAGAAAGGGCTTATATCGAAAGTAAATGACAAGCGTGCCACAGTCGGACGTCTGAGCGACATCGCAGAAAGGGCTTAAATTTTAGCACTCATAACTGCTAAATTCACAAGGACATAATACTCATAGAAAATATACAACACATAATAATAAACGGGTTAGTCCATCCACAGGAATAAGCTCTTAACACTCAAGTGTTTCACCGGAGTTTTTGTCACTGAGGCGGCGCACGACAAGATAAGTTGAACACAGTACTTGGACATGGATAATATGATTCAAAGGATCTTGACTCTGCAGAGTTTGTACTAACTATCCACAGCCAACGGATCTCCGTAGTCACGAGGACTAGTTCCGCTTACGGTATTTCGGTAGAAACACATCTTACCAGTACACACCCATCCCACCTCACGATGCCAGGAATCACCCTAGACAACGTACAAGAAAAACTTTGAGACGGGGAGATCACAACCTCGAATAGCATGGGATCAAATTTATATCTGGCAGCTCTAAGGGGTGCCCCCCTCTCGGTCCCAACCGGAAACACCCATGCCCCCTGACCGGATGACTGGCTTTAATCCAGGGCCATGGAACCCTCATCCCGGCCTCTCTATTTGGTGTGTACCAAGAAAGCGGTTTTCAACTTACTAAGCCATATCCCTTGCGGAAAACATGTTGTAGTACAGGGAGGAAAAACGGATGAAAAAAATGACTTGATTCACGTTGACACTGGAGTCAAATAGTCTGGCATAAGACTGGCATGCTATAACACTACCATCTTACCCATTCTCTTGCCTACACATGGCCATGCAACTCATATCCAAGCACATATGGATTTTCGAACTCACTTGCCTCAACTTTGCATGTATTATAACACTTATCGAAATGCTCATAAACATGCCATGTAAACTACTTAATGCAAACATGCAATGAACACTCATCATATCAAAATTTCAAACATGCTTGCCTGGTTCAGAGTAGTCGGAGTCTAGCTTGGCGAAGTTCGTGGTTCCGTCACCTCCTCCGGTATCTACGGTATAAGAAAATACGTACTTAACGTAAATACCGTGAGTGCATAGAAAAGTGTTCCAAATATTTTTGAAATAAATATGAAAAAAACTAGACATAAAAATAAATATGGCAGAAAAAGAATCAATCAAAAATCAGTTTCTGTTTAAAAGTTATAAAGGTTTTAATCCAGGGACTCATTTGTAATGAAACAGAATGTTTCCAGGGGCTAACTCATAAAAACAGAAAACGCTTCGGCTAAAAAGCCGTCAGCTGCAAAGGAAAACGTACTCTGCTCGAAGGCGTTTTCAGAAAACGATTCGAATAAAAAGAAAAAAAACTGACGAGGGGTCCCACCCGTCAGGTTTGAAATTTCAAACGGGGAGGAACAGAGCTCGTCGGCGCCCGAGAGCTGCGGTGGTCGCCGGCGGCGATCCACGGCGAGTTGGGAGGATCGGAGAGTACCTACGTGCTCAGTGTGTCCTTCCGCGTCGGTGGGTGGTGGTGGTCGTCGTCGGCGAGCACCATGTCGACGGTGGTCCTTGCTCCGGCGGACGACGGCTCGGGTGGAGTTGGATCTCGTCGGGGAGGGCTGCGGAGGTCAAATTGAAGCCGGGGTTAGATCATAGGGTTCCTGAGGAGACTACTGACGAGGTTTGGGCGGCGGGGATGGCCTCACTGGAGTGGATCGAGTTGGTGGCCGAGGCGGATCGGGGCGGCCGGAGTTGGGGGAGGAGACCTCCTCGAGGCCCTCCTAGTGGCTTGGCGGGTACTGGTGGGGTGCAGTGGTGGTGCGTCCTCGAGAACGAGCTCGGTACCTCTTTATATAGGCGATCCGAGGCGGTGGCCGTGAACGGGGATCTCCGGCGATGGTTACGGCGGCGCAGTGCTTGGTCGGGGAGATTAGGGGGTTGAGCATGGACGTGGAGGTCCACGGGCTCCGTTTAGCATCTAACCTAGGCTGGATTGGGCGTGCTGGGTGGTTTCGGCAGAACGGGGCGGCGCGGGCCCGTCGGCGGCAGAGGGCGCGCCCTGTGCTTGCCGGGCCACGGCGACGGTGCTGCGGTGTGTGCTGGCATGCATGAAGCCACGCGGAGGGCTAGGGAGCGTTGGGCGGCGCAGAACGGCGTAGCGAGCCGGCGCTGGCTCCGTTGGCCGCCACGGGTGGCTCTGCCACCGCAGAAGCTGCCGGCGTCGGCGATGCTCGCCGCCACCGACACCTGCGTCCGTCCAAGAGGGCGTGCGGTGCTCTGGTCAAGGAGAAGGGGCCGTGCGCAACGCGCCAGAGTGCACGCGCCAGAGTGCAACAAGCCACTGACGAAAAACGACACTGAAGATAACTCTGAAACTTCTGAATTTTACTGAAAGTGTACATGAACAGTGCCGGCCAAGTGTTTGATGAAATGATTCAAGGATGAGAAAAATTTATCTGGGTCTGATCTTTGGTGTGGTGGCCTCTCAAAGCACCTGGGAGCTGCCTGAATTTTGGTGGAATTTTTGGAGAAAGGAAAATATGAATTTCACCAAAAATGATGAATCTGGTCCAAACTTGCAGAGGTTGAAACTTGAAAATTTTGAAAAGAGGAAGAGTGGATCTTGATGGATCTAGGTTGGGGGTGCTAAGGACTATCCAGAGGAGTTGGTTTGAGATCAAAACTCAAAGGAAAACTGGTACTTCCTTTGTAAATCATCTAGGCTTAGAATAAAAGACAGAATTATTTTGGGGAGTAAAAATAAATGAATTAAAATCCAAAAATGGATTGAACTTGTTGGGACAAAATGTTTGGGTTGCCCCAAAGTGTAGGGAGGGGTTTTGGGAGGATTTACCACATGAGGCATGGTAAAAACCATGGATGGTTTCAGAACAAAAGAAGCCCCAAAACCATAGGGTTTCTACTTTTTAAAAGAAAATAAATTCCAAAAATATTTTTGAGATGGGAAACTCAGAATAAAGGTTTTTGATAACCAAACACCAGGGTTGAAGAAGGTACAAGAGAAATGAAATCCTTGCCATGGGGAAAAGTTTTGAGAGAGAGAGGTTTTAGGAAGGATTTAGATGACCTTCTTCAAAACAAACAAAGTTTTTGTTGAAAACAAAAAAATTAAAATCTTTGGAGTGTCACAACACCTACCCCCTTAGGAAAAATCTCGTCCCCAAGATTTCAACTGATCCTCAAATAAGTGTGGGTGCTCTGTTCGAAGAAAATCCTCTCTTTCCCAAGTTGCTTCATGCTCGGTGTGATTGCTCCACTGAACTCTGAAAAACTTGATGGTTTTCTGTCGGGTCCTCCTCTCAGACTCCTCCAATATTTTTATTGGACGTTCCCGATAAGTGAGGTCTGGTTGCATGTCAATGTCTTCATGAGATACTTGCTTCTCTGGGTTGCTCACGCACTTCCTCAAGCTGAGACGTGGAACACGTCATGGACATCGGATAATTCTTGGGTAGGTTTAGCTGGTAGGCTATCGTGCCTCTTCGTGCCACTATCTGAGAAGGGTCCGATAAATCTTGGTGCTAGCTTTCCCTTAACCTTGAATCGTTGCAGGCCCCTCATAGGAGATACTCGAAGGTACACAAACTCACCGGGTTCAAAACTGACTCCCTGATGTTTTTGATCATAATAACTCTTCTGTCGACTTTGAGCTGTCTTGAGTCGATCCCTAATTATCTTAACTTTATCTTCAGCCTCCTTGAGCATGTTTAGGCCGAAGATATGGCTATCTCCAGTTTCTGACCAATTTAGCAGGGTACGACATCTTCGCCCGTACAGAGCTTCAAATGGTGCCATTTGCAGGCTGGCTTGGTAACTGGTGTTGTATGCGAACTCTGCGTATGGCAAGCTTTCTTCCCAACTGGTTCCATAGGTGAGGACACATGCCCTCAGCATGTCTTCTAGAATTTGGTTCACGCGTTCGGTTTGTCCATCAGTCTGGGGGTGGTATGCGGTACTAAACGCCAGTTGAGTTCCCAGAGCTTGTTGCAATTGATCCCAAAATCGGGAGACGAATTGAGTGCCTCTGTCTGATATTATTGTCTTTGGGACTCCATGCAAGCAGACGATATGGGAAAGGTAAAGCCTGGCAAGCTTCTGAGTGGTGTGGGTTGTCTTCACGGGTATGAAGTGTGCCACCTTAGTTAGTTTATCTGTGATGACCCATATGGCATCATTCCCGTGTCGTGACCGAGGTAGTCCAACAATAAAATCCATTCCAATTTCGTCCCATTTCCACTCGGGTATCTTATTTGGTTGTAAAAGTCCGGCCGGCTTCTGGTGCTCGGCCTTGATGCGTTGACAGGAGTCACAACATGCAATGAACGTGGCTATGTCCCTTTTCATACCGTGCCACCAAACTTTTTCCTGAAGATCCTTGTACATTTTTGTTCCTCCAGGATGAATTGAATATGGAGCGGTGTGGCCTTCAGCTAAAATCTGCTGCTTAAGGTCCTTGATATTTGGTACGCAAAGCCTCTCTCCTTACCACAATTTTACCTTCTCGTATATGATGAACTCTGAGGCCTTGCCCAAACCCACTTTCCGTTTTATGCCTTCAATGCTGGGGTGTCCATGCTGAGCCTCCTTAATCTTTTCTATCAGGATAGGCTGTATTTCCAAATTCGACAAACTGCCTTTGGTGACCACCATCAAATTGAGTTTAGCAAACTCCTGTCGAAATTCAGGTCTCAGGTTTGGTAGGTTGTCGTTGTCCGAGCTAGGTTTCTGACTTAGAGCATCTGCCACTACATTTGCTTTTCCTGGATGGTAGTGGATTCCAACATCATAATCCTTTACTAATTCCAACCAGCGTAGTTGCCGTAAGTTTAGTTCCAGTTGTGTGAAAATATACTTGAGGCTCTTATGGTCTGTGTATATTTCACAACGATTTCCAAGTAGGAAATGTCTCCACTCCTTGAGTGCATGGATGACTGCTGCCAACTCTAGGTCATGAGTAGGGTAATTTTCTTCGTGCTTGCGGGTTGTGCGGAGACATATGCGACCACCTTGCCTTCTTGCATCAATACGCATCCGAGGCCCTTCCGGGATGCGTCACAATACAGCTCAAAATTTTTGTGTATGTCGGGCACAATTAATACTGGTGCTGTCGTCAATTTCCTTTTTAGCTCTTGGAAAATTTTCTCGCAAGCTTCGGTCCATTCAAACTTCTTTCCCTTTTTGAGTAACTGCATCATTGGCTTTGTTATGGTGGAGAACCCTTCAATAAACCTTCGGTAGTATCCTGCCATTCCCAAGAAACTTCGCACGTCCGTTATGCTGGCTGGTGGTTTCCAGCCAAGTACGGCCTTGACCTTTTCCGGGTCTATGGCAATACCTTCTTGGGTCAGTACGTGGCCCAGAAAGCCTACCTGTCTTAGCCAAAATTCACATTTGCTGAACTTGGCGTACAATTGATGTTTCCTGAGTTCTCCTAGTACAATTCGGAGATGCTCAGCGTGCTCTTCTGGTGTCTTGGAATATATCAGAATATCGTCGATAAATACCACAACAAATTTTTCCATAAACTTCATAAATACTTTGTTCATGAGGTGAACAAAATATGCGGGGGCGTTTGTTAGTCCAAACGGCATTACCGTGAACTCATACAGTCCGTATCTGGAGGTGAAGGTTGTCTTGAGGATATCCTCTGTTCGTACTTTTAATTGATGGTATCCCGACCTTAAGTCAATTTTTGAGAAGACCTTGGCCTGAGCGAGCTGATCAAATAAATCATTTATCCTTGGCATTGGGTATTTATTCTTGATTGTGACCATGTTAAGTGCTCGATAGTCTATACACAATCTCAGTGTCCCATCCTTTTTCTTGGCAAATAAAATTGGTGAACCCCAAGGTGAGGAACTGTCTCGTATATATCCTTTCTCCAGTAATTCTTTTATTTGCTTCTTCAATTCTACCAACTCGGATGGTGCCATTCTGTATGGTTTCTTGTAAATGGGAGCGGTTCCGGGTGCTAGCTCAATGCTGAATTCTATCTCTCGGTCTGGTGGCATGCCTGGTAGTTCTTCGGGAAATACGTCTGGTAATTCACATACTACTGGAACTTTGCTTAATTTAGAAACGTCCACCTTGTTGAACCTCGGTTGCCGAGATATCCGTCTCTCTTTGGCTGAAACTTTTATTGTCTTCCCGTGATGGTGGGTGAGAATTACGGTCCGGTTGAAGCAGTCAATAAATCCTTTGTTGGTGGTTAACCAATCCATCCCTAAGATGACGTCCTGTCCTTTATTTTCCAATACAATAAGGTTGGCATGAAACTTCAATCCTTCGAACTCAATAACCACACCTTGGCAGTAACTCTGAGTCACTTGCTTAATCCCAGGGGATTTGATGATCATGGATTTTTCCAAGGGAAGCATCGAAAAATTATTTTGCAAAGCAAATATCTTCGAAATGAATGAGTGAGAAGCTCCAGAATCAAACAAAACCGTGGCAGGTATTGTGTTGACAGGGAACGTACCGAGTACGATATCCAGGGTGTTTTATGCTTCTTCTCTGGTCACGTGGTTCAGATGACCCTTCCTGTGGTTATTATTGGGGTTGAAATTGTTTCGCTTGGGCGCTGAATTATTTCCACCGTATTCGGCTTTGGGGTCGAGTTCCTTGGCTTGGGACACTGCTTGGCATAGTGCCCTTCTTCTCCACAAGCGTAGCAAGTAACGCCTAGGCGATATGTGAACTCCTTGTCCCTTGCATGGAAATTCTTGATTGGGTGTGAAATATTCGTCGTGGGTTTGTGTGTCCCACTTTTCTGAAATTCCGTCTTGCTTTGGTGGTTGCGGGGAAGAGTAGTCTAGTCCCTTTTGCGTTTGCGGAAATCCTCCAAGCTGTGTCGCTCATTTTCCAGGGTAATAGCCTTATCCACCAGTGTTTTGAAATCTGGGAAAGTGTACACAACCAGCTGGCATTTAAGCGCGGGTGCCAGGCCGTCCAAGAATTTTTGCATCTTCTTGCTTTCAGTCATACGCTCTTCGTTGGCGTAGCGAGACAACAGAGTAAACTGGCTGTTGTATTCTGACACCGTCATGGTCCTTTCACTACTAGGCAAAACCCTAGCAGCAGCGCGGGTTTTGAGTGTAGCAGCAGTGCGGGTGGCCGCGCTACTAATAAGGCGCTACAACTAACTTGTAGTAGTAGTGCGGTCCGTACCCGCGCTACTATCGATGATTTATATCAGCAGCGCCTTTTTTCCCAATGCGCTACTATTAGTTAGCTGTAGCGATTTCATGATCCTCGCCATCGCTATATCTTTCATCATTTTCCTTTCAGTTTTCCTTTTAGACACTAGATACTAGGTAATCGCTACTAGATATCAAATTCATAAACCATTACCGGGTAGTACTCCTTCGCTCCAAATTCATAACAATTTCATGCATAGTCAATATGCATCCTCAAGCAAAGACAAGGTCATATCAACGACGATCATCATATGTAGTTCTAGATGATATCAGCGACAATCATCATATGTAGTTCTAGATGATATAGCCACACACACATATGTAGTTCTAGATGATATAGCCACACAAACATATGTAGTTCTAGATGATATAGCCACACACACATATTTAGTTCTAGATGATATCGAAGAGAATCATCATCCTCAAGCCTGGGCGGTTGGTGTTCCTGATAGTAATTAGGATGGCCTGTCCAACACGAAGATTCTTGCCATCGAGGAATTTCTTCCACCCAACCGAAGTTTAAGTGTAAAGCGACCGTCCGTGTCCACGCTGTAAGTACAGGTTGTGACGGAGCCCCTTGCAGAAGGCGTAGTCCAAATTGAGCCTTCTTCATCAGGCTCGATACCATAACTCACAGATATGCTCTTTGCCAATTTCTGAATAAGAAAAACATATCAATTAATAAATAGCCTCGCAAATAAGTACATATGGAGTATCTACACTATTAATAGTTTCCTTAGGTTCTACACTAATAAGCATGTGATCAAACTCTACACTAAAACATATCATCGACTAGATTCCACACAACATACCATATCATTGGATTGTACACAAAATATTTCATCGGATAATTTGCATTTGTAAGTATAACATACCATATCATGTCGATCAACCATGGTATTTGTCAGGCGGGTCACGAATGGCACCCCGACAAAGTCAAGACGCATGGCGGAATTATGTCCCACAGGTTGGACACCTCCTCCTCGCTCAGCCTTGTTCTTTGAGCTACGATGGCTTCATGAAGTGGGTCTTCATCATCTTCATCGAGTGGGTCCTCATTATCTTCGTCATCTTCATCATCTTCGTCATCTTCATCATCTTCCACCAGGTTGAGATAAATGACAGCCATCTTTGGTCTTCTCGCTCAAGGAGAAGCTGATCAACTCACCACCAAGAAGACGCATGTGAGCGATTTAAACAGGCCCATCCATCTCCTCCAATCTGCGACATATTGCGCCCTTTCTCGACCTCCATAGTGTACGGCCCCTCAGAGCCTCAAATGTCACAGTGTCTCCTGTCAGCTTGTTGAATTTCAACCTCACATTGCATGGGACGATCTGTGTAAAATAAGCAAAATGACACAATGCAGTAATGCCATCACTAAAAATACAATAGTTATTACATTTCATCTAATTTCTTACCGCCGCATGACTTAAAAAACTTTGGAAGTAGATGCCGAACAGCTTGCCAGTTGCAAGGCTGTTGGCGCACCTTGACTTGCATAGTCGACATAGTGGTGGTGGTGGTGGCGCCATTTTTCCTAAAGCAATATGAGCAAAGGATTAACGATCCACTTCACAGGAAAGAAAAACAGTAGCATGTGATATTTTTGGTTCTTCCGCGAGAAGCAATTTGATGGACAATTATAATCCTAAGATCTACGTATTGGCATGTGATATTTTTGGTTCTTCCGCAAGTAACATATTAGATGACAAGGTACCACCTACGTTTTGCCAAAAAGTAACTTATAAAAAAACAAAAGCAACTACGTACCTATCCATGTATAGAAAACAAATAACAATAAAATGGTGCATACTAAATCAACTAAATGAACCTAGTCTACTAAATCAACTAAATCAAAATGTTCTAAATCAACTAGCCTACTAAATCAACTAAATCATATTAACTAAATCAAAATGTTCTAAATCAACTAAATCAACTAGCCTACTAAATCAAGGAGGGAGAAGAGAGTATACGGAGGAGGAAGGCGGAGCGAGGAGGGGCCGACCGGCAGCCAGTGGAGGGAGGACGGAGGAGGAAGGCGGAGCGAGGAGGGGCTGGCCGGCGGCCAGTGGAGGGAGGACGAAGGAGGAAGGCAGAGCGAGGAGGGGCCGACCAGCGGCGAGTGGAGGGAGGACGGAGGAGGAGGCCGGTACCGAGTCCAACAAGGAGGAGGAGGTGACGGCGGCGCATAGGGCGGAGGGGCGATGGGGGAGGACCGGCGCGGGGGATTCAGAGGGGATCCAGTCAGTGTGTGACTGTGAGTGGATCGGATTATGTAGTAAACTTAGCAGTAGCGCTTATTGGAGAGATGCGCTGCTACTACGCACCGTAGCAGTAGCGCTCATCATTATAACGCGTTGCTGCTATAACTAGCCTCGCGGCGGCCTCGTGGGAATTATAGCAGTAGCGCTTCTTTGGGTGGACGCGCTACTGCTATATTTATTTCAGCAGCGAGTTAAGCTTGACCTCGCTACTGCTAATTAGTAGCAGCGCCTTATTTTAAAGCGTGCTGCTACTAAGATTCTGTGTATAGGCTTTTCCCTAGTAGTGTTTGTTTGGGGTCATCAAATTCTCTCTTCTTGATCTTCATAACACTTTTAGGAATGTGCGCCCCACGAAAACCTTCTTTGAACTCCTCCCAGGTTATATCATTTTCGTTGAGGTGCATGTGTAGGAAATTTTCCCACCATGATGCAGCTGCTCCAGTGAGATAGTGCGGTGCATATAGTACTTTCTCACGGTCTGAACACTGTGCAATAATTAATTTTATTTCCGTGTCTCGAAGCCAGTCGTCGGCCTCAAGAGGTTTGTCAGTATGAGAAAATGTTGGGGGACGCGTCTTCTGTAGCTCAGACAACTTGGATTGCTGCCGACATCGTCCCATGGTGATTTCCCATATTGATGACTTGGTTCATCATTTCCTGATGTTGTTGCTGACTCTGCTCATAAAGGCGGCATACTTGGGTAAATGCTGTTTCACTGCCCTGTTGACTTGACTGTCCCTGTGTGAAATTGTTGCTTGGTGGTGTGCCATAATTTTCCACTGGCGGATTTGGCATGGAGCGCGTCCAAGGACGAGACATTTTTCACTCTGGAGATATATTTTGTAAAACTCATAAGAAAAGAAAATGAGTCACAAAAGTCAATAAATTCACAAATACGGGAAATTTTAAAAGCTCCAGGATTTTTCAAGAGAATAAACGATTGCGCACGGAGAAGGACTGCTCATTACATATCTTACACGCAAGCAGTAATTATACAATACATCACTCAGGATATGTGTAAATATTCCTGACATGTTATTTAGGCTAGTGCACTCCTCCCAGTTCCTACAGGATGCGCAAAACAAGCTACTTCTCACAACCTATGGACATATAAACATATCGTACAAGTCGGTACATCGCATGGCGGCTAAGCGCGCTTAGTCGGAGATGGTAAGGATCTCCCTTGGCCTGCCGAGGGTGAGGCGCAGTGAGGCTGGGGACTCAACCTCCTCATCGCTAATAGGCTCCAGACGTGAAGCGCTGCGCTGAGTTGATGGAGCGGGTGTCGTAGGTGGAGCGACACGAATAGGAGTGGGTGCAATAGGTGGTGCAGAACGGACTGGAGTGGGTGCAATGACTTGGTTGAACTCCTCAGTGGTAGGCAGGCGACGAGCAGTGGCGAGAATGGTAGGAGAATAAGATGCCGAGGACGAGACGAAAGTCAGCGGTGGTGCGGTGTGCAGGAGCTCCCTCCTGTTGGCGGCACAACCATGGACTGAGTCCATGCGGGCAACCACAAGGTCGTCCACCAGGTTGTCGAAGGCTGCCTCCAGAGCTCGGAGGTACTCGACAAGCATCTCAATAGCCTCCTCTCGCTCTCCTCTGGGGCAAGCGAATGAGTAGTGACAGGTGTATGGCACGTGGCATGGAAGGTAGCGGTAACAACGAGTCTTCATTGAAGGAAGAACATCCCAGAGACGAGCTATCGCCTCACGGGCAGCCATCTGCATAGCATGCCTCTCCGTAGGCATGGCTCTCCCAAGAACCGAAGCGGCGTGGCTCAACACGCCCTCCCTTGAATTGCACCATGCCTGGTGCATGGTCGACTGTCGTTGATCTTGTGTGGGTAGAGTGTGAAGATCGGGCGACCGATGGCCCCATCGCGACCTGGACGATGAAGGAGAGGAGCTTGACGAACCCCTCAGTATCGTTGGCGAACACACTGTGACTCACGACCGTTGCCAGCCATCTACAAAAGTAGGCAAAAATTCTGAATGGTCGATCATAAATTTATGCTGACTGTCAGAAAATGACTACATTTGCAAAAATATTAAATTAACTCTATTATGCTAATAACCGATTAGCGATCGCACCTAGTGGCTTCCTACAGTCAGCCTGGCTCTGGTACCAAGTTTGTCACGACCGGATTTTCAACAAAATACTTATTGAGAAACCGATCTTTAGGTCCTAGTATAATTAGAATTATCCTTACTGGTAGACAAATACTTGATGCCGAAGGCCAGTAGCATAAAATATATTACAAGGTTGAGCTGAGGCTGCCAAACACGCCAATATTGTACATAAGGGCAGTCATGACGTAGGGGCGTGGTGGCATGCTACTGACTCGAGAGAAAAGTGGTGGTGGATATATATCACAGTGGAGAGGATAACATGACTCCTAAACTGGCAGCTCATCGAGCGTCGGGGTGAGGCTCGATGAGTTTATTCGGGTAGCGGAAGTGGATATAATACAGTGACCAAATGCAAGATCGCACGAGACCGACTGGGACTCCTCTAGGCGTCAGACTCGCTATCGAACTCTTCATCCATGAGATCGCCTTCATCGACATCTGGCCAAATCAACAAGCCAGGTGAGTACTTTGAAAGTACTCGCAAGACAGTTCGGACATAAGATATAATAAATGTATGCATGAATGCGTCTGGAACAATTAACAATGCACATTCAAATAATAATTAATTGCACAACATGATAAGTAAAAAGGAAGTCGGGCGGTAGTCTTCCCGAAATCCCAACAAAATAACTAAAAGCCGATCAGGTGTCTGGAACGACGCCTCGAAGGGTAAACAAAAGAAATTAGCATGCCGCAGTCGGGTGTCTAAGCGACACCACATAAAGGGCTTATATTGAAAGTTAATGACATACGTGCCACAGTCGGACGTCGGAGCGACATCGCAGAAAGGGCTTATATTGAAAGTAAATAACAAGCGTGCCACAGTCGGACGTCTGAGCGGCATCGCAGAAAGGGCTTATATCAAAAGTAAATAACAAGCGTGCCACAGTTGGACATCTAAGCGACATCGCAGAAAGGGCTTATATCGAAAGTAAATAACAAGCGTGCCATAGTCGCACGTCTGAGCGACATCGCAGAAAGGGATTATATCGAAGGTAAATAACAAGCGTGCCACAGTCGGACGTCTGAGCGACATCGCAGAAAGGGCTTATATCGAAAGTAAATGACAAGCGTGCCACAGTCGGACGTCTGAGCGACATCGCAGAAAGGGCTTAAATTTTAGCACTCTTATCTGATAAATTCACAAGGACATAATACTCATAGAAAATATACAACACATAATAATAAACGGGTTAGTCCATCCACAGGAATAAGCTCTTAACACTCAAGTGTTTCACAGGAGTTTTTGTCACTGAGACTGACGCTTGACAAGATAAGTTGAACACAGTACTTGGACATGGATAAGATGATTCAAAGGATCTTGACTCTGCAGAGTTTGTACTAACTATCCACAGCCAACGGATTTACGTAGTCACGAGGACTAGTTCCGTTTACGGTATTTCGGTAGAAACACATCTTACCAGTACACACCCATCCCACCTCACGATGCCAGGAATCACCCTAGACAGCAGACAAGAAAAACTTTGAGACGGGAGATCACAACCTCGAATAGCATGGGATCAAATTTATATCGATGCGCTCTAAGGGTTCCCCACTCGGTCCCAACCGAAACACCCATGCCCTCGACCGGATGACTGGCAATAATCCAGGGCCATGGAACCCTCATCACGGCCTCTCTATTTGGTGTGTACCAGGAAAGCGGTTTTCAACTTACTAAGCCATATCCCTTGCGGAAAACATGTGGTAGTACATGGAGGAAAAACAGATGAAAAAAAATGACTTGATTCACGTTGACACTGGAGTCAAATAGTCTGGCATAAGACTGGCATGCTATAACACTACCATCTTACCCATTCTCTTGCCGACACATGGCCATGCAACTCATATCCAACCACATATGGATTTTCGAACTCACTTGCCTCAACTTTGCATGTATTATAACACTTATCGAAATGCTCATAAACATGCCATGTAACTACTTAATGCAAACATGCAACGAACACTCATCATATCAAAAGTTCAAACATGCTTGCCTGGTTCGGAGTAGTCGGAGTCTAGCTTGGCGAAGTTCGTGGTTCCGTCACCTCCTTCGGTATCTACGGTATAAGAAAATACGTACTTAACTTAAATACCGTGAGTGCATAGAAAAGTGTCCCAAATAATTTTCAAATAAATATGACAAAATACTAGACAGAAAAATAAAGATTGTAGAAAAAGAATCAATCAAAAATCAGTTTCTTTTTAAAAGTTATAAAGGTTTTAATCCAGGGACTCATCTGTAATGAAACAGAAAGTTTCTGTGGGCTAACTTATAAAACAGAAAATGCTTCGCTAAAAAGCCGCCAGCTGCAAAGGAAAACGATCTGCCCAAGGCTGCCAGAAAACGATTCGAATAAAAAGAAAAAAAAACTGACGAGGGGCCCCACCCGTCAGGTTTGAAATTTCAAACGGGGAGGAACATAGCTCGTCGGCGCCCGAGAGCTGCGGTGGACGCCGGCGATGATCCACAGCGAGTTGGGAGGATCGGAGAGTACCTACGTGCTCAGTGTGTCCTTCCGCGTCGGTGGGTGGGGGTGGTGGTCGTCGGCGAGCACCACGTCGACGGCGGTCCTTGCTCCGGCGGACGGCGGCTCGGGTGGAGTTGGATCTCGTCGGGGAGGGCTGCGGAGGTCAAATTGAAGCCGAGGTTAGATCATTGGGTTCCCGAGGAGACTCTCGACGAGGTTTGGGCGGCGGGATGGCCTCACCGGAGTGGATCGAGTTGGTGGTCGAGGCGGATCGGGCGGCCGGAGTTGGGGAGGAGACCTCCTCGAGGCCCTCCTAGTGGCTTGGCGGGTAATCTTGGTGGGTGCAGTGGTGGTGCGTCCTCGAGAACGAGCTCGGGACCTCTTTATATAAGCGATCCGAGGCGGTGGCCGTGAACGGGGATCTCCGGCGATGGTTACGGCGGCGCAGTGCTTGGTCAGGGAGATTAGGGGGTTGAGCATCGACGTGGAGGTCCACGGGCTCCGTTTAGCATCTAACCTTGGCTGGATTGGGCGTGCTGGGTGGTTTCGGCAGAACGGGGCGGCGCGGGCCCGTCGGCGGCAGAGGGCGCGCCCTGTGCTTGCCGGGCCATGGTGACGGTGCTGCGGTGTGTGCTGGCATGCATGAAGCCACGCGGAAAGCTAGGGAGCGTTGGGCGGCGCAGAACGGCGTAGCGAGCCGGCGCTGGCTCCGTTGGCAGCCACGGGTGGCTCTGCCACCGCAGAAGCTGCCGGCGTCAGCGATGCTCGCCGCGACCAACACCTGCGTCCGTCCAAGAGGGCGTGCGGTGCTCTGGTCAAGGAGAAGGGGCCGTGCGCAACGCGCCAGAGTGCACGGGTGATCGATGACAAGCCACTGACGAAAAACGACACTGAAGATAACTCTGAAACTTCTGAATTTTACTGAAAGTGTACAGGAACAGGGAGAGCTTGCATTAGTCAAAAGTTTCTCCTTGTCCTGCGAGCCACCGCGCGCATGTAATGCTAGTCCGTATTGCCTCCTCTCCGGTTAATATGGATTAATTTCAAACGAGATAAATACACTGTCTGTCATTGTATATTTGTAAAAATACGGTCAGTGGACTTCATAATATGCTCATTGCGCTCAATATATATTTTTTCCGGTGTTTATACGGTCACTAGCTCACCCTGACTGAGTATGTGTGTGCATGCACGTGTAGGTTGAGAACTTAGCGTGACCGTGTGTGTTCCGTCATGTGCTCGGACATGCATGCATTAGGGTGTCGCGCGCGTTCTTGCGTCCATGTGTACGTTTGACTGTTGCATACACGTAGGGGGAGTACGTGTAGGGGCCACTAAGGAGAAGTCAAATCACACAGTAAATCACGTCTGTCATGTTTGTGTCTCACCCTCGTCCACGGCTCGACCCCACACGGTCGCTCGGCATGCCACTCACCGCAAACCGAGTATACGATAACTTTCCCGCCTGCTTGTCGATGGATCGCGCCATGGAGTACTATTAGCACTACTGGAAGAGATTGACGAGTTGGGGGAGGACAGCTAGCTGTAGCACGGACTCCCAAAAACTTTTTACATGCATGTTGTAGACGGCTATTGCGGCCTTTGAACGTGGAGCAGCTACGTGCATCCGGAAGCGGCGCGGGCGACGCTCTCTCGGCCGGCGCGCCGCTTCAATGCCGGCGCCAGTGAGAGGTCGCGTCCGGTCTGGCCGGGCATGAATACGGCACTGACCGTTTCGGGCGGGAAGCACACGCGGGTGATGAAGAGGGTTCGGGTTGGTCAGGACCGGCCGTGGCAGTGGTCTGGACGTGCGCAAACAAGAGATGTTGTACGTTAATATTGCTGCGTATATAATTAACAACGTAAGTAATGTGCTAGTTGGACAAATATGATTGGAGATGGAGATGGAGATGGAGATGGAATTTTACGTAAACACAGATATGCATGTCTATGTCTATGTGTGTGTGCGCGACGACTCTCGCGACCTGGAAGCGGGGGCGTGTTTTTGATCGAGTTTTCTTTCTTGGTACGTTAGAAAATCAGTTTGTCCAATTCACATCTAGATGTTATTCAAGGATATCACATCTAAGCTCCCACAAGTATATAATGTAGGAACAAGAAACAAAAAAAACTAGGACAAAAAAATAGACCACAAACAGAGTGGACATCAACTTAGATGTGACATAACTATGACACATCTAGATGTGTCCTAGACAGACCCTTAAAAAATTGTCCGCCAGTTTTCGTTTCTTTTTTCCGGGAACGCGCGTATTCTATTGAAAACCACTACTATGGAGAGATTTTTTTACTCAATTATAGCCTCTTGTTTGATAGAGTTTCTCGCGTCTCGCTCTCTCACCCTCTCCATATCAAAACAAGATGACAGTGTCCAGTCTATCTCTCTCCTCACCGGTGGTCATAGATCCGGCCGAATCCCGTCCGCTGCGGGAGGTGAGGAGGTGCAGCGTTGACGTTGTCGCCGTCGGCAACGGGGGGAGCCGATGCGCACCGTCCTCTCGGAGTCGGTGCTGGCGCGGACAAAGATCCTCCGCGCCCTTGTTCGCTGCCGTCGTGTGGGCAGATCCCGCCCGCCCGCCTAAACGACATCTCGCCCACCTGAGGTATAACTTCTTGTACTGGTCTAGCTCCCCAGGTCGCTGTGTGCAGGTTTTCTTCTATGCGACTACTCCCCAGCTCCCCATGCATAGTAGCTAGGGTTCGTCGGCTGGTCAAACATCACCTACTAGTACTATTATAGAGGAAATGCCACTCGAAAAGTTGTCCTGATTTATGCCTCAGTGGAGGTATAAATGTTATTTCGACAAAAAGTACATGGTGGTTGTGCGGTCATTGTCCATATGGTGGTAGCACTATCACTGGTTAAATGAAGAAATGCTTTTTTTCTCGGGTATCCTGGTTTAGTTCCCATCAAGATATAATTATGATGCTTCGCTTGTTGGTGTACTTTTCATTAACCCTTTTTTATATTTTTGGAAACAATGATGCGTGTCTCCATACCCGGGCATGTCTTCCTCAATTTTAGTGGAACTGCACAAAATTGGATGGCCATTGTTGTTCCGCCTCACTGTCCTCTGCCACGTGGTTCTTCCTTCCTCAAGCTTGATTACTGAGAAGAAACAGACCACAGTGAGGATTTGTCGAACTTCATAGGTGCCTCACCCAAACTTGATGCCAAATGGATGATGCATCACCACGATGACCTATCTATGCTCATGGTTGCGCCTCATGGTCGCGTTGGCTGCTGAAGCTGATCGATTTTCAATGAAAAACAAGATGTCTTCCATCAGTGCTCTTTGCTTGTTACGCACAAAGATGATATCCTTCGTCAGTTCACCTTGGTTGCGTTGGAGACGCAAATGCCTTTCACGTTGGTGCAATTTTATCACACAATTGGCTATGAACCAAATGTTTCCTCGAAGAAGGATCGACGTTGGTACTAAGAGCATAAGTTTTGTATTGATTTCTAAGCCTTCTCACAACTTTGTCTCCATCTCCCCTGTAATTTTATGTGTCCAGCTATTAACTTTGATTTAAAAAATGGTGTGGACTAAAAACCCGGATGGACGTAGTAGCCCTCCATTTTTATTTACTCCGCATATTAGAATTGACTGAAGTCAAACTTTTTAATACTCTCAAACCTTTCCGATAATTGAAATTAAAATTCTTTATTTGTACACACACTCACACATTTCTGATAATTTGGCGCATGTGTGGTTGTTCACTTAAGGGAGGGTAGTGTACCACACGTGAAGGACAGGAAGTGCGACCAGGACACGTGGGCGTGGATCGTTAGTTCATCGGAAGTAGTACTCCCTCTATACATTAAATAAAGAGTTTCATTTTGTACTTACACAATTTAAAACGATTGTTATGGAGAGAATAAGAAAACCACTCCACTATATATGAGTCGTATACACACGAGGGTACTATATGGACGCAGCTTCATTGACTTAGTGCACCTGCCTTTGGGTTTATGACAGGTGGGCCCAAAATGTGGCTGGCTCACCTGTCATACAGCCAAAAGCAGATGGAGTGAAGGCACCGGAGCTCAGTCCAGATTACATTAGTACTCCTCAGAACTAATATAAGAGCGTTTAGATCACTACTTGATAATCTAAACGCTCTTATATTAGTTTACAGAGGGAGTATATATATAAGCGGGAGCCTCAGCGCTTGTTCGCTACGGTTTGCACTCTCCACACGCTCGCCGCAATACATATATGTTGCACGCTGGAGGCTCAGTGTTCATTTGCTAGGGTTTGCTATATTCACAGTCTCTCACCTTCTCTTCACCAGATCTAAACAAGACTGCTTTGGCCTCTTGTCTCTCTCCCCCCTCACAGCTGGTGAAGGAGGTGTCCATATCCCGTCGCACCGGGAAGGGGAGGAGGTGCAGCGTTAACTCTATCGCCTTCGGCGAGGGAGGCAATCCACTGCCAGCTGCGTTGTTCTCTTTCACCAAGCGCCTGTGCGGGAGGGCCACCGACCCCTTCTTCCTCGCTGCCGTATGTAGTGTGGGCAGATCCGGCCTCCCATCGCACTCCTTCCCACATCCCGACGACCCTAAGGTATAAGTTTCTTTGAAACCGTCGTTGCTCTAGCTGCATGTGGATCTTTTTTGATCTGTAGTCGAATCAAGGTCTTGGTTCAAAGAGGAAAGAAATGTGCGGTGGGGTGGAGCATGAATCTAGGACGTGGTTCAATGAGGAAAGGAGGGAGGAAAAGTAGTATAGACTGGCTATCCAGCCGCTTTGTTGGTCGAAAAGGGAAAAAGGGGTAACCTGCACACACATCTGTAAGGAACCGATCTCTTTGTTGAAAAGGGAAAGAAACTGGGGTCGGGTAGTTTGTGCAGGACTAGATTTGCTGCCCTCACATAGGAAAAAAGTTCAAAGAGAACAAATATGGGACCAACACAAGATGCTGCTTGGCTACATACTCTGCATCACCCATTTATACGTGTGGGCCTTTTATGGTGCTAGCATGTCCCATACAGCTATTTTGTTGTTGTTAATCTAAGAATGCCGCCGGAAAATTGAAGCAATGCCACTGTTAAAAGTAAATTACATTTTTTAACGAATGTTGTTCCAAGAGAGTGTCTCTGTTAATATGAATCAATGCTACCGTTTTAGAAATGCTACTATCCTACTTTGTTTTCCATCCAAGATAAGTTTGATGCTTCTTTCTGTCACCGTTTGTTTCATCCTCCTTTATCGACAAGTAATTGTTTCCTTTTTTGCCTCTGTTAAAACAGCGGTATCGATTCAACTTGTTGCTATTGCGACATTTTACTTCGCTACTCGAAACACTTATGTTTTAAGAGTATTTTATGCAGTTCAACTTGAATGTCACACCGGTGACTTTGCTTAATTTTGGTGGAACTGCACAAAAGGAGATGAGTTTTTTTTCCAGTGTTCCTGTCGAGTTGTTTCAAATCTTGGTCTCTACCACATGATATCAATTCAACTTGTTGCTATTGCGACATTTTGCTTTCGCCACGTAAACACTTTGCTTGATTTCAAAGGTAACCGCACAAAATGAGATTGGATTTCCTATTTGTGTTAGCAGATTCGTATTTTATCCTGGTGTTCTCATGAAAGGTCAGTACAGGCCTTCATCCACATGATTTTGCAGTGTGCTTTGAGATGTTGTGCTACTTGTATTGGTACTGTTTTAAATAAATGTTGAATTGAAGCTATTGTATTGCTGTCTTTTCCCATTAAGTAGTGAACAAAAATGGGACCAACCAGACATGATGCTTGTTGCTTTGTTACAACAAACTCTGCATCACCCCTTTATAAGTAGATGGAAGCACATATTGTTGTTGCGCCACTCTCCCCTCGAACTGTTTATGCTTTTCGTTAATCTAATGTCACTGGTAAAATTAAGCAATGCCACTCTCAAAATTAATTAACTACTGAATCTTAGTTCAAAACTGCAACACTTGTTAGGAATGGTACTATCCTGCTTTGTAGTTCTTTCTACATGTTTAACCAAGGTATTGTTAAGATAATGTATCTTTAAAAATGAATCAGTTGCATTGTTTTAGGAATGGTACTTTTCTGTTTTGTCGTTCTTTATACATGTTGAACCAAGGCATTGTTAAGATAATGTCTCAGTCAATATGAATGAATCACACTGATGGAGAATTGCTCCTCTCCTGCTTTGTTTCCCAATAAGACAAGTCATCAACCGTTATTTCTCATTAATTGTTTCCCTTATACCTATGTTGCTTATAGGATATCAAAATTAAAGCTCGGTTTTATTCCGACTTTGATTTTAGTTGAACTGCACAAAAGGAGCCAATGTGTCCAAGGCAAACTGTTGCGTTACTGGGTCCAGTTGGTCGTTCCACTTTGCAGAAAGAAGCAGTCACTGGATGCGGTACATTACAGAAGGAATGACCGAGAAGCTTTACAGAGTATTATTAGACACCGGTGACATGACTAGTCTGCAGAGACCATTGGCAATTTAACAACACGTGGAGTGCCCTGGGCAAAAAGTGCCCAAACAAGTACAAGAAGCTAAGACAGGACACGATCATAGGCATTACATATTTTGAATGGGAAAACCTTGTCAAAGTTTAATCATTGATGTTAGCAAGAAGACGTTAGTTTAATATATTGGAATTGGAAAACCTTGTCAAAATTTGCTCATTGATGTTAGCAAGAAGACGTTAGTTTAATATATTGGAATTGGAAAACCTTGTCAAAATTTTCTCATTGATGTTAGCCAGAAGACATGCATTTGATATTTTTGAGTGGGACGCCCTTGCTGTGAGCAGCGTCGAGTGTTTCTTCCTATTCCTGTGTTCAGTTTAGAAGTAAATAGTTACTCTGCTGAGATATTCCTGTGTTAAGAGTTTGTTCAGAATATTGTCTATGTAATGCCAGGCCTTGTGTTTGATTGCAAAGTTGAGCTCGGAATGTTGTGTTAAGAGTTTGTTCAGAATATTGTCTATGTAATGCCAGGCATCACGAGCTGTTCACCGTGCCTCCTGAGAATAATGCTTCGTATTGTTTTCCATGTCGATTTAATGTCAGTGATTTGCTTGTTAAGAAGATCATCCTCTTCTGTTGTTTCCGTGCGTAAGAAGTTCATCGTATGATGTTTCATTCATAGCCTATACGACATGTCGGGTAGGTTAGACGTGAAGCCATATGATCTTCCGACCAACTCATGATATTAGGCCGTGATTGACTGCCGCTTTTCCAACCAAAACCGCTTGTAAAACTGACGCTTGTAAATTAAAGCAGATGGTCTCGGGCGAAGGCGCTTGGTTGGTCGATTTCGACTAGTAAAATATCGGAAGTACTTCACACACGATAAAAACGCTGAACGACACTCGGGCGATTGCTAATCCAGCCTTCAGCTGCTGTTTCAGCCTTGCCCATGGATGGCATGATACGCACGTCGTGCATGTATCGTCTGGTAATGTCGTCCATATAGCAATGCTCATAAAATATACACTGTTCTCTCAAATTACACACGTAACCCGCCGGTTTTACTTACAGACCTCGGGCCTTCCGATGACGAGTAAATTACACTTGTATGTTAATACAGGTTTGAAATAAACCAGAGCTCCCAAGCGCGGCCTTACCGTTTCATGACGTCTCAGTTTCTCGAAGGTGCTCATAGGTGTCCGATGATCCTGGCTTCCTGAATGAGCAGCGGGCGCTGTATCAGACCTCCGTAGGGCCCGCGAGGCCCTCTCCGTTGTCCTTCGAGTTGTTGTGCTCGCCGTGGCGCCGAGCATTGTTAACATGGTCAACGGACATGAGGATTCATGAGATGACTTTATTTTGACTGGATGACACTAGGGACCCACTAGGGCCATAGCCGTACGTACACAAGTGCCTCCTTATTATGTACAACTATATTTTTTTTGCTTTCTCCTAGTTCCCTGACATCACGGTCCCACACCATTGTCAACCTATGTAGTCAATATAAACGAGAGAATTGCACAAAGTGCGGCCGACAGCTGGGACCAAGCAGCTCGAGCAGTATTTGTGTTTTTGAGGCGTGAGCACTGCATAGTTTTTCTTGGCGATGATTTCGTTGTTGTTCAGAGGAGAGAAGGGTATTAACTGGGCGGGCTGTGGCCCGTCTAGCCCAGGGCAGATATCCAGCCCAGATACTACTTTTTTCAAGATGAAAATGGCTAGCCCAGCTATACGTCTTTTTGAGGAATACCTGTGCAAGGTCAACTTGTTATTCTCTGCCGCTCACAGCTGCAAATCTTTCCTAGGAGGGATGCATTAGGCTTAACAGGAAAACGGGCTTTAAAAATAATAAATGGGATGTAATTATAAAAACTGGGCAGTAACTATAAAAAAATGCACCAAACACGAAATTAGTTTATAAAACATTATTTATGGATTTTGAAAATCTTAAATTTTCATTGTTGCGCGCGCAGTGTTTCATTGGATTTTTACGTAATACAAATTTATATTTAATTTGAATAGAAATTTCGGGATAAAAATATTTTGGTTCCCATCAAAATGTGGGAAATTTTATTGAATTCTGTCTTCAACGGTTGGTTGAAATTATTAATCGTTGTCCTAGCTAGAAAATGGGTTGTACTTTTAACAAACTGTAAATGGGCTGTTGTAAATTCCATTAGAATTCAAAAATGGGCTGTACATTCTTACAAAATGCAAATGGGCTATAAGTTCTCTGCCACACACTTGTGGGCCTACTAAGTGACGCGTCCCCTAAAAATATTAAGTTGACGCATATGCAAGGCTTTGTCAACTTATTATAGTCAACACACGGTTCTAGCAGCAGTGGCTGTTGGATGTCTATCCAACGGATGTCGTGCTTCTCCTTCAATCTCGGATATTCTTAGCTTCGGCCACCTAAAAAATGATTCCTCCCCCTGAAATCTGGGGCGCACCGTTTCGGAGGCTGACCTGTGGGTCTACTAAGTTCACTACTAGGAAAAGGCCTACTAATGGCGCACCTAATTTGGCCATTAATGGCGCATTAGTGGTGCGCCATTAGTGCCACGCCATTAGTATCTGGTATACTAATGGCGCACCACTGGATGCGCCATTAGTATGCCTCCCAGGGGGCCATGTATACCCAGGTGCTTTGGCATACTAATGGCGCACGGCAACAGGATGCGCCATTAGTAACTTCGGCATACTAATGGCGCACTGTTCAGTGATGCGCCATTAGTATCCTTTGGCATACTAATGGCGCACTGTGTTGTGATGCGCCATTAGTATGAATATTAGGTTTTTTTTTAATTTTCTGTTTTTTGCACAGGTTACAAAATGTATAATTGGACAAAATATAGACAGCACACAACAACAACAGATTCATCGAATACAATAGAAGATTAGTCTCTGAATACAATTCATCATATTAGTCTCTGAATACAATTCATCATATTAGTCTCCGAATTGAAAAGACCGAACAAAGCTAGAACATTATATTACAAGTCTTGAGACCGCGAGTAGCGAGTTTGTCTTCACATTACAAGTCGATATCGATCATCTAAACTACCATCACATAGAAGAGAGCTGCGGTCAACACGATGAGCATCATCACGATGAAACTCGCCTTCATCCGGTTCCTCCAACGCTCCTCCCTCTCCCGCTAGATAGCGGGCGTATCTAGATTCGCCTCGGCCCTAGTGGTGTACCCTTTGTAATCATACCGCTGAATCGGTGAACCTGTCTCCGACACTCCTCCCACCGTCAGAGACTCCGGAACCTTACCCTTGTACACGACATACGCATTTACATCGCTATGCACTAGCCAAACGAAACGTTAGTACCAATTCACAGACAATACATAAGCAATATGTAAGTATGCAACAGAACGATCGGAAGAGAAAAGCAAGACATTAATAGCATAAATTACATCTAAGTTGAACGACTCTCGAAACCAAAGAGACATACTACAAGTTCATTAAAGTTTAGTTACAACATGAGCCAATCGATGTTTTAGAACTAGACAACTCGACTCAAGGGACCGGAGCGTGGATGAAGCCGCCGCTCATCGTGGGAGTCATGAAAGAACGGGCGTTGTCATCCTGCATTTGTAGCATTGTGTCGATGTCACCGTTGGACGGTTGATTTACGAGGTAGAACTGCCCCGAGGTACGGGCGACATCTTGATGGATGATTTCCGCAAACTCCGACTGGATGCGAAAGAATTCTTGTCCGATGTCCGCGTCTGGATTGCCGACACGCCGCGCCCATTCTTGGAGTTTACTTGGTAGCGAAGTTGATGATGGTCCCGCACGATCGCCTCGCATGTGATGGATGGTGTAGTAGGCACCTTCTCGACCGCCAGCGGCTGCTTGACGCAATGTAACGTCAGATTGTGGGAGAACACGTGCTTGCCGCATTTACGAATAGGCCTGGTGAAGGTGCCTCCAGATTGGGCGTAGCCGGGAGAACATCATCAAGAACCTTCTTGACATTTGTGTAGTCTACGCTCGATCGACGGTCCGGGTCGAAATACGTGGCCATGGAATATTTGGGGCTTAGGAGGATGAGCGTGCAATGTGTGTCACTGCAGAAAATACGGAATGTTAAAAGAAAAATGATCGAAATCTAAGAATTCATATGTTACGGGCCTGTTGAGGGGAGGACTTACTCGGGAAAGTAAGGCACGAGGAAGTTATCCTTATCTTAGTTTGCCAGAATGACGCCTTCGAGGTAAGAACTCGCGACTTGCCGGTCCCCAGCTGCCCAAGATCTTGGCACGCATGTAGAAGGGGTCGACTATCACGATGTCCGGGTCTTGTCGCGAATGATCCGCATCTCCATACTCAAATAAAATAGACGAACGAAGGTGTAGTGGAGCGGATGAAGGTTCAACATAGCGTGGATGTCATCAAACCGCAGGACGATCATACGCCCGATGGAGTTATCCACAAAGCCCTTGCCCTCTGGCACCTTGGCCACGAAAACCGGGTATGCCACATCCTTCTCTCTGAGACGCCGCTTCTCCAAAGAAAGAACAACATCATGCAGACTCCGTGATAGCACCGGTTGCAACATTGAGCATATTTGTCGGTAGCATCGCCCTACCCGCCACATGCACCCTCCTCGAGATATCCTCAGTGAAGGTGGCCCGGCCCCGAGCACGGATCGCACTCGGTGCCGGCTAGCCCGCACCCTTTGTTAGTCTTTCTTTATGCAGCCTTCTTCTTCTCCTGTAATGGGACCGAGTTCTGCTCTGCACCGCCTTCTTGAGTGTGTTGGGGCTGATAATATTTCGCACCTCGCCTATCCGAGGCTCGGTGAAGTCGGCAATGGAGGCGTCTCCTCGAGAGCGTAACGGCGCATTTACGACGCTGTTGCTACTTGGCTTCTCCGTGGTACCAGCTAGATCGCGACGCCTTTTGTTGGGTTGGGTTCTTGAGAAGGAGGCCCCATGAAGTCGCCACCGCACTCCATGATCGGCAAAGTACCGATCGACGTTGGCAAATGTATCGTCGTCATTGCCGCTGCTCGATCCTGTGCCATATGCATGTTTGGATCCAGTGGCATAGGAATGTCCGGCACCGTTGCAGCGGTCTTGCCATGGGGCCGACTTGGCGACGGCACGACTGGCGGTGTTGTCTTTGGGGTGGTGTCCCCCGCCCCCAAACGAATCTGGCTCTTCGGCCAAAGCAGGGGCCAGCTCAGGCAGGCGCTGAGGGTCATCACGTCATCATCGTCGGCCCCGACGGGTTGAATCGGAGGTAACAACTCGTCGCAGCCCGGCAGCACCGAACCAGCTTGAACCCTAAACAAGTTGGGTGGCATCCGGGTACCGTGGAACAAGGGGTTGCCCGGTTGAACGATTTTGCCCTTGGCGACATCGACCAACTCGTTGTTCACGAAGTGAAGGAGAGTGAACGGAACGTCGACGGCTCCCTGCGAATATATGTAGTGAGTCAGGGATGCGGAGTCAAAGGCTAGGAGGTGAAGTCCTCGGCCGAGAGAGGCTTATTTAGTTACCGTGATGATTGCGTCGAGCTTGTCTAATGTCGAGGCACCGCCAACGGCGGGCGCAGTTGACGGAGGGGCCGCTTGCTGCAGAGGTGCCGGCCGGCGACACCCGGTGCATTAAGCTCCGTGCGGCGCCGGAGACACCAATGCCGCCTTCGCCGGAGACACCAATGGCCCCGCCATCGCATTCTCGCGAGTTGCTGGCCGTGAAGCTAGGAATCGGGGGCGGCCCCTGTTGGCCGCCCGCAATCCACGCACTCAACCCCTGGATCAAGGTAGGCACAATGGCGGTGATCGTCGCTCCGAGTTGTTGTTGCACTTGCTCTTGGACAATCTCTGGAATCCGCGCCACCTGTGCCTTGAGTTCTTGAACCTTGTGCGCCTGGCTTTCCGAGCTGGTCTTTTTCTCCTTCCGCACACCAGCGGTATAGTATGACCCCCATTTTGTGGACAAGCCTTTGCCGGCCACACGACCAGCTGACGTCGGCTTACTAAGCTTATCCTTGTTCTTCATTACATTCAACGCCCTATTGAGAGTGGTGTCCCAAGGGTTGCTCTTAGTCGACCCCGCCATCGCTTTCAAATACCATGGAAGGAATGTGAACCATTTAGAAATTTGGCTTCATTAATTAGAATGCAACCATATGGAGCTAATTACCCCGGGGTGGTATTCCTTACCGTAACAACCTCAAGCGCCTGGTCTTCGGATCCGTGGTAAGCTCCTTTGTTTTCGGGTCCTTCTTGTACCGGGCCCCGACAAAGTTCCTGGTCTGCTTGTCACCAGATTTATCGAAGAGGGCGGTAGGCCTTGCTCGGCACGCCCGCGTCCTCCTTGTCCCATATAGGCTCCGCCACTCAGTAACCGCCGGGACCGAGTGTGTTCCCCTAAGTTCAGCTCCGCATTTCTTTCCCCAATCGACTTGATTCGGAGTTTATGCGTTGCTCGAGCAATTGATCTTGAAGTCGTTGTAGTCATCTTCGGTGATCGAAGGATTTTTCTCCTTGATCTTCTCATAACTCTCACCTTTCTCGATCATTCTCTTCACACTGCTTTTCCAAGTAGATGTGGCCTTGCTCATCTTCGTGAGGGAAACATTGTTCACTTTATTCCCTTTGAGGCTTGTGTTTTCAAAAGCAGCGGGAACTTGTATCGTTCGTGCAGCTTCGTGAAGAGGAGGTTGCGCAAATTCCCTCGGTCGGGATGCCTCGTGTTCTCGGTGTTGATCGAGACGGTGCTCCAGAGAATGCACCCGAGCTGAAGCGAAAATTCTTGACTATTCGTTCGGGCGCCATTGGATTCCCTGGCCGAGTCCACTTCAAGAACTTCCTCCTTGAGGGTGCGGAGCACGGTCGGGCGCCGGTCCTTCCGCTGCCTCTTCCGCTGGCTGCCATCTGTGTGTGCGCCGCCATCATCGATGGTGGCATCCTCAGCACCATCGCTGGTGGCATCGGGGGTCATCCTTGGCGGTACCATCGGTGGTCTCAGGATCGGTGGGGAAGGCGGCGCCTCATACAAGTGAGGTTGTTCCTCCATCTCCGGGACAGCTCCCAGAATGCCTTGCCGCCCGAACCCCGGCCTCATCGTTGCTAGGGCCATGTTTTTCTCTAAATAGAAACAAAGTTTGGTCAAAAAGTTGGTTATTGTCAAGGAACAAGATCATGGTCTCATCATTTAGGGTTTGTCGACACCGAGGCATCCTAAAATCTAAGCTTTTATCATTGAGGGTTTTTCGACGCCGAGGCACCCTAAAAGCCTAACCTTTCATCATTTCGGTTTTTATCGACACCGAGGCACCCTAAAAGCCATGCATTAGTCACAAGTACGCCGGGGCACTTGATCCTACTTAATTAACTACTAAGATACCCCGGACCATGCATTAGTCACAAGTACCCCATATGTCCTATTTTTAGCAAAGTCATGCTAAAATTCACGGAAAATTTCAGCATGACCTTTGCTGAAAATAGGACATATGGAGTACCCGAATTTGCCGGAACGGAAGTTAATCGACATTCCGGCAAACTCAAGGGCCTCTCGGGATACCTGCAATATCATTATCCCCGCGTAATGAAGTCCCCAATGGGTCATTTCAGAAGATCACAAGTAGCATCATCACAAGTACAACATCATCACAAGTACAACAGCAGCAGTAGTGAATACAGCCATAACAGCAGCAAAGCAACTTTATTCTTCTTCTTCATAAAGACTAATTGTCTAATTGAGCAATACAATGACAGTGTGAACAAATAAAAACACAAACTACACCTACATATTTGGGTACCTCTATGGTAGTAACATGCCATTCTCTGCCTAGAGCTATCAGAGCACGATCTATTCTCGCTTACTACTAAAGTTATAGCAGTATCATGCTTTCATAACCAACTAGTTACCTTTAAGTTCAAATACTGTCCACAAAACCACAACAGAAGTAGCACAAAATCATTCAAGTACCGGTGTTTAACTACAACTTGGTGTGTTTAAGATACTCTGTAAGTAATTCATACCTATATTCTATACCGCGAAACCTGTCCCCAACTAGTTACCATAAGTTCAAATAATGTCCACAAAACCAAAATGTAAGTAGCACAAAATTATTCAAGTATCATTGTTTAACTAAAACTTGGTGTAAATAAGGTAATAAAAGCAAATTATCCTAGCCAACATGGGTTTTCAGGAAATATTGAGACGCCGCACTTCTGATCGACTCCTGAGGTACATTCTCAACTAGCATAGTTTGTTTACCTTCTATTCCTATGTGGTTCATTACTTGATTTCCTTTCAGTCTCAAAGTTTATGTTTGTCTTGGTCATATTATGCTTTTGGCAACCACTACAAATGTAAAAGATTTTTTGTGAACTTGGGAAGAAAAGAACCAACTTTCATCAAACAAATAAAAATAAGATCATGAGCAGAATAGTTGTTAGGGTACTGTCATTTATAGGACCATTTAACATTGGCTATGCATTTCTTGGCTGCAACAATCACTGAGTATGAAATAGGTAGAATAGAAAGTATTTTTCTCACTTGGGAAAGTAATCGGTTACAACAACTTCAATATTTTGTGTCTCTGAATATTTGCATAAATTCCTACGATCATCCATGAGCAGCACCACATAGCAGTTCACAGAGCAGAACATGAGGCGCTTAGCTCTTGATGCAGCTTTTGGCCAACACTCATAACACCGATCAACATTTCTCTAACTCAGACTACTTTACACTGATCAACTGTTCTAATGGAGGAGAGGAGGAACATCTGAGGTGGCTACTCACATCTACTGGTGGGTGTTGAGGTAGGACTTCTCGCAGTACTGGAGGCGGAGTAGAGGCTGCTTGCCGCAGGTTCTTGAGCTCCTGCATCAAGCATGGCCACAACACTCAGTTTATCTACCATAGATAGTTTAGCGTAAACAAAAGCAACACACATATGTCTATGAAGTATCTGAATTTTGCAACTTTATTGTGTCTGAAATAGCTTTACTCGATGGTGTTATCGAAAAGAGCAAAGCCGCATCAATATTTGCATGTACAGAGATGTGAAATATTTATCAAGTGAATGTAAACATTTGGTGTTTGAATTTATTGACTGGAAGGTGTGCTTCAATGCATACTCACTAAGTGAAATGAGAAATTCCAAGTTGAGATGAGAAATACTCACTGACTAAGATAACACTGTATCCTGTTAGTGCGTACATCAGTACATACATTCAGTTAGAAATTGACAAACACATATGACTGTGCCATTCTAAGATTAAAAGGAAGACACGAAGAACTTAATTAGATAAAGCAGTGTCAGCTCTCCTAAGACAAGTATCAGCAAAGCATACACAAAAAGTATCCAAAGCAATAAGCACCAAAACATTACTACACACAAAATATCCAGTCTACTCAATCAAACCTTTGAATCTCAACTGTCCCAACTTGACAAGTCAAGGGAAACTTAGCATTCACAAATTAGTTCAATTAAAGGCATTAATGCCGTGAAACTATGTAATCGCTTTCAAGGACCAAAGAACAAACATGGTGTGGTGCCGTTGGTCATAATGAACACCACCTACAATGTCAGAGCCTAATCTCCCCAACAACATTGGTTGCAAAGGGCCAAGGCACCACCAAGAACCACCGAGAACGCTAAACGAGCTCAGATTACCCAATTGCTCATTCCAAGACTGACAAAGAAATCCCCAAATTCGCTAAAAGAGGCAATCGACACAAGGATCGGGAACTAAATTACCTCGCTGAAATCACTTCAAGACCACCCAAAAAGAAACGGAGAACTAAATTACGTCACTGAAATCACTTCAAGACCGGGGAGGCGGCGTCGGGGCCGCGGGCGCCGAGGTGGCCCAGATCCGGGGGTCCGAGTAGGTGGGGGGCGAGGCCGCGCGGCAAGGGAGGATGGGGGTGGGGGCGGTCGGCACGCACGGGAGGGAGGAAGAGCGGGTGGGGTGGGGTGGGAGAGAGTGGCAAGTCCAACCCGGCCTGGGACGATGGGGAGGCAGGGAGCTTCGGACTTGGGGGGCGGACCGGGGAGGAGGGAGGAGGGATGTGGAGGGCGCGACGGAAGGGGAGGGAGGGAGGGAGGAATGGGGAGGAAGGGTGGAGAGGGAGGAAGGAGGAAGGAGGAGAGGTACTGGCGGGAAAGGCGGCTGGTCACGGGAGGGTGGGCGACAGTGGTGTGGACGGGAGAGCGGGCGCCGATGTCGGGGCCTCAAAGCGGCGGTGGTTGGAGACGGGCGACAGGGACGACGGGGCGCCGGCGATGGGCGCAGGGGCAAGGCGGCGGGGCGGCGTCGAGGCGGTGGGGCGGCGTCGAGGCGGCGGGGCAGGGCAGCGGCGTCGGGAGAGGAGAGGGGAAGGGGATCGAGGGCGAGGGGCGAGGGAGAGGGGATAGGTGTGGGCCCGGGAGGAAGTATGGATGGGGGGCGGCACAATACTAATGGCGCACCACCCCTCGGTGCGCCATAAGTACATCCATACTAATGGCGCACCTCACCCTGGTGCGCCATTAGTATTTTTTTTTTGATTTCTGCTCGAGCCAACAGGTTATCTTCCACCTGACCTGATCCACATCAAGTTCCCTCTACTAGCTCGGGACCGGTCAGCAGCCAGCTTCTCACACCAGGAGGTCCTGGGTTCGATTCCTGTGCTCCACAATTTTTTATGCATTAAAAATGTTGTTTGATACTTACTTGTGTTTAAATATGTTCAAACTTGTTTAAAGCATAACAGTAATATTTTTTATAAGACAGTAATATTTTTAAAAAAATATCATCAAACAGTAATGCCGGTGGAGCGGGGGAGGGTGCGGGGGGTGCGGGGGGTCGGCGGCGGCGGTTGAGTAGGGAGGGGTGCGGGGGGTCGGCGGCGGCGGTTGAGTAGGGGAATCGAGGGGGCGGGGGGTCGGGCGGGCGGGCGGCCGTGGACCGGATCTCGCGAGGTGGGATAGCGATCGAGATGGAGGGGATCGAGATCGAGTATCCCTGAAATTAAAAAATATTCATGATAGTTCAAAAGTGCCCATGAAATACAATCGAGAAATGAAGTCTACGATTTAAATACAATCGATCTTAGCTAGCTATCTCTTCACAATCTTCTTGCCCTTCTTTTTCGCAAATGGAGTTCTTCTATGGAACGGACGTCCTTTAGGTAGGGTGGTCCTGCTTCTTCTTGTGGTGTATGCTGCTACTTCATCATCATCGTCATGTTCGATCCTCGGGTCGCCGTACTTGTCGAAGTCTTGCTCATTGGCTACTCCATCCATTCCGATGATCTTCCTTTTGCTTCTCCTCACGACAACACGACTGGGCTTTGGCGGGTCGGTAATGTCACGCCCAATATGCGACCCTATCCAAAAGGAACTCGAAGGTCCCACCAAGGATAGACCCGCATATTGAAACGCTTTTGCAAGGTGGATATCATTACATCAACATTACATAATAGATGGGGATACATACATAAGGCACAAAAGCCACAAGAATACATCATCATCATATACAAGATCAACATCCGACTACGGATGAAACATAAACATTAACTCAACGACATCCACCCTGCTAGCCCAGGCTGCCGAACTGGAACCTATCCCCTGATCGAAGAAGCAGAGGAAGTACTCCAAAACAAGCAACATCGCTCTCACGTCATGATCATCGTGACAACCTGTACCTGCAACTGGTGGTGTAGTAATCTGTGAGCCACGAGGACTCAGCAATCCCATTACCATGGGTGTCAAGACTAGCAAAGCTTAATGGGAAAGGAAGGGGTAAAGTGGTGAGGTAGCAGCAGCGGCTAAGCATATATGGTGGCTAACATACGCAAATGAGAGCGAGAAGAGAAACAAAGGAACGGTCGTCATCTAGTAATGATCAAGAAGTGATCACGAACTCCTACTTACGCCGACATAACCCGTAAACCGTGTTCTCCTCTCGATCAACCCGAAAAAGAGACACTCACGTTACGCACACGGTTGGTGTATTTTAATTAAGATCAACTTCGGGTTTTCTACAACCGGACATTAACAAATTCCCATCTGCCACATAACCGCTGGCACGGCTCTCGAAAGTTTATACCTGCAGGGTGTCCCAACTTAGCCCATGATAAGCTCTCGCGATCAACGAAGCGAATAGACCTTCTCCCTGTGAAGCCCGATCAGTCCGGGAATCCTGCCACAAGACATTTCGACAAAGCAATAAAACAAGTCCAAAGAAGACCTCCCGGCTGCATCGACACCACGATAGTAGCCACACAGATCTCGTCTCGTGCCACGACCGGATAAGCTAAGCGACAGTACCGACGTAACCCAAGTTGCCAAGGGATGGTCCAAGACGGTGCTCTAGTTTGGACCAACGCTTAGACAAGCACCGCCCGGGGTAATAAAGATGACCCTCGGGATGCGCGACTCCCAAGGGAAAAGGCTAGGTAAGGCAAATGTAAAACCAATGTTGGGCCTTGCTGGAAAAGTCTTATTCAAAGCGAACTGTCAAGGGGGTCCCATAAATCACCCGACCGCGTTAGGGACGCAAAATCCGGGAACATAATACCGATATGACGGAAACTAGGGCGGCAAGAGTGGAACAAAACACCAGGCATAAGGCCGAGCCTTCCACCCTTTACCAAGTATATAGATGCATTAATTAAATAAGATATATTGTGATATCCCAACAAGTAAACATGTTGCAACCAGGAACAACATCTCCATGTTCCAACAAGGAACAAACTTCATCTTCACCTGCAACTAACAACGCTATAAGAGGGGCTGAGCAAAGCGGTAACATAGCCAAACAACGGTTTGCTAGGAAGGGTGCAAAAGGTTAGAGGCTGACATGGCAATTTGGGATGGCTTGATAAACAGGTAATAGGTAGCGCAGCATAGCGATAGAACGAAGCAACTAGCATAGCAATGATAGTAGTGAGATCCAGGTAGCGGTCATCTTGCCTGAAATCCCGCAAGGAAGAAGAACGAGTTCATGAAGAAGATGAACGGATGAAGTTTAACCAAGCGAGACGAACGAATCCTCACGATCGCAACGAAACAGGAACTAACAAGAAGAAGCACACAACATAGTAAACACACCACACATGAACATGACAAGATGCACAACAAACATGATGCATGACAAATCTAGATGAGGCTACTCATGGCAAGAGATGATGCAAACAAGAGCAACACATCAAAGCAAGTTTAAATGAGGCCGGGAACAACATATAACAATTCCGGTAAGTCCTCATATGCAAAATTTCGAAATTGTTCCAGATCTGAATAAACCTTAGGTTCAAGTGGTTAAACAGCAAGTTAAGATGCACCACGATGATCTACACGAAATTCTAGTCAAGTTACATATAAAGTTCATTAGATTCGGAGCTACGGCCTAGAAGATATGAGCAAAACAAGTTAAGCATGGCATTGATGCAAAATGTATACAAACATCAAGCAAACACCTCAAAACAAGGATCCAACATGATAATATGAAACTACATGCAAAATCAAGCAAGTTTCATATAGAGCACACTCAAAACGGAGCAACGGTTCAACACATACACCCTATACAAGTCATAGCAACAATCTGTCCAAAACAGCAACTAGACCTATTGCAAGCATCAAAATAACATGCTACAGGGCCTCAACAAGAAAACAAAAGGCATGGGCATTATGTACAGGTAAAACATTACAAAATATGAGCACTGAGCTATCTCCAGAAATGACTAGAACATGCTGAAAAACACATGGCAAGATTGCAACTAATAACAGTTTCAGACTTTGCAGAAAATAACATCAGGTTGCAATGTTTAGAGCTATCAAACAACATGTTACAGGAACTTATCATGGCAAACAAAGGAATGGCATGAATCTACTAAATGCATAGAACAAATGTCCTTTAGTGACCATGAGCCAAAAAGGATCAGAAGATATGATGGCACCCACGTGAACATGGAAAGTTATATAACAGATTTAGACATGGCAGAAACAACAATGAATAGGCACGTTGGTGAGCTTGAACCACTCACTACATAGCAATACATGGCATCGCAAGGCAACCAACAGTAAGAAGACATGGCATAGAAGCTATACATGGCAAGAACAACAATATAGCATGCAAGGATCAACCACAATAACCTTGGCAAAATTGAATAACATGTAAACAATCTGCCAGGAACATTTTGAAGCGAAAGTAGAGCTCGATCGACTCAAGCTATGGCACTCCATAATTGCAAACAAGGGCATGGATGGATAGAGCAGGACATGCTTAACAAAACACCATTACTGAAGTATCCCAAAATATGCATGGATCTCTTGGTAGCATCAAGTTAACATGGCACCAAAATATCAGCAAAACAGGGCTGAAATCAGCAACAACAAGACACCTAGTTTGCATGCTTGTGCTAGTCACCACATAGATCACAAAAATACATAGCAAGCACCACTGTAAAGAAGACATGGCATATAATAAAACTCATGTAGGACTCAAGTCCATAGGGTGCACACATCAATCATGGCAAAAATGACAAAAGTGCAAGTTCTGTTAAGAAACAGAAACTAACATCACATAGCACTTTTGCAACAGCACTTGGGGCACCAAGATGAGCTCAAATGAAAATGATGCAATGAGGTGAAATGATCTACTCATCGAGGCGAACATTTTGACATATTACACGCGCAAAACGGAGCTACGATGACAGAGATATGATGCAATGAATATGGCACAAAATATCAAAAATGCTCGGGACTTGGATGAATTTTAGAGGGGGGAGTCAACCCTGTTGGACCGGATCTGGATCGGGCCGACTCCGGCGAGGGCGGCGATTCCGGCGAGCGGGACGGGCAGGCAGCGGCGTAGGTGGCTGGCTCGGGCGCCGACCGAGCGGGAAAGGAGCCATGGCGGGCGCAGTCGCCGGGCGCGGAGGGCGCGGGCGCCGGGCGAGGTCGGAGGGGCGACGAGGCGCGAAGTCGAGGTCGCCGGGCGCTGAGCGACGGGCAGCCGGGCAGCGGGGACTGGCGGCTGGGGCCGCTGGGCGATGAGGCGCGTTGGGCGGAGCGCCGGCGCCGGCGGCGAGGGCGCCAGGGCGGGAAGAAGCGGGCGGCGGGCGGGGTTTCTCCGGGCGGCAGCGGCCGTCGGCCGGCGGTAGCGAGCCAGCTGGGCGGCGGACCTCTCCGGCGAAGCGGGCGGGCGAGCCAGAGGCGCTGGGCGCGGACGGGCTCGGCTCGCCTGCCCGGCGGTCACGGGCGGGGGTGGCGCAGGGGCGGCGCAGGGGCCACGTGGCGGCGCGGGAGAGGGCGGACGGCGGCGGCGGACATGTCCGTCGGCGGGGGAAGAAACGTCCGGCGGCGCGAGGGGAAAATCTAGGGTTAGGGGAAGAATTGATCCGCGAATTCGAAGGGGGAGGTGTATTTATAGGTAGAGGGAGCTAGGAGAGTCCAAATGAGGAGCGGTTTTCGGCCACGCGATTGTGATCGAACGCCCGAGAACATGGAGGGGAGTTTGGTGGGTTTTGGGCCACTTAGAGAGGGGAGTTGGGCTGCAAGGAGAAGGAGGCTTTCACGGTTACCCGGTTAACCGTTGGAGTACCAAACGACCTCCAAATGATCCGAAACTTGACAGGCGGTCTACCAGTGCTATACCAAGGCCGCTTGACAAACCTCGGTCCATTCTGAGACCGTTTATCACTCGCACATGAAAAGAGGTAAAAGGGAGCGTCGGGAGACATAGGAGTGCCGGATTGCAAAACGGACAACGGGGAAAATGCTCGGATGCATGAGACGAACACGTATGCAAAATGAAATGCACATGATGACATGATAAAAAAGCAGATGATGACATGGCAAGGTTCAACACGCAAGCACATGACATGGCAAAGACGGCGAATAACTGGCAGACACCTGGCGCATCGAATCCGGGGCGTTACAACACTCCTCGACTAACAAGAGATCTCGTCCCGAGATCTTAGGACCGAGACGGAAGAGAAAAAGGATGAGGTGAAACAAGAACTCTGGAGAAGAAACAAAGAATCGAGAGCACTCGATAAGAAGAGAGGAACGACGAGAATGACGAGAATCAAAAGCTCACGGAATCCGTTAGACTATGAACCCACTCGTTCTAAACGGAGTGGTTAGAATGAGAAATGAATCAAATAAGACTGAAAGGATTTAGGCAGCACACCGGTTGAAAATGGAAAGAATATAAAAAGATCTTCACAAAATGGGATGGCACTTGACGAAATGAACAAAGCAATACCTCCGGAAGAATTAAAAGGAAGGAATGAAATGAACTTAGAAGGAAGGATTGAATGGAATTGTTGAGAAAATCAACAACGAAAGAATAAGCTTGATGTGGACTTATGGATAACATCTCAAAATTATGAGCTGATCGCCGACCACAAGCGGAAATGATTTGATAGCTGAGAAGAACGACGAAATGCAAAACTCCACTTCAAAGAAAACGGAGAATTAATTGCACTTCGAGACGCAAGAAGAAAAGATATTTGAATTCCACCAAAATATTGATGAAACTCCTGAAGAAAAGAATTAAATCATGAAGAACCACCGTGAAGAACTCCGGTAACAAAAAGGATGATGAGATAAAATGAAGGAAGAAAGAATAAGATGAGCCTGCGATGAATTAGATGGAGGATCCGATGAGAAGGCCGAGGAAAAATTGAACTCCGGGAAAGAGAAGATGAAAACACTTGGAACTAGAATTTATTCATTACGAACAAACTCCAAAGAAAAAGATTAATCACTTCGATGAAATAAGAATAAGATTTATTGTATGCTCATCCTTCATCAAATTAAATTGATGACAAACAATGGATTTGCATACTACTTATTCTCGTTGAAAAAGGATTAAGAAGGGATAGCACTAAACTTGAGAAAGTCTTCATGAACCACCGGTAGGATTGAAAAAGAACGAATGGATTAATATGATAAACAAGGAAAAAGAATGTTGAACGAGCCACCGTAAGAATTCGGAAATGACTGACGAAAAAGAATAAATCACCGGGAAGAATTAGAAGAACAAATATGCTAGAGGGGATTTAGATGGAAAAGAACAAAGAGATCATGAGCTGATTTAAGAACACTTAAACGAGGCAACGGGATAAATATTGAGGCGAACGAAGGGGCACGAATATAGAATAATTGAGAGAACGAAGCTGAAAACTTGGAACAAAGAAATATTCCGAAAAGATGACCTCCGGATAATCGAGACGGAAAGCAACACCTGAAATACTCCGGATTGATGAAAAGAATTGCACAACTGGAAACAAATTGATAGGATAACATCGAGCTAGCACCATGAATCTCCGGGGGAACGGACAAGATTTAAGAGAAACTCTACTTCGGTCTTCAAGGACGACGACAAACATCACCAAAATTAAAGAGATACTCCGGAAGAAAGAAAAACAGAGAGGTTGAGCCATATATGAAAATGATTTGAAATCGATCTTGGAAAAACATCTGACTGTTGAAATTCATACTTACGTCAAACTCCGAAAAGAATTAGAGAATAGCTCCGGGGAAAATTAGAAGAGTCAGGTAAGATCCTGGGAAAAGACCTGTGGGTTAGGGCCCACTAAAAGAAAACACCGTTGGAAAGGGATGTTGAACAGATAGATGATGCACCGGAAGAACTGAAATATTTGACTGAGGTGACAACCTCGAATTAATTGGAACACGCATTTAATCTCTTGAGATGTCTTGCACACTCGAAGGATAAATCAAGTAGAGACGAACGAGCAAGGAAAAACACTTGAGCCGAGAGAAAGAATATGATCAACATCGAACAACTTGAATTGAGTCCACCGGAAAAGAAAGAGATGAAGAATGACGAACGAGATGAGAATTCCCCAGTTGAAATAACTGAGGGAAGACTGAAGAGTGTCCACACGAATGAGATAGCTGATCGAGAGAGAGTCAGTCTCCGGGAAGAAAAGGGTGGAAGGGCGGGAAAACAAAGGAAACTTGGAAGGGGAAATCGACGAATATCTTGAAGAGAAAACACCGGTTGAAATCATTGAGGAAAGAAAGGAAAGACTTCACACGAGTAGGATGGATACTCGATTACGGACTCTGACTCTGAGATGAAAAGGGTGGGCGGGTGGGAAAAAAAACAAGGACAACTTCGGACAGAGAAATAACATCGATCGAAAAGAGCTGAGGATTGAACTCAAAGATGAAGAGGCTCGAGTCAACTTGACGAGAAATGCACCGGACAAAAGAGGATGGACAACTCACGAACTAACCACGTGATCCTAAAGAAAAATTTTGAACGGGAAGAGGAGTAATTCAAATCACCTACGTCAAGATTCCTTACCAGAGCGTATTTAAGGGCTGAGGAGTAAAAAGAATTCCTACTCCGATATAACTAGACTCCGAAAATAGTTTATTCTAGACTCAACATCGGCCAAACTACACGATCAATCAAGGGGGCCTAGGGTCGGTCGAGGCTCGATACCAACTTGAAACACGCTTAATATGCGACCCTATCCAAAAGGAACTCAAGGTCCCACCAAGGATAGACCAAGATATTGAAACGCTTTTGCAAGGTGGATATCATTACATCAACATTACATAATAGATGGGGATACATACATAAGGCACAAAAGCCACAAGAATACATCATCATCATATACAAGATCAACATCCGACTACGGATGAAACATAAACAGAAACTCAACGACATCCACCCTGCTAGCCCAGGCTGCCGACCTGGAACCTATCCCCTGATCGAAGAAGCAGAGGAAGTACTCCAAAACAAGCAACATCGCTCTCACGTCATGATCATCGCATAACCTGTACCTGCAACTGGTGGTGTAGTAATCTGTGAGCCACGAGGACTCAGCAATCCCATTACCATGGGTGTCAAGACTAGCAAAGCTTAATGGGAAAGGAAGGGGTAAAGTGGTGAGGTAGCAGCAGCGGCTAAGCATATATGGTGGCTAACATACGCAAATGAGAGCGAGAAGAGAAACAAAGGAACGGTCGTCATCTAGTAATGATCAAGAAGTGATCCTGAACTCCTACCGACGCCGACATAACCCGTAAACCGTGTTCTCCTCTCGATCAACCCCGAAAAGAGACACTCACGGTTACGCACACGGTTGGTGTATTTTAATTAAGATCAACTTCGGGTTTTCTACAACCGGACATTAACAAATTCCCATCTGCCACATAACCAAGGCACGACTCTCGAAAGTTTATACCCTGCAGGGGTGTCCCAACTTAGCCCATGATAAGCTCTCGCGATCAACGAAGCGAATAGACCTTCTCCCGGGAAGCCCGATCAGTCTCGGAATCCGGCCACAAGACATTTCGACGCAATAAAACAAGTCCAAAGAAGACCTCCGGCGTGCCGACACCTCGATAGTAGCCACAGTATCTCGCCTCGTGCCACGACCGGATAAGCTAAGCGCAGGTACCGACGTAATCCAAGTTGCTAAGGGATGGTCCCAAGCACGGTGTTTAGTTTGGACCAACGCTTAGACAAGCAATCGCCCGGGGTAAATAAAGATGACCCTCGGGATGCGCGACTCCCAAGGGAAAAGGCTAGGTAAGGCAAATGTAAAACCAATGTTGGGCCTTGCTGGAAAAGTCTTATTCAAAGCGAACTATCAAGGGGGTCCCATAAATCACCCGACCGTGTTAGGGACGCAAAATCCGGGAACATAATACCGATATGACGGAAACTAGGGCGGCAAGAGTGGAACAAAACACCAGGCATAAGGCCGAGCCTTCCACCCTTTACCAAGTATATAGATGCATTAATTAAATAAGATATATTGTGATATCCCAACAAGTAAACATGTTCCAACCAGGAACAACATCTCCATGTTCTAACAAGGAACAAACTTCATCTTCACCTGCAACTAACAACGCTATAAGAGGGGCTGAGCAAAGCGGTAACATAGCCAAACAACAGTTTGCTAGGAAGGGTGCAAAAGGTTAGAGGTCGACATGGCAATTTGGGATGGCTTGATAAACAGGTAATAGGTAGCGCAGCATAGCGATAGAACGAAGCAACTAGCATAGCAAAGATAGTAGTGAGATCCAGGGTAGCGGTCATCTTGCCTGAAATCCCGCAAGGAAGAAGAACGAGTCCATGAAGAAGACGAACGGATGAAGCCGAACCAAGCGTAGACGAACGAATCCTCACGATCGCAGAACGAAAACAGAACTAACAAGAAGAAGCACACAAAATAGTAAACACACCACACATGAACATGACAAGATGCACAACAAACATGATGCATGACAAATCTAGATGAGGCTACTCATGGCAAGAGATGATGCAAACAAGAGCAACACATCAAAGCAAGTTTAAATGAGGCCGGGAACAACATATAACAATTCCGGTAAGTCCTCATATGCAAAATTTCGAAATTGTTCCAGATCTGAATAAATCTTAGGTTCAAGTGGTTAAACAGCAAGTTAAGATGCACCACGATGATCTACACGAAATTCTAGTCAAGTTACATATAAAGTTCATTAGATTCGGAGCTACGGCCTAGAAGATATGAGCAAAACAAGTTAAGCATGGCATTGATGCAATATGCATACAAACATCAAGCAAACAGCTCAAAACAAGGATCCAACATGATAATATGAAACTACATGCAAAATCAAGCAAGTTTCATATAGAGCACACTCAAAACGGAGCAACGGTTCAACACATACACCCTATACAAGTCATAACAACAATCTGTCCAAAACAGCAACAAGACCTATTGCAAGCATCAAAACAACATGCTACATGGCCTCAACAAGAAAACAAAAGGCATGGGCATGATGTACAGGTAAAGCATTACAAAACATGAGCACTGAGCTATCTCCAGAAATGACTAGAACATGCTCAAAAACACATGGCAAGATTGCAACTAATAACAGTTTCAGACTTTGCAGAAAATAACATCAGGTTGCAATGTTTAGAGCTATCAAACAACATGTTACAGGAACTTATCATGGCAAACAAAGGCATGGCATCAATCTACTAAATGCATAGAACAAATGTCCTTTAGTGACCATGAGCCAAAAAGGATCAGAAGATATGATGGCACCCACGTGAACATGGCAAGTTATATAACAGATTTAGACATGGCAGAAACAACAATGAGTAGGCATGTTGGTGAGCTTGAACCACCCACTACAGATAAATACGTGGCATGGCAAGGCAACCAACAGTAAGAAGACATGGCATAGAAGCTATAAATGGCAAGAACAACAATATAGCATGCAAGGATCAACCACAACAAACTTGGCAAAATTGAGTAACATGTAAACAATCTGCCAGGAACATTTTGAAGCGAAAGTAGAGCTCGATTGACTCAAGCTATGGCACTCCATAATTGCAAAAAAGGGAATGGACGGATAGAGCAAGACATGCTTAACAAAACACCCTTACTGAAGTATCCCAAAATATGCATGGATCTCTTGGTAGCATCAAGTTAACATGGCATCAAAATATCAGCAAAACAGGGCTGAAATCAGCAACAACAGGACACCTAGTTTGCATGCTTGTGCTAGTCACCAAATAGATCACAAAAATACATATCAAGCACCACTGTAAAGAAGACATGGCATATAATAAAACTCATGTAGATCTCAAGTCCATAGGGTGCACACATCAATCATGGCAAAAATGACAAAAGTGCAAGTTCTGTTAAGAAACAGAAACTAACATCACATAGCACTCTTGCAACAGCATTTCGGGCACCAAGATGAGCTCAAATGAAAATGATGCAATGAGATGAAACGATCTACTCATCGAGGCGAACATTTTGACATATTACACGCGCAAAACGGAGCTACGATGACAGAGATATGATGCAACGAAAATGGCACAAAATATCAAAAATGCTCGGGACTTAGATGAATTTTAGAGGGGGGGAAGTCAACCCGGTTTGACCGGAGCTGGATCGGGCCGACTCCGGCGAGGGCGGCGATTCCGGCGAGCGGGACGGGCAGGCAGCGGCGAGGGGTGGCCGGCTGGGCGCCGCCGAGCGGGAAATGAGCTGGCGCGCAGTCGCCGGCGTGAGGGCGCGGGCGCCGGGCGAGGTCGGAGGGGCGGCGAGGCGCGAAGCCGAGGTCGCCGGGCGCTGAGCGACGGGCAGCCGGGCGGCAGGGACTGGCGGCCGGGGCGACGAGGCGCTGCCGGGCGGAGTGCCGCCGGGCGGCAGGGCGCCGGCTGCCATGTAGGCGCCGTGGAGCAGCGGGCGGCGGCACGGGCGGGCTTTCTCCGGCTGAAGCGGCGGCCGGTTGGCGGGGGAGCGAGGCCTGGGCGGCGGACCTCTCCGGCGGGCGGGCGAGCCAGAGGCGCTGGATGCTGGGCAAGTGGTCGCCTGGCCTGTCATGGGCGGCGGGCGGCGCAGGGGCCACGTGGCGGCGCGGGAGAGGGCGGACGGCGGCGGCGGACATGTCCGTCGGCGGGGGAAGAAACGTCCGGCGGCGTGAGGGGAAAATCTAGGGTTAGGGGAAGAATTGATCCATGACCAAGGGGAGGTGTATTTATAGGTAGAGGTAGCTAGGAGAGTCCAAATGAGGAGCGGTTTTCGGCCACGCGATCGTGATCGAACGCCCGAGAACATGGAGGGGAGTTTGGTGGGTTTTGGGCCACTTAGAAAGGGGAGTTGGGCTGCAAGGAGAAGGAGGCTTTCACGGTTACCCGGTTAACCGTTGGAGTACCAAACGACCTCCAAATGATCCGAAACTTGACAGGCGGTCTACCGGTGCTATACCAAGGCCGCTTGACAAAGCTCGGTCCATTCTGAGACCGTTTAACACCCGCACATGAAAGGAGGTAAAAGGGAGCGCCGGGAGACATAGGAGTGCCGGATTGCAAAACGGACAACGGGGAAAATGCTCGGATGCATGAGACGAAGACGTATGCAAAATGAAATGCACATGATGACATGATAAAAAAGCAGATGATGACATGGCAAGGTGCAACACGCAAGCACATGACATGGCAAAGACGGCGAATAACTGGCAGACACCTGGCGCATCGAATCCGAGGCGTTACAGGTAATGAAGAAGCATTGGTCCACTTGGGAAGCCAGTACCCATGGCTCATTTTTCGCGGTGACGTTTGCGCCCGCGGTCTTGGATTTGGCTTCGGTTATAACCATGGTGGTGAAATACCGGTCTTCTTTTATGACGTTCTTGGCCCATCTGACACGGAACATCAGGACCTTCTCTCCAGCGTAGCTCAGCTCCCAGATCTCCTCGATCCTTCCGTAGTATCTGTCCTTGTCGTTACCGTGTAGGATTCCATCGTTACCCCGGAGTTCGATAACCGCCGCTCTTCATGTCCTTGGCCTCGTAGAATGTGTAGCTGTTGATATAAGACGCCTCATAGGTCATCAGGTTGTGCTCGGCGCTACGTGATAAGGCGAATATGAGTTGTTCTTCCGTGGAAGAATCCTCATGTAAAGGGTACGACATATAAGCTTCGCTTGAACCAACACGTGAAACATGAGTTGTGCTCTTTGAGTACATCTCCATCCGTCCTCCGCTGGCCTCGGTCATTGTACGCCTTCTTAATAAAGGTTTTGTGCTGTACCACCCAAGGATCGACCACGTCTATGTGTTGTAGCGCGACTAGGTTTGCTCTTTCAAAGTCGGTAGTCGACCATCGAAGTCGACATGCATTTCACGGCGACCCTCACAGTAACCCCATCCAGCGAGCCTGCCGAGGTGCTCGCTGACGGCAGACCAACGAGGTTCTCGATGCCTAGATAATTCGTGCAAGAGGAGATGCACTCTTCGTCGAAAAGCCCCTGGCTATGCTTCCTTCTGGACGTGACATGTTGCGAACGTATCCTTTGATGACACCATTCATCCTTTTGAACGGCATCATGCTGTGCAGGAACGTCGGCCTGAGTTGGATGATATCCTCCACTATATGGACCAGCAGATGCACCATAACGTCAAGAATGCGGGCGGAAGTACATCTCAAGCTCGCATAGTATCACCACGATCTCTTCCTCGTAGCCTTCGAGTTGCCGCACGCCAATCGACTTCCGAGAGATGACATCAAGAAGTTGCATAGGCCAAATAGCGTTTCACGGACATGCGTGTCCATGATCCCACGGATTGCAAATCGAAGTATCTGCGTCATCAAGACGTGATACCGTGGAGACTTCATCCCGCTGAACTTCGCTTTCACTGGTCTAGGTATCTGCTTATCTTCCCCGCGTAACCGTAAGGAAGTTTTACTCCTAGGAGGCAGGTGAAAAACTGCTCGATCTCCTCCTGACTTAGAGTGAAGCACGCGTGTCGTGGAATTGTCACGGCAGATGTCCTCATGAAAGGACTTAGTCGCAGGGCCATCGTACGGGTTAACCTAGAGGGGTTAATGCGGACACAAAGACACGGGAGTTATACTAGTTCGGCCCCTTCGATGAAGGTAAAAGCCGACGTCTAGTTTGTGAAGGGATTGATGTGATTTCGGCGACTAGGGGGCAATAGCTTCGCCTGAGCCTCGAATTGTCTGTCCCTAAACCGTCGCCGGGTCGCCCCCTTATATACACGGGTTGACGCCTGCCGGCCCTCTGCAGTCCCGATCCGGCTCATACAAGTGTCCGGCTCGGTCTCTTCTCTCTTATCTTACAGCACAAGTTTACATGACTAAGGCGGTTTACACTTATGGACCCTAATCCGCCTCTGGGCTCTGGGCCTCCCGCCTTCGTGGGCCCTGATTATGGTCGAGGGTAACCCGGCCCCTTCAGGGCGGTTTATATTCAGTAGTCATATCCCCAACATTAGGCCCCAGATTGACTTGAACCGGTTCATGTTAATCTTCAACATCTTCAGGAAACTCTGAATCTCCCTTCATATTTCGTAAACCGCCATCTGCTTGAACCGCCATGACGTCATCCTCCGATCACAGCAGCGGGGCGCCCTGACGTCATCCATAGTAAAGAAACCCAACAGTAAGATTCCCTTCATTTAATGCTATCCCGGAAATCGAGGCGACCGCTGCACCGTCCGCCGCTTTTAACTCCTCGATTCTCGCGCTTTGTTAATTATCCCGCTTCCTTATAAATAGACCGGTCGGGCCCTTTCTCTTCTTCTTCCGCGCTTCTTCTTCCTCGCGACGTTCCAGCTCTGAAGCTCCGCCGTCGCCTCCGACCTTCGACCGCTGGCGTCGGCCACAGGCCATACATCAACCTGGTGGACCGAAGCTCTTTAGCGCTCCTCTGCTGTTCGGCGCATCGGGTAAGGCCCCTCTTCAAGCCCTAGATCCGCATCCGAAGGTCCCTGTTCATCTCGTAGTTCATAGGTGTTCATCTTAGTTTCCTCATACCTGCCCCGCCGTGGCCGTACGATTCAACCGTACCATACATCCTGCGCGGCGACTGCTCCGCCATCACTTTAACTCTTTATGCATCTTTCTTTTTGTTCAGATCCTCTAGTTTAGAACGCCCGAACCTTCCTGCCCTTTATGAGGCTTGCATAGGTCGCAGAAATTTTTCTTACTGAAACTTCGGTAGATCCAAATTTCCTCCATTCGCATGTGAAAACTGTTTCTGTCCACACTTAGTAGATTTTCCAGTTCTGTTTCTTTGGGCGGTTTGACTTTTGATAGCTAATCCGTCACTCCATTAGTCCTCAGTTAAACCAGAATTGGAAACTGGCTGCCGAATCGCCGGTTTAACATTGTATAATGTGTCTGAACCGCTTAACCGTGAATCGTTTTTCCCCTTTCCTCTTGCAGTTTAGTCTTCCGGAATGGCCAAACAATTCTCAGCTTGCAATTGGGTCCGGTCTAAGATCACTGAGACGCAACTCAACGGATACGTCACCACTGGCGCTTTAGCTTCTAAAAACGTCCTCCACTGGCGGGTTCCGGATGCCGAATGCCCTCCCAATCCACAAGAAGGAGAAGTAATTGTGTTTATGCAGCACTTAGACCGGGGATTCTGTCCGCCCGGATCAAAATTCTTCCGGGATGTCCTTGCAAGTTTTCAACTCCATCCACATGATATTGGTCCGAACTCCGTGTCAAATATATGCAATTTCCAAGTTTTCTGTGAAGTCTACCTTCAAGAAGAACCATCTGTGGAGCTGTTCCGGGATTTCTTTCACTTGAACCGCCGTACAGAATTTTTGGATGGCCCTAACACGGAGCTGGGCGTTTCAATCCAGAAAAGGAAGGAAGTAGATTTTCCTCACGCCAAACACCATAGCCATCCGAAAGATTGGAACCAAACCTGGTTCTACTGCCGGAATACTGCTTCGACAACGAGAATCCTTTGTTGGCTACCGTCCTCACCGGCTTAGCAACCATCATCCGTTGCCTTTATGCTTGACCGCCGCGAAACGGAAGAATTTTGCGCGTCAAATCATCAAACTCCTGGCTCTAATGGCCAATGGACTAACTGGTGTGGACCTTGTGCGATGCTGGGTTTCTTGGGGCATCTTGCCATTAAGCCGCCGGTCCGGATTGATGCACGAATACACTGGCAGCCTCCAAGACCCTCAAAGACGTCACGAGCTGCCGATAACTGAGCTTGAAGTCACAGAGGCAGTAAAGAGGCTGCTTGATGAACCGATCTCTGTTTGCAGCCAAAATGGGTTGGCTCCATTCTGTGTTGCCAACAAACCGCCTGCGGTAAGGCTCTGCTCACCGCTTTTTCTGACATTTAATGTTTTGTTGATATATATTAATCCTTGTTACCTCTCAGGCTAACAGCTCCTTCTGGAAGCGGACCAAACCGGCCCGAGCTCCGCGTGTAAAGTCCAAGACCACCAAGAAGGCTGGCAAGAGGAAAATCGCCGAGTCTTCTGATCCGCCGGAAGACGAAGATTCAGAAGCTGAGGTAAAGCTTGATATCCTCCCTGGGGAGTCGCCGTAAACCGGCTCTCCACTTTGTGATTCTTCTTGCTTGTAGCCTGTTCCTTTTTATTCTTCCTTTTACTGACAATTTTAACTCCCAGGATGATGCTGAAGCCAGTCATGCCGACCATGTTGAGGTAACCTTTCTTTCTTCCGAATCTGACCTCGTGCCGGTTAAAAGAATTCGCCGCACCGTCCGGAAAGTGAAAAAAATCTCATTCCTATGCTCATTTGAATCCAAACCTTTCCTTGAAGACACAGCAGGCTGAAGAGCGTTGTACGACCCGGCACAGTGGTCAACAGATTACCTCATCCGGTTTACCAGATACACCAACCCTAAGCATCGCCCAGAGGTGATTTGTTCTCCGAAAAGCGTTATCCTTAAAAGGTTTCTTCCGATGTCCTCTCAATCCGTCTGACCAATTATCAGGCCTCTTCCAACTCCTCCGGCGGTTCATGAACCACGAATCGCTGCCTCCGCTTAAAGTTGCTGCAGGGTAAGCACCATACTTCTGTCCCGCCAATTCGGTTTATATTTGCATTGGTCGGTTTATCTGATTCTAATTCTGAACATTGCAACACCAAGGCTCGCTTGAGTAAAAAAGCGAAAACCCTTGACCCTACTGCGGATGTTGATCCGGAGAAGACCCCAGAACAGCATGGCGAAAATCCTGAAGTTGCTAAAAATAGCTCTGCCGGGTTGAACCAAGACGACAATGCTGATCCGCCAGAAACTGAACCGGAGGCCCAAGTGGAAACCTCGCATCCTGCTCCACCGAGTCCGGCCACAGAGCGGGTCGTAATTGCTGAACCGCCGAGCCGGAGTATGAAGACACCAAGCCCAAAGAAAACCGCCAATCTGGCCAGCCCGGTCAAAAATGATGATGTTATTGTGACGGGCACTGGCTACACCACTCCTAGCCAACCGGTCGCTTTAGCAAAACACAGTGCCAAGGAAGAGTCTACTACCATGAGCAAAGATAAGGGGAAAACTGATCTGTCAGCTTATGACAACCTCTCTGCCCAAGAACTTCACTCCGGCTTTCTGAACCGGCTCTATACAAGCCGTGACTTTGAAGCCGGTCTGGTAAATCGCATGAAGGACCGCTATGAGGTAAGGAGTTATGCCTTTCTTGTACTTTTGCTGCATAGTAGCCCCCAAGGGTCGGTTCAACTTAGCATAGTTAAACCGGGACTTAATTTCTATAGAAACCATACGCCTTAAACTGCAGTACTGTAGCCCCCAAGGGTCGGTTCAACTTAGCATAGTTAAACCGGGACTTCATTTCTAGCAAACTGAGATCAACTAGCCATTAGCCCCCAAGTGCCAAGTTGAATATTTGTATTGAGCTTGGGACTTTATAATGAAACAACTAACGTGCTCCCTTTGTTATCGTAATGAGATATACCAAAGAAACCGTGCAACTCAAGGACCTTCGTGCTAACTGAAACCCAACAAGCAGAAACCACCAAGGCCAAGGATGAATTGAAAACTGCCCTGGCCACTATGGAACAGCTGAAGGAGTGGTATAAATCCGAGCGGGCCAACTGGGACACCGAGAAGGCCGGTTTGACAAAACGGGCGGAAGATGCTGAATCAGCTCTTAAACCGGTGACTGAAGAGCTTACCAGACTAAAGCGCCAAGTTCATGCCATGAACTCTGCCATATTTGGTAAGAAAATTTGCACTGATTACCCCTATTTTGATATTTCCGCCGGTTTAACCTGAGCTGTCTGAAAACGGTGCAGGCAAGCGTATTGCTCATCTGGGCTCTGATGTGCGGAAGAAGCTCAAGGCCACTTACACGCTGATTGAGCAGCTGTATACCGGCACCCAGCCGAAGTCATATGTGCCACATCGTACGACAACACAGCTCCGCCCTTGATCAAAGATACACCGGACCGATTGTCCATGGTTCCGGGCAGCTTGAAGAGTTGAAACGATCCGCGTTCGGCCGGCACTTCATCGGGTTTCTAACTCGCGCCAAAGCGTGGATAGCGGATCTTGATCCGGCTGACATAGCCAAGGGTTTCCCCAGCGCTCAAGAGAATGGTGAAGCCTTTGACAATGACGCCCTGAAACAAATAACAAAGGAGATGCGTTCACCGGGCGAAGTCAATCGGCAGCAGGTTAAGCCAACTGGCGGTTCACCGCTCTTTTTATGATGCTAACAACAAGCCGGTGGAGTTTGTCATTCCGAAGTGCAGCCTTGTTCCTCCAATCCGTAAGCACACTTATGCCCCTGACATTGATCCGGCTGAGCTTATAAGTGAAGAGGCTGTCTTTCAGGCCTTAACCCGGATTGACTGGTCTACCAATGACTTCCGGCCTTTGGGTGATGAAGAAGAAGAAGCTGAACCGACGCCAGACGCCCCCTCTTCCTCACGTCAACCCGGCGAGGAAACTTGATCCGTCAAGCGGGTGATGCATCAAAAGCTGCTAGTCATAAGGCCATGCGAAACACCGGGCCTTGGAAGGCTTTGTAATAGAATAGCTAGCACTTTGTTTTTGAACATGCTCTTATGCCCTCAGTCTGTAACCTTTGCGCGGAGGTGCTGATACTTTGGTTTGAAGAATTGAAACCTTCAATGCGTTTTGCTTGCAATCACAAATTCTTAAACCGCCACGGCGGCTTGTGTCGCCAGCCGGCTTGTGATGCCGATATATTTATATAAGAAAATATTGATGTATATGATCAAAACTTTGTGATACACAAATACCTGCCAGTTTCGGGCATGCAGTTGGCTTAGCCAATCTTGAGGCGGAGGTTGTATAAACCATTACCGTCAAAGGAGAAAACAACTCCTGTGTTTATAACGCCGGTTTACCGTGTAAACCGTGTCAGGTCATAACAAGCCCCCTGTTACTCCATGATGGGATGTTAACAGAAAAAATCAAACCGAAACAAATATCTCCGGATCAAAAATGGACCGAATTCCGTTAATTGACAGCTTGAACCGGTTTAAAAAGGTTATCGGTTTAAAAAGGCCAATAAAAACCAAATAACAGTTATGAAAACCATATGGAAGCAAAGGCAATAATAAAGCCGTTTGCAAGAAGAGGCTTTACTGAGCCGATCAGATGGTGTTACCATGGTCGGACAGGACCAAGCTCCCTATAAGGTGTAGCTATGGTTCAAGTCAGCCAGGCCCCCAACTGAAACCGTGGCATTATGCCGGCCAAGTGGCATGGCAATGGTTCGGGTTCGACCAAGCCCCCAAGTGACTCTATGACCTTAGGCCGACCAAGAGGCGTGACTGGTTCAGATGTGACCATGTCCCCAAGTGATCTGGTGGCTTTCGCCCGTCAAGAGGTGTTGCATTGGTTCGGATACGACCAAGCCCCCAAGTGACATCTAAACTTCTGAAAAACATCCTCAGGGGGTAAACCGGAGGCCGTTTTAAGACAACAACTCCATGTAACCAAACCGGATGTTTACGTAAGCGGATACCCCGCTTCAGCAGAGGCTCCGGTTTATTGCTTTTATTCATAATATATACATTGTCATAATATGTACATAAGGAGAGCCGATGGCTCAGGTATAATAAGGCCGAAGATGAGCTATGTTCCACGGCCTGTTGGTCTCCTCTTCTGACGTGCGTGAGTCTTTATGCTCTCGAACATCAATCAGATAGTATGACCTGTTGTGCAGATTCTTGCTGACCACAAAAGGTCCTTCTCAAGGTGGGGATAGCTTGTGCATATCTGTCTGGTCTTGTATGAGCCGAAGCACCAAGTCTCCCTCCTGAAAGGTTCTGGTTCTAACCCGCCGACTGTGATACCGACGAAGATCCTGTTGGTAAATCGCCGAACGAGCAGCCGCCATATCTCGCTCTTCATCCAGTCGATCCAAATCGTCCTGCCGTGCAGCCTCGCTATCTGCCTCAACATAGGCTGCCACGCGAGGTGAGTCATGACGGATATCACTGGGAAGGACTACCTCCGCTCCATAGACCATAAAGAACGGTGTGTATCCAGTGGATTTGTTAGGGGTAGTATTTATACTCCATATCACAGAGGGTAGCTCTTCTACCCAACAACCCGGCGTCCTCTGTAAAGGGACCATAAGCCGGGGCTTGATACCTCTCAAGATCTCCTGATTAGCCTGCTCGCTTGGCCATTGGACTGTGGGTGGGCCATCAAGAAACGCTGCCGGATGTGCTCACGTTCACAAAACTCCTTCATGGCTCCCTTGGACAAATTGGTGCCATTGTCTGTGATGATACTGTGTGGAAATCCAAACCGGAAGATCACCCTTTTGATGAACTGAACCGCCGTGGCCGCATCGCACTTGCTAACAGGCTCTGCCTCGACCCACTTTGTAAATTTGTCAACTGCGACCAGCAAGTGCGTTTTCTTGTCCTTGGACCTTTTAAAAGGCCCCACCATGTCCAGCCCCCAAGTTGCAAACGGCCAAGTAATTGGTATCATCCTCAATTCCTGGGCCGGTATGTGAGCACGTCTAGAAAACTTCTGGCAACCATCACATCGCCTGACCAGATCCTCCGTGACGCGATGGGCAGTCAACCAATAAAAACCATGGCGGAATGCTTTGGCAACCAAGGATTTTGAACCGGCATGGTGACCACAATCCCCTTCATGGATCTCACGCAATATCTCACAGCCTTCCTCAGGGGACACACAACGCTGAAACGCCCCTGACACACTGCAATGATGCAACTCGCCATTAACAATGGTCATAGACTTAGACCGCGAACTATCCGTCGGGCCAACGCCTCATCTTCCGGTAACTCGCCCGGTCATGTATGCCAAATAAGGGAGCGCCCAATCCGGAATGACATGCAAGGTTGCCACCAACCGAGCCTCCGGATCAGGAATAGCCAAATCTACTTCATCGTGAAGCTTGACTGACGGATTGTGCAGTACATCAAGGAAGACATTGGGTGGGACCGGTTTACGTTGAGAACCCAGCCGGCTTAAGGCATCCGCTGCTTCGTTCCGACGATCCACATGGTCCACCTGATATCCTTTAAAGTGACCTGCAACAAGATCCACCTCCCGACGATATGCAGCCATGAGTGGATCTTTGGAATCCCAAGTACCTGATACTTGCTGGGCCACCAAGTCCGAGTCAGCAAAGCACTTAACCCGGCTTAGATTCATCTCCTTAGCCACCCGGAGACCATGGAGCAAAGCTTCATACTCAGTTGCATTGTTAGTACATGGGAACATTAAGCGAAGAACGTAATAGAACTTGTCACCTCGTGGGGAAGTTAATACGACTCCGGCCCCCGAGCCCTCCAATTGCCTGGACCCATCAAAGTGGATGGTCCAATAGGTATGATCCGGCTTTTCTTCAGCGCCGCAACTCCGGCCCAATCATTAATAAAATCCACAAGTGCCTGCGATTTGACTGCCGTCCGAGGTACATACCGTAAACCGTGCGGCCCAAGTTCTATGGCCCACTTAGCAATCCGCCCAGTCGCCTCTCGGTTCTGTATGATATCGCCCAAGGGAGCTGAGCTGACCACCGTGATGGGATGCCCTTGAAAATATTGCTTCAGCTTCCGGCTTGCCATAAAAACTCCATATACCAGTTTCTGCCAATGCGGATATCTCTGTTTCGACTCAATGAGCACCTCGCTGATGTAGTAAACCGGCCGTTGAACCGGATATTCCTTCCCTGCCTCCTTCCGCTCTACCACAATGGCCACGCTTAATCGCCACGGCATTAGCAGCAACATATAGCGTAAGCGGCTCCTTGTCAATGGGAGCAAGTGAGAACAGCGGGTTGGCTAACTGCCGCTTTAAATCCTCCAATGCTTCATCGGCGGCTGAAGTCCAGACAAACTGATCCGTCTTCTTCAACATTTGGTACAAAGGAATGGCCTTCTCTCCGAGGCGGCTGATAAACCGGCTTAGTGCGGCAATCCGACCCGCCAAACGCTGAACATCATTGATACACTTTGGCTTAGCCAGGGAGGTGATAGCTGTAATCTTCTCCAGATTAGCTTCAATCCCCCTGTTGGACACAAGGAAGCCCAATAACTTGCTCGCCGAACACCAAAAACACATTTGGCCGGGTTAAGCATCATCTTGTATACCCGCAAGTTGTCAAAGGTTTCTCTCAAATCCTCAATCAGTGTTTCCTTCTTCCTTGACTTAACCACAATATCATCCACATAAGCATGCACATTACGGCCGATCTGTTCATGCAAGCAATTCTGTACGCAACGTTGATACGTTGCTTGGGCGCTCTTGAGCCCAAAAGGCATAGATACATAGCAGAAGGCTCCAAAAGGAGTGATAAACGCCGTCTTCTCCTGGTCCTTAACCGCCATCTTAATCTGATGATATCCAGAATAGGCATCCAAAAACTCAAACGCCACAACCCGCCGTAGCATCAATAATCTGATCAATGCGGGAGGGCGAAAGGATCTCTTGGACAAGCCTTGTTAAGATCTGTGTAATCCACACACATGCGCCAAGTGCCATTCTTCTTAAGGACCAGCACCGGATTAGCAAGCCACTCGGATGGAAAACTTCAACGATAAACCCCGCTGCTAAGAGCCCGGCAACTTCCTCTCCAATGGCCTTGCGCTTTTCCTCATTAAACCGGGCGAAGAAACTGCTTACCGGGTCTGTACTTGGTATCAACATTAAGAGTGTGCTCATGAGTTCCTCGGTACACCTGGCATGTCGAAGGTTTCCATGGAAAAATGTCCCGATTCTCACGGATGAACTCGATGAGCGCCGCTTTCCTATTTAGGATCCAAGTTAGCACCGATGGTGAACTGCTTGGATGAATCGCGGCACAAAATCAACAAGTTTAGTCTCACCACCGACTTAAACTTCAAATCCGGATCGTGCTCTGTAGTTGGCTTCTTCAACGGGGTCATATCCGCCGGATCAACATTGTCTTTATAATACTTTAACTCTTCGGTGGCACAAACCGACTCTGCATAAGCCGCATCACCTTCCTCGCACTCCAACGCAATCCGGCGGCTCCCATGAACCGTTATCGTCCCTTTGTGACCCGGCATTTTCAGCTGCAAGTAAACGTAACAAGGCCGCGCCATAAACTTAGCATAAGCCGGCCGCCCAAATAGGGCGTGGTAAGGGCTTTGAATTTTCACCACCTCAAATGTCAACGTTTCCGATCTGGAGTCATGTTCATCCCCAAAGGCCACCTCCAGAGCTATCTTACCGACCGGGTATGCTGACTTGCTGTGCACCACACCGTGAAACACTGTGCTGGACGGCCTGAGATGCCTATCCGTTAACCCCATACGTCGGAAGGTCTCGTAGTACAGGATGTTGATGCTGCTCCCTCCATCCATAAGAACCTTGGTAAACTTGTATCCTCCCACCCGAGGTGCCACAACTAGGGCTAGCTGACCCGGATTGTAAACCCGGGGAGGATGATCCTCTCTGCTCCACACGATAGGCTGCTCTGACCAGCGCAGGTAATGCGGTGCGGCCGGTTCAACAACACTGACCGCCCGCTTCTAAAGTTTTCGGTCTCGCTTGTCCAAGCTGGTGGTAAAGACATGGTACTGTCCACTGTTCAACTGCTTTGGATTACTTTGATAACCCGACTGCTGCTGTTGTTGATTGTAACCCCCTTGGGTCTGATTGTTCTGATTGCTCTGATTGTCCTGCCCGCCCGGATTACCACCGAACCATGGGCCAGAATTTCCTCCATCGTAACCCGGGGCGGACCCTGAACCGCCGCTGGGCCCTTGATCATACCGGAAAGCATTAGAATTTTTGAACTCCTGCATAATATAACAATCCTTACAGAGGTGGTTTGCTGGTGCCTCCTTCGTCCCATGCTTCGGACAAGGTTGATTCAATAGGTAATTCAAACGATCCGGATTGTGACCTGGCGCACCGCCCCGGTTTGATTGCTTGCCCTTGCGCCGTTGACCCTTGTCCTGCGCATTGGTGTTTGCTACGAAGCCCATGTTACCGTTTGCCTTACGTTTGTTTCCTCCATTACCTGCCGACTGATGCTGCTGCCCTCTGGAGTTGCTGTTCTGTTTTCCCTTCCCTATCTCGTCATCCTCCTCTGACTCGGGATCCTTGGTACTATCAGAATCAGCATACTTTACCAAAATGCCCATGAGAGTGCCCATGTCATTGCAAAACGCTTCATGCGACCCAGCTTCAACTTTAACGGTTTGAACCGGCAATTGGCTTCCAAGGTTAAGATCATGGAATCAGGGTTGATCCGTCTCAAGAATGTAAAACTTCCAAACGCGGCGCACCCAATGGGTTGTGGATTCTCCTCCGCTCGACACAAGCCGCCAAATCCACCACAGACATGGGCTGTTTACAGGTGTCTTTGAAATTTTGAATGAACCGGGTCCGCAACTGGGTCCATGAACTGATCGAGTTAAGAGGCAAGTTCTTCAACCAAGTACGGGCCGTACCTTCCAACATCATGGTGAAATACTTCGCACACGCAGCTTCATCCACATCCAGCATCTCCATGGCCATCTCATAGCTTTCTATCCACGCTTCTGGAGCCAAATCGGCAGTATAATTGGGCACCTTGCGTGGCCCTTTGAAGTCCTTGGGCAAACGTACATTGCGTAAAGCGGGGACGAGGCAAGGCACCCCCAAAGAGCCAGACGTGACCCCCGGTTCAAAGATGGTCGGCCGAACCGGCGCGAGTTGATGATCCTCATGTTGTGCTGCTAACTCGGCCTCCCTACGTGCTCTGGCCCGGTCCTACACCACTTGAGCGTCTTCGAAGCCACCGGCCGGGTTGTTGCCACGAGGCGGACCGCACTGCGCGTTGCTTGATACGGCCGGTTCATCTGCGCGCCGGCTATAACTCCGGCTTGGGCGGGGGGTGGAGTGGATCCGATCTCGACTGTATGAATATGCTTCCTGCTGAGCCAGGGCCGTCCTGAGGAGCTCTTTGGCCCGGCGTGTTTCTACCGCCTGCGGTGAGTCGCCTTCGGTCGGGATCGCCTCCAACCGTGCCGCGGCCGCAACAAGGTTATCCATCGGGTTGGAGTAGTGACCCGGAGGTGTCTGCACAGTCTGGGGCGCGCCGGTATGATGGCGAGACAGATCTATCACACGGGGCTGAACCGGCGCGGCCGTCCAGTGCTCCGGCGGTTTACCACCGGGCGGCGGATTATCGTCCCCTCGGGGTATTGAAGAGCTCTCTTCCTCGAAAACTGAAGGCAAACGGGATCTGTACTTTCTTTTCATGACTTCATGTGACGCGCTCGATCCAAAGATGAGCTTATAAGCTCACAGATCCAAAGCGGCCCGCTCACCGCCATCCTCACGTCCGCGGCTGCCAGATCCGCTTTAGCCTTAGTGATTTGTTCCTTCACCTTTGCAATCTCTGCATTGTGCAGGTCTTGATCCGCCGGATTAGCCTCTGCCATGAGCACATCCAATGCGTCGAACAGCTCTGATAAAACTTGAGCCGGCGGGCGCACAGGGCCTCCTTCCCCGGCTGCCATAACGGCTGCTGAACCGGGCGACCATCGGGCGCCATGGTCGAAGAGTGAAGCGCCGCCAGTGTACCGCCATGAAGATCCCAACCCGTTGGGTAGATCAAAGGGTCCGGAATACTCTCACCGTCGGAACAGCCCCGATCCGCCATCTTGGTACCGGTAAAGAGACTCGGTTTCTCCGGCTGACGATTCGTCGCCAGAGTAGACAACGGTTTCGCCGCTAAATGCTGATCCGCCCTCATAGTCTCCGTGGACGACTCCCACGAAAGCACGCTTGGCAGCCGGTTTAGCCAGGGCAGGACTCTTCTTCGCCCGCTGAGCCGTCTCGACGAGGTCGGTGCAGATGTCCGGCCCAGGCCCTGGCTCGCCGATCTTGCCGATGAACACGTGTATGCCACCAAAGGGGACCCGGTACCCGTACTCGATCGAGCTGGCCTCGGGGCCCCAGCCCGCATCGTCGATGTAGAGCTTGCCGCGACGACTCTTAGTCATCCGGCCCACAGCATAGCCTTCGAGTCCTTCGAACTTGCCCTCTAAGATCATCAAACCATCGTGCGATAGCCCCACGGTGGGCGCCAACTGTCGTGGAATTGTCACGGCAGATGTCCTCATGAAAGGACTTAGTCGCAGGGCCATTGTACGGGTTAACCTAGAGGGGTTAATGCGGACACAAAGACACGGGAGTTATACTAGTTCGGCCCCTTCGATGAAGGTAAAAGCCTACGTCTAGTTTGTGAAGGGATTGATGTGATTTCGGCGACTAGGGGGCAATAGCTTCGCCTGAGCCTCGAATTGTCTGTCCCTAAACCGCCGCCGGGTCGCCCCCTTATATACACGGGTTGACGCCCGGCCGGCCTACAGAGTCCCGATCCGGCTCATACAAGTGTCCGGCTCGGTCTCTTCTCTCTTATCTTACAGCACAAGTTTACATGACTAAGGCGGTTTACACTTATGGACCCTAATCCGCCTCTGGGCTCTGGGCCTCCCGCCTTCGTGGGCCCTGATTATGTCGAGGGTAACCCGGCCCCTCCAGGGCGGTTTATATTCAGTAGTCATATCCCCAACAACGCGGGAGGGTAGTCATTTCCGGTCTTCTTGGCCTTTTTGCCTTTGCGACGACTTTCTGTGTCCTGCTTCGCCTCATCATCATCATCATCATCATCATCATCATCATCATCATAAGCGTGAAGCTCCTCCAAGATGCACATAGATTTCAAGTCTGCCCTAGCTTTCGGCCCATCTTTGGTCCTCTCTGGCATGTTGAGCAGGGTGCCAAGCAGACTCTCGCACACGTTCTTCGTGATATACATGACATCAAGGCTGTGAGGCACACGGTGGATCTTCCAGTACGGGAAGTCCCGTAAAATGCACCTCGCTTTCCATACGCTCAGCAATGCTCGCGCCTTTCGCTTCTTTCCGGCTCTGGCGCCTTTTTCTTCTTTCCCGGCAAGGCAGTCTTTCCAATTTTTCAACAGCTTGTCTATTTCCTCGCCGCTCCTCGTACACGGGCATTCTCGGGGTTCGGTTTCACCATCGAACAGATCCTTGCGTTTCCTCCACGGGTCATCGTCGCGAATCCACCTTCGATGTCCCATGAACACGGTTTTCGAAGACCCGGGATCTCTATCTAGCTGGCGATACATTGTGTCATCCATGCACCTTACGCATCCAGAAAATCCGTGGACTACCTGCCCCGCGAGATATCCGTAACCGAGATAGTCGTGCACCATCGTGAGCGTGTGGCTCTCATAGGGAAATATTATTTCTCTGCGGCGTCCCACGTATTGGCTGGCGCTTTCCACAGCATGTCAAGCTCCTCTTTCAGCAGCCCCAGATACAGATTGATGTCGTTCCCTGGTTGTTTCGGCCCTTCAATTAGCATACTCATGTGAATGTACTTCCTCTTCATGCACAACCAGGGGGAAGGTTGTACATCCACACAAACACAGGCCAGGTGCTATGTGTGCTTCTCTGGCTGCCAAATGGATTGACTCCATCGGTGCTCGCGCCCAGCACGATATTCCTTGGATCGTTCCCAAATTCTGAGTCTTCGAAGTTCAACGATTGCCACTGGCTCGCATCCTTCGGGTGACTCAGCATCTTGTCTTTTTTATCTATCTCCGGATCATTTGTGTCATCTTCTCGCTTCTTGTCCTCCCTATCCGCGTGCCAACGCAGGAGCTTTGCTACCTTAGGGTCCGCGAAATAGTGCTGCAGACGAGGAGTGATCGGAAAGTACCACACCACTTTTCGAGGAGCTTTTGAATATGAGGGTCCTGCACCCAGCCCATCGATGGTCCAGCGTCGCTCGCTCACGCAAGATCATCATATTCATGATTATGCTCACCGCCTGCTCCGCATCTTCCTCATCATCATGTCCTGCATCTTCTACATGATGACTGTGGTACGATCACCGTCGTGGTCATCTCCTCGGGATTCTTCGTCTTCGCCCGCCCGAGCCGCGGTGGTTGTCTTGCTGCCCTTCCTCATTTCTTGCCCGCCCCCATGGACGACTTCGTAGTCATCTTCATCACCTTGCCACCGATAGCCATGCATGAAACCACGCAAGAGCAGGTGGTCCCGCACCTGCCTGAATCCGGGTCCGCAATAAGGCTCTTCACTTGGATCTTCGACTACAGACATCTTATCTCCGTCTCGTTCTTTTGAAGCATCTCGGCCTCATGACCTCAAAAACCTATTCACGATGCCTTCGGGTCATCGTATGCGGACCATGGTCGCTCAAGGGTAGAGCAAAACGATATTTTAGAATCAAACAAAAATTTGGCATGACTTTCCCTAAAATAGGACCAAAAAGAATGCTTAATGCCAAAATTCTCACGAAATGGAAATGAATCAACATTCCGCAAAATATTGGCAACTATCGCATTTCAAATACCGGTACACCTCCAAACACAAACACATATGCAACACCACAAACATATGCAACACCACGAACATACATAGATCTAGCTAGGCCGTAAAAAGTGCATGTGCACATTGTAGTAGGGAGAACAACATAAATATAGCTTCCCCCCTTACTTACCTATTAAAACAAGGTAATTTAACCACTTAATTTGAATGAATCGATGGTGGAAATGAGGTGAAAAAGAGGAGGCACCCGAGACAAGGAGGAGGTGGAGAGAATGAAGTGGGGAGAAAGTGAGTGTGGGTAGAGAGGCTATCTAAAATATCTTGTTGCTGCCCACTTACTAATGGCGCACCAGCACTAAATGCGCCATTAGTAATCCAGGTAACTTAGTTTTGCAAAAATAAAAAAAATACTAATGGCGCACCCTTTGCGCGGTGCGCCATTAGTAGTTACAACTACTAATGGCGCACTTCATCTGGATGCGCCATTAGTATGTTTGGACAGGCGCACTAGTTAAAAAAAAAAATTTTGATACTAATGGCGCACCACTTGCATGGTGCGCCATTAGTAGTTACAACTACTAATGGCGCACTTCACCGGGATGCGCCATTAGTATGTTTGGACAGGCGCACTAGTTCAAAAAAAATTATACTAATGGCGCACCCACTGCCTGGTGCGCCATTAGTAGTTACAACTACTAATGGCGCACTTAAGCTGGATGCGCCATTAGTATGTTTGGACAGGCGCACTAGTTCAAAAAAAAATTTGATACTAATGGCGCACCCTTTGCCTGGTGCGCCATTAGTAGTTTCAACTCTAATGGCGTATTAGCATGTGGTGCGCCATTAGTATATACTAATGGCGCACCAACTTTCTGGTGCGCCATTAGTGTCAATCCCATCTATAGCCCTTTTTCTAGTAGTGGTTGGAGCGTACCAAGGGCTTTGTCAACTTAGTCAATATAAACAATTCTAGCTTCAGTGACCGTACGATGTCCATCCAACGGCCGTAGTGCTTCTTCAACCTCTGGTCTTCTTGGTCCACCGCCCAAAGCAGCGCCGGTCTTGCACCGCTTCCTGCCTCCTGTGGCCGGGTGTGCTTGCCATGGAGGCCTCACCGCCTAATACTACTCCCACCGCTGGCCAGGCCATCCCTCCACTCACGCACACCCCCTGTAATACAACGGCGACGGCAGCCTCACACCGCAGCCGAACCAGTGAACCCGCGTACTCCTCTCCGCTGCTGGGCTTCCATCGCCGCTGTCTTCCCGGCTCCGCGTCGTCCCCTTCCTAGGCGTCGCCGTCGTCCACCGCCCTGGTGCTCTCGGCGCGGCGTGGTCAACGTGGTCAACGACCGACTTCCATCGGAAGAGTACTGTACGTGGAGAGGCTGACAGCTGGGTCCACGGCGGCCGCAAGGAAGTGCCTCCTTATTACACGCAAAATAATTATTCCTCCACCCGACAGCAGGGAGCCGCCGGACGGGCCACCTTATTTCGCGAAAAAAACATTTCCCCCCTGAATGCTGGTACCCACCGGACGGGCCACCGTATTTCGCGAAAAAAAAATTCCCCCCGCTGTCAGCTCGGACCCACCGGATGTGCCTCTTTATTACGCACAAAAAAAATGAATACTCCCCCTGCTAGCTGGGACTCACCTTGGTGGGAAGCTGACTTGTGGGCCTACTAAGTTGACGGGGACGGAGGGTTTTGTCAACTTAGTCAATATGAACCATTCTAGCTCTAGTGACCGTACGATGTCCATCCAACGGCCGTAGTGCTTCTTCAACCTCTGGTCTTCTTGCTCCAGCCGCCCAAAGCAGCGCCGGTCGTGCCGCCTGCTCCTGCCTCCCGTTATCCCCACCTTGGGAGGGACCTTTCGTGGTCAGTAAGAATCTGCACAACGGGTCGTACTATCTGATCGATATTCGAGAGCATAAAGACTCACGCACGTCAGAAGAGGAGACCAACAGGCCGTGGACAATAGCTCATCTTCGGCCTTATTATACCTGAGCCATCGGCTCTACTTATGTACATATTATGACAATGTATATATTATGAATAAAGTAATGAACCGGAGCCTCAGCTAAAGCGGGGTATCTGTTCTGTTACATCATGAGTGGTTACATGGAGTTGTTCTGTCTTAAAGCGGCCTCCGGTTTACCCCCTGAATTTGCTTTTCAAAAGCTTTGTGATATCACTTGGGGGCTTGGTCATGTCCGAACCAATGCAACACCTTTTGATAGGCGAAAGCCACCAGATCACTTGGGGACATGGAAAAGTCTGAACCAGTCACACCTCTTGATCGGCCTAAGGCCATAGAGTCACTTGGGGGCTTGGTCGAACCCGAACCATTGCCACGCCACTTGATCGGCATAATGCCACGGTTTCAGTTGGGGACCTGGCTGACTTGAACCATGGCTACACCTTATAGGCAGCTTGGTCGTGTCCAACCATGGTAACACCCTCTGATCGGCTCCGTAAAGCCTTCTTTTTGCAAACGGTTTATCATTGCCTTTGCTTCCATGTTTTTTCATAACTATTATTTGATTTTTGTTGCGTTTCTTAAACCGACAACATTTTTAAACCGGTTCAAACTGTCAATTGACGGAATTCGTTCCATTTTTTAATCCGGAGATAATTTCACCGGTTTGACTTTTCTCTGTTAACATCCCATTATGGAGTAACAAGGGGCTTGTCATGACCCGGCACGGTTTACGTGGTAAACCAGCATTATGAATAACAGGAGCTGTTTTCTCCTTTGACGGTAAGGGTTTATGCAACCTCTGCTTCAAGATTGGCTAAGCCAACTTTATGCCCAGCAATGGCAGGTATTTTGATCATAAATTTTTGGTTCTATACCTCAATATTTCATTTCATATTTATATGAACGTCACAAGCCGGCTGGCGGTACAAACCGCTGTGGCGGTTTAAGATTTTGTGACTGCAGGCAATATAGATTGAAAGTTTCAATCATTCAAGCAAAAGTATCAGCGCCTATGCACGAAGGCATATTAAAACTAAGAGTGTTGGCTATCCTATTACAAAGCAACATGGTGCCCAAATAAGATCATTGTTTCTTGGCGGAATAAAATGAAACAGCTATTCAAACCGGCTTCCGGTTCATGCTTGCTCGCCGCCCCGGTCTGAGGGTTGTGGGTCGTCCTGCGCCGCTTCAGCTTCTTCATCTCTACCCAGCGGCTGGAAGTCAACAGTGGTCCAGTCGATTCCCATTAAAGCTTGAAAGACAACCTCCTCATGGATCAGGGAAGATGGTTCAATATCAGGAGCGTAAGTATGCTTACAGATCAGAGGGATTAGGTTCTCCGCTTCAGGAATAGGTGCAGCTACTCGCTTGTTCTGATCGTCATACTGAGCTTGATAATGCGACAAGTTTGCCTCTTCAGTCAATTGGCAAGCCAGAGGGCGCACTGCCCGGTTTATCGCTTCTCAGTCATCTTCGTTGAACTCTGAGCCGTCTTCCTTCAGACTGGAATAGCCCTGAGCTGCTTCAACAGGATCGAAATCTGGCACCCATGCTTTGGCCCGGATTAAGGCGTTAATGGCGCCGGTTTGAGCAGCATATTTCTTCAGCTCTTCAATCCGGGCGGGAAGCATTGACAACCTCTTAAGAGTATCTTGAATTAAGGAGGGTGCTGGATTGTTATGTGATGCAGTGGAGATGATCTGCTGCGCTCCAGTGTACAGCTGCTCTATTAAAGTGTAGGCAGCCTTTAATTTCTTCCGAACATCTGACCCCAAGTGACCAATGCGTGTGCCTACAACATTGCAAGAGAAATCACAAACCGGACTTATTATAAGAAGGCCAAGATTATCACAGAAGCCAAAGGAAACTTACCAAAGATGGCAGCAGTCATGGAATGCACTTGCCGCTTCACGTTGGTCAGCTCATCTACCACCAGTTTAAGGGCAGCTTCAGCATTTTCAACCTTTTTGGTTAAAGAAGACTTTTCAGTATCCCAGCCGGCCCGCTCAGACTTGAACCACTCCTTGAGCTGCTCCATAGTAGTCAAAGCGGTTTTCAGCTCATCCTTGGCCTTGGAGGTTTCTGCTTGTTGAGATTTCAGATTTTCTTGAAGATCATTGATTTGTGAGGCTTGTTGGCGTATCTCACTCTGCAACAAAAAGGGAGCATGTTAAGTATCTTCATTACAAGTCCCAAGTGCATAACCAGTTATACACTTGGCACTTGGGGGCTAATGCATATTTGATCGTCATCTATCAATTAAATCACAAAGTCCCAAGCTCAATACAGGTATTCAACTTGGCACTTGGGGCTAATGGCTATTTGCTCGAACATGTTACGATGCGGCGATATAAATTACAGTCCGGTTTAACTATGCTAAGTTGAACCGGCCCTTGGGGGCTACATCAGTGGATTCTGAAGCATTAAGTTTATGTTAAGTCCCGGTTTAACTATGCTAAGTTGAACCGGCCCTTGGGGGCTAGGAGAGTTAGCAAAAATTGAAATATTCAAGCGGGAAAAGAACATGGAGGTTACCTCGAATTTTTCTTTCATCATCTTCACCAGGCCAGCTTCATAGTCACGGCTGGTATACAGCCGGTTCAAGTAGCCAGAATGAAGGTCTTGGGGGTTCAGAGCAGCGTAAGTTGCCAGATCAACATCCCACTTGCCCTTGCTCATAGTGGCAAATTCCTCTTTGGCAGAATGTTTGGATAAAGCGACCGGATTACCCGGTTCGTTGTGGCCAAAGCCAGTAATCACAACGTCATCGTCCTTGCTATCACCGGTTTGACCAGGGGCAGTCGGTTTGTCCGCAGGCTGGATTGGAGTGGTGGATTTTTCAATCCGGGTTGGGCTTCTGGGCTGGTCAGCAGGAAGGGAGGTGTTGAAAGGCCTTGCTTCAGCAACAAAATCGTCACCTTGCAGTGGCGGATCATTGGTAGTATCTTCACAGATAGCCGCTTCAAGATTTAGGGCGTTGTCCGGTTCAGGGGCAGTCTCTTCGTCGGCCATTTTATCCAGACGAGCCTTTTTGCTCGGCCTAGGCTTGGCCCTGAAAAGGCACAATAACAAATCAACACGGCGATACTACACAATGATGCAAGAGAAACAATATGAAAGGTATAACTTACCCAAGCACCGTTTTAAGTGGTGGCAGCTGAGTGGCTGAGGACTCGACGGATGAGGAATGGGAAGTGACCTGATAATCGGAGTCAGACGGATTAAGGGGTTGACGAAAACAGCCTGCTTTAGGATAAGCAACGACAAGCAAATTAGAGACCTCTGAACGACGTTTCCGAACCGGACTGTTCAGTAAACCGGTGGAGGTAACTACCTGTCATTGGGAGTTGTGCGGCGAGCTTCATGTTGTTGAGTCTTCATAAGAAATTTGGGATCCAAGTAAGCAAGGGGATGAGAAAATTTAATTTTCCGGTTTGCTTGACGGATTTTTAGTGAAGGCAAAGGATTTGAGTCAGAGGAGAGAATAGTTACCTCTACAACATCAGCATTACTGGTTTCAGCATCATCGACAAATATCATCATTAATTAGGCGTGTGAAAAGTAAGCTGCGAATCAAGTTCTACCTCAAGGTCCGGATTACCCACATCATCATCCACACCAGATCAAGATGCAAGTGGTTTTCCTTTTATGAGCAGTCTTCTTGACAGCTTTGGTCTTTGCCCGAGTGGTTTTTCCGGTTTGTCCGGCTTCTCCGGTTTCTCTTGTGGACGTTTCTTGCTCCAGAATGGATCATCACCCTGGTTAAGCAGCAGTTGATGTTAAAAATGATGCCAGACATAGCAGTAATATATTCAGTAAAAAATAGTCAGAAGTCTTACAGATGGTGGTTTGTTGGTAGCACAGAAGGGGAGCAGACCGGTTCGGGCACAGAGGTGTTCCGGTTCATTCAACATTTTCTTCACCGCCTCGGTGACCTCATCATCGGTGAGCTGGATATTAACGTGTCGGAGGGGGTCGTCGACACTACCAGTATACTCACACATTAAACCGGAGCGCTGGGAGAGGGGCAGTATGCTCCATGATATCCAGCAGCGTGCGAGATCAATTCCGGTTAAACCATTGGCCAAGAAGGCTCTAAGCTTGGAGAGTTGAGGAGCGTATTTACTTCTCTCATTGGCGGTTAGTCTTTGCGGAAAGGGATGTGTATTACTGAGTCGCTCCCATTTAAAAACCGGCAAAGGATTCTCATTGGCAGGTGAAGTGTCTCTGCAATAAAACTATGTTTGATTCCATTCCTTGGGGTGGCTGTGCAGTTTAACATGAGGATAAGTGACCTCCTTCCTTTTTTGAATCGCCACACCACCCAATTCTGTGTTGGGCCCATCAGTGAATTCTGTGCGGCGGTTTAGATGGAAGCAGTCTCTAAACAGTTCAACTGTGGGTTCTTCTTGAAAGTATGCCTCACAGAGCACTTGGAAGTGACAAATATTGGGGCCCGTATCTTGCGGACGGAGCTGAAAATTGGCTAACACATCCCGGTAAAATTTTGAACCGGGCGGGTTGAAAACCCGGGCTAAGTGATCTGTGAAAACTACAACCTCTCCTTCTTGAGGTGTGGGTGGACATTCTTTGCCGTGAACCCTCCAATGGATGGTATTTTGCTGCTTAAAGCGCCAACAGACCAGATTGTTTAATTGAGTTTCGTGACACGGAAGGAGCCCAGTTGCACTCATATACTTGTTTGGCCATCTACAAAAGTATAAATCCGGTTCAAGAAATGTGTTGGGATAAAGAGAGAACCGTGTACAATGCTAAATCGGAGACAAATACATCTAAACCGGAGTTCTATGAAGCGGCGATTATGCGGTTAAGGAGTTACGGCGGTCCAACAAGGGGACTAACGGTGTATACCGGTTTATTTAATTTTTTTCTATGTTAAGTTAAACCGCCTGGTCTAAATATTGAAAACAATTGAGGTTGCGAACGGCTAAGTGTGCAGAAACAGGTTTCGCAAGATTTCTCTACAATGAAGGATCTGAAGCCAGATCAGAAAAGAAGAAAAATATCCAAAAAAAGGAATAAAGCATAGCAATATTGATGCAATGAGCAGGAGATAATGTGTGAGATTTATGAACGTGAGCACGAGATTACAGGCGGATGCTAAAAGCTACTGCTAATCAGAGTAAGGTGTCACAGATCTATCCAGGAGTCTGGTATGGGCATGAGCAGTTAATGGAGCACTGCAAGAACAAGAAACCCTAGAACGGATCTAGGTCGAGGGGAACCGAGGACCTACCTGAGTTGAGAAGATGCGGAAGAGTGCTGCGTTTCTCTGGTGCATTCAGGTTGATGCAGCGGCTCAAGACGATGCAGAGGTCGATGGCGGCGGCGGAGCTCCGAGGCTAGCGATGCGAGGAAGACGAAGAGAAAGGGGACGGAGGGGAGAAAAGGAATGACCCTTCGGTCCTATTTATAAGGCAAGATACCTATGTCAGGCGCGTGAATCAAGGAGCCACAAATCTAGGAAGCAGATCCGTCGCCTCGATTATTGCGGATCTGTTAAACAAAGAAGATATCATGAATGCTATCTTTATGGGGACGTCATGCCGACTTATAGCAACCGGAGAAGGTGACATCACGGCGGTTCAACGATTTCAAGAAGGTATTGAAGATGAAGGTCTTTATCAAGGATTGACATGAACCTGTTCAAATCAATATGGGGCCTAATGTTGGGGATATTGCTACTTGGCGTAAACCGGCCTATCTGGGACGGGTTAACTTCATCAGTAGTTCAACAGTGTAAAAGCCCAAGAGGCAAGAAAGTAAGGGCCCAAGGCCAGTAGTCGGTTTAGGACCTGTAGCCGTAAACCGGCCTGATATGTAAACTTGTATTGTAAGTTAGGAATAGAGAGAGACCAACCAATACAGTATGAACCGGAGATTGGGACTCTTCGAACCGACGGGCCACCCGTGTATATAAGGGACGACCGACGGTTTAAGGACGACAACAACAACTCGAGGCCTAGGGCGAAGCTTATTTGCTCCCTAGTCATCGAGACCACATCAATCCCATCACAACTAGACGTAGGCTTTTACCTTCATCGAAGGGGCCGAACTAGTATAACTCTTGTGTCTTTGCGTCCGCTTTAACCTCTTCAAGTTAACCCGTAGCGATGGCTCCACGACTAAGTCCTTTCATGAGGACATCTGCCGTGACAAAACCACGACAGAGGGGCTTGTTCGGGGTATCTTCACCCCGTCCAGTAGAGCAAAGAGTTGCTCCTCAACCTACTGGACCTATTGAAAATGAAACTCCTTTTGAAATTCCTTCAGGTATGATGGAAAAACTGCTAGCTAACACTTTTACACGAGATGGAACAAAGCATCCTGATGAACATCTACTCTATGTGGATGAAGTTTGTGAACTATTTAAGCTTGCAGGTATACCCGATGATGTTGTTAAGAAGAAGGTCTTCCCTTTATCTTTGAAGGGAGACGCATTGACATGGTATAGGCTATGTGATGATACGAGATCGTGGAACTATAAAAGATTGAAATTGGAATTTCATCAAAAGTATTACCCTATGCATCTTGTTCATCGTGATCGCAATTATATATATAATTTTTGGCCTCGCCAAGGAGAAAACATCGTTCAAGCTTGGGGGAGGCTTAAATCCATGTTACATTCATGCCCCAATCATGAGCTCTCAAGAGTGACAACTCTTCAGAATTTTTATGCTCGGCTTTTTGATAACAATCGCACCATGCTCGATACTTCTTGTGCTCGCTCTTTTATGATGAAGACTATTGAATTTAAATGGAATTTATTGGATAGAATTAAATGCAACTCTGAAGATTGGGATCTCGACGAAGGTAAGGAGTCAGGTATGACACCTAAGTTTGATTGTGTTAAATATTTTATGGATACCGATATTTTCCGTAAGTTTAGCACTAAATATGGACTTGACTCTGAGATAGTAGGTTCTTTCTGTGAATCTTTTGCTACTTATGTTGATCTCCCTAAGGAGAAGTGGTTTAAATATCATCCTCCCATAGAAGTAAAAGTAGCTACACCTATTACAGTTGAAGAAAAGGCTATCACTTAGAATGATCCTATTGTTCCTACCTCTTATGTTGAGAAACCACCTTTCCCTGTTAGAGTAAAGGATCATGCTAGAGCTTCAACTGTTGTTCGTAAAAGCAATATTAGAACTTATACACCTCCTGAGCAAGTCAAAGTAGAACCTAATATTGCTATTGTTAAAGATCTCTTGTTTGATAATATTGATGGGCATGTTATTCAATTCTGCGGTGAAACTACTAGAATTGCTAAACCGTGTGCTAAAGATAAACATAGACCTGTGGTAGGCGTTCCTGTTATTTCTTTTAAAATAGGAGATCATTGTTATCATGGCTTATGTGATATGGGCGCGAGTGCTAGCATTATACCCACTGACTTATACAAAGAAATTATGCATGATATTGCACCTGTTGAGTTAGAAGATATTGATGTTACAATTAAACTTGCCAATAGAGATACTATATCTGCAATGGGAATTGTTAGAGATGTTGAAGTTTTGTGTGGGAAAACTAAATATCCCGCTGATTTTCTTGTTCTTGGTTCCCCACAAGATAGCTTTTGTCCCATTATATTTGGTAGACCCTTCTTGAACACTATTAATGCTAGGATAGATTGCGAAAAGAATGTTGTTACTATTGGCTTGGATGATATGGTTCATGAGTTTAATTTCTCTAAATTTAGTAAACAACATCGTGAGGAAGAATTGCCTAGTAAGGATGAAATAATTGGTCTTGCTTCTATTGCCGTACCTCCTAGTGATCCTCTAAAACACTATTTGCTAGACCATGAAAATGATATGTTCATGAATGAAAGAAGGGAAATAGATGAAGTATTCTTTAAACAGGAACGTATTCTGCAACACAATTTCCCTGTTGAAATTTTAGGGGATCCTCCTCCACCCAAGGGTAATCCCGTGTTTGAGCTTAAACCGTTGCCTGATAATCTTAAATATGCTTATCTTGATGAAAAGAAAATATATCCTGTTATTTTAGTGCTAACCTTTCAGAGCATGAAGAAGAAAGATTATTGAAAACTCTGAAGAAGCACCATGCCGCTATTGGATATACCCTTGATGATCTTAAGGGCATTAGTCCCACTCTATGTCAACATAAAATAAATTTGGAAGCGGATGCCAAACCAGTTCGTGATCCTCAACGATGTTTGAATCCTAAAATGAAAGAAGTGGTAAGAAAAGAAATACTCAAGCTTCTGGAGGCAGGTATAATTTATCCCGTTGCTGATAGTCAGTGGGTAAGTCCTGTCCATTGTGTCCCTAAGAAGGGAGGTATTACTGTTGTCCCTAATGATAAAGATGAATTGATTCTGCAAAGAATTATCACAGGTTATAGGAAGGTAATTGATTTTCGCAAATTAAATAAAGCTACTAAGAAAGATCATTACCCCTTGCCTTTTATTGATCAAATGCTAGAAAGATTATGCAAACATACACATTATTGTTTTCTAGATGGTTATTCTGGTTTCTCTCAAATACCTGTGTCAGCTAAAGATCAATCAAAGACCACTTTTACATGCCCTTTTGGTACTTTTGCTTATAGACGTATGCATTTTGGTTTATGTAATGCACCAGCTACCTTTCAAAGATGCATGATGGCTATATTCTCTGACTTTTGTGAAAAGATTTGTGAGGTTTTCATGGACGACTTTTCTGTCTATGGTTCCTCTTCTGATGATTGCTTGAGAAACCTTGATCGAGTTTTGCAGAGATGTGAAGAAACTAATCTTGTCTTGAATTGGGAAAAGTGCCACTTTATGGTTAATGAAGGTATTGTCTTGGGGCACAAAGTTTCTGAAAGAGGTATTGAAGTTGATAAGGCCAAGGTTGATGCTATTGAAAATATGCCATGTCCCAAGGACATCAAAGGTATAAGAAGTTTCCTTGGTCACGCCGGATTTTATAGGAGGTTCATTAAGGACTTCTCAAAGATTTCTCGGCCTCTGACTAATTTATTACAAAAAGATGTACATTTGTCTTTGATGATGATTGTGTAGAAGCATTTGAAATAATTAAGAAAGCATTAGTCTCTGCACCGGTTGTTCAGCCAGCTGATTGGAATTTACCCTTTGAAATTATGTGTGATGCTAGTGATTATGCTGTAGGTGCTGTTCTAGGGCAAAGAGTTGATAAGAAATTAAATGTTATCCATTATGCTAGTAAGACTCTAGACAATGCTCAAAGGAATTATGCTACTACTGAAAAGGAACTTTTAGCAGTTGTATTTGCTTGTGATAAATTCAGAACCTATATTGTTGATTCTAAAGTAAATATTCACACTGATCATGCTGCTATTAAATATATTATGGAAAAGAAAGATGCAAAACCTAGACTTATTAGATGGGTTCTCTTGCTGCAAGAATTTGATTTGCATATTGTTGATAGAAAAGGAGCTGAGAACCCCGTTGCAGATAACTTATCTAGGTTAGAGAATGTTCTTGATGACCCACTACCTATTGATAATAGCTTTCCTAATGAACAATTAAATGTCATAAGCACTTCTCGTAGCACTCCATGGTATGCTGATTATGCTAATTATATTCTTGCTAAATTTATACCACCTAGCATCACATACCAACAAAAGAAAAAGTTTTTCTATGATTTGCGACATTACTTTTGGGATGACCCACATCTTTATAAAGAAGGAGTAGATGGTGTTATTAGACTTTGTGTACCTGAGCATGAACAGGAACATATCCTATGCAAATGTCACTCCGAAGCTTATGGAGGACACCACGCTGGAGACAGAACTACGCATAAGGTATTGCAATCCGGTTTTTATTGGCCCACTCTCTTCAAGGATGCCCGTAATTTTGTTTTGTCTTGCGATGAATGTCAAAGAATTGGTAATATTAGTAGACGTCAAGAAATGCCTATGAATTATTCACTTGTTATTGAACCATTTGATGTGTGGGGCTTTGATTATATGGGACCTTTTCCTGCCTCTAATGGATATACACATATTTTAGTTGCTGTTAATTACGTTACTAAGTGGGTAGAAGCTATTCCAACTAGTAGTGCTGATCATAACACTTCTATTAAAATGCTTAAGGAAGTTATTTTTCCGAGGTTTGGAGTCCCTAGATATTTATTGACTGATGGTGGTTCACATTTTATTCATGGTGCTTTTCATAAAATGCTTGCTAAGTACGATGTTAATCATAGAATTGCATCTCCCTATCACCCACAGTCTAGTGATCAAGTAGAATTGAGCAAAAGAGAGCTCAAATTAATTTTGCAAAAGACTGTTAATAGGCCTAGAAAGAATTGGTCCAAGAAACTTGTTGATGCATTATGGGCCTATAGAACTGCATATAAGAATCCTATGGGTATGTCTCCGTATAAAATGGTTTATGGAAAAGCATGTCACTTACCTCTCGAACTAGAACATAAGGCATATTGGGCTATTAAAGAGCTCAACTATGATTTTAAACTTGCCGGTGAGAAGAGGTTATTTGATATTAGCTCACTTGATGAATGGAGAACCCAAGCTTATGAAAATGCCAAGTTATTTAAAGAAAAAGTTAAAAGTGTTGGGGAACGTGTCACAGCCCTAGAGTTGTTTGACACTAGTTGCACTAGGCTAGCCTTCATGTTGCATCATGTTAAAATTTTTTTTTTTGAAACTTGAACTGAGGAGATTTGGAAGCCTCAAAATTTAAATAAAAGCAGGGCAAAACCCCTAAAATCTCATTCAATGTTCCCAAAATGTCCTTCCTAAATGTTTGATAATCTTTGGCAAGGGTTCTGGTCCCAAACAAAATATTGAACATTTATAAGGAATTAATCTTGGGATTTTGAATTTAAATCATTAGCTATTTGAATTTGAATTATATTCATATAATTAGAATATAATTTCAAATACCCTGAGATATTTTTATGAGCTTTTTGGAAAACTCCATCTAGCAAAAATAAAATATTCAGAGGAGTTTTTGGCATTGTTTGAATTGTTTTAGATTCAAAACAGTGGCAAAAGATTTTAAAACAAAACAGAAACAGAAAACAATAAAAGAACAGAGGCTCACCGGAACTTACCTCGACGCCCACTAAGCCCACTGGCCTCACTGGCTTGGCCCAGAGCAGCCCAGCCCACCCGCCTGGTGCAGTCATCCCCAACCTCTGCCAAGAGGCGGAGGAGGGACAACGACAGGCTGGGCGCCACGCCACCAGGCTGCCTGCCTGCGTCGCCTGGCCACCGCGACGCCTCGCGTCTTCCCCTCGGCGCCGCCCCGACCCCCTGGACCCTCTCGCCGCTCTTCCTCCCCCTCCTCTGTCTCTCCTACGCGCAGCCCGAACGCCACCGTCGCCACCGACGCCGTTCGCCGCGGCCACAGGCCCTCCCTCGCCTCGCCGACGTGTCCATGGCCTCCGCCGTAGCGCCCCGTCGTCTCCGCCCGAACCACATGGCGCGGGGCATGCAGGAGCACCGTCATCGACGCCATCTTCGTCCTCTGCTCCGGCGGCCGCCGTCGACCGATTCGTCATCACCAGGCCGTCCCCGAGCCCTCTGAGATCACCTACGACCTCGCTGTGAGCACGTGCATCTAATCCCGCTATCCCTGCTGCCTCTTGCTCCCCGTAGCCGTCGCCCCCTTGCTGCCCGCAGCACGCCGCCGCACGAGCTCAACGCCGACGAGGCTCCGACGGCCTTTTGGTTCGTCGCGTACCTCCGTTGGGTTCGTGAGCTCTCATAGAACGCGTAGGTGCTAACCATAAACCCTCCCGTGCACGGCGTCGTCGTTTTCATCGGCGCCCGAACTCCGGCCGCCGCCTTGGAGCTCGCCGTCGTCGGCTCCGGCCACCATAGGTCCGGCCACCACCACTGGTCGACGCAGCTCGCTCCCAGGAACACGTAGGAGCAAACCCCGCCTCAAACGGTGCAGCACAACGGTTTCAAGCACCTGCCACCGCTGCACCTCGCCCGGCGGCTAACTCCGGCGAGAACGCCATTAGGCACTAATCTAATGACCCTGGGTCACTTACATGTGGGCCCATGCCTCAATCGACACTTTTAGTTAGGACAAAATTAGCACTAACAGCCTCTGTTAATTAACTAGGACACTGACACGTGGGTCCCAGCGTCAGAGTTGACCTGGACAGCGACCCAGTTGACCCGCTGACGTCACGCCTATGTCATGCTGACGCATTAATGATTCTGGAATTATTTTAATTCAGGAAATTGAAAATGCCCTAAACTTTAATAAATCATAGAAATTCAACCGTAACTCGGATGGAAATAATTTATATATGAAAAATGATCAGAAAAATATGAAGAATCTGTTTATGCCATGATCATGCATGTTTGAACAAGTTAACCTCACTGAATAGGATGAATCATGATTAGGGTAACTTATGAAATAGCATTTGGAGTTGGAGTTCAACCTTGTTTGAATTCCACTTCAATTAACTTGGATTATTATTGCATTAGGTGAATTCAGTACCTTAACATGATCATGCATCATATATGTGCATTGCATTGATTGTGTTCTCTCTTGTTTGCCGGTAATTGTCCCCTCTCGGTAGACGATGTATCGACGATGAAACCGATGACACCGATGAAGAACTATATTATCTTCAGAAGTGCCAGCAAGCAAAACCCCTTGTTCATTCCGATACAATCCCACTCTCTCGCTCCTGCTCTATTTTACTGCATTAGGACAACAACGACTCATGTGTTACTTGCTGCGGTAGCTGAACCCTTGATCCTTTGCATGACCTGTCATTCCACGTAATTAGATGAAACCCACTAGCGTGAGTAGGAATTGTTTGAGCCATGATGTGCCTACTCATTTATGCTTGTTTGTCATGCCTGCATCGCTTAGAGTTGAGTCAGTCTGATTCATCGGGAATGAATTGGAATGGTTGTGTGAACATGTCCTATTGTGTATGAGCTAAGTGTGTGAACACGATTTGGTAAAGGTAGCGGTGAGAGGCCATGTAGGAGTACATGGTGGGTTGTCTCATTGCAGCCGCCCTCGAGAACTGAGATCTGTGTTTGTGATCCATGAAACAGTTACTACCACGCATTGGGCCCGAAACCAATGGACCCTCTCGGCTTCTTGACCACCCTTGTCCTCAGTCCGGGAGTTGCAAGTAGTTTCTGGTGTTTGTAGCATGCTGGGGGGCGCACGCAATGCTGACCTTAGGGGTGGGTTGTGTTGCGGTAGGCACCATGGCCCGGTGTACCGAGTGCCCGTTTGGTATCTAAGGAACCCTGCACACATCGTTCGGGGCTGTATGGGAAACCTCGGCCGGACTCCCTGCGGATGGAACCCGAATAGGCGATAAACCCGGACTTGGGACTTGAGTGTTTAGGTAGGCCGTGGCCGACACCCACGTTGGGCTTCCGCTTGAAGGTTGCGAGTACATGTCGTGTAAACGCATTTATAAGTGGTGAGAGCGTGTGTGAAGAAGTACACCCTGCAGGGGTTTAATATGATCTATTGAATTGCCGTGTCCATGGAGAAGGACTTCTGGGTTGCCTATATCAGTTCATAGACAAGTGAAAGTGGATACTCTAAAATGCGCAAGATAAGCGTGAGTGCTATGGATGGCGTTCTCGTAGGGAGACGGGAGCGGGTCCATAGTGGTGTATTGGTATGGTGAATGTGTGGACTCGTAGCGCCACCTCAAAAAGTTACTTGCAAATGTAGTTCAGGATAGCCACCGAGTCAAAGCTGGCTTGCTGCAATCGAACTCCACCACCCCTTTTGATAATGATGCATATGTAGTTAGTTACGATGTAAGTCTTCTTGAGTACAATTGTACTCACGTTTGCTTATTTATGTTTTTAGAGAGACGTCGGTCTCGCTTAGTAGTTCCGCTTGGACTTGACGTTTAGCTTGTTACCTCGCCTACGATCTTGTGCCTCGGCAGGATCTCGTAGATAGTCGCTTCTCAGCTTTTTCATTTATAGTTGTGCTGTACTCAGACATGATTAGCTTCCGCTTGTGCTTTGACTTGTATGTTTCCGAGGGTTGGGTCATGAGACCCATGTTTGTAATGTCTCGCTCTTGAGCCTAATGAATAATATATTGAGTCGTAGAGTTATGTTGTGATGCCATGTTGTATCTACGCATATTGAGCATAATGTGTGTATGTTTGAAATGCTTGGTATGTGTGGGATCCGACAAACTAGTTGTATATCCTTGGCAGCCTCTCATATGGGGAAATGTAGTCTCGTGCCTCCGAGCGATAGTAGTCCGCTACAGCCCGGTTCACCGGAGTCCTGCTAGCCCAGCACTACTGCTTGGACACTTGACTGGCCGGCATGTGTCTCACTTCGTTCCTATGTCTGTCCCTTCGGGGAAATGTCACGCGGTGATATTCGGAGTCCTGCCTAGCACTTTGCTACAGCCGGGATACCGGAGTCCTGTTAGCCCGTGCTACAGCCCGAATACATACGTTGATGACCGACATGCTCGATGTGATTCATGTATGCCTGTCCCCATAGGTTAAGCGCCGCTTTGGGTTCACGACTAGCCATGTCGGCCCGGGTTCTTTGTCATATGGATGCTAGCGACACTATCATATCGTGAGCCAAAAGGCATAAGCGGTCCCGTGCCATGGTAAGGCGACACCCGTGGGAATACCGTGCGTGAGGCCGCGAAGTGATATGATGTGTTACATGCTAGATCAGTGTGACTTAGGATCGGGGTCCTGACAGCGTTGGTATCGAGCTCGACTGTCAGAGGGATTACCAAGCCAAACTGGTCGAAGTTGTGTCTAGAAATGCTTTAGTTATGTAAGGGAATTGATTGTGGAATGGAACGTAAGGCTCTTTTTACTCCTTATACCTCATGGCCTTCTGATCTGAGTCATCCTCTTCTCTTCTACGGGGTTTAAGAACTAGGCTTCTCATCTATCTATTAGGATGACGTGTTACTAATCCATCGGCTTATAAGATTGTTGGTTTTAATCCCCAGTTCAGTCCCTACTATTTCTGAATGATAACTGTTGATCTCAGAATCTTGTTATGATGTTGTTGAGTGGTTATGCCACCATTTCTGCAGGATGTCTCAAATCATTTTGAGCATTTACAGCCGTTATGCTGTCCGAGTCATCCCAGGTCTCTAAGTAGTCTGATGCATTTGCAAATTCTTCCCTTCCGTTCCCGATGACCTTTTGGTCAGAATAAGCACACCAATCGGTAAGTTGAGGTACTCTGTTGCCTCAACACATATGTTGGAACTATTATTATGACCCTAGGTGTTTAGGAAGTCACCTAGCAATTTAGCAATGCTTTTGTATCCCAAGTGTGATGATTCTGGCCATCATTTCCGAAAGCATCCCGTGATGCCATTTAGTAGCAGGTATTCTACTCCTGGGTTGCTGAACCCGAGATTCATCCTACCTCATGTTGTTAGTATTTGCTAGTGCCTTTAGGATATTAGTAACCTTTGCGATAGTCCTCGAAGTCCGTGGTATTCTCCTTCTTCCAAATACCATGAACTAATTATGGCAGCAGTTCTTTTGAACCAAAACATCACAATAAGAGTGCTCTTGAGAAGTACTCCATTCATAATTGTGAATCTGCCAATTCTACCTTTCTGCATGGGTTATCCGGAAGAAATGTTGAGCTTGCTCGACATACTAATCTGTGCATCCACAACTCAAAAAAATTATATGTTCCTTTGAGTTGTTCTCTTAGATGCCTTCTGACCTTCATCTATCAATTGATAGCCAAGGGTATGTGTGCATTTGTGTTCATCGATGCATTTTTTCCTTGTGGTCCGTCAAGCCATTCTATTCCAGAATGACTAGGAGAAACAAACTCGATACCTCATCCATTTCTAGGATTGGGTCAAAGTAGTTGTATCCATAAATCAAAATGCCAATTCAGCTTTTGATTCTGTTCTACCCTGAAGTATTGCCATCTTATGTCAAGAATGTCATGGGAATTGCACAACCTCCTAGGAATTCTTGATGCAGTGATACTTCTCACCATCATTGTTCATTTCTCGGTTCCGTGTTGATGCAACCGGAAAGCCGACAAGTGAATTGTGATGTGTGAAATCAATACCCCGAGCAACTTGTTGCCTGGTAGTGAATGGACAATATTCTCATTCTTAGCGTGTTGGTCATTAAACCATCATCCTAAGATTGATCGTGCTACCTAGTCCTTACTTCTGGTGCACACTCCGATTGATGGGTTAGGATTGTGTCAAGTCCTCACTCATTTGATCATTTCGTCTTGCCCTGAAAAGCAAGATTGTTCTCGAGCTTAGTAATATATCGGTGGTTCATGACTTTCCAAATATCTTCTTGGAAGTGTTATCAGGTTGTCACCTGGCTGTTATGTTGAGCTCGTGATCAAGTTGGTTTCTTGTGAACCACCTTTCTCCAAGAACCCGTGTTGGATACCCCTGAGCTAGTTGGTTAAGCTAGACAACAACTTGGAGAGTTGGGAGATAAAAGCTTGCCTAACTTAGTTCGATCCAAAGGGATATTCTTGTGTAGTGTGTGTTGAAGAAAGATGATATCTTCATCGATTGGTCCTCGTGATCAGTTGTTGGACCTATTGTCCTACCAATTCTTGATTTGAGTATGGGCCATTGTCAAGTCAAATCAGAACCAACGATATTCGTAATGTTGTCTTACTCGTGGTTGATCCCTCGAGCATACACCATTATATCTTATGGTCTGACCAATGCTATCCCCGTGTTCACATGATGGTGGAAGTCCAGTGATATGGAAATTCCGATGAGTTGCTGTTGAGCCCATCAGTAGCATTTCGTCTCCCCCCCATGAGTCGTGTTGAACATCAACCTAGTGTTGGAAACTTGTGTAAGCATTTCTTCGTGTTTCGTTCATGAAGCATATGTTTGGATGAAAGTAGTGACTTCCTCTAGTTCATGTGCATCTGATGTAAGTTGCCGCCATGAACTTGAGAAAGGTTTGTTTTGTCTCCTCTGGAATCATCCCAAGTCCGTCATGCATGTGCAAAGTATTCTATGGTTTGATAGACTGATCATCTTCATTCCATATGTATCCCTAGCACACCAAGCCACTGATTGATTTGTTCAAGGAAAAGGAGTTCTTTCATAAGAGCTAATCATGACTTATGTTAAACTCCGATATCCTCGATGATGGTTCCCAACCTGAACTCGGTAGTGTTTTATTATAAGACTACCATGTGGTCATACTTGTCTGCGACAATGTGTTCACAGGTTTGTAGCAGAACCAGCTCATGTTTTGGAGCTTGCTATCGTAGTTCATATCCCGAGAATCTCGCAACGCCATCTCGTCAAATTGTGTTGCAACCTTTCCTTTTCAGACGTGCTGAGTCTGAAATATCCTAACACCAACCAGATCTGAATCTCAGGCGGATATGATGGTTGGGACATTCGAACAGTTGCATTTCGTTCCCAGCTTGCACTGTCCTTGTGCTATCTTGCTATAGACTGTCTTCTTAGCAATTCTTGTCCAGGTTTATCTTCAAGAGTGGACTTACCATGGGTCCCCTCCACCTCCGATGATAAGCAAAATCATCCATTGCATTGTCTTCAACAAGGTAGTCCACATCATCCATTCTAGTCCGGGTGTACCATTCCTTGCATTCCACCAAGTGATCGCTTGTGATTGCCTTAGGCTGGTATACAGAGTTCCAATGATCTATGGATCAAAAGTAATTCTTTTTGCCACTTAAGGGAATAGTTCTTTGCTTCACCTTTCTCGAGGTGCCCCGTTGTTGGATCATAGTAAATATTTCCTCACCACTTGACACCATCCACCGTCTCCCTAAGCGTGGAATTATTGCCACTAATCAAACCTCATTGTTGTTCTTCCATCCCTCTCGATGTATTTTGTGTCTCAACTCGAGATGTGTCACCGTCTCAGTCCGTGAGTTGATCATGTTTACCTGATCTTCATGGAGGTCGAATCATGTAGGGTTTTCCCCTTCTTTCTGTTGTCGTGTCGAGTGAAGACCTCGAAAGCAAGGACGTCAAGACTAAGATGATGGAATGAATCAACAATTTCGAGGAGGGCAAATGGGTCATGAAGATTGTGATAGTTTGTGACTCCCCTTCTCTCTCTTACCTCACGTCTTGAATCTCGGGGCGAGATTCTTATTTAGTGGGGGTGAGTTGTCACAGCCCTAGAGTTGTTTGACACTAGTTGCACTAGGCTAGCCTTCATGTTGCATCATGTTTAAAATTTTTTTTTTGAAACTTGAACTGAGGAGATTTGGAAGCCTCAAAATTTAAATAAAAGCAGGGCAAAACCCCTAAAATCTCATTCAATGTTCCCAAAATGTCCTTCCTAAATGTTTGATAATCTTTGGCAAGGGTTCTGGTCCCAAACAAAATATTGAACATTTGTAAGGAATTAATCTTGGGATTTTGAATTTAAATCATTAGCTATTTGAATTTGAATTATATTCATATAATTAGAATATAATTTCAAATACCCTGAGATATTTTTATGAGCTTTTTGGAAAAGTCCATCTAGCAAAATAAAAATATTCAGAGGAGTTTTTGGCATTGTTTGAATTGTTTTAGATTCAAAACAGTGGCAAAAGATTTTAAAACAAAACAGAAACAGAAAACAATAAAAGAACAGAGGCTCACCTGGAACTTACCTGACGCCCACTAAGCCCACCTGGGCCTCACCTGTGCGGCCCAGGAGCCGGCCCAGCCCACCCGGCCTGGTGCCAGTCATCCCCAACCTCTGCCAGTAGGCAGAGGAGGGACAACGCACGCAGCTGGGCGCCACGCCACCAGGCTGCCTGCTGCCGCTGGCCACCGCGACGCCTCGCGTCTTCCCTCGGGCGCCGCCCGACCCCTGGACCCTCTCGCCGCTCTTCCTCCCCCTCCTCTGTCTCTCCTACGCGCAGCCCGAACGCCACCGTCGCCACCGACGCCGTTCGCCGCGGCCACAGGCCCTCCCTCGCCTCGCCGACGTGTCCATGGCCTCCGCCGTGACGCCCCCGTCCTCTCCGCCGAACCACATGACGCCGGACGCCCTGGAGCACCGTCATCGACGCCATCTTCGTCCTCTGCTCCGGCGGCCGCCGTCGACCGATTCGTCATCACCAGGCCGTCCCGAGCCCTTCCGAGATCACCCTACGACCTCGCTGTGAGCACGTGCATCTAATCCCGCTATCCCTGCTGCCTCTTGCTCCCCGTAGCCGTCGCCCCCTTGCTGCCCGCAGCACGCCGCCGCACGAGCTCAACGCCGACGAGGCTCCGACGGCCTTTTGGTTCCGTGCGTACCTCCGTTGGGTTCGTGAGCTCTCATAGAACGCGTAGGTGCTAACCATAAACCCTCCCGTGCACGGCGTCGTCGTTTTCATCGACGCCCGAACTCCGGCCGCCGCCTTGGAGCTCGCCGTCGTCGGCTCCGGCCACCATAGGTCCGGCCACCACCACTGGTCGACGCAGCTCGCTCCCAGGAACACGTAGGAGCAAACCCCGCCTCAAACGGTGCAGCACAACGGTTTCCCGAAGCACCTGCCACCGCTGCACCTCGCCGGCGGCCTAACTCCGGCGAGAACGCCATTAGGCACTAATCTAATGACCCTCTGGGTCACTTACATGTGGGCCCATGCCTCACTGACACTTTTTAGTTAGGACAAAATTAGCACTAACAGCCTCTATTAATTAACTAGGACACTGACACGTGGGTCCCAGCGTCAGAGTTGACCTGGACAGCGACCCAGTTGACCCGCTGACGTCACGCCTATGTCATGCTGACGCATTAATGATTCTGGAATTATTTTAATTCAGGAAATTCAGAAAATGCCCTAAACTTTAATAAATCATAGAAATTCAACCGTAACTCGGATGGAAATAATTTATATATGAAAAATGATCAGAAAAATATGAAGAATCTGTTTATGCCATGATCATGCATGTTTGAACAAGTTAACATCACTGAATAGGATGAATCATGATTAGGGTAACTTATGAAATAGCATTTGGAGTTGAGTTCAACCTTGTTTGAATTCCACTTCAATTAACTTGGATTATTATTGCATTAGGTGAATTCAGTACCTTAACATGATCATGCATCATATATGTGCATTGCATTGATTGTGTTCTCTCTTGTTTGCCGGTAATTGTCCCCTCTCGGTAGACGATGTATCGACGATGAAACCGATGACACCGATGAAGAACTATATTATCTTCAGAAGTGCCAGGCAAGCAAAACCCCCTTGTTCATTCCGATACAATCCCACTCTCTCGCTCCTGCTCTATTTTACTGCATTAGGACAACAACGACTCATGTGTTACTTGCTGCGGTAGCTGAACCCCTTGATCCTTTGCATGACCTGTCATTCCACAGTAATTAGATGAAACCCACTAGCGTGAGTAGGAATTGTTTGAGCCATGATGTGCCTACTCATTTATGCTTGTTTGTCATGCCTGCTACTGCTTAGAGTTGAGTCAGGTCTGATTCATCGGGAATGAATTGGAATGGTTGTGTGAACATGTCCTATTGTGTATGAGCTAAGTGTGTGAACACGATTTGGTAAAGGTAGCGGTGAGAGGCCATGTAGGAGTACATGGTGGGTTGTCTCATTGCAGCCGTCCTCAGGAACTGAGATCTGTGTTTGTGATCCATGAAACAGTTACTACCACGCATTGGGCCCGAAACCAATGGACCCTCTCGGCTTCTTGACCACCCTTGTCCTCATCCGGAGTTGCAAGTAGTTTCGGTGTTTGTAGCATCTTTGGGGCCGCATACGCTGACCTTAGGGGTGGGTTGTGTTGCGGTAGGCACCGTGGCCCGGTGTACCGAAAGTGCCCGTTTGGTATCTCGGGAACCCTGCACACATCGTTCGGGGCTGTATGGGAAACCTCGGCGGACTCCTGCGGATGGAACCCGAATAGGCGATAAACCTGGACTTGGGACTTGAGTGTTTAGGTAGGCCGTGGCCGACACCCACGCTGGGCTTCCGCTTGAAGGTTGCCGAGTACATGTCGTGTAAACGATTTATAAGTGGTGAGCGTGTGTGAAGAAGTACACCGCAGGGTTTAATATGATCTATTGAATAGCCGTGTCCGCGGAGAAGGACTTCTAGGTTGCCTATATCAGTTCATAGACAAGTGAAAGTGGATACTCTAAAATGCGCAAGATAAGCGTGAGTGCTATGGATGGCGTTCTCGTAGGGAGACGGGAGCGGGTCCATAGTGGTGTATTGGTATGGTGAATGTGTGGACTCGTGTGCGCCACCTCAAAAAGTTACTTGCAGTCGTAGTTCAGGATAGCCACCGAGTCAAAGCTGGCTTGCTGCAGTCGAACTCCACCACCCCCTTTTGATAATGATGCATATGTAGTTAGTTCTGATGTAAGTCTTGCTGAGTACAATTGTACTCACGTTTGCTTATTTATGTTTTTGCAGAGAGACGTCAGTCTCGCTAGTAGTTCCGCTTGGACTTCGACGTTTAGCTTGTTACCTCAGCTACGATCTTGTGCCTCGGCAGGATCTGGTAGATAGTCAGGCTTCTCAGCTTTTTTCATTTATAGTTGTCTGTACTCAGACATGATTAGCTTCCGCTTGTGCTTTGACTTGTATGTTTCGAGTGTTGGGTCATGAGACCCATGTTTGTAATGTCTCGCTCTTGAGCCTAATGAATAATATATTGAGTCGTAGAGTTATGTTGTGATGCCATGTTGTATCTACGCATATTGAGCATAATGTGTGTATGTTTGAAATGCTTGGTATGTGTGGGATCCGACAAACTAGTTGTATATCCTTGGCAGCCTCTCATATGGGGAAATGTAGTCTCGTGCCTCCGAGCGATAGTAGTCCGCTACAGCCCGGTTCACCGGAGTCCTGCTAGCCCAGCACTACTGCTTGGACACTTGACTGGCCGGCATGTGTCTCACTTCGTTCCTATGTCTGTCCCTTCGGGGAAATGTCACGCGGTGATATTCGGAGTCCTGCCTAGCCTGCTACAGCCCGGGATACCGGAGTCCTGTTAGCCCGGTGCTACAGCCCGAATACATATGTTGATGACCGACATGCTCGATGTGATTCATGTATGCCTGTCCCCATAGGTTAGCGCCGCTTTGGGTTCACGACTAGCCATGTCGGCCCGGGTTCTTTGTCATATGGATGCTAGCGACACTATCATATACGTGAGCCAAAAGACGCAAACGGTCCCGGGCCATGGTAAGGCGACACCCGTGGGAATACCGTGCGTGAGGCCGCGAAGTGATATGATGTGTTACATGCTAGATCGGTGTGACTTAGGATCGGGGTCCTGACAGAACGTTGCATAAAATAAAATTTTCCTACGTTCACAAAGATCCATCTATGAGTTCATCTAGCAACGAGAGAGAGAGATGCATCTACATACCACTTGTAGATCGCGTACGGAAGCGTTCAATAGAACGGGGTTGAGGCAGTCGTTCTGGTCGTGATCCAAATCACCAGAGATCCTAGCGCCGAACGGACGGCACCTCCGCGTTCAACACACATACGGTCAGCTTGACGTCTCCTCCGTCTTGATCCAGCAAGGGGGAAGGAGAGGTTGATGAAGATCCAGCAAAGACGACGGGCGTGGTGGTGGATGCAGCAGTACTCCGCAGGGCTTCGCCAAGCAACTGGGGAGGAGGAAGAGGTGTAGCAGGGGGAGGGAGGCGCCAAGTTCAATGGTACGGCTGCCCTCCCTCCCCCCCTTTATATAGGCCCCTGGGGGGGGCGCCGGCCCCTCTAGAACCCATCTAGATGGGGGGGGCGGCGGCCAAGGGGGGAGGCTTGCCCCCCAAGGCAAGTGGGGCGCCCCCCCCCCCCACCCTAGGGTTTCCAACCCTAGGCGCAGGGGGGGCCCAAGTGGGGGGCGCACCAGCCCACCAGGGGCTGGTTCCCTCCCACTTCAGCCCATGGGGCCCTCCGGGATAGGTGGCCCCACCGGTGGACCTCGGACCCTTCCGTGGTCCCCTGTACAATACCGTAACCCCCAAATTCTCCCGATGGGTCGAAATAGCACTTCCTATATATAATTATTTACCTCCGGACCATTCCGGAACTCCTCGTGACATCCAGGATCTCATCCGGGACTCCGAACAACATTCGGTTTGCTGCATACTCATATTCATACAACCCTAGCGTCAACGAACCTTAAGTGTGTAGACCCTACGGCTTCGGGAGACACATAGACATGACCGGGACGGCTCTCCGGTCAATAACCAACAGCGGGATCTGGATACCCATGTTGGCTCCCACATGCTCCTCGATGATCTCATCGGATGAACCACGATGTCGAGGATTCAAGCAACCCCGTATACTATTCCCTTTGTCAGACGGTATGTTACTTGCCCGAGATTCGATCGTCGGTATCCCAATACCTCGTTCAATCTCGTTACCGGCAAGTCACTTTACTCGTACTGTAATGCATGATCTTGTGACCAGACACTTGGTCACTTTGAGCTCATTATGATGATGCACTACCGAGTGGGCCCAGTGATACCTCTTCGTGACACGGAGTGACAAATCCCAGTCTCGATCCGTGTCAACCCAACAGACACTTTCGGAGATACCTGTAGTGCACCTTTATAGTCACCCAGTTATGTTGTGACGTTTGGTACACCCAAAGCACTCCTACGGTATCCGGAGTTACACGATCTCATGGTCTAAGGAAGAGATACTTGACATTGGAAAAGCTCTAGCAAAACAAACTACACGATCTTGTGCTATGCTTAGGATTGGGTCTTTGTCCATCACATCATTCTCCTAGTGATGTGATCCCGTTATCAATGACATCCAATGTCCATAGTCAGGAAACCATGATTATCTATTGATCAACGAGCTAGTCAAATAGAGGCTCACTAGGGACATGTTGTGGTCTATCTATTCACACGTGTATTACGATTTCCGGATAATACAATTATAGCATGAATAAAAGAAAATTATCACGAACAAGGAAATATAATAATAATCCTTTTATTATTGCCTCTAGGGCATATTTCCAACAAAAAGATGGCATGACAAAAGGATACAAAAGCGTGAGTTTAATGTAGGTGATTATGTATTGCTATACAACTCTCGTTTAAGATATTTTGCAGGAAAACTTCTCTCTAAATGGGAAGGTCCCTACGTTATCGAGGAGGTCTATCATTCCGGTGCCATAAAAATTTACAACTTCGAGGGCACAAATCCGAAGGTGGTAAACGGTCAAAGGATCAAACATTATATCTCAGGTAATCCCATAAATGTTGAAACCAATATTATTGAAACCGTAACCCCCGGAGGAATACATAAAGGACACTTTCCAGACCGTTTCAGACTCCGAAAAGGTTTACATTCTTGAGCTCTTCGTCACCTCCATAAACGAGAAACATGTCCTTAGTCATTTTCAGGTACTTCAGGATATTCTTGACCGCTGTCCAGTGTTTCTTGCCGGGATTACTTTGGTACCTTCCTACCAAACTTACGGCAAGGTTTACATCAGGTCTGGTACACAGCATGGCGTACATAATAGAACCTATGGCTGATGCATAGGGGATGACACTCATCTCTTCTATATCTTCTGCCGTGGTTGGACACTGAGCCGAGCTCAATTTCACACCTTATGTCTGGGCAAGAACCCTTTCTTGGACTGATCCATTTTGAACTTCTTCAATATCTTGTCAAGGTATGTGCTTTGTGAAAGACCTATGAGGCGTCTCGATCTATCTCTATAGATCTTGATGCCTAATATATAAGCAGCTTCTCCAAGGTCCTTCATTGAAAAACTTTTATTCAAGTAGGCCTTAATGTTGTCCAAGAGTTCTATATCATTTCCCATCAAAAGTATGTCATCTACATATAATATGAGAAATGCTACAGAGCTCCCACTCACTTTCTTGTAAACGCAGGCTTCTCCATAAGTCTGCATAAACCCAAACGCTTTGATCATCTCATCAAAGCGAATGTTCCAACTCCGAGATGCTTGCACCAGCCCATAAATGGATCGCTGGAGCTTGCATACCTTGTTAGCATTCTTAGGGTCGACAAAACCTTCCGGCTGCATCATATACAATTCTTCCTTAAGATAGCCGTTAAGGAATGCCGTTTTGACGTCCATTTGCCATATCTCATAATCATAGTATGCGGCAATTGCTAACATGATTCGGACGGACTTCAGCTTTGCCACGGGAGAGAAAGTCTCATCGTAGTCAACCCCTTGAACTTGCCGATAACCTTTAGCGACAAGTCGAGCTTTATAGATGGTAACATTACCATCCGCGTCCGTCTTCTTCTTAAAGATCCATTTGTTTTCTATCGCTCGCCGATCATCGGGCAAGTCTGTCAAAGTCCATACTTTGTTTTCATACATGGATCCTATCTCGGATTGCATGGCTTCAAGCCATTTGTTGGAATCTGGACCCGCCATTGCTTCTTCATTGTTCGAAGGTTCACCGTTGTCTAACAACATGATTTCCAGGACAGGGTTGCCATACCACTCTGGTGTGGAACGTGTCCTCGTGGACCCACGAAGTTCAAGAGCAACTTGATCCAAGTACCTTGATCATCATCATTAATTTCCTCTCCGCCGGTGTAGGCACCACAGGAACATTTTCCGAGCTGTACTACTTTCCGGTTCAAGAGGTAGTACTTCATCGAGTTCTACTTTCCTCCCACTTACTCCTTTCGAGAGAAACTCTTTTTCAAGAAAGGATCCGTTCTTGGCAACAAAGATCTTGCCTTCGGATCTAAGGTAGAAGGTATACCCAATGGTTTCCTTAGGGTATCCTATGAAGACGCATTTTCCGACTTGGGTTCGAGCTTTTCAGGTTGAAGTTTCTTGACATAAGCATCGCATCCCCAAACTTTTAGAAACGACAGCTTAGGTTTCTTCCCAAACCATAATTCATACGGTGTCGTCTCAACGGATTTAGACGGTGCCCTATTTAAAGTGAATGTAGCTGTCTCTAGAGCGTATCCTCAAAATGATAGCGGCAAATCTGTAAGAGACATCATAGATCGCGCCATATCCAATAGAGTGCGATTACGACGTTCGGACACACCGTTACGCTGAGGTGTTCCAGGCGGCGTGAGTTGTGAAACGATTCCACATTTCCTTAAGTGTGTACCAAATTCGTGACTTAAATATTCTCCTCCACGATTTGATCATAAGAACTTTATTTTTCGGTCACGTTGATTCTCTACCTCATTCTGAAATTCCTTGAACTTTTCAAAGGTCTCAGACTTGTGTTTCATCAAGTAGACATACCCATATCTACTCAAGTCATCAGTGAGAGTGAGAACATAACGATATCCTCCATGAGCCTCAACGCTCATTGGACCGCACACATCGGTATGTATGATTTCCAATAAGTTGGTTGCTCGCTCCATTGTTCCGGAGAACGGAGTCTTGGTCATTTTGCCCATGAGGCATGGTTCGCATGTGTCAAATGATTCATAATCGAGAGATTCTAAAAGTCCATCAGAATGGAGCTTCTTCATGCACTTAACACCAATGTGACCAAGGCGGCAGTGCCACAAGTATGTGGGACTATCATTATCAACTTTACATCTTTTGGTATTCACACTATGAATATGTGTAATATTACGCTCGAGATTCATTAAGAATAAACCATTGACCATCGGAGCATGACCATAAAACATATCTCTCATATAAATAGAACAACCATTATTCTCGGATTTAAATGAGTAGCCATCTCGCATTAAACGAGATCCTGATACAATGTTCATGCTCAAACTTGGCACTAAATACCAATTATTGAGGTTTAAAACTAATCCCGTAGGTAAATGTAGAGGTAGTGTGCCGACGGCGATCACATCGACCTTGGAACCATTCTCGACGCGCATCGTCACCTCGTCCTTCGCCAGTCTCCGCTTATTCCACAGCTCCTGCTGTGAGTTACATATATGAGCAACGGCACCGGTATCAAATACTCAGGAGTTACTACGAGTACTGGTAAGGTACACATCAATTACATGTATATCAAATATACCTTTAGTGTTGCCGGCCTTCTTGTCTGCTAAGTATTTGGGGCAGTTCCGCTTCCAGTGACCCTTCCCTTTGCAATAAAAGCACTCAGTCTCAGGCTTGGGTCCATTCTTTGGCTTCTTCCCGGCAACGTGCTTACCGGGCGCGGCAACATCCTAGCCGTCCTTCTTGAAGTTCTTCTTACCCTTGCCCTTCTTGAACTTAGTGGTTTTATTAACCATCAACACTTGATGTTCTTTCTTGATTTCAACCTCTGCTGACTTCAACAATGAGAATACTTCAGGAATAGTTTTCACCATCCCCTGCATATTGTAGTTCATCACAAAGCTCTTGTAGCTCGGTGGGAGCGACTGAAGGATTCTGTCAATGACCACCTCGTCCGGGAGGTTAATGTCCAGCTGGGACAGGCGGTTGTGCAACCCAGACATTTTGAGTATGTGCTCACTAACAGAACTATTTTCCTCCATCTTACAACTATAAAACTTGCCGGAGACTTCATATCTCTCGGCCCGGGCATGATCTTGGAAAACCATTTTCAGCTCCTCGAACATCTCGTATGCTCCGTGTTGCTCAAAACGCTTTTGGAGCCCCGGTTCTAAGCTGTAAAGCATGCTGCACTGAACGAGGGAGTAATCATCAGCACGAGACTGCCAAGCATTCATAATGTCTTGGTTCTCTGGGATGGGTGCTTCACCTAGCGGTGCTTCTAGGACATATTGTTTCTTGGCTGCTATGAGGATGATCCTCGGGTTCCGGACCCAGTCCGAATAGTTGCTGCCATCGTCTTTCAGCTTGGTTTTCTCTAGGAACACGTTGAAGTTCATGGTGACATGAGCATTGGCCATTTGATCTACAAGACATTTTGCAAAGATTTTAGACTAATGTTCATGATAATTAAGTTCATCTAATCAAATTATATAATGAACTGCCACTCAGATTTGACATCCCTCTAGTCATCTAAGTGTTACATGATCCAAGTCGACTAGGCCGTGTCCGATCATCACGTGAGACGGACTATTCATCATCGGTGAACATCTCCATGTTGATCTTATCTTCCATACGACTCAAGTTCGACCTTTCGGTCTCTTGTGTTCCGAGGCCATGTCTGTACATGCTAGGCTCGTCTTAACCCTAAGTGTTTTGCATGTGTAAAACTGTCTTACACCCGTTGTATGTGAACGTAAGGATCTATCACACCCGATCATCACGTGGTGCTTCGAAACGACGAACTTTAGCAACGGTGCACAGTTAGGGGGAAAACTTTCTTGAAATTATTATAAGGGATCATCTTATTTACTACCGCCGTTCTAAGTAAACAAGATGCATAAAACATAATAAACATCACATGCAATTATATAAAGTAGTGACATGATATGGACAATATCATATAGCTCCTTTGATCTTCATCTTCGGGGCTCCATGATCATCTTGTCACCGGCATGACACCATCATCTCCATCATCATGATCTCCATCATCGTGTCTCCATGAAGTTGCTCGCCAACTATTACTTCTACTACTATGGCTAACACGTTTAGCAATAAAGTAAATTAATTTACATGGCGTTGAATCAATGACACGCAGGTCATACAATAATTAAGACAACTCCTATGGCTCCTGCCAGTTGTCATACTCATCGACGTGCAAGTCGTGATTCCTATTACAAGAACATGATCTCATACATCACAATATATCATTCATCATTCATCACAACTTCTGGCCATATCACATCACATGACAATTGCTGCAAAAACAAGTTAGACGTCCTCTAATTGTTGTTGCATCTTTTACGTGGCTGCAATTGGGTTCTAGCAAGAACGCTTTCTTACCTACGAATAACCACAACGTTGATTTGTCAACTTCTATTTACCCTTCATAAGGACCCTTTTCGTCGAATCCGCTCCAACTAAAGTGGGAGAGACAGACACCCGCTAGCCACCTTATGCAACTAGTGCATGTCGACCGGTGGAACCTGTCTCACGTAAGCGTACATGTAAGGTCGGTCCGGGCCGCTTCATCCCACAATACCGCTGAAGAAAAATAAGACTAGTAGCAGCAAGAAAGTTGACAACCTCTACGCCCACAACAAATTGTGTTCTACTCGTGCAAAAGAGAACTACGCATAGACCTAGCTCTTGATGCCACTGTTGGGGAACGTTGCATAAAATAAAATTTTCCTACGTTCACCAAGATCCATCTATGAGTTCATCTAGCAACGAGAGAGAGAGAGAGAGATGCATCTACATACCACTTGTAGATCGCGTGCGGAAGTGTTCAAGAGAACGGGGTTGAGGGAGTCATTCTCGTCGTGATCCAAATCACCGGAGATCCTAGCGCCGAACGGACGGCACCTCCGCGTTCAACACACGTACAGTCAGCGTGACGTCTCCTCCGTCTTGATCCAGCACGGGGAAGGGAGAGGTTGATGAAGATCCAGCAGCACGACGGCGTGGTGGTGGATGCAGCAGTACTCCGGCAGGGCTTCGCCAAGCAACTGGGGAGGAGGAAGAGGTGTAGCAGGAGGAGGGAGGCGCCAAGTTCAAAGGTACGGCTGCCCTCCCTCCCCCTTTATATAGGCCTGGGGGCGCGGCCCCTCTAGAACCCATCTAGATGGGGGCGGCGGCCAAGGGGGAGGCTTGCCCCCAAGGCAAGTGGGCGCTTCACCCTAGGGTTTCCAACCCTAGGCGCAGGGGGGCCAAGTGGGCGCACCAGCCCACCAGGGCTGGTTCCTCCCACTTCAGCCCACGGGCCCTCCGGGATAGGTGGTCCCACCGGTGGACCCCGGGACCCTTCCGGTGGTCCCGGTACAATACCGTAACCCCGAAATTCTCCGATGGCGAAATAGCACTTCCTATATATAATTCTTTACCTCCGGACCATTCCGAACTCCTCGTGACGTCCGGGATCTCATCCGGACTCGAACAACATTCGGTTTGCTGCATACTCATATTCATACAACCCTAGCATCACCGAACCTTAAGTGTGTAGACCCTACGGGTTCCGGAGACACGTAGACATGACCGAGACGGCTCTCCGGTCAATAACCAACAGCGGGATCTGGATACCCATGTTGGCTCCCACATGCTCCTCGATGATCTCATCAGATCAACCACGATGTCGAGGATTCAAGCAACCCCGTATACAATTCCCTTTGTCAGACGGTATGTCACTTGCCCGAGATTCGATCGTCGGTATCCCAATACCTCGTTCAATATCGTTACCGGCAAGTCACTTTACTCGTACCATAATGCATGATCCCGTGACCAGACACTTGGTCACTTTGAGCTCATTATGATGATGCACTACCGAGTGGGCCCAGTGATACCTCTCTGTAATACGGAGTGAGAAATCGAGTCTCGATCCGTGTCAACCCAATGAACACTTTCGGAGATACCTGTAGTGCACCTTTATAGTCACCCAGTTACGTTGTGACGTTTGGTACACCCAAAGCACTGCTACGGTATCCGGTAGTTACACGATCTCATGGTCTAAGGAAAAGATACTTGACATTGGAAAAGCTCTAGCAAAACAAACTACACGATCTTGTGCTATGCTTAGGATTGGGTCTTTGTCCATCACATCATTCTCCTAATGATGTGATCCTGTTATCAATGACATCCAATGTCCATAGTCGAAACCATGACTATCTATTGATCAACGAGCTAGTCAACTAGAGGCTCACTAGGGACATGTTGTGGTCTATCTATTCACACGTGTATTACGATTTCCAGATAATACAATTATAGCATGAATAAAAGAAAATTATCACGAACAAGGAAATATAATAATATGGGACTATCCATCACCACCACCTTCTTCACTAGCAAAGGAGATATAATCACATGGGTATGGGCACTCCCCTTGGCAACTTCCAAGCTTGGGGGAGGTGCCCCGGTATCGTATCACCATCACAACTCCTATCTTTACCATTTTTCTTAGTTCGATCCTATTAGTTGTATCTTGATCTAGTAGAATAAAGTTTATGGCATGATCTAGTTTTGAGTTTTGCTTTATGATCTCTCTATGTAATCGAGTCCGTGAGCTATATATATAATAAAGTTTAGTGTTGAGTCAAGGGCTTGATTGTTTTGCCATGATCTTGGGTGAATAAAAGAATAGAAAGAAGAAAAGAATAAAAAGAAACAAAGAGTTCATATTGATCTTATTGAGAGTAATGACTTCACATAGAAAGAGTATGATGATTAAAAAGTTGTTGGGAGTTGGCAAATATAGCTTTGGTCATCGTTGCAATTAATAGGAAGTAATAAGGAAAGAGAGGTTTCACATATAGATATATTATCATTGACATCTCTTATGATTGGGAGCACCCATTAAAATACAACATGCTAAAGAGTTGATGTTGGACAAGGAAGACAACGTGATGAGTTATGTTTTCTTATATCTGAGATAAAGTATGTTGTCATGGATCCTCTAACATGTTGAGCTTGCCTTTCCCCCTCATGTCAGCCAAATTCTCAGCACCAAGTAGAGATACTACTTGTGCTTCCAAAACCCTTAAACCAGTTTAGCCATGAGAGTCCACCATATCTACCTATGGATTGAGTAAGATCCTTCAAGTAAGTTGTCATCGGTGCAAAGCAATAAAAATTGCTCTAAATATGTATGATTGATTGGTGTGGGAGAAATAAGCTTTATACGATCTTGTGATATGGAAGAAATAAAAGCGACAGACTACATAATAAAGGTTCATATCACAAGGGGCAATATAAAGTGACGTTCTTTCACATTGAGATTTTGTGCATCCAACCATAAAAGCGCATGGCAACCTCTGCTTCCCTCTGCGAAGGGCCTATCTTTTATTATTATCCTCTACCTTATGCAAGAGTCACGGTGATCTTCACCTTTCCTTTTTCATTTTATCCTTTGGCAAGCCCAGCATGTTGGAAAGACCATGATATATATATCTAATTGGCTGTGGGGGAGCATGAATTATTATTGTTGACATTACCCTTGAGGTAAAAGGTTGTGGGGCAAAACTATAAGCCCCTATCTTTCTCTGTGTCCGATTAAAACTTCGTAACCACAAGTATTGCGTGAGTGTTAGCAATTATGAAGGACTAAATGATAGTTGAGTATGTGGACTTACTTTTAAGCTCTGACATAGACTCTTTCCGAAGTTATGATAAACTGCAATTGCTTCAATGACTGAGGTTATAATTTGTTGGTGCCCAATAAGGTTTCTGATTCATACCCGTGCATTGTGAAAAGATCGTCACTTGAACATAAGTAATCATATGACAAATTCTATATATGTTGCTATTATGAGAATAATCATGATGCCTTCATGTCCGTATTATTTTTTATCGACGCCTCTACCTCTAAACATGAGGACATATTTATTGTTATCGGCTTTTCGCTTGAGGACAAGCGAGGTCTAAGCTTGGGGGAGTTGATACGTCCATTTTGCATCATGCTTTTATATCGATATTTATTGCATTATGGGTTGTTATTTCACATTATGTCACAATACTTATGGCTATTCTCTCTTATTTTACAAGGTTTACATGAAGAGGGAGAATGCCGGCAGCTTGAATTCTGGACTGGAAAAGGAGAAAATATTGGAGACCTATTCTGTGCAACTCCAAAAGTCCTGAAACTCCACGGAATATCTTAAAATAAATAAAGAAAAATCATCGCCAAAGATGAAGGCCAGGGGGCCCACACCCTGCTCACAAGGGTGGGGGGCGCCCCCCCTGGGGCACGCCCCCTACCTCGTGGGCCCCCTGGTGGCTCTCTGATGCCCATCTTCTCCTATATGAAGTCTTTCAATGAGAAAAAAAATATTAAGCAACCTTTCGGGACGAAACTCCGCCGCCACGAGGCGGAACCAATCTAGGGCTCCGGCAGAGCTGTTCTGCCGGGGACACTTCCCTCCGGGAGGGGGAAATGATCGTCATCATCATCACCAACGCTCCTCTCATCGGGAGAGGGCAATCTCCATCAACATCTTCACCAGCACCATCTCATCTCCAAACCCTAGTTCATCTCTTGTATCCAATTCTTGCCTCCAAAGTCCGGGATTGGTGCTAGTAGGTTGCTAGTAGTGTTGATTACTCCTTGTAGTTGATGCTAATTGGTTTATTTGGTGGAAGATCATATGTTCAGATCCTTTATGCATATTATTGCCCCTCTTATTATGAACATGAATGTGCTTTGTGAGTAGTTACGTTTGTTCCTGAGGACAAGGGAGAAGTCTTGCTATTAGTAGTCATGTGAATTTGGTATTCGTTCGATATTTTGATGAGATGTATGTTGTCTAGCCTCTAGTGGTGTTATGTGAACGTCGACTACATAACACTTCACCATTATTTGGGCCTAGAGGAAGGCATTGGGAAGTAATAAGTAGATGATGGGTTGCTAGAGTGACAGAAGGTTAAACCCTAGTTTATGTGTTGCTTCGTAAGGGGCTGATTTGGATCCATATGTTTCATGCTATGGTTAGGTTTACCTTAATACTTTTGTTGTAGTTGCGGATGCTTGCAATAGAGGTTAATCATAAGTGGGATGTTTGTTCAAGTAAGAATAGCACCCAAGCACCGGTCCACCCACATATCAAATTATCAAAGTACCGAACGTGAATCATATGAGCGTGATGAAAACTAGCTTGACGATATTCCCATGTGTCCTCGAGAGCGTTTTTCCTATTATAAGAGTTTGTCCAGGCTTGTCCTTTGCTACAAAAAGGATTGGGCCTCCTTTCTGCACTTTATTTACTTTTGTTACTTGTTGCTCGTTACAATTTATCTTATCACAAAACTATTTGTTACCACTTATTTCAGTACTTGCAGAGAATACCTTGCTGAAAACCGCTTATCATTTCCTTCTGCTCCTTGTTGGGTTTGACACTCTTACTTATCGAAAGGACTACGATAGACCCCCTATACTTGTGGGTCATCAGGGCTCAGGGCAGTCTGGTGAGCTTGCTGCTAAACATAGGAAAGATATAGGGTGGGCAACGGGGCGCGAGCCGGTCGATCATAGACTAGTTAGAATAGGCTAGCCTAGTCCGCTATATTTTAGTTAAAATATGTTCGAAATGTAAATGTCTTCATTCTGTTTAGATGAAAATTATCTGGTTTGCATGTAATTCATTCAGTTTGCATGTAATTCAACTGGTTTATTAAAATCTGGTATAAAATATATGTAGTTATGGTTAAATGGTTGTCTCACATTTGAGTATCCATGAACAAGGAGAAGTCCACATCGAGGATGCAGGTAACCAAACACCTCGCAAATGACCATGCCAAATTCCCCGTCTCCGGACAAACTCATCGTAACGTGGCACCTTTATAAATAACCGCCAACTTTTCTCCTGATTGCTAGCCGCATCCTCGGAACATTTCTGGCCCACGCCCCTCACATTATCCCAATTACCACGAGGGTCCTTCCCGCAGCAGCATAATGATCCAAGGTTCTCCCGCCACGTCGGGGTCCGGTTCAGGGACAACAGAACCGGCCCAGGGGCAGCACGGGCACTCCTCCTCCTACACCGCCGCAGCCTCCGCCTCCTCCTCGCTGCCGACTATCCCCCCTGCAGCGCCCCTCCAGCGGCCCCAAGAAGAGCGGGACAGCGAGTAGGCCGGAGGCTCGAGCTCCGCTGCGGCGGGGGTTGACCGGCAAGGCAAGAATCTCCCATCCGCACCCGCAGTTCCTTCTTTGGAGTCTTCATCCGTGATAACCCACAAGTATAGGGGATCAATTGTAGCCTCTTTCGATATGTAAGAGTGTCGAACCCAATGAGGAGCTAACGGTAGAACAAATATTCCCTCAAGTTCTATCGACCACCGATACAACTCTACACATGCTTGACGATCGCTTTACCTAGAACAAGTATGAAACTAGACGTACTTTGTAGGTGTTGTTGGATAGGTTTGCAAGATAATAAGGAGCACGCAAATAAAAACTAGAGGCTGTTTAGATAAAGAAACAATAAAGTAAATATAGCGAGTGTGGAAAAGTGGTGGTAGGAGTTGTGAAATTGTCCCTAAGCAATTGACTACTTTACTAGACCGATAGCAAGTTTTATGTGGTAGAGGCCACTTCTAGCATGTCATCCCTGACTTGGAATTCTATGCACTTATGATTGGAACTATTAGCAAGCGTCCGCAACTACTAACGTTCATTAAGGTAAAACACAGCCATAGCATTAAGATATATTGGTCCCCCTTCAACCCCGTATGCATCAATTTCTATGCTAGGTTGAAGCTTCTGTCACTCTTGCCCTCCAATACATAGTCCTATCTGTTGGGGAATGTAGTAATTTCAAAATTTTCCTTCGCACACACAGGATCATGGTGATGCATAACAATGAGAGGGCAGAGTGTTGTCCATGTACCCTTGTAGACCGAAATCGGAAGCATTAGCACAACGCGGTTGATGTAGTCGTACGTCTTCACGATCCGACCGATCCAAGTACCGAACGTACAACACCTCCGAGTTCAGCACATGTTCAGCTCGATGGCGTCCGCGAACTCCGATCCAGCAGAGCTTCACGGGAGAGTTCCACAAGATGACGGCGTGCAGGACGGTGATGATGATGCTACCGACGCAGGGCTTCGCCTAAGCACCGCTACGATATGATCGAGGTGTAATATGGTGGAGGGGGGCACCGCACACGGCTAAGAGATCAAGGGATCAATTGTTGTGTCTAGAGCTGCCCCCTGCCCCCGTATATAAAGGACCAGGGGGAGGAGGCGTCCGTCCAGGGGAGGGTGCGCCAGGGAGGAGTCCTACTCCCACCGGGAGTAGGACTCCCTCTTTTCCTAGTTGGAGTAGGGGGGGAGGAAGGGAAGGAGAGACGGGGAAGGAAAGGGGGTGCCGCCCCCCTCCTTGTACAATTCGGAATAGAGGGGGAGGGGCCGCGCGGCCAGCCCTAGCCGCCCCTCCTCTTCTCCACTAAGGCCCATCTTGGCCCATTAAACTCCCCGGGGTTCGGTAACCCCCTAAGATTCTAAGATATGTCCGAAACTCCCCGAAACCATTCAGGTGTCCGAACATAGTCATCCAATATATCAATCTTTATGTCTCGACCATTTCGAGACTCCTCATCATGTCCGTAATCACATCCGCGACTCCAAACAACCTTCGGTACATCGAAACACAAAGACTCATAATACAATCGTCACGAAAACTTTAAGCGTGCGGACCCTACGGGTTCGAGAACTATGTAGACATGACTGAGACACGTCTCCAGCCAATAACCAATAGCGGAACCTGGATGCTCATATTGGCTCCTACATATTCTATGAAGATCTTTATCGGTCAAACCGCATAACAACATACATTGTTCCCTTTGTCATCGGTATGTTACTTGCCCGAGATTCGATCGTCGGTATCTCAATACCTAGTTCAATCTCGTTACCGGCAAGTCTCTTTACTCGTTCCGTAATACATCATCCCGTAACTAACTCATTAGTTACAATGCTTGCAAGGCTTATAGTGATGTGCATTACCGAGTGGGCCCAGAGATACCTCTCCGACAATCAGAGTGACAAATCCTAATCTCGAAATACGCCAACCCAACAAGTACCTTCAGAGACACTTGTAGAGCACCTTTATAATCACCCGGTTATGTTGTGATGTTTGGTAGCACACAAAGTGTTCCTCCGGTAAACGGGAGTTGCATAATCTCATAGTTATAGGAACATGTATAAGTCATGAAGAAAGCAATAGCAACATACTAAACGATCAAGTGCTAAGCTAACGGAATGGGTCAAGTCAATCATATCATTCTCCTAATGATGTGATCCCGTTAATCAAATGACAACTCATGTCTATGGCTAGGAAACTCAACCATCTTTGATCAACGAGCTAGTCAAGTAGAGGCATACTAGTGACACTATGTTTGTCAATGTATTCACACATGTATTATGTTTCGAGTTAATACAATTCTAGCATGAATAATAAACATTTATCATGATATAAGGAAATAAATAATAACTTTATTATTGCCTCTAGGGCATATTTCCTTCAGTCTCCCACTTGCACTAGAGTCAATAATCTAGATCACATCGCCATGTGATTTAACATCAATAGTTCACATCACCATGTGATTAACACCCATAGTTCACATTGTCATGTGACCAACTCCCAAAGGGTTTACTAGAGTCCGCAATCTAGTTCACAGCGCTATGTGATTAACACCCAAAGAGTGCAAAGGTGTGATCATGTTTTGCTTGTGAGAGAAGTTTAGTCAACGGGTCTGCCAAATTCAGATCCGTATGTATTTTGCAAATTTCTATGTCAACAATGCTGCACGGAGCTACTCTAGCTAATTGCTCCCACTTTCAATATGTATCCAGATTGAGATTTAGAGTCATCCGGATCAGTGCCAAAACTTGCATCGACGTAACCCTTTACGATGAAATTTTTGTCACCTCAATAACGGAAAAACATATCCTTATTCCACTAAGGATAATTTTGACCAATGTCCAGTGATCTACTCCTAGATCACTATTGTACTCCCTTGCCAAACTCAGGGCAGGGTATACAATAGGTCTGGTACATAGCATGGCATACTTTATAGAACCTATAGCTGAGGCATAGGGAATGACTTTCATTCTCTCTCTATCTTCTGTCGTGGTCAGGCTTTGAGTCTTACTCAACTTCACACCTTGCAACACAGGCAAGAACTCTTTCTTTGACTGTTCCATTTTGAACTACTTCAAAAACTTGTCAAGGTATGTACTCATTGAAAAAATTTATCAAGCGTCTTGATCTATCTCTATAGATCTTGATGCTCAATATGTAAGTAGCTTCACCGAGGTCTTTCTTTGAAAAACTCCTTTCAAACACTCCTTTATGCTTTACAGGAAATTCTACATCATTTCTGATCGACAATATGTCATTCACATATATTTATCAGAAAGGCTGTAGTGCTTCCACTCACTTGTAAATACAGGCTTCACCACAAGTCTGTATAAAACTATATGCTTTGATCAACTCATCAAAGCGTATATTCCAACTCCGAGATGCTTGCACCAGTACATAGATGGATCGCTGGAGCTTGCACATTTTGTTTAGCACCTTTAGGATCAACAAAACCTTCTGGGTGCATCATATACAACTCTTCTTTAAGAAATCCATTAAGGAATGTAGTTTTGACATCCATTTGCCAGATTTCATAAAATGTGGCAATTTGCAAACATGATTCGGACAGACTTAAGCATCGCTACGAGTGAGAAAATCTCATCGTAGTCAACACCTTGAACTTTCTCAAAAACCTTTTTCGATAAGTCTAGCTTTGTAGATAGTAACATTACTATCAGCGTCCGTCTTCCTCTTGAAGATCCATTTATTTCTATGGCTTGCCGATCATCAGGCAAGTCAACCGAAGTCCACACTTTGTTCTCATACATGGATCCCATCTCAGATTTCATGGCCTCAAGACATTTTGCGGAATCTGGGCTCATCATCGCTTCCTCATTGTTCGTAGGTTCGTCATGGTCAAGTAACATGACCTCCAGAACAGGATTACCGTACCACTCTGGTGCGGATCTCACTCTAGTTGACCTACGAGGTTCGGTAGTAACTTGATCTGAAGTTACATGATCATCATCATTAGCTTCCTCACTAATTGGTGTAGGAGTCACAGGAACAGATTTCTGTGATGAACTACTTTCCAATAAGGGAGCAGGTACAATTACCTCATCAAGTTCTACTTTCCTCCCACTACTTCTTTCGAGAGAAACTCCTTCTCTAGAAAGGATCAATTCTTAGCAACGAATGTCTTTCCTTCGGATCTGTGATAGAAGGTGTACCCAACATTTTCCTTTGGTTATCCTATGAAGACGCACTTCTCCGATTTGGGTTCGAGCTTATCAGGTTAAAACTTTTTCACATAAGCATCGTATCCCCAAACTTTAAGAAATGACAGCTTAGGTTTTTTGCTAAACCATAGCTCATACGGTGTCATCTCAACGGATTAGATGGTGCCCTATTTAATGTGAATGCAGCTGTCTCTAATGCATAACCACAGAACGATAGTGGTAAATCGGCAAGAGACATCATAGATTGCACTATATCCAGTAAAGTACGGTTATGACGTTCGGACACACCATTATGCTGTGGTGTTCCAGGTGGCATGAGTTTGTGAAACTATTCCACATTGTTTTAATTGAAGGCCAAACTTGTAACTCAAATATTCGTCTCCGCGATCAAATCGCAGAAAAACTTTTATTTTCTTGTTACAATGATTCTCCACTTCACTCTGAAATTCTTTGAACTTTTCAACTATTTCAGTTTCATTAAGTAGATATACCCATATTTGCTCAAATCATATGTGAAGGTCAGGAAATAACGATACCCGCCGCGAGCCTCGACACTCATCGAACCGCATACATCGGTATTTATTATTTCCAATAAGTCAGTAGCTCGCTCCATTGTTTCGGAGAACGGAGTCTTAGTCATCTTGCCCATGAGGCATGGTTCGCAAGCATCAACTGATTCATAATCAAGTAATTCCAAAAGCTCATCAGCATGGATTTTCTTCATGCGCTTTACACCAATATGAGCTAAACGGCAGTGCCACAAATAAGTTGCACTATCATTATTAACTTTCCATCTTTTGGCTTCAATATTATGAATATGTGTATCACTATGATCGAGATCCAACAAACCATTTTCATTGGGTGTATGACCATAGAAGGTTTTATTCATGTAAACAGAACAACAATTATTCTCTAACTTAAATGAATAACTGTATTGCAATAAACATGATCAAATCATATTCATGCTCAACGCAAACACCAAATAACACTTATTTAGGTTCAACACTAATCCCGAAAGTATAGGGAGTGTGCGATGATGATCATATCAATCTTGGAACTACTTCCAACACACATCGTCACTTCACCCTTAACTAGTCTCTGTTCATTCTGCAACTCCCGTTTTGAGTTACTAATCTTAGCAACTGAACTAGCATCAAATACTAAGGGGTTGCTATAAACACTAGTAAAGTACACATCAATAACATGTATATCAAATATACCTTTGTTCAGTATGCCATCCTTCTTATCCTCCAAGTATCTAGGGCAGTTTCACTTCTAGTGACCAGCCCCTTTGCAGTAGAAGCACTTAGTCTCAGGCTTAGGTCCAGACTTGGGCTTCTTCACTTGTGCAGCAACTCGGTTGACGTTCTTCTTGACTTGGGCTTAGGTCCAGACTTGGGCTTCTTCACTTGTGCAGCAACTCGGTTGACGTTCTTCTTGAAGTTCCCCTTCTTCCCTTTGCCCTTTTCTTGAAACTAGTGGTCTTGTCGACCATCAACACTTGATGTTTTTCTTGATTTCTACCTTCGTCGATTTCAGCATCACGAAGAGCTTGGGAATCGTTTCCGTTATCCCTTGCATATTATAGTTCATCATGAAGTTCTAGTAACTTGGTGATTGTGACTAGAGAACTCTGCCAATCACTATCTTATCTGGAAGATTAACTCCCACTTGATTCAAGTGACTGTAGTACTCAGACATTCTGAGCACATACTCACTAGCTGAGCAATTCTCCTCCATCTTGTAGGCAAAGTACTGTCAAAGGTCTCATACCTTTCGACATGGGCGTGAGTCTGAAATACTAATTTCAACTCTTGGAACATCTCATATGCTCCGTGGAGTTTCAAAAACGTCTTTGAAGCCCCGATTTTAAGCCGTAAAGCATGGTGCACTGAACTATAAAGTAGTCATCATATTGAGCTTGCCGAACGTTCATAACGTCTGCATTTGCTCCTGCAATCGGTCTGTCACCTAGCGGTGCATCAAGGACATATTTCTTCTGTGCAGCAATGAGGATAATCCTCAGAACACGGATCCAATCCGCGTTATTGCTACTAACATCTTTCAACTTAGTTTTCTCTAGGAACATATAAAAAATAAAACAGGGGAGCAAAACGCGAGCTATTGATCTACAACATAGATATGCTAATACTACCAGGACTAAGTTCATGATAAATTGAAGTTCAATTAATAATATGACTTAAGAACTCCGACTTAGATAGACATCCCTCTAATCATCTAAGTGATCACGTGATCCAAATCAACTAAACCATGTCCGATCATCACGTGAGATGGAGTAGTTTTCAATGGTGAACATCACTATGTTGATCATATCTTCTATACGATTCACGCTCGACCTTTCGGTCTCGAGTGTTCCGAGGCCATATCTGCATATGCTAGGCTCGTCAAGTTTAACCCGAGTATTCTGCATGTGCAAAACTGGCTTGCACCCGTTGTAGATGAACGTAGAGCTTACCACACCCGATCATCACATGGTGTCTCGGCACGACGAACTTTGGCAACGGTGCATACTCAGGGAGAACACTTTTATCTTGAAATTTAGTGAGAGATCATCTTATAATGCTACCGTCAATCAAAGCAAAATAAGATGCATAAATGATAAACATCACATGCAATCAGTATAAGTGATATGGCCATCATCATCTTGTGCTTGTGATCTCCATCTCCGAAGCACCGTCATGATCACCATCGTCACCGGCGCGACACCTTGATCTCCATCGTAGCATCGTTGTCGTCTCACCAACTATTGTTTCTACGACTATCGCCACCGCTTAGTGATAAAGTAAAGCAATTACAGGGCGATTGCATTGCATACAATAAAGCGACAACCATATGGCTCCAGCCAGTTGCCGATAACTCGGTTACAAAACATGATCATCTCATATAATAAAATATAGCATCATGCCTTGACCATATCACATCACAACATGCCCTGCAAAAACAAGTTAGATGTCCTCTACTTTGCTGTTGCAAGTTTTACGTGGCTACTACGGGCTGAGCAAGAACCGTTCTTACCTACGCATCAAAACTAGAACGATAGTTCATCAAGTTAGTGCTGTTTTAACCTTCTTAAGGACCGGGCGTAGTCACACTCGGTTCAACTAAAGTTGGAGAAACTGACACCCACCAGCCACCTGTGTGCAAAGCACGTCGGTAGAACCAGTCTCGCATAAGCGTACGCGTAATGTCAGTCCGGGCCGCTTCATCCAACAATACCGTCGAACCAAAGTATGACTTGTATCGCCCAACTCACTTGTGTTCTACTCATGCATATAACATCTACGCATAAAACCAGGCTCGGATGCCACTGTTGGGGAACGTAGTAATTTCAAAATTTTCCTACACACACAAAGGATCATGGTGATGCATAGCAAAGAGAGGGGAGAGTGTTGTCCATGTACCCTCGTAGACCGAAAGGGGAAGCGTTAGCACAACGCGGTTGATGTAGTCGTACGTCTTCACGATCCGACCGATCCAACTACCGAACGTACGACACCTTCGAGGTCAGCACACGTTCAGTTCGATGACGTCCCGTCCAGCAGAGCTTCACGGGAGAGTTCCGTCAGCACGAGGCGTGGTGACGGTGATGATGATGCTACCGACGCAGGGCTTCACCTAAGCACCGCTACGATATGATCGAGGTGTAATATGGTGGAGGGGGGCACCGCACACGGCTAAGAGATCAAGAGATCAATTGTTGTGTTTAGAGGTGGCCCCCTGCCCCCATATATAAAGGACCAGGGGGAGGAGGCGGCCGGCCAGGGGAGGGCGTGCCAGGGAGGAGTCCTACTCCCACCGGGAGTAGGACTCACTAGTATAAAACAGGGTGCGAGCATTAGTCCCGGTTCGAGCGGCGAGGGCACCATACAGGCATTAATTCCGGTTAAAAAGGGAGCTTTAGTCCCGGTTGCCGCCATGAACCGGTACTAAAGGGTGCGATGCCCATTAGTACCTGTTCGTGGCATGAACCGGTACTAAAGGTCTAACCTTTAGTACCGGTTCGTGCCACGAACCGGTACTATAGGGGTTGAGACCTTTAGTACCGGTTCGTGCCACGAACCGGTACTAAAGGTCCCAGTTTCAAACTCTACCCCGTGGATCGCCTTTGTAGTTTTGTAAAAAGCAAAATAAAATGATAAAAACTCCAAAAATTAAAATCCTTCCAGATGTAGTTATGTTACTACATATACTAGTTAGGAAAATTTAAAAACTTAATTTGGACATGTTTTGCAAAAAGTGCAGGGAAAATGTAAAACGACTATAACTTTTGCATAGGATGTCAGAAAAAACGTATAATATATCAAAATGTTCAGCACGAAAATACACATCCGATTTTGACTGCCTACGGCCTGTTTGCAAATTTTTAGAATCCTCAAATTCTAAAAGGAAAAAAGTTATGCTCAAATTACAGTTTTTTTTATTTTTGTTAAATCTGGTCAAACTACTTATTCAAGAAGTATTAGTGTTACTAAATAATTATTCAAGAATATTAGTGTTACTAAATAATTATTTCAGTTTTTTTGAAATTTTGGTCAAATCTGGTCAAACTGTGGTCAAACAATGGTCAAACTACTTATTCAAGAAATATTAGTGTTACTAAATAATTATTAAAGAATATTAGTGTTACTAAATAATTATTTCAGTTTTTTTGAATTTTGGTCAAATCTGGTCAAACTGTGGTCAAACAATGGTCAAACTACTTATTCAAGAAATATTAGTGTTACTAAATAATTATTTCATTTTTTGAATTTTGGTCAAATCTGGTCAAACTGTGGTCAAACTATGGTCAAACCGTGGTCAAACTGTTGTCAAACTGTGGCCAAACTACTTATTCAAGAAATATTAGTGTTACTAAATAATTATTGTTTTTTAACAATAGTTTCAAACTCAAACAGTGAAATGTGTGACTTCATGCTCAAGCTAAATTCCTGAGGGTTAATAGGATTGACATCTTACTATTGTCAGGAAAACAACAAGTGCAGACTTGGAAACGAGGGACAATAGAACTTGGAAGTTAAGCGTGCTCAGGCTGGAGTAGTGAGAGGATAGGTGACCGTCCGGGAAATTAGATGACTTGGAATGATGAGGGGTGATTAGAGATTAGAGGTTAAAAAAGGGGGAGGCTTTAGTAATGACCCTTTAGTCCCGGTTCCAGAACTGGGACTAAAGGCCCTTATGAACCGGGACAAAAGGCCCTTTCTCTACTAGTGACTCCCTCTTTTCCTAGTTGGAGTAGGAGGGGGAAAGGAAGGGAAGGAGAGAGGGGGAAGGAAAGGGGGCGCTGCCCCCCCCCCCTCCTTGTCCAATTCGGACTAGAGAGGGAGGGCGCGGGCGGCCAGCCCTAGCCGCCCCTCCTCTTCTCCACTAAGGCCCATCTTGGCCCATTAAACTCCCTGGGGGGTTCCGGTGCCCCCCGGTACTCCTGTATATGTCCGAAACTCCCCGAAACCATTCCGCTGTCCGAACATAGTCGTCGACTATATCGATCTTTACGTCTCGACCATTTAGAGACTCCTCGCCTTGTCCGTGATCACATCCGGGACTCCGAATGTCACGCCCAATATGCGACCCTATCCAAAAGGAACTCGACGGTCCCACCAAGGATAGACCCGCATATTGGAACGCTTTTGCAAGGTGGATATCATTACATCAACATTACAATATAATGGGGATACATACATAAGGCACAAATGCCACAAGAATACAACAACATCATATACAAGATCAACATCCGACTACGGATGAAAAGAATTGCAGAAACTCAAACGACATCCACCTGCTAGCCCAGGATGCCGACTGGAACCTATCCCCGATCGAAGAAGAAGCGGAAGAAGAACTCCAACACAAGCAAACATCGCTCTCGCGTCATGATCATCGCACAACCTGTACACTGCAATCGGTGGTGTAGTAATCTGTGAGCCACGAGGACTCAGCAATCCCATTACCATGGGTATCAAGACTAACAAAGCTAACATGGGAAAGGAAGGGGTAAAGTGGTGAGGTTGCAGCAGCGACTAAGCATGATATGGTGGCTAACATACGCAAATGAGAGCGAGAAGAGAAACAAAGGAACGGTCGTCAACTAGTAATGATCAAGAAGTGATCCTGAACTCCTACTTACGCCGAGACATAACCCAGAAACCGTGTTCTCCTCTCGATCAACCCGAAAAGAGACACTCCGCGATTACGCATTACGGTTGGTGTATTTTAATTAAGATCAACTTCGGGTTTTTACAACGGACATTAACAAATTCCCATCTGCCACATAACCGCTGGCACGGCTTTCGAAAGTTCAAACCCTGCAGGGGTGTCCCAACTTAGCCCATGATAAGCTCTCGCGATCAACGAAGGATATTCCTTCTCCCCGGGAAGACCCGATCAGTCTCGGAATCCCGGACTATAAGACATTTCGACAGCAATAAAACAAGACCAGCAAAGCCGCTCGGATGTGCCAACAAATCCTGATAGGAGCTGCACATATCTCGGTCTCAGGGCACACCGGATGAGCCAGACGTCGGGTTGGCATAGACCCTGGTTGCCTGTGGCGCCGGACATCGCCGATTTGGACCTGCGACTTTCGAAGGAGAACTGCCCGGGGCTAAAATAAAGATGACCCTCGGGCTCCGAAACCCAAGGGAAAAAGGGCATAGGTGAGGCAAATGGTAAAACCAATGTTGGGCCTTCTTGGAGGAGTCTTATTCAAAGCGAATCGTCAAGGGGTCCCATAAATCACCCGACCGCTGTTAGGGACGCAAAAAATCCGGGAACATAACACCGATATGACGGAAACTAGGGCGGCAAGAGTGGAACAAAACACCAGGCATAAGGCCGAGCCTTCCACCCTTTACCAAATATATAGATGCATTAATTAAATAAGATATATTGTGATATCCCAACAAGTAAACATGTTCCAACAAGGAACAACATCTCCATGTTCCAACAAGGAACAAACTTCATCTTCAGCTGCAACTAACAACGCTATAAGAGGGGCTGAGCAAAGCGGTAACATAGCCAAACAACGGTTTGCTAGGAAGGGTAACAAAGGTTAGAGGTTCATGCAATTTGGGATGGCTTGATAAACAGGTAATAGGTAGCGCAGCATAGCGATAGAACGAAGCAACTAGCATAGCAATGATAGTAGTGAGATCCAGGGTAGCGGTCATCTTGCCTGAAATCCCGCAAGGAAGAAGAACGAGTCCATGAAGAAGATGAATGGATGAAGCCGAACCAAGCGTAGACGAACGAATCCTCACGATCGCAACGAAACAGGAACTAACAAGAAGAAGCACACAACATAGTAAACACACCACACATGAACAAGACATGATGCACAACAAGCATGATGCATGACAAAGCTACATGAAGCTACTCATGGCAAGAGATGATGCAAACAAGAGCAACACATCAAGGCAAGTTTAAATGAGGCCGGAAACAACATATAACAAATCCGGTAAGTCCTCATATGCAAATTTCGAAATTGGTCCAGATCTGAATAAACCTTAAGTTCAAGTTGTTAAACAGCAATTTAAGATGCACCATGATGATCTACACGAAATTCTAGTCAAGTTACATATAAAGTTCATTAGATTCGGAGCTACGGCCTAGAAGATATGAGCAAAACAAGATAAACATGGCATTGATGCAAAATGCATACAAACATCAAGCAAACACTTCAAAACAAGGATGCAACATGATAATATGAAACTACATGCAAAATCAAGCAAGTTTCATATAGGGCACACTCAAAACGGAGCAACGGTTCAACACATACACACAATACAAGTCATAGCAACAATCTGTCCATAACAGCAAGTAGGCATATTGCAAGCATCAAAACAACAAGCTACAACATCCCAACATAATAACAAAAGACATGGGCATGATGTACAGGTAAAGCATTACAAAACATGAACACTGAGCTATCTCCAGAAACAACTAGAACATGCTCAAAATGACATGGCAAGATTGCAACTAATAACAGTTCAGACTTGCAGAAATTAACATCAGGTTGCAATGTTTAGAGCTATGAAACAACATGTTACAGGGACTTATCATGGCAAACAAAGGCATGGCATGGATCTACTAATTGCATAGAACAAAAGTCCTTTAGTGACCATAAGCCAAAAAGGATCAGAAGATATGATGGCACCCATGTAAACATGGCAAGTACAACAATATAGCATGCAAGGATCAACTACAACAACCTTGGCAAAATTGAATAACATGTAAACAATCTGCCAGGAAACATTTTGTAGCAAAAGTAGAGCTTGATTGGCTCAAGCTATGGCACTCCATAATTGCAAACAAGGGCATGGATGGATAGAGCAAAACATGTTTAACAAAACATCCTTACTGAAGTAACTCAAAATATGCATGGATCTCTCTGTAGCATCAAGATAACATGGCATCAAAATATCAGCAAAACAGGGCTGAAATCAGCAACATCAAGACACCTAGTTTGCATGCTTGTTCTAGTCACCACATTGATCACAAAAATACATATCAAGCACCACTGGAAAGATGGCATGGCATATTACAAAACACATGTAGGACTCAAGTTCATAGGATGCACACATCAATCATGGAAAAATGACAAAAGTGCAAGTTCTGATAAAAATCAGAAACTAACATCACATAGCACTCTTCCAACAGCATTTAGGGCATCAAGATGAGCTCGAATGAAAATGATGCAATGCAATGAAATGATCTACTCATCGAGTCGAACACTTTGACATATTACACACGCAAAACGGAGCAACGATGACAGAGATATGATGCAATGAAAATGGAACAAAATGTCAAAAATGCTCGGGACTTGGATGAATTTTAGAGGGGGGGGAGTCAACCCTTGGCACGGTTTACGAGGAAGGCCGGATCTCGCCGGAACTTCATCGGAGAAGAGGCGACGGTGGCCGGAGTGACGAGGAAGGACCGGGAGGAGGCCGGAGAAGGGCGGGGCCGGCCGGATCTGGTCCGGCCCGACCGGATCCGGGCACCGGCGGCGAGGCGGCGGCTTGGGGACGCCGGAGAGGGGCGCGACTCCGGCGAAGGTCGACGCCACGGGAGGCGGCGCGGGGCGCGGACGGAGGTCGCGGGCGAGGGGGCGAGGCGGCGCCGGTCGGGCGGGCGGCGAAGCTCGGCCGGGCTGCCCGGGAGGCGCAAATGGGCGGCGGCCGCGTGAGGCGGGCAGAGGGCGGCGAGGGCGGCGGCCGGCGCCGGCTGGAGGCGGGCGCCTGGCGCTGGCGGCGCGGCTGGCGGGCACGGGCGGTGCCTGGTCATGGGCGGGCGCCGGCCGGGAGGGCTCGACGGCTCATGGGGTCAAGGCGGTGGAGGAGGAGAGAGAGGGCCGGCGGGATGACGTGGCGGCCCCTGGTTGGGCGAGGGGGCGGCGGCGTACGTGTCCGGCGCGGCACGGACGCGTCCGGCGCGCGGAGGAAGAAGAAGACTAGGGTTAGGGTAGAATTGATCCGCGAATTTTTGGAGGGGGAGGGCAATATATAGGTAGAGGGAGCTAGGAGAGTCCAAATGAGGTGCGGTTTTCGTACCGATCGTGGATCGAACGACCGAGAGAGCATGGAGGGAGTTAGGTGGGTTTTGGGCCACTTAGAAAGGGGTGTTGGGCTGCAACAAAAGAGGGCTTTGCGGTTACCCGGTTAACCGTTGGAGTACCAAACGACCTCCAAATGATCCGAAACTTGACAGGCGGTCTACCGGTGCTATACCAAGGCCGCTTGGCAAACCTCGGTCCATTCCAAGACCGTTTAACACCCGCACATGAAAAGAGGTAAAAGGGGCGCCGGGAGACATAGGAGTGCCGGATTGGAAAACGGACAACGGGGAAAATGCTCGGATGCATGAGACGAACACGTATGCAAAATGAAATGCACATGATGACATGATATGAAATGCAGATGATGACATGGCAAAGAGAGACACGCAAGCACATGACATGGCAAAGACGGCGAATAACTGAAGGACACCTGGCGCATCGAATCCGGGGCGTTACAACACTCCTCCACTAACAAGAGATCTCGTCCCGAGATCTTAGAACCGAGACGGAAGGGAAAAGGGATGAGGTGAGGCAAGAAATCAAGATAAGAAGCAAAGAATCGAGAGCACTCGAGAAGAAGAGAGGAACGATGAGAATGACTAGAATCGAAAGCTCCCGAAATCAGGATAGACTCTGAAAGCACTTGTTCTAACCGGAGTGGTTAGAATGAGAGAAGAAACAAATAAGACTGAAAGGATTTAGGCAGCACACCGGTTGAAAAAGGAAAGAATAGAACATGAGCTTCAGAAGATGGAATGACACTTGACGAGATAAACAATGCAATGCCTCCGGAAGAATTGAAAGAATTCGAATGAAAAGAACTTAGAAGGAAGGATTGACTGGAGTTTTTGAGAAAATCAACAACGAAAGAATAAGCTTGATGTGGACTTATGGATAACATCTCAAAATTATGAGGTGATAACCTACCACAACGGAAAAGATTAAATATCTGAGGAGGACGAAGGAATGCAAAACTCCACTTCGAAAGGATATGGAGGATTAATTGCACTTTGAGTTGCAAGAAGGAAGATACTTGAGCTCCTTGAACAAGAATCTTGATGGGCTCTTGAAGAATGAATTAAATCATGAAGAACCACCGTGAAGAACTCCGGTAACAAAAAGATGATGAGATAGAAAAGGAGGATGAAGGAATAAGATGAGCGTTGCGATGAATTAGATGGAGGATTCCGACGAAAGGTTGAGGAAATAATTGAACTCCGGAAAAGAAAGATGAAAACACTTGGAACTAGAATTTATTCATTACGAACAAACTCCGAAGTAAGGGATTAATCACTTGGATGAAATAAGAATAAGATTTATTGTATGCTTATCCTTCATCAAATTAAATTGATGACAAGCAATGGATTTTGCATACTACTTATTCTTCTTGAAAAAGAATTGAGAAGTGACATATCGCAAACTTGAGAAGGACTTCATGAATCACCGGTAGGTTGAAAAGAACGAATGAATTAATATGATAAACAAGGAAAAAGAATCTTGAACGAACCACCGTAAGAATTCGGAAATGACTGATGAAAGAGAATGAATCACCGGGAAGAATTAGAAAAGCACGAAGATACTTGAGGGAATTTAGAGAAAAGAGATTGAAGAGATCGCGAACTGATTAAAGAATGCTTGAACGCAGCACCGGAAGAATATTGAGACGAACGAAGGGGCACGGATATAGTATAATTGGAGAACGAATCTGAAAACTTAGAACGAAGAAATCTTCCGAAAAGATGGCCTCCGGATGATCGAGAGAGAAAGCAACTCCTGAAATACTCCAGATGGATGAAAAGAATTTGCAAGGCTGGAAACAATTAGATAGGATAACATCGAGCTAGCACCATGAATCTCCGGGAGAACGGACAAGATTTAGGGAAAACTCTACTTCGGTCTTCAAATATCGACGGGAAACACCACCAAAATTGCTAAGATACTCCGGAAGAATGAAAAGGGAAGAGGTTGAGCCAACAATGAAATGGTTTGAAATCGATCTTGAAAAGGCATCTGACTGATGAAATTCATTCTTACGTCAAACTCCGAAAAGAATTGAGAATAGCTCTGGGGAAATTAAAAGAGTCAGGTAAGATCCTGGGAAAAGACCTGTGGGTTAGGGCCCACTGAAGAGATAACACCGTTGGAAAGGATTGCATAGATAGGTGATGCACCAGAATAATTGAAATATTTGAGTGAGGTGACACCCTCGAATTAATTGGAACACAGACGAATCTCCTGAGATGTCTTCCGAACTCCGGAATGATAAACTGGCGAGAGGCGAACGAGCAGGGAAAACACTTCGACGAAAAGAATATGATCAACGTCAAAACTTGAATTGAATCCACCGGAAAAGAGATAAGGAAATGTCAAACAAAAGAGAATTCACCGGTTGAAATAATTGAGAGAAGACTGAATAGGTTCCACACGAATGAAATAGATGGACAAAAGAAACTCGAATTCCGGGAATAATAGGGTGGGAGGGCGGGAAAAACAAAGGCAACTTGAAAGGGGAAACCGACGAATATCTTGAAGAGAAAACTCCGGTTGAAATCATTGAGGAAAGAAAGCAAAGATTTCGCACGAATAGGATGGATGCTCGATAGCGGACTCCGGTTCCGAGAAGAAGAAGGGTGGGCGGGTGGGAAAAACAAGGACAACTGAGGATTGAACTTGGCAAAGATGAAGGGGGTCGAGTCGACTTGACGAGAAATGCATCGGATCAAAAGAGCTGAGAGCCACCGATCAGAAAACCAACTGCGTGATCCTAAAGAAAATTTTTGAAGGGGAAGAGAAGTAATTCAAAACACCTACGTCAAGATTCCTTACCAGAGCGACGAAGGGGCAGAGGAGTAAAAAGAATTCCTACTCTCCGATATAACTAGACTCTGAAAACAGTTTTCTTCTAGACTCAACTGCGGCCAAACTACACGATCAATCAAGGGGGCTCCTAGGGTCGGTCGAGGCTCTGATACCAACTTGTCACGCCCAATATGCGACCCTATCCAAAAGGAACTCGACGGTCCCACCAAGGATAGACCCGCATATTGGAACGCTTTTGCAAGGTGGATATCATTACATCAACATTACAATATAATGGGGATACATACATAAGGCACAAATGCCACAAGAATACAACAACATCATATACAAGATCAACATCCGACTACGGATGAAAAGAATTGCAGAAACTCAAACGACATCCACCCTGCTAGCCCAGGATGCCGACCTGGAACCTATCCCCTGATCGAAGAAGAAGCAGAAGAAGAACTCCAACACAAGCAAACATCGCTCTCGCGTCATGATCATCGCACAACCTGTACCTGCAACTGGTGGTGTAGTAATCTGTGAGCCACGAGGACTCAGCAATCCCATTACCATGGGTATCAAGACTAACAAAGCTAACATGGGAAAGGAAGGGGTAAAGTGGTGAGGTTGCAGCAGCGACTAAGCATGATATGGTGGCTAACATACGCAAATGAGAGCGAGAAGAGAAACAAAGGAACGGTCGTCAACTAGTCATGATCAAGAAGTGATCCTGAACTCCTACTTACGCCAGACAGAACCCGGAAACCGTGTTCTCCGCTCGATCAACCCCGAAAAGAGACACTCACGGTTACGCATACAGTTGGTGTATTTTAATTAAGCTCAACTTCGGGTTTTCTACAACGGACATTAACAAATTCCCATCTCGCCACATAACCGCGGGCACGGCTTTCGAAAGTTCAAACCCTGCAGGGTGTCCCAACTTAGCCCATGATAAGCTCTCGCGATCAACGAAGGATATTCCTTCTCCCGGAAGACCCGATCAGTCTGGAATCCGGCTACAAGACATTTCGACGGCAATAAAACAAGACCAGCAAAGCCGCCGGATGTGCCGACAAATCCTGATAGGAGCTGCACATATCTCGGTCTCGTGGCACACCGGATGAGCCAGACGTCGAGTTGGCATAAACCCTGATTGCCCAGGCGCGGACATCGCTTCGATTTGGACCAGCACTCGAAGGAGAACTGGCCCGGGGCTAAAATAAAGATGACCCTCGGGCTCCGAAACCCAAGGGAAAAAGGGCATAGGTGAGGCAAATGGTAAAACCAATGTTGGGCCTTCCGGAGGAGTCTTATTCAAAGCGAACTGTCAAGGGGTCCCATAAATCACCCGACCGCGTTAGGGACGCAAAAATCCGGGAACATAACACCGATATGACGGAAACTAGGGCGGCAAGAGTGGAACAAAACACGGGCATAAGGCCGAGCCTTCCACCCTTTACCAAATATATAGATGCATTAATTAAATAAGATATATTGTGATATCCCAACAAGTAAACATGTTCCAACAAGGAACAACATCTCCATGTTCCAACAAGGAACAAACTTCATCTTCAGCTGCAACTAACAACGCTATAAGAGGGCTGAGCAAAGCGGTAACATAGCCAAACAACGGTTTGCTAGGAAGGGTAACAAAGGTTAGAGGTTCATGCAATTTGGGATGGCTTGATAAACAGGTAATAGGTAGCGCAGCATAGCGATAGAAACGAAGCAACTAGCATAGCAATGATAGTAGTGAGATCCAGGGTAGCGGTCATCTTGCTGAAATCCCGCAAGGAAGAAGAACGAGTCCATGAAGAAGATGAATGGATGAAGCCGAACCAAGCGTGAGACGAACGAATCCTCACGATCGCAACGAAACAGGAACTAACAAGAAGAAGCACACAACATAGTAAACACACCACACATGAACAAGACATGATGCACAACAAGCATGATGCATGACAAAGCTACATGAAGCTACTCATGGCAAGAGATGATGCAAACAAGAGCAACACATCAAGGCAAGTTTAAATGAGGCCGGAAACAACATATAACAAATCCGGTAAGTCCTCATATGCAAATTTCGTAATTGGTCCAGATCTGAATAAACCTTAAGTTCAAGTTGTTAAACAGCAATTTAAGATGCACCATGATGATCTACACGAAATTCTAGTCAAGTTACATATAAAGTTCATTAGATTCGAGACTACGGCCTAGAAGATATGAGCAAAACAAGATAAACATGGCATTGATGCAAAATGCATACAAACATCAAGCAAACACTTCAAAACAAGGATGCAACATGATAATATGAAACTACATGCAAAATCAAGCAAGTTTCATATAGGGCACACTCAAAACGGAGCAACGGTTCAACACATACACACAATACAAGTCATAGCAACAATCTGTCCATAACAGCAAGTAGGCATATTGCAAGCATCAAAACAACAAGCTACAGCATCCCAACATAATAACAAAAGACATGGGCATGATGTACAGGTAAAGCATTACAAAACATGAACACTGAGCTATCTCCAGAAACAACTAGAACATGCTCAAAATGACATGGCAAGATTGCAACTAATAACAGTTCAGACTTGCAGAAATTAACATCAGGTTGCAATGTTTAGAGCTATGAAACAACATGTTACAGGGACTTATCATGGCAAACAAAGGCATGGCATGGATCTACTAATTGCATAGAACAAAAAGTCCTTTAGTGACCATAAGCCAAAAAGGATCAGAAGATATGATGGCACCCATGTAAACATGGCAAGTACAACAATATAGCATGCAAGGATCAACTACAACAACCTTGGCAAAATTGAATAACATGTAAACAATCTGCCAGGAAACATTTTGTAGCAAAAGTAGAGCTCGATTGACTCAAGCTATGGCACTCCATAATTGCAAACAAGGGCATGGATGGATAGAGCAAAACATGTTTAACAAAACATCCTTACTTAAGTAACTCAAAATATGCATGGATCCGTCTGTAGCATCAAGCTAACATGGCATCAAAATATCAGCAAAACAGGGCTGAAATCAGCAACATCAAGACACCTAGTTTGCATGCTTGTTCTAGTCACCACATTGATCACAAAAATACATATCAAGCACCACTAGAAAGATGGCATGGCATATTACAAAACACATGTAGGACTCAAGTTCATAGGATGCACACATCAATCATGGCAAAAATGACAAAAGTGCAAGTTCTGATAAAAATCAGAAACTAACATCACATAGCACTCTTCCAACAGCATTTAGGGCATCAAGATGAGCTCGAATGAAAATGATGCAATGAAATTAAATGATCTACTCATCGAGACGAACACTTTGACATATTACACACGCAAAACGGAGCAACGATGACAGAGATATGATGCAATGAAAATGGAACAAAATGCCAAAAATGCTCGGGACTTGGATGAATTTTAGAGGGGGGGGGGGAAGTCAACCCTTGGCACGGTTTACGAGGAAGGCCGGATCTCGCCGGAACTTCACCGGAGAAGAGGCGACGGTGGCCGGAGTGAGATGGAAGGACCGGGAGGAGGCCGGAGAAGGGCGGGGCCGGCCGGATCTGGTCCGGCCCGACCGGATCCGGGCACCGGCGGCGAGGCGGCGGCTTGGGGACGCCGGAGAGGCGCGACCAAGCGAGGTCGACGCCACGGGAGGCGGCGGGGCGCGCAAGGCCGGAGGTCGCGGGCGGAGGGGCGAGGCGGCGCGGCTGGGGCGGGCGGCGAGCTCACGGCCGGGAGGCGCAATGGGCGTGGCGGCGGCCGCGGAGAGGCGGCAGAGGGCGGCGAGGGCGGCGGCCGCGCCGGCGCTGGAGGCGGGCGCCGGCGCGGGCGGCGCGCGGGTCAATGGGCACGGGCGGCCAAGGCATGGCGGGCGGGCTTGCCGGAGGGCCCAGACGGAAGGGAGCTCACAAGGGCGTGAGGAGGAGAGAGAGGGTCAGCGGGATGACGTGGCGGCCCCTGGTTGGGCGAGGGGCGGCACGTGTCCGTGGCAAGGCACGGACAGCGTCCGGCCATGGAGGAAGAAGAAGACTAGGGTTAGGGTAGAATTGATCCGCGAATTTTTGGAGGGGGAGGGCAATATATAGGTAGAGGGAGCTAGGAGAGTCCAAATGAGGTGCGGTTTTCGGCCACGCGATCGTGATCGAACGACCGAGAGCATGGAGGGGAGTTAGGTGGGTTTTGGGCCACTTAGAAAGGGGTGTTGGGCTGCAACAAAAGAGGGCTTTGCGGTTACCCGGTTAACCGTTGGAGTACCAAACGACCTCCAAATGATCCGAAACTTGACAGGCGGTCTACCGGTGCTATACCAAGGCCGCTTGACAAACCTCGGTCCATTCCGAGACCGTTTAACACCCGCACACGAAAAGAGGTAAAAGGGTGCCGGGAGACATAGGAGTGCCGGATTGCAAAACGGACAACGGGGAAAATGCTCGGATGCATGAGACGAACACGTATGCAAAATGAAATGCACATGATGACATGATATGAAATGCAGATGATGACATGGCAAAGAGAGACACGCAAGCACATGACATGGCAAAGACGGCGAATAACTGAAGGATACCTGGCGCATCGAATCCAGGGCGTTACACCGAACAACCTTCGGTACATCAAAACAAAAAAACTCATAATACAATCGTCACCAAAACTTTAAGCGTGCGGACCCTACGGGTTCGAGAACTATGTAGACATGACCGAGACACGTCTCCGGCCAATAGCCAATAGCGGAACCTGGATGCTCATATTGGCTCCTACATATTCTACGAAGATCTTTATCGGTCAAACCGCATAACTACATACGTTGTTCCCTTTGTCATCGGTATGTTACTTGGCCGAGATTCGATCGTCGGTATCTCAATACCTAGTTCAATCTCGTTACCGGCAAGTCTCTTTACTCGTTCCGTAATACATCATCCCGCAACTAACTCATTAGTTACAATGCTTGTAAGACTTATAGTGATGTGCATTACCGAGTGGGCCCAGAGATACCTGTCCGACAATCGGAGTGACAAATCCTAATCTCGAAATACGCCAACCCAACAAGTACCTTCGGATACACCTATAGAGCACCTTTATAATCACCCAGTTACGTTGTGACGTTTGGTAGCACACAAAGAGTTCCTCCGGTAAACGGGAGTTGCATAATCTCATAGTTATATGGACATGTATAAGCCATGAAGAAAGCAATAGCAACATACTAAACGATCAAGTGCTAAGCTAACGGAATGGGTCAAGTCAATCATATCATTCTCCTAATGATGTGATCCCGTTAATCAAATGACAACTCATGTCTATGGCTAGCAAACTCAACCATCTTTGATCAACGGGCTAGTCAAGTAGAGGCATACTAGTGACACTATGTTTGTCTATGTATTCACACATGTATTATGTTTCCGGTTAATACAATTCTAGCGTGAGTAATAAACATTTATCATGATATAAGGAAATAAATAATAACTTTATTATTTCCTATAGGGCATATTTCCTTCAGTATCAACATAAAACTAACCCTATAGTGTGATCCACGCGCGCGCTCATATGATGGGCACCAAAGGACAGCAACATAACCACAAGCAAATTAAATCAGTCATAGCAATTCATCAACCACCGACAGGACAACGAAAATCTACTCAGACATCATAGGATGGCAACGCATCATTGGATAATAATATGAAGCATAAAGCACCATGTTCAAGTAGAGGGTATAGCGGGTTGCGGGAGAGTGGACCGCTGTAGATAGAGGGGGGAAGGTGATGGAGATGTTGGTGAAGATGGCGTAGGTGTTGGTGAAGATCGCAGAGATGATGATGGGCCCGACGGTGTTCCGGCGCCACCGGAAGTGAGGGGGAGAGAGAGCCCCCCTCCTTCTTCTTCTTCCTTGACCTTCTCCCTAGATGGGAGAAGGGTTTCCCCTCTGGTCCTTGGCCTCCATGGCATGGGAGGGGCGAGAGCCCCTCCGAGATTGGATCTGTCTCTCTGTCTCTCTCTGTTTCTGCGCTCTCAGATCTGGCCTTTCACTGTTTCTTTTATAACCGGAGATCCGTAACTCCGATTGGGCTGAATTTTGGATACGATCTCTATCAGGAAATTAGCTTTCTTGCGGCGAAAGAAGGGCTCCAACCGCCTTACGGGGTGGCCACGAGGGTCCAGGGCGCGCCTGACCCCCTGGGGCGCGCCTCCTGCCTCGTGCCCCCCTCGGGCATCGTATCGCGTTGATTCTTCTTCCCAAAAATCACAAATATTCCAAAAACATCTCCGTTAGTTTTTATCCCATTTGGACTCCGTTTGATATGGGTTTTCTGTGAAACAAAAACATGCAATGCAGACGAGGCGGCACCGGGCCTTTGGATCAATATGTTAGTCCCAAAAATAGTATAAAAAGTTGCCAAAAGTATATGAAAGTTGTAGAATATTGGCATGGAACAATAAAACATTATAGATACGACGGAGACGTATCAATCCGTACCCGCGCTTTCCTGCCCGTAGCAGTCAGCGTCGCTCCAAAGCGTCAACGTCACATTCATTCCGGCCCAAAGCGGACACAACCTCTCATTGGAGCTGGCATTGCAATTGCGCGCTCGCTGAGAGCGCCGCCCGCTACATGCGGCTTCTCTCCGCATGACAACGATATTTGTCCTCCCCTGCTTGCTCCATTAAACTGGCGTGTCAACTGAGAAACCTACCTTGGAGCCCCGAGTGGCACACGTCCGGCCGACATTAAACACCCCGCGGGCTTGGTGCATAGCATCCATCCTCTATTTAACATGGCTAGGCTTCGGGCAAAATCTGCACCACACCTACGCTCTCCATCTCCTCTATGCACTAAACCCGCCATGACCTTGAGCTCCAAAGCCATGTGGGATGGCATCACCGACGAGCAGAAGAAGGAGCTCTCTGGCATTGCTGCCAGATGGTTGGACCGCCGAGCTAGCCGAATACAGGCTGGCTTGCCGGCCAACTCTCCGGATGGCAGCGACACTGAAGAACCAACGAAGGACGAGCCGACGCCACCCCCATCGCTGGTCCAAGCCGACATCACCATGGGCAAGGCATAGGAGGACGACACGGGCATCATGGCAGACGAGCACCGGTGCACAGAGGAGAAAGTCAATGACACGATCATTGTGGCGGGTGTGGACATGCACGAGCAGGAGGCTCTGTTCCTGTCCCACCGCTCCACTCGCGAAATCTGCCATGAGCGATGGGGGCACCGCGTCTTGCAGGCGGAGAAAGAGGATACCTACATGGAGATTGACGAGGCGGCGACAGAAGTTTATGACGGCAGGGACAACGCCGCTAGCTCCTTGTTGTGGCTACGCCCCGCTACCATGATGACAAAGCTGGCACATCCGTGGGCGCTGCCAACTCGGATGATTAGTAGAACATGGGAGGCCGCCGCCGTTCGGGTCCCAAGAAGGACACCGCCGCCACTGCGTCGGGCCTCACTGCCGGTGACTTGCCACATCGGCGGAGGCGTAGGCCACCACCACCGTGTTCCACCATTTATAAGCCAACCACTGATCCAGGCTTCAAGAAGGCTGATGTTATTCTTCCCCTCCCACCGAAGCATTACCTTCGGGGCTTAGGGCGGTCCGGTGAGATTGCTGCCGGACATAGCGAAGGTATAGGGTTGGCAACAGTCGCCGAGCTGGTCGATCATAGACTAGTTAGAATAGGTTAGCCTAGTCCGCTATATTTTAGTTAAAATATGTTTGAAACGTAAATGTTTGCATCCTCTTTAGATGAAAATCATCTGATTTATATATTATTAGCCTGGGTTGTAAAAAACTGATCTGAAATATATATGGCTATGGCTAGATAGCTGGCTCCTATCTCACTGTCCGTAAGAGCATCTCCAGCCGCGCCCCCAGGAAGACCTCCCCAGGCGTTTTTTTTCACGCCGGCGCTGGAAAAACGGCCCAGTCGCGCCCCCAGGAGCCCGATTTTTGCCAGCCTGTGCCGAAATCAGCGCCGGCGGACCCAGACCGAACCCGGCGCGCTGGGGCGCCTGGGGGCGCCTGGGCGAGTGGTTTTGGCGTGAAAAAGCCGCGTCAGCGACACCGCGCCTCGTCTTCACCAGACGCCTCGGTTCCCGCGAGGAATCAATGGCAAGGCTGCCGCCGCCGGTAAGCCTTGCCATTCATTCCTCGCGGCAGCGCGTCACGGGACAGCGCGCCGACGCCTCCCCTCCCTCACGGCTATATAAGTCGATGGCCTAGCCCGCCTGTGGCCACACCAGCCCAGCCCTCGCCGCCGAGCTATACCTCTCCCGAGCGCCGCCGAGCCTTCCCTCTCCCTCTCCTGAGCGCCGCCGCCTAGCCCCTCCCTCTCCCTCCCCTCCCTGATGGCCGAGGGTTTCCCCGGAGACGTGGCGGTGGCCAACGGCTTCGGCCGTCGTTCGCTCCGCGAACAGGAGTCCTCGCTCCTGTTCCAGGCGAACATCCCGGCGCCGCCAGACATGCGCGCCGGGCCGACGGGCTGGAGGCTCAGCAATGGGGGAGTGCCCATTCCCCCATAGCCCGACGCCGTCAACAAGCCATCGTACTTCGCCTACGTGGTCGAGATCACGCGCGCCTCCCTCACCAAGGCCGAGCTCTCCCTCCCCCAGTACGCCGCCGACAACACCGTGGCTTGGGCGGCGTACTTCCAGCGCCGCCAGCAGCAGCGGCTGGTGTCCACCAACAGGGCGCCGGTGGTCTGCGGCCTGAAGAACAGCGAGGGGTGTCACCTCTGGTAGGGCGTCCCCGGCCGCACCCTCGACGGCGTGCTGGCGCACATCGAGGGCGGCAACAACCCACCGTTGGCGTACCCCCCGGCGAGGATGTTGGGGATCGTAGCAGAAATTAAAATTTTCTACGCATCACCAAGATCAATCTATGGAGTCATCTAGCAACAGGAGAGAGAGGAGTGCATCTACATACCCTTGTAGATCGCGAGCGGAAGCGTTCAAGAGAACGGGGTTGATGGAGTCGTACTCGTCGTGATCCAAATCACCGATGACCAAGCGCCGAACGGACGGCACCTCCGCGTTCAACACACGTACGGTTGGGAAGACGTCTCCTCCTTCTTGATCCGGCAAGGGGGAATGAGAGGTTGATGGAGATCGAGCAGCACGACGGCGTGGTGGTGGAAGCATCGGGGATCTCGGCAGGGCTTCACCAAGCTCAGCGAGAGGGAGAGGTGTTACGGGGGAGAGGGAGGCGCCAAGGGCTTGGGTGTGCAGCCCTCCCTCCCCCCTTCTATACATAGGGGTCCTGGGGGGGCGCCGGCCCCTAGAGATCCCATCTCAAGGGGGGGCGGCCAAAGGGGGGGACTTGCCCCCCAAGTCAAGTGGGGCGCCCCCACCCCTAGGGTTCCCAACCCTAGGCGCAGGGGAGGCCCAAGGGGGCGCACCAGCCCACCAGGGGCTGGTTCCCTTTCGCACTTCAGCCCATGGGGCCCTCCGGGATAGGTGGCCCCATCCGGTGGACCCCCGGGACCCTTCCGGTGGTCCCGGTACAATACCGGTGACCCCCGAAACTTTCCCGGTGGCCGAAACTGGACTTCCTATATACAAATCTTTACCTCCGGACCATTCCGGAACTCCTCGTGACGTCTAGAATCTCATCCGGGACTCTGAACAACTTTCGGGTTACCGCATACTAATATCTCTACAACCCTAGCGTCACCGAACCGTAAGTGTGTAGACCTTACGGGTTCGGGAGACACGCAGACATGACCGAGACGACTCTCTGGTCAATAACCAATAGCGGGATCTGGCCCATATTGGCTCCCACATGCTCCTCGATGATCTCATCGGATGAACCACGATGTCGAGGATTCAATCAATCCCGTATACAATTCCCTTTGTCAGTCGGTAGGTTACTTGCCCGAGATTCGATCGTCGGTATCCCAATACATCTTTCAATCTCGTTACCGGCAAGTCACTTTACTTGTACCGTAATGCATGATCCCGTGACCAACCACTTGGTCACATTAAGCTCATTATGATGATGCATTACCGAGTGGGCCCAGAGATACCTCTCCGTCATACGGAGTGAGAAATCCCAGTCCCGATCCGTGCCAACCCAACAGACACTTCGGAGTTACCTGTTGTGTACCTTTATAGCCACCCAGTTATGTTGTGACATTTGGTACACCCAAAGCACTCCTACGATATCCGGGAGTTGCACGATCTCATGGTCTAAGGAAATTATACTTGACATTAGAAAAGCTCTAGTAGACAAACTACACGATCTTTATGCTATGCTTAGGATTGGGTCTTGTCCATCACAGCATTCTCCCAATGATGTGATCCTGTTATCAATGACATCAAATGTCCATGGTCAGGAAACCGTAACCATCCATTGATCAACGAGCTAGTCAACTAGAGGCTCACTAGGGACATGTTGTTGTCTATGTATTCACACATGTATTACGATTTCCGGATAACACAATTATAGCATGAACAATAGACAATTATCATGAACAAGGAAATATAATAATCATTTTATTATTGCCTCTAGGGCATATTTCTAATAGTCTCCCACTTGCACTAGAGTCAATAATCTAGTTACATTGTGATGAATCGAACACCCATAGAGTTCCGGTGTTGATCATGTTTTGCTCGCGGAAGAGGTTTAGTCAACGGATCTGCGACATTCAGATCTGTATGCACTTTGCAAATATCTATGTCTCCATCTTGAACATTTTCACGTATGGAGTTGAAGCAACGCTTGATGTGCCTGGTCTTCTTGTGAAACCTGGGCTCCTTGGCAAGGGCAATGGCTCCAGTGTTGTCACAGAAGAGAGTCATCGGCCCCGACGCATTGGGAATAACTCCTAGATCGGTAATGAACTCATTCATCCAGATTGCTTCATGTGCTGCCTCCGAGGCTACCATGTATTCCGCTTCACATGTAGATCCCGCCACGACGCTTTGCTTGCAACTGCACCAGCTTACTGCCCCACCATTCAAAATAAACATGTATCCGGTTTGTGACTTGGAGTCATCCAGATCTGTGTCGAAGCTAGCATCGGTGTAACCCTTTACGATGAGCTCTTTGTCACCTCCATAAACGAGAAACATATCCTTAGTCCTTTTCAGGTACTTCAGGATGTTCTTGACCGCTATCCAGTGTTCCATGTCGGGATTACTTTGGTACCTTCCTACCAAACTTACGGCAAGGTTTACATCAGGTCTGGTACACAGCATGGCATACATGATAGACCCTATGGCCGAGGCATAGGGGATGACACTCATCTTTTCTCTATCTTCTGCCATGGTCGGACATTGAGCCGAGCTCAATTTCACACCTTCCAACACAGGCAAGAACCCCTTCTTGGACTGATCCATATTGAACTTCTTCAATATCTTATCAAGGTATGTGCTTTGTGAAAGACCTATGAGGTGTCTTGATCTATCTCTATAGATCTTGATGCCTAATATTTAAGCAGCTTCTCCAAGGTCCTTCATTGAAAAACACTTATTCAAGTAGGCCTTTATGCTCTCCAAGAGTTCTATATCATTTCCCATCAACAGTATGTCATCCACATATAATATGAGAAATGCTACAGAGATCCCACTCACTTTCTTGTAAACGCAGGCTTCTCCATAAGTGTGCATAAACTCAAACGCTTTGATCATTTCATCAAAGCGAATGTTCCAACTCCGAGATGCTTGCACCAGCCCATAGATGGAGCGCTGGAGCTTGCACACCTTTTTAGCATTGTTAGGATCGACAAAACCTTCCGGCTGCATCATATACAATTCTTCCTTAAGAAAACCGTTAAGGAATGCCGTTTTGACGTCCATTTGCCATATCTCATAATCGTAGAATGCGGCAATTGCTAACATGATTCGGACGGACTTAAGCTTCGCTACGGGTGAGAAGATCTCATCGTAGTCAACCCCTCGAACTTGTCGATAACCCTTAGCGACAAGTCGAGCTTTGTAGATGGTAACATTACCATCCGCGTCCGTCTTCTTCTTAAAGATCCATTTATTTTCTATCGTCGCCGATCATCGGGCAAGTCTGTCAAAGTCCATACTTTGTTTTCATACATGGATCCTATCTCGGATTGCATGGCTTCAAGCCATTTGTTGGAATCTGGGCCCGCCATCGCTTCTTCATAGTTCGAAGGTTCACCGTTGTCTAACAACATGATTTCCAGGACGGGGTTGCCATACCATTCTGGTGTGGAACGTGTCCTCGTGGACCTACGAAGTTCAGTAGCAACTTGATCCGAAGTACCTTGATCATCATCATTAACCTCCTATCTAGCCGGTGCAGGCACCACAGGAACATCTTCCTGAGTTCGCTACTTTCCGCTTCAAGAGGCAGTACTTCATCAAGTTCTACTTTCCTCCCACTTACTTCCTTCGAGAGAAACTTTTTCTCCAGAAAGGACCCGTTCTTGGAAACAAAGATCTTGCCTTCGGATCTGAGGTAGAAGGTATACCCAATGGTTTCCCTAGGGTATCCTATGAAGACGCATTTTTCCGACTTGGGTTCGAGCTTTTCAGGTTGAAGTTTCTTGACATAAGCATCGCATCCCCAAACTTTTAGAAACGATAGCTTAGGTTTCTTCCCAAACCATAATTCACACGGTGTCATCTCAACAGATTTCGACGGAGCCCTATTTAAAATGAACGCGGCAGTCTCTAAAGCATGGCCCCAAAATGAAAGCTGTAGATCAGTAAGAGACATCATAGATCGCACCATATCCAATAGAGTGCGATTACGACGTTCGGACACACCATTACGCTGAGGTGTTCCAAGCGGCGTGAGTTGTGAAATGATTCCACATTTCATTAAGTGTGTGCCAAATTCATGACTTAAATATTCCCCTCCACGATCTGATTGTAAGAACTTTATTTTTCTATCACGTTGATTTTCAACCTCACTCTGAAATTCCTTGAACTTTTCAAAGGTCTCAGACTTGTGTTTCATTAAGTAGACATACCCATATCTACTCAAGTCATCAGTGAGGGTGAGAACATAACGATAGCCACCGCGTGCCTCAACGCTCATTGGACCGCACACATCAGTATGTATGATTTCCAATAAGTTGGTTGCTCGCTCCATTGTTCCGGAGAACGGAGTCTTGGTCATTTTACCCATAAGGCATGGTTCGCACGTGTCAAATGATTTGTAATCAAGAGACTCCAAAAGTCCATCTACATGGAGCTCCTTCATGCGTTTGACACCAATGTGACCAAGGCGGCAGTGCCACAAGTATGTGGGACTATAATTATCAACCTTACATCTTTTGGTATTCACACTATGAATATGTGTAACATCACGTTCGAGATTCATTAAGAATACACCATTGACCAGCGGGTCATGACCATAAAACATATCTCTCATATAAATAGAACAACCATTATTCTCGGATTTAAATGAGTAGCCATCTCGTATTAAACGAGATCTAGATACAATGTTCAAGCTCAAAGCTGGCACTAAATAACAATTATTGAGGTTTAAAACTAATCCCGTAGGTAAATGTAGAGGTAGCGTGCCGACGGCGATCACATCGACCTTGGAACCATTCCCGACGCCAAGATCGTCACCTCGCCCTTCGCCAGTCTCCGCTTATTCCGCAGCTCCTGTTTTGAGTTACAAATATGAGCAACCGCACCGGTATCAAATACCCAGGAGTTACTACGAGTACTGGTAAGGTACACATCAATTACATGTATATCACATATACCTTTGGTGTTGCCGGCCTTCTTGTCCGCTAAGTACTTGGGGCAGTTCCACTTCCAGTGACCACTTCCCTTGCAATAGAAACACTCAGTCTCGGGCTTGGGTCCATTCTTTGGTTTCTTCCCGGCAGCTTGCTTGCCGGGCGCGGCACCTCCCTTGCCGTCGGAGGGAGTTCCGGACTAGGGGTGTCCGGATAGCCGAACTATCATCATCGGCCGGACTCCAAGACTATGAAGATACAAGATTGAAGACTTCGTCCCGTGTCCGCATGGGACTTTCCTTGGCGTGGAAGGCAAGCTTGGCGATACGGACATGTAGATCTCCTACCATTGTAACCGACTCTGTGTAACCCTAACCCTATTTGGTGTCTATATAAACCGAAGGGTTTTAGTCCGTAGGACGAACAACAAACATACCATAGGCTAGCTTCTAGGGTTTAGCCTCTTTGATCTCGTGGTAGATCCACTCTTGTAACACACATCATCAATAATAATCAAGCCGGACGGAGGGTGTTACCTCGATCAAGAGGGCCCGAACCTGGGTAAAACATCGTGTCCCTTGTCTCCTGTTACCATCCGCCTAGACGCATAGTTCGGGACCCCCTACCCGAGATCCGCCGGTTTTGACACCGACATTGGTGCTTTCATTGAGAGTTCCTCTGTGTCGTCACTGATAGGCCAGATGGCTCCTTCGATCATCAACAACAACGCGGTCCAGGGTGAGACTTTTCTCCTCGGACGGATCTTCGTGTTCGGCGGCTTTACACTGCGGGCCAATTAAGCAGCCATCTGGAGTAGATCGAAAGCTACGCCCCTGGCCGTCAGGTCAGATTTGGAAGTTTAAACTATACGGCAGATATCCGCGGAGACTTGATCTTCGACGGATTCGAGCCACAGCCAAGCGTGTCGCACTGTCTCGATGGGCATGATCTAGCTCTGCAGCCGAATAGTGCCCAGGAGGCCGCACCAGAATCCGCTCCGACCCTTAATCCGGAGCCGGATTCTGTTGGGGAACGTAGTAATTTCAAAATTTTCCTACGAACACGCAAGACCATGGTGATGGCATAGCAACGAGAGGGGAGAGTGTCCGTCCACGTACCCTCGTAGACCGAAAGCGGAAGCGTTATAACAACGCGGTTGATGTAGTCGTACGTCTTCACGATTCGACCGATCCAAGCACCGAACGACGGCACCTCCGAGTTCTGCACACGCTCAGCTCGATGGCGATCCCGGACTCCGATCCGGCAAAGTGTCGGGATGAGTTCCACAAGACGACGGCGTGGGACGATGTTGATGCTCCACCGACGCAGGGCTTCGCCTAAGCTCCGCTGACGATATGACTTCTCCGGCGCAGAGCTTCGCCCAAGCTCTACTGACGATATGACCGAAGTGGAATATGGTGGAAGGGCACCGCACACGGCTAAGGAACGATCCGTAGATCAACTTGTGTGTTGGGGTGCCCCCTGCCCCGTGATATAAAGGAGCAAGGGAGGAGGTGGCGGCCTAGGAGGGCGCACCAGGGGGAGTCCTACTCCCACCGAGTAGGACTCCTCCTTTCCTAGTAGGAGTAGGAGAGTAGGAAGGGGAAGGGAGGAAGGTGCGGCCCCTCCCTAGTCCAATTCGGACTAGGCCTTGGGGCGCGCGGCCTGCCCTAGGCAGCCCTTCTCTCTTTCCGCAGGGCCCAATAAGGCCCAATACTTCTCCCCGGCGAATTCCCGTAACTCTCCGGTACTCCGAAAAATACCCGAATCATTCGGAACCTTTCCGAACTCCGAATATAGTCGTCCAATATATCGATCTTTACGTCTCGAGCATTTCGAGACTCCTCGTCATGTCCCCGATCTCATCCGGGATTCCGAACTCCTTCGGTACATCAAAACTCATAAACTCATAATATAACTGTCATCGAAACCTTAAGCGTGCGGACCCTACGGGTTCGAGAACTATGTAGACATGACCTAGAACTATTCTTGGTCAATAACCAATAGCGGAACCTGGATGCCCATATTGGCTCCTACATATTCTCTGAAGATCTTTATCGGTCAAACCGCATAACAACATACTTTGTTCCCTTTGTCATCGGTATGTTACTTGCCGAGATTCGATCGTCGGTATCCAATACCTAGTTCAATCTCGTTATGGCAAGTCTCTTTACTCGTTCCGTAATACATCATCTCATAACTAACTCATTAGTTACAATGCTTGCAAGGCTTAGGTGATGAGTATTACCGAGAAGGCCCAGAGATACCTCTCGACAATCGGAGTGACAAAACCTAATCTCGAAATACGCCAACCCAACATGTACCTTTGGAGACACCTGTAGTACTCCTTTATAATCACCCGATTACGTTGTGACGTTTGGTAGCACCCAAAGTGTTCCTCCGGTAAACGGGAGTTGCATAATCTCATAGTTTACAGGAACATGTATAAGTCATGAAGAAAGCAATAGCAACATACTAAACGATCATGTGCTAGGCTAACGGAATGGATCATGTCAATCACATCATTCTCCTAATGATGTGATCCCGTTAATCAAATGACAACTCATGTCTATGGCTAGGAAACTTAACCATCTTTGATTCAACGAGCTAGTCAAGTAGAGGCATACTAGTGACACTATGTTTGTCTATGTATTCACACATGTATTATGTTTCCGGTTAATACAATTCTAGCATGAATAATAAACATTTATCATGAAATAAGGAAATAAATAATAACTTTATTATTGCCTCTAGGGCATATTTCCTTCAGTCTCCCACTTGCACTAGAGTCAATAATCTAGTTCACATCGCCATGTGATTTAACATCAATAGTTCACATCTATATGTGGTTAACACCCATAGTTCACATCGACATGTGACCAACACCCAAAGGGTTTACTAGAGTCAGTAATCTAGTTCACATCGCTATGTGATTAACACCCATAGAGTACTAAGGTGTGATGATGTTTTGCTTGTGAGATAATTTTAGTCAACGGGTCTGTCACATTCAGAGCCGTAAGTATTTTGCAAATTTCTATGTCTACAATGCTCTGCACGGAGCTACTCTAGCTAATTGCTCCCACTTTCAATATGTATCCAGATTGAGACTCAGAGTCATCTAGATTAGTGTTTAAAACTTGCATCGACGTAACCCTTTACGACAAACCTTTTTTCACTTCCATAATCGAGAAACATATCCTTATTCAACTAAGGATAATTTTGACCGCTGTCCATTGATCTACTCCTAGATCACTATTGCACTCCCTTGCCAATCTTAATGGTAGGGTATGCAATAGATCTGGTACATGACATGACTTACTTTATAGAACCTATGGCTGATGCATAGGGAATGACTTTCATTCTCTTTCTATCTTCTGCCGTGGTCGGGTTTTGAGTCTTACTCAATCTCACACCTTGTAACACAGGCAAGAACTCTTTCTTTGACTGTTCCATTTTGAACTACTTCAAAAATCTTGTCAAGGTATGTATTCATTGAAAAACTTATCAAGCGTCTTTGATCTATCTCTATAGATCTTGATGCTCAATATGTAAGCAGCTTCACCGAGGTCCTTCTTTGAAAAACTCCTTTCAAATACTCCTTTATGCTTTGCAGAATAATTCTACATTATTTCCGATCAACAATATGTCATTCACATATACTTATCAGAAATGCTGTAGTGCTCCCACTCACTTTCTTGTAAATACAGGCTTACGCAAAAGTCTGTATAAAACCATATGCTTTGATCACACTATCAAAGCGTTTATTCCAACTCGAGATGCTTGCACCGGTCCATAGATGGATCATTGGAGCTTGCATATTTTGTTAGCTCCTTTAGGATTGACAAAACCTGGGTTGCATCATATACAACTCTTCTTTAATAAATCCATTAAAGAATGTAGTTTTGACATCCATTTGCCAGATTTCATAAAATGTGGCAATTGCTAACATGATTCGGACAGACTTAAGCATCGCTACAGTTGAGAAAATCTCATTGTAGTCAACACCTTGAACTTGTTGAAAACCTTTTTTGTGACAAGTCGAGCTTTGTAGATAGTAACACTACTATCAGTGTCCGTCTTCCTCTTGAAGATCCATTTATTCTCAATGGCTTGCCGATCATCGGGCAAGTCAACCAAAGTCCATACTTTGTTCTCATACATGGATCCCATCTCAGATTTCATGGCTTCCACCATTTCGCGGAATCTGGGCTCATCATCGCTTCCTCATAGTTCGCAGGTTCATCATGGTCTAGTAACATGACTTCTAGAATAGGATTACCGTACCACTTTGGTGCGGATCTTACTCTGGAAGACCTACGAGGTTTTGTAGCAACTTGATCTGAAGTTTTATGATCATCATCATTAACTTCCTCACTAATTGGTTGTAGGAATCACTTGAACTGATTTCTGTGATGAACTACTCTCCAATAAGGGAGAAGGTACAATTACCTCATCAAGTTCTACTTTCCTCCCACTCACTTCTTTCGAGAGAAAACTTCTTCTCTAGAAAGGATCCATCTTAGCAACAAATATCTTGCTTTCGGATCTGTGTTAGAAGGTGTACCCAATAGTTACCTTTGGGTATTCTATGAAGACGCACTTCTCGGTTTGGGTTCAAGCTTATCGGTGAAAACTTTTTCACATAAGCATCACAACTCCAAACTTTAAGAAACGACGACTTAGGTTTCTTCGCTAAACCATAGTTCATACGGTGTCATCTCAACGGTTTTAGATGGTGCCCTATTAAACGTGAATGCAGCTGTCTCTAATGCATAACCCAAAACGATAGTGGCAAATCGGTAAGATACATCATAGATCGCACCATATCCAATAAAGTGCGGTTACGACGTTCGGACACACCATTATGTTGTGGTGTTCCATGTGGCGTGAGCTGTGAAACTATTCCACTTTGTTTTAATTGAAGACCAAACTCGTAACTCAAATATTCTCCTCCACGATCAGATCGTAGAAACTTTATTTTCTTATTACGATGATTCTCCACTTCACTCTGAAATTATTTGAACTTTTCAAATGTTTCAGACTTGTGCTTCATTAAGTAGATATACTCATATCTGCTCAAATTATCTTGTGAAGGTCGAAAATAACGATACTTGCCGTGAGCCTTAACACTCATCGAACCGCATACATCAGTATGTATTATTTCCAATAAGTCAGTTGCTCGCTCCATTGTTCCGGAGAACGGAGTCTTTAGTCATCTTGCCCATAAGGCATGGTTCGCAAGCATCAAGTGATTCATAATCAAGTGATTCCAAAATCCCATCAGCATGGAGTTTCTTCATGCGCTTTACACAATATGACCTAAACGGCAGTGCCACAAATAAGTTGCACTATCATTATTAACTTTGCATCTTTTGGCATCAATTTTATGAATATGTGTATTACTACGATCGAGATCCAACAAACTATTTTTATTGGGTGTATGACCATTGAAGGTTTTATTCATTTAAACAGAACAACAATTATTCTTTGACTTTAAATGAATAACCGCTTTTGAAAACTATTTTCATTGGGTGTATGACCATCGAAGGTTTTATTCATTTAAACAGAACAACAATTATTCTTTGACTTTAAATGAATAACTGTTTTGCAATAAACATGATCAATTCATATTCATGCTCAACGCAATCACCAAATAACATTTATTTAGGTTTAATACTAATCCCGAAAGTATAGGGATTGTGCGATGATGATCATATCAATCTTGGAACTACTTCCAACACTCATCGTCACTTCCCCTTCAAATAGTTTCTGTTAATTATGCTACTACCGTTTCGAGTTACTACTCTTAGCAACTGAACCAGTATCAAATACCGAGGGGTTGCTATGAACACTAGTAAAATATACATCAATAATCTGTATATCAAATATACCTTTGTTCACTTTGCCATCCTTCTTATCCGCCAAACACTTGGGGTAGTTCCGCTTCCAGTGACTAATTCCATTGTAGCAAAAGCACTTAGTCTCAGGCTTAGGTCCAGACTTGGGCTTATTCACTCGAGTAGCAACTTGCTTGCCGTTCTTTTTGAAGTTCCCCTTCTTCCCTATGCCCTTTTCCTTGAGACTAGTGGTCTTGTCAATCATCAACACTTGATGCTCTTTTCTTGATTTCTACCTTCGTTGATTTCAGCATCACGAAGAGCTTGGGAATTACTTTTGTCATCCCTTGCATATTATAGTTCATCACGAAGTTCTACTAACTTGGTGATGGTGACTAGAGAATTACATCAATCACTATCTTATCCGGAAGATTAACTCCCACTTGATTCAAGCGATTGAAGTACCCAGACAATCTGAGCACATGCTCACTAGTTGAGCGATTCTCCTCCATCTTTTAGCTATAGAACTTGTTGGAGACTTCATATCTCTCAACTCGGGTATTTGCTTGAAATATTAACTTCAATTCCTGGAACATCTCATATGGTCCATGACGTTCAAAACGTCTTTGAAGTCCCGATTCTAAGCCGTTTAGTATGGTGCACTAAACTATCAAGTAGTCATCATATTGAGCTAGCCAAACGTTCATAACGTCTGCATTTGCTCCTGCAATAGGTCTGTCACCTAGCGGTGCATTAAGGACATAATACTTACGTGGCAATGAGGATAAACCTCAGATCACGGATCTAATCCGCATCATTGCTACTAACATTTTTCAACATAATTTTTCTCTAGGAACATATCAAAACAAACATATAAAAGCATAGGGAAGCAACAACGCGAGCTATTGATCTACAACATAATTTGCAAAATACTACCAGGACTAAGTTCATGATAAATTTAAGTTCAATTAATCATAATATTTAAGAACTCCCACTTAGACAGACATCTCTCTAGTCATCTTAAGTGATTACGTGATCCAAATCAACTAAACCATGTCCGATCATCACGTGAGATGGAGTAGTTTCAATGGTGAACATCACTATGTTGATCATATCTACTATATGATTCACGCCGACCTTTCGGTCTCCGTGTTCCGAGGCCATATCTGTTATATGCTAGGCTCGTCAAGTTTAACTCGAGTATTCGGCGTGCGCAACTGTTTTGCACCCGTTGTAGATGGACGTAGAACTTATCACACCCGATCATCACGTGGTGTCCGGGTACTACGAACTTTGGCAGCGGTGCATACTCAGGGAGAACACGTCTTGATAATTTTTAGTGAGAGATCATCTTATAATGCTACCGTCAATCTAAGCAAGATAAGATGCATAAAGGATAAACATCACATGCAATCAATATAAGTGATATGATATGGCCATCATCATCTTGTGCTTGTGATCTCCATCTCAAGCACCGTCGTGATCACCATCGTCACCGCGCGACACCTTGATCTCCATCGTAGCATCGTTGTCGCCTCGCCAACTATTGCTTCTAGGACTATCGCCATCGCTTAGTGATAAAGTAAAGCAATTACATGGCGTTTGCATTTCATACAATAAAGCGACAACCATATGGCTCCTGCCGATTGCCGATAACTCGGTTACAAAACATGATCATCTCATACAATAAAATATAGCATCACGTCTTGACCACATCATATCACAACATGCCCTGCAAAAACAAGTTAGACGTCCTCTACTTTGTTGTTGCAAGTTTTACGTGGCTGCTACGGGCTGAGCAAGAACCGTTCTTACCTACGCATCAAAACCACAACGATAGTTTGTCAAGTTGGTGCTGTTTTAACCTTCGCAAGGACCGGGCGTAGCCACACTCAGTTCAACTAAAGTGAGAGAGGCAGACACCGCCGGTCACCTTTAAGCAACGAGTGCTCGGCGGTGAAACCAGTCTCGGCGTAAGCGTCTGGCGTAATGTCGGTCCGGCCGCTTCATCTCACAATACCGCCAACCAAAGTATGACATGCTGGTAAGCAGTATGACTTATATCGCCCACAACTCACTTGTGTTCTACTCGTGCACATGACATCAACGCATAAAACCAGGCTCGGATGCCACCGCTTTGTTGGGGAACGTAGTAATTTCAAAATTTTCCTACGAACACGCAAGACCATGGTGATGGCATAGAAACGAGACGCGAGAGAGTCCCACCACGAACCCTCGTAGACCGAAAGCGAAGCGTTATAACAACGCGGTTGATGTAGTCGACGTCTTCACGATTCGACCGATCCAAACACCGAACGTCACGGCACCTCCGAGTTCTGCACACGTTCAGCTCGATGGCGATCCCGGACTCCGATCCAGCAAAGTGTCGGGGATGAGTTCCACAAGACGACGGCGTGGTGACGATGTTGATGCTCCACCGACGCAGGGCTTCGCCTAAGCTCCGCGACAATATGACTTCTCCGGCGCAGAGCTTCGCCTAAGCTCTACGACGATATGACCGAAGTGGAATATGGTGGAAGGGGGCACCGCACACGGCTAAGGAACGATCCGTAGATCAACTTGTGTGTTCTGGGGTGCCCCCCTGCCCCCGTATATAAAGGAGCAAGGGAGGAGGTGGCCGGCCTAGGAGGGGGCGCACCAAGGGGGGAGTCCTACTCCCACCGGGAGTAGGACTCCTCCTTTCCTAGTAGGAGTAGGAGAGTAGGAAGGGGAAGGGAGGAAGGGGTGCGGCCCCTCCCCCTAGTCCAATTCGGACTAGGCCTTGGGGGGGCGCGCGGCCTGCCCTAGGCAGCCCCTCTCTCTTTCCCGCAGGGCCCAATAAGGCCCAATACTTCTCCCCGGCGAATTCCCGTAACTCTCCGGTACTCGAAAAATACCGAATCATTCGAACCTTTCCGAACTCGAATATAGTCGTCCAATATATCGATCTTTACGTCTCGACCATTTCGAGACTCCTCGTCATGTCCCCGATCTCATCCGGGATTCCGAACTCCTTCGGTACATCAAAACTCATAAACTCATAATATAAGCATCGCTTGAAACCTTAAGCGTGCGGACCCTACGGGTTCGAGAACTATGTAGACATGACCTAGAACTATTCTTGGTCAATAACCAATAGCGGAACCTGGATGCCCATATTGGCTCCTACATATTCTATGAAGATCTTTATCGGTCAAACCGCATAACAACATACTTTGTTCCCTTTGTCATCGGTATGTTACTTGCCCGAGATTCGATCGTCGGTATCCAATACCTAGTTCAATCTCGTTACCGGCAAGTCTCTTTACTCGTTCCGTAATACATCATCTCATAACTAACTCATTAGTTACAATGCTTGCAAGGCTTAGGTGATGAGTATTACCGAGAAGGCCCGTAGATACCTCTCGACAATCGGAGTGACAAAACCTAATCTCGAAATACGCCAACCCAACATGTACCTTTGGAGACACCTGTAGTACTCCTTTATAATCACCCAGTTACGTTGTGACGTTTGGTAGCACCAAAGTGTTCCTCCGTAAACGGGAGTTGCATAATCTCATAGTTTACAGGAACATGTATAAGTCATGAAGAAAGCAATAGCAACATACTAAACGATCATGTGCTAGGCTAACGGAATGGGTCATGTCAATCACATCATTCTCCTAATGATGTGATCCCATTAATCAAATGACAACTCATGTCTATGGCTAGGAAACTTAACCATCTTTGATTCAACGAGCTAGTCAAGTAGAGGCATACTAGTGACACTATGTTTGTCTATGTATTCACACATGTATTATGTTTCCGGTTAATACAATTCTAGCATGAACAATAAACATTTATCATGAAATAAGGAAATAAATAATAACTTTATTATTGCCTCTAGGGCATATTTCCTTCAGATTCCCCGATCGAGGACGAGTGGTTGGACACCGCCTCGGGGGCTTTAATCTCTACGGCGATCGAGCCGAACTCCATCCCTGTCCTTTGCGAAGACCTCGACTCCAGGGTGCCGAACTCCTCTCGGGCTCAACCCTCCGCCCTTGCCAATCGAATCCGATTGGGCGCCTGTTATGGAGTTCACGGTACGCGGACATCTTTCGACACTCGCCCTTTGGCAACATCCTGAATTCACTAAAGTCTCTCTCTTTATCCGGAAAGCCCTGGCCGGACCACGGTCAGTAAGGGTGGGATACGGACGACGAAGAAATTCAACGCCCACCCACCACCCACTTCATAGCCACTGTCGATAGCCTACACGACGTGCTCGATTTCGACTCCGAAGACATCGACGGTATGGACGACGATGTAGGAGACAACAATGAACCAGCACCTATAGGATGTTGGACAACCTCATCCCATGATGTATACATGGTGGATACACCTAAAGGAAATGAAGACGAGGAACAACGGGACGCCACGAAGGATAAATCCCTCGAAAAGCAGTCAAAACGGCAACGTAAACGCCGAACAAAGTCCCGCCTCAACAAAGACCCAGCCATAGAGCAGGGCGAACCGGTGGACAACAAACAAGCTATCGAGCAATCGTCCAAACAAGACAACTTGGATAAACAATCCGTCCCCGGCGAAGACAACAGTCCGGACGATCTCACGCCGGACAAACCATTGGAACAAAATGACCTCCAGAAAAGGCTAAATGCCGCTGGCGTAACTGAAAAAAGAAGAAGCGGAAGCTCAAAAGCGATGGAAGATGCACTCGAGATTAGATGGAGCAAAGTATTCAGCACCGCAGATAAGTAAGTCGACGATCGCCGAACAAAGAGCTACCGAAAGAAAGCTACTGCCCGAATTCGACGAGGAGGACTTAGAGCCCTCATAATTAAAAAGCAAGAAGGCCACCTGGTCGGATGGACGACCTCACGGCAAAAAGAGAGCGGCGAATGGTGCCGCACACAAGCCAATATGCGATCCGCCTAAGGATTCACATCAAAAGGATGGCCCAGTTAGGTCCATCTATGGGCCAAGAAAGCACGCTCGTCAAAGCAATGCAACAAGCCAAAATTCCGAAAACCACGGCACACCCAAATATAGGGCGCGCACACCCCTATGTTTCACCGATGAGGTCTTTGGATCATGAATTCCTCAAGAGGATTCAAACCCGTAAACATAGAGGCATACGACGGAACAACAGACCACAGAGTGCGGATTGAGGATTACATCCTCCACATACACATGGCTAGAGGAGATGATCTCCACGCCATAAAATACTTACCCTTAAACTCAAAGGGCCAGCTCGGCATTGGCTTAAGAGCCTCCCGAAAATACCATTGGAAGCTGGGAAGAGCTCGAGGATGCATTTCGGGCAAATTTTCAGGGGACCTCGTCCGCCCTCCCGGACGCAGACGATCTAAGTCACATAACTCAACAGCCGGAGAGTCAGCCGGAAATTCTGGAACAGATTCCTTACTAAAAAGAACCAAATAGTCGACTGTCCGGACACCGAAGCCTTAGCAGCTTTCAAACACAACGTCTGAGACGAATGGCTCGCCAGACACCTCGGCCAAGAAAAGCCAAGAACACTGGCCACATTAACAAGCCTCATGACCCGCTTTGCTAGGGGGAAGACAAATGGCTGGCTAGATGCAGCACCGATGACCCGAGTACATCCGAAATCAGGGATGGAAATGGGAAATCACGACGCAGAAAAAGATCAGCGCGGAATAAGGAAAATGGCCCAAATAGTACGGCGGTCAACGCCGGATTCAAAAGCTCTCGGCGAACAACAAAACACTGCCCCTAAAGGATAATAGTGACGAGCTATCCAACCTAAAAAGATTACGGATAGGCGTGTCAAATACATGGTACCTCGGGAAGCACGCAAACCATACCCACAGAGATTGTTGGGTCTTCAAGTAGTCCGGCCGACTTAACGCTGAACACAAGGGGCTCGACACACCAAGTGAAAGTGACGAAACCCAAAAGCAGCACTCCAGAAAACAAAAAACTTTCCCACAGGAGGTTAAAACAGTAAACTCACTTCACGTGATCAAAGGGAAAAACAGAGCGGCGCCCACTAAAAGGCGCGCCGCTTTGCTAGTTGTCAAAAACAATCACCTTCGACCATCGGGACTATTCTGAAAATATCCGGAATGCAGGATGGACTGCCTTGATATTGGATCCTATAATCGATGATTCCAATTTACACAAGTCCTCATGGATGGCGGCGGTGACATCAACTCGATATATCAGGATACAATCCAGCGGGATGGGGATAAACCCAACCAAAATTCGCCGTGGCGGCACCTCCTTTAAAGGAGTAATGCCAGCCCATATGCCCATTTATGCGGGCTCCATACTGCTAGAAGTTGTGTTTGGTTCATCCGACAACTTCCGTCGCGAAAGGTTACTCTTCCATGTCGCCCCGTTTAAAAGTAGCCATCAAGCACTATTGGGACGCGAAGCTTTCGCCCGTTTCAACGCAATACCGCATTATGCATCTCTAACACTTACAATGCCCGATCCACGCGGCATCATCTCGTTAAAAGGAAGTATTAAGTGTTACTTGAGCATGGAAGAACGGGAGACTGCCTCGACAGCCCCACAGCTATCCGGCTCTGCTAGGCAAAGAACCTGAATTGGTCATTCAAACCCCGGACACGGCTCGACGAGTCCGGCGCCTACTAGCAGCATACCCCCATTCGAGGGGTCGCATGCATGTATAACAAGAGACAATAAAGCTCCATTTTATTCACTTCTTCGAACCGTACTTTGTTTATTTAATATTAAGTACATTTTTCGCACTATCCTTTTTCTTTTAAAACTAAGTTCCTCTCTTTTACAGACGAACAACGTGCTACACCCGTCCAGGATACGGCTGCGCGGAACCACGGTAGCGCAGGCGTGCGATGAGGACCCATTGCAAGGATTCTTTTGATTAAGACCTGCGTAAACCTTTTTTCACTCTCTTGTTGATATACATCCCCGGTTCCTTAATATAACCGAGGAGGAGGCTGGTGCTTTGGCATTGGCCGCACCAGAATTTTTTGGCGTACACTGGACACGGGGCTTAGGGCATTATTCTGCCCATTTTCATAAAGACCGAATACCTTAGGGAGTATTCGGCGTCTCGAGTTAGGCCTTATATGCATCAGCTCCGGATCATGTCTTTGGTCAAACGTTGGGTTGCCCGGCTCCTGTGTTTTGCTGCCTTACGCCTGCTTTCACGGCTAACGCGGCACTGGAGAACTATCGCGATTGTGCCCGGTTCGGCCAAGCGAGCACCCCAAAGAGAGAAAGCCGAAAACCGCTGTCATGATATAGCGAGAGACTGGTCAACCACTCAATGACTCCTTTGGAATGTTTAGGATTCCTCCGCATTAATGAAGGACCGGTTTTCGGTTAGGCACATACGCACTCGAATTGGGAGAGTGCGGTGCCCCCAGGGGCTATATAGTAGCCCCACCCTCGAACTCCTATGGCTTAGTGAAAGTGATAAAGCATTATAGTCCGGTTGCCTGGTTTGCTACGCTATCACCTCCTTAACAGGACCAAGACGTTGGATTAAGTGTGAAAAGCGCCCTTTTTTGCAAACACCCCGCACTATGTGCGTGGGGGCTGAAACCAAGGACTGCCATCTTTCGAGTTCTATACACATATACATAAGCGGCCAGACAGGAGTAGTTTACTACTTGAACGCACAAGTATAAAAAGCACTTATATTACATTGAAACATTGTTTTCACAAATCATACATGTCATTTAAACATAATATCCTTCGAAACCTGCGTCTCTATTAAACGAAGCGCCGGTAGGACTTCTTCAAAGTAGTGCTCGGCGGTACTCGGCCTCTGTCCGAATCACGGGATGCAACGTCGATGGCCTTCATCTCTGCCGGTGTGTCTTGACACGGGCAAGAGGCTCCGCGCTCCCTCAATACACGCCGATCGCTTCATTGCGTCGACACGCTGACAAAGACCAAGAAACTGCTGCACTAAACCAAAATAGCTCTTCGGCTGGGGTCCGTCCGGCCACAAGTGCGTCAAGACATGCTTCATGGCAAATCCGGACAATCGATTCAGCTCGGCCCATTCGGCCAACCGATCGGTCAGCGGCAGAGGACGCTCCGGACTATGGAATTGCGACCAATATAGCTCTTCCCTTCGATGCCCCTTCGGCCCCGGAAGTGCTCAACAGCGTCCTGGCCTTCGCCGCCAAGTCGAGATAAGCATCCTCTGAACTCCACAATTTATCCAGCGAGCATACTTTGGATCTGTATATTTCCTCCGCAGCGAAACGGTTTTCCGGCCCGCAATTGCCCCACTGACTCAGCTCCTCCTTGGCAGCTCTCAAAGCCGATTGGGCATTCTTGGATTCGTGGCGGCCTTCCTTAGGCCCTCTTGTTCCGCTTAGACGTTCCTTTTCAAGAACTGCAAGAGCGATCGGTAGTATTCCTTAACTTTTTGGCCATATCGGCCATCTCCTCCTTGCTTCGGCAGTGAGCAGCCCGTTCAGCTTCTAGCTCTTCGGCCGCCTTTAAAGCGGCCGCATTATTAATTCTGCCTTGCTCTTTCACTCGGGCGAGTTCTGCCCGCAGCTCCTCCACGGCAGCGGCACCATCTGCATTAAGCATACAAACAGTAAGACATGGGCGTCAAGCTCCCTTACAAGGTGTCCGCATAAAGGTCGCATACCTTGTGACTCGTCAAACCGTTTATTGACCAGCGCGATGTCCTCATCCGCCTAGTCAAGTTGCCGCTTTAGTTCAGCATATTCAGCAGTCCGGCTGGCCTCCGGACGCTCCGCCACCTGTTCGGGAGCGGCGATATGTTATAACTGAGAATTTGATCCTCGGCACATTGTCAATTTTGACAACATACCAAGTCCCAGGGGCTACTATCTATACAGGCGCATTTTATATGCATAATCGCCGGAAGGTACATCATTTTGCGTACCTCAAACCCGTCGCCAAGAAGCTTCGACGGCTTCATGCAATCCGCTCTCCGCGGATGCAATTCTTTCAATCACCGTACCCATTAGAGCACGGTGATCCTCTGAAATAACCGCCGCCCGAGCAGATCCTTGACTCCTCCGACCGCCGCCACTTGGCGCGGACCTTCCGGCCCCGCCGGACTTGGGGGAACCCTCCGCGACGACACCTCCGGGTCGTTTGCTTCACATGAGGGTGCGACAGGTGGAGGCGTTTCGCTCTCCATCATCTCCGGAAGAAGATCCCCCGAAGACGAGCTCTGCTGAGAAAGGCTGAGGTCCGAACTACAAGGTACAATTTCATTATCTTCATAAATAAATACAGGTATGTTCCTTATTTACAAGACCCCTTCTTTTTACTTACGGCTCGCTGGAGGGCTGATCCCCTTGGGGAAATAGTGCGGCTGGGTTACTTCCCAGCGCCGGACCCTCCGATGAAGATTCTCTTCCCCTCTTCGAGGCCTTGACCTCCGGGTCTTTCAAAGCAGTCCTCTTCCCCCTCGAAAGACGGGACTTTTAATCCCTCATTCCTTGATAGCCTCCTTCGTGGGGGCAGTCGCTTCCCCGCTCCCCCCTTCGCCTTCTTCAAAGGACGCGACCTTCAACATCTTGGTCAGCATGGGATCCGGCGTGGTCTCTGGGAGGGGAGCCAGACACCTTATTAACTTTGCCTTGGCTATCCACTCCTGTTCAAGAAGCGGCTCCTTTAAAGGGCATATATATAAAATAAATGAATGAATAGCTTGTCCGGTTACAGGGCCACTTACTTCAGTATCTGGGCGATTGCAGCTTAGTCCTGCGTCCTCGGTCAAGTTCGGACACTTCTCTTGTGATCCGAAGAACAATTTATGCATCTCCACGGGCGTCGTGCCCATAAAATTTCGGAGAGCTCGTGGTCCCTCCGGATTGAATTCCCACAAGCGGAGGGGGCAACGTTTGCAGGGCTGAAGGCGCCGGATCGCCATAACCTGCGCCCATCGCAACCAGATTGATCCCTCTTTCTGGAGGTCTCGACACGGCCTGCAGCAGGGGAACGTCCTTGGACGACCCCAGTCGAGCCCCTTGTTGACCCATGATGCGGCCCGGCTGTGGTACTGGCGGAAGGCGGGGGCGCCGCCCATTTGGTGCCCACAGGAGCGGTGATATAAAACCACTCCCGTTGCCACAAACCAAGCTCCTCTTGAAAAGAGCCCTCGGGCCATGGAGGCGTCGGCACATTTGCTTATGACCGCCCCTCCGACTGCGCTTGTTGCCCCTTGATCATCTTTGGCTCCACCTTGAAGGTCTTGAGCCACAATCCAAAGTGGGGGTAATATGGAGGAAGGCCTCACATATGACAATGAATGACGAGATATGGAGGATGGACTCCAGATTCAAGTCATAGAAATCAAGCCCATAATAAAACATGAGCCCCGCACAAAGGGGTCCGTCGGGAAGCCTAAACCCGAAGGAAGTGGGACACGAACACCACGTTCTCGCCGGGCTCAGGAGTGGGAATGACGTGCCCTGGAGCAGGCAGCCTATGCGAGATCTCGCCGGTTAGATACCTGGCGTCTCGCAGCTTTAGCACATCTTCTTCTGTGACAGAGGAAGACATCCATCGGCCGTGCTGGTGGGAGCCGGACATCGTCGAAAGTCCGAAGCGCCTGAATCTGAAGCTTTGGGTGTTGAATCTGAAGCGCGAGGCGAACTCGATGGAGGGTGTAAAGAAGAAGAGGGCCTTGGTCTCATTATAAAGAGCTTGAATACCAAGAACCCACCCCGTGGTCGATTAGGACTCGCCTTCGATAGAGAAGGCAGGCCAACGGGCATGGTTGGGTTACCCACGTCCGTATTGATGAGAATCCCGGAATAAGGGGGCACGATCTACGCTTTGATAAGACGTGCCAAGGAAACCGCCTCGCTAAACACGCTGAGGTGGAACAATAAAAAATGATTCATATAAAGGCCTGGTCGTGGTGTGATGTCACGCCGCGGAATACGTCAGCAGATCTGTGCAAAAATTATTCTCTCTACGGTGGTACGTGGAATTTATCTTTGCAGAGCCGGACACTATCCTGGTGTTCACAATCTTCTATAAATTATTCTTAGGAAGAACCCGCCTTGCAATGCCGAAGACAATATGCGCGCCGGACTCGTCGTCATTGAAGCCTGGTTCGAGGGACTCTTGAGGGAGTTCCGGACTAGGGGTGTCCGTATAGCGAACTATCATCATCGGCGGACTCCAAGACTATGAAGATACAAGATTGAAGACTTCGTCCCGTGTCCGGATGGGACTTTCCTTGGCGTGGAAGGCAAGCTTGGCGATACGGATATGTAGATCTCCTACCATTGTAACCGACTCTGTGTAACGCTAACCCTATTCGGTGTCTATATAAACCAAAGGGTTTTAGTCCGTAGGACGAACAACAAACATACCATAGGCTAGCTTCTAGGGTTTAGCCTCTTTGATCTCGTGGTAGATCCACTCTTGTAACACACATCATCAATATTAATCAAGCAGGACATAGGGTTTTACCTCCATCAAGTGGGCACGGACACAGGTAAAACATCGTGTCCCTTGTCTCCTGTTACCATCCGCCTAGACGCACAGTTCGGGACCCCCTACCCGAGATCCGCCGGTTTTGACACTGACACGGTCTTTCTTGAAACCCTTTTTACCCTTGCCCTTCTTGAACTCAGTGGTTTTATTCACCATCAACACTTGATGTTCCTTTTTGATTTCCACCTCCGCTGATTTCAGCATTGAATATACTTCAGGAATGGTTTTCTCCATCCCCTGCATATTGAAGTTCATCACAAAGCTCTTGTAGCTTGGTGGAAGCGACTGAAGGATTCTATCAACAACCGCGTCATCCGGGAGATTAACTCCTAGCTGAGATAAGCGCTTGTGCAACCCAGAAATTTTGAGTATGTGCTCGCTGATAGAACTATTCTCCTCCATCTTACAATTGTAGAACTTGTCGGAGACTTCATATCTCTCGACCCGGGCATGAGCTTGGAAAACCATTCTCAGCTCTTGGAACATCTCATATGCCCCGTGCTGCTCGAAACGTTTTTGGAGCCCCGGTTCTAAGCTGTAAAGCATGCCGCACTGAACCAGGGAGTAATCATTAACACGCGACTGCCAAGCGTTCATAACGTCTTGGTTCGTGGGGGGTGGTGCTTCACCTAACGGTGCTTCTAGGACATATGCTTTCTTGGCTGCTATGAGGATGATCCTCAAGTTCCGGACCCAGTCCGTATAGTTGCTACCATCGTCTTTCAGCTTGGTTTTCTCTAGGAACGCGTTGAAGTTGAGGTTGACATGAGCGTTGGCCATTTGATCTACAAGATATATTTGCAAAAGTTTTAGACTAAGTTCATGATAATTAAGTTCATCTAATCAAATTACTTAATGAACTCCCACTCAGACAGACATCCCTCTAGTCATCTAAGTGATACATGATCCGAGTCAACTAGGCCGAGTCCGATCATCACGTGAGACGGACTAGTCATCATCGGTGAACATCTTCACGTTGATCGTATCTTCTATACGACTCATGTTCGACCTTTCGATCTCTTGTGTTCCGAGGCCATATGCGTACATGCTAGGCTCGTCAAGTCAACCTAAGTGTTTTGCATGTGTAAATCTGGCTTACACCCGTTGTATGTGAGCGTTAGAATCTATCACACCCGATCATCATGTGGTGCTTCGAGACAACGAACTTTCACAACGCGCGATTAGGGGAAACACTTTCTTGAAATTATTATGAGGGATCATCTTATTTATGCTACCGTCGTTCTAAGCAAATAATATGCAAAAACATGATAAACATCACATGCAATCAAATAGTGACATGATATGGCCAATATCATTTTTCTCCTTTTGATCTCCATCTTTGGGACGCCATGATCATCATTGTCACCGGCATGACACCATGATCTCCATCATCATGATCTCCATCATCGTGTCTTCATGAAGTTGTCTCGCCAACTATTACTTCTACTACTATGGCTAACGGTTTAGCAACAAAGTAAAGTAATTACATGGTGTTATTCATAGACACGCAGGTCATACAATAAATTAAGACAACTCCTATGGCTCCTGCCGGTTGTCATATTCATTGACATGCAAGTCGTGATTCCTATTACAAGAACATGATACATCTCATACATCACATATATATCATTCATCACATCCTTTTGGCCATATCACATCACACGACATATGCTGCAAAAACAAGTTAGACGTCCTCTAATTGTTGTTGCAAATTTTACGATGGCTGCTATAGGTTTCTAGCAAGAACGTTTCTTACCTACGCCAAAACCACAACGTGATATGCCAATTTCTATTTACCCTTCATAAGGACCCTTTTCATTGAATCCGGTCCGATTAAAGTGGGAGAGACAGACACCCGCTAGCCACCTTATGCAACTAGTGCATGTCAGTCGGTGGAACCTGTCTCAAGTAAGTGTACGTGTAAGGTCGGTCCGGGCCGCTTCATCCCACGATGCCGCAGAATCAAGATAAGACTAGTAACGGCAAGTAAATTGACAATATTGATGCCCACAACAAACTTGTGTTCTACTCGTGCAAAGAAACTACGCATAGACCTAGCTCATGATGCCACTGTTGGGGATCGTAGCAGAAATTAAAATTTTCTACGCATCACCAAGATCAATCTATGGAGTACACATACCCTTGTAGATCGCGAGCGGAAGCGTTCAAGAGAACGGGGTTGATGGAGTCGTACTCGTCGTGATCCAAATCACCGATGACCAAGCGCCGAACGGACGGCACCTCCGCGTTCAACACACGAGACGGTTGGGAAGACGTCTCCTCCTTGATCCCGGCAAGGGGAAGGAGAGGTTGATGGAGATCCAGCAGCACGACGGCGTGGTGGTGGAAGCGGTGGGGATCTCGGCAGGGCTTCGCCAAGCTCGGCGAGAGGGAGAGGTGTTACGGGGGAGAGGGAGGCGCCAGGGGCTTGGGTGCACAGCCATCCCTCCCCCCTTCTATATATAGGGGTCCTGGGGGGGCGCCGGCCCCTAGAGATCCCATCTCAAGGGGGGGGGGCAAAGGGGGGGACTTGCCCCCCAAGTCAAGTGGGGCGCCCCCACCCCTAGGGTTCCCAACCCTAGGCGCAGGGGAGGCCCAAGGGGGTTGCACCAGCCCACCAGGGGCTGGTTCCCTTTCCCACTTCAGCCCATGGGGCCCTCCGGGATAGGTGGCCCCATCCGGTGGACCCCTGGGACCCTGCCGGTGGTCCCGGTACAATACCGGTGACCCCGAAACTGGACTTCCTATATACAAATCTTTACCTCCGGACCATTCCGGAACTCCTCGTGACATCCGGAATCTCATACAGGACTCTGAACAACTTTCGGGTTACCGCATACTAATATCTCTACAACCCTAGCGTCACCGAACCTTAAGTGTGTAGACCCTACGGGTTCGGGAGACACGCAGACATGACCGAGACGACTCTCCGGTCAATAACCAACGGCGGGATCTGGATACCCATGTTGGCTCCCACATGCTCCTCGATGATCTCATCGGATGAACCACGATGTCGAGGATTCAATCAATCCCGTATACAATTCCCTTTGTCAATCGGTACGTTACTTGCCCGAGATACGGTCGTCGGTATCCCAATACCTCGTTCAATCTCGTTACCGGCAAGTCACTTTACTCGCATCAGTAATGCATGATCCCGTGACCAACCACTTGGTCAAATTGAGCTCATTATGATGATGCATTACCGAGTGGGCCCAGAGATACCTCTCTGTCATACGGAGTGAGAAATCCCAGTCTCGATCCGTGCCAACCCAACAGACACTTTCGGAGTTACCTGTAGTGTACCTTTATAGCCACCCAGTTACTTGTGACGTTTGGTACACCCAAAGCACTCCTATGGTATCCGGGAGTTGCACAATCTCATGGTCTAAGGAAATGATACTTGACACTAGAAAAGCTCTAGCAGACGAACTACACGATCTTTATGCTATGCTTAGGATTGGGTCTTGTCCACCACATCATCTCCCAATGATGTGATCCCGTTATCAATGACATCAAATGTCCATGGTCAGGAAACCGTAACCATCCATTGATCAACGAGTTGGTCAACTAGTGGCTCACTAGGGACATGTTGCTGTCTATGTATTCACACATGCATTACGATTTTCGGATAACACAATTATAGCGTGAAAAATAGACAATTATCATGAATAAGGAAATATAATAATCATTTTATTATTGCCTCTAGGGCATATTTCCAACAGAGGACGGCCGCCCCGGCGCACCGCCGACGCGACGGGCAATGGGCGCCAAGAAGGTTCGGCTCCTCCTCCTCCTCTTCTTCCTCGTCACGTTCTTCCTCCCAATCCTCCGGCACTCCATCGCTGCTTGGCGTCAAGGCCGAGCCCGTGGCGGAGATGCCGCTCGGCCGGCGTACACGCAGCGCCGGCATCGTCATCAGCGAGGGCGGCCGGCGCGACTCCTCGTCGGCTCCTCCCCCACGCTTCGTCAAGCCGAAGACGGAGCCGGGTCTCGCTCCGGTGAAGCCGGGCCGAACTCTTGGCGCCGGTGAAGACGGAGCACGGCGAGGTCGAGCTCGACGACGACGCGGCCCTTGAATGGGCATGCCAAGACTCCCTGAAGATGGCGAGGGAGCGCCAGTGCGCCGCCCTGCAGCGCTTCGCGCAGCGCCGCCGAGGTCGCGACGAAGGTGGCATCGTCATCATCGACGACAGCGACGACGACGACGACGCGCCGCCGCTGCCCGAGTCAAGGAGGAGAAGGCCGACGATGGCGGCGACGATGGCGACTTCTCGGCCTTCAGCAAGTTTTTTTGACTAGTTTTTATATGTAATGGCGTATTTTAACCCAAGTTTGCGAATATAAAAGCCCAATTTTACCAAAAATTAACGTTTTTCAGTCCAAGTTTGTATAAAAAAAATTTCCCCACGTCTGGGCCGGCCAGGCGGCGGTAATTAACTCGCCTAGACCCACTTTTTACGCGGATCACTCCTGGGTGATGATTTTAGAAATTTCACCAGAAACTAACGGCCTGGAGATGCTCTAAACAGGCAGAAGTCAATATCCAGAACGCATGTAACCAAACACGTCGCAAACAACCGTGCCAGCTTCCCCGTCTCCGTACAAACTCACCGTACCATGCCACCTTTATAAATAACCGCAAGGCTTTCTCCAGATTGCCAGCCCCACCCTCAGCACATTTCTCCTCCACGCCCCTCACATTGTCCCCATTACCACTTTGGTCCTTCCCGCAGCAGCGTAATGAGCCAAGGTTCTCCCGCCGCGATGGGGTCCGGTTCAGGGACAGCAGAACCGGCCCATGGGCAGCGCGGGGACTCCTCCAACGCCGCCGCCGCCACCTCCGCCTCCGCCTCCTCGCCGCCACCTCTCCCCCCTGCAGCGCCCCTCCAGCGGCCCCAAGAAGAGCGGGACCGCGAGCAGGCCGGAGGCTCGAGCTCCGCTGCGGCGGGGCTCGACCGGAAGGGCAAGAATCTCCCATCCGCACCCGCAGTTCCTTCTTCGGAGTCTTCATCTTCGAGCTCCGGGGGCAGCAGCCCCGAGGACGCCGACGCCGCGGCCTCCGGAGCCCGGCCGTTCGACAGCACGGCGGTGTTCCAGCAGCTGCTACGGGAGCAGACGGCCACCAAGGAGGCGGGCGGGCCGTTGGCCGAGGGGACGAGCAAGAAGAAGAAGCCGGAGGAGGCGCAGGTGATGGCGCCTTTGGTTTGTTGCGACATTCTGTTCTTGGAGTTCTTGAGAGTCTTTGGAGCGCGTTCTTGAGCGTTTCTTGGTTTCTGTCGAGCAGGTGAAATCGTCGCACGTCATAGCGGAGCTCTGGCACAATCTTATAAAGGTATTATAGCCTGAATCTTGGACTTCTTTTCTGTTCGGGATGTGGAATTGTCATCTCTAAGTTTGTTGAAATGTTGGGGTCGGTCCAGAGTAAATAGAAGCAGAATCTTGGGCAAATGTTGGGGACAGTTTGACTTTCTGTAATAGAAGCAGAATCTTAAGCAAGTCGTTGTGCTAATTGATTGCGACTGTAAAATGTGGGGAAATAAATATTAGGATCATGTCTTGGCAGTGGTTGCTGTGATATTTTTGGCAAGAAATCTCGCTGCCGCATCAAATGTATCAGTAGTCAGTGTATAGGAGGAATCTTGGGCAAATGTATGGCAAATGTGTAGGTTGGTATTTTAGTCTGCCAGCAGTACACATTCATTGTTGGTCGTGGTTCTTCTCTCAGTATGGCATCATATTTTGAAGCAAATGGCTATCTTGTTCAATTTGTTGTCTGTAAATTGTGGGGAAATCATGAGGCCGTGTCCTGATTACTGCAACCTTTTAGTAACAGAGCCTGAAGTCAAATGTATGAACTTCCTTTGTCAAAAGATTTTGTTATCAGAAAATTAATCTAGACACTAGTTCAAGACTGCATAACTGGACATAATTTCTGTGAATCATTTGCTGTTTACATGCAAAATCACTGAGTACGTACTCCAGTATTTGGTCGAGAAGTTTCACCATTTGGTCGACTGGGACCTGCAACTGACTCAGAAGCCTCAGAATGTTATTCCATGTAAATAGTTGCCGAGAATCAAGAAGTTTTGGATGTGCACATTTTGTGGTCTTGCTATTACATTCTTGTTTGTTAATCCCATTGGTTTTTTATTCCCTTATTTCTTGTTGTGAAACGCTTGATCTTCGTGTTGATTATGTGCAATTGTATGGCTGGCAGGATGTCTGAACTTTAACTTTATTTTCCTGTCGAACAGTTTTTTCTTGGAGAAGAATGGCACTATTCAGAACATGTGAATTACCAGGTTTGACTCCATTTAACTTTCTGTAATGTTTCAAAATGGAAGTGCATGAAATACCAGGTTCAAAGTTTATCACATGATACTGTGGTTCGGGGTTCCTGTACAATCCAACTGTTCAAAAGGTTTATCTTCTCTTTTATGGGTACTACATTGTATGTTAACTCTTGGTTATGGTAGTATGATACAACCTGAATCATATCTGCACTGCTGTTTCTTTATCGGATGTTGATATATAATTTCCCTCCTTTCTTACTGAACACAACCAATTAATACCAATGATGGGATTATACATGCTAGTGGTTTCAAACATCTCCAGAGAACATGAAGCCTGAAAATTGGAACAGAATCAATCTTTCCATCACATTTTTAAATATGTTTCTCCATCTTCGAATCAGTGTAATTTGAATTCCTGTTTTACACTGTTTGTTGCAGAAACATCCCATTACTGAAGTCAGAAAGTATTATCGGGTTCCTGATTTGGCTACAGGACAAGGAGTGGACCATCTTGATGCCTATTCAGAATTTAGACGGGTGACTGGAGATGGAGAGTGTTTCTACAGGAGCTTCATATTTTCCTACCTTGTAATCGACTAATTGTCCTCCTCTCTTTTCCTTAGTATAGGATGTAGGTTTACTTATTTAAGTCTCTCCGTTTATGCAAATGTACAACAGGAGCAAGTTCTTGATAGGCAGGACACACATGAGGAACACCGTCTGCTTGATGCTGTTAAAAGAGTGTCTGTGCAACATGCAGATCTAGGATGGACCTCTAAATTTCCCAGGAGCTACAGAGTAAGTTCTTGCCTTCTCCATATTTGTTTTTTCTAAACATGCCTGTAAGGGATGATTCTCTTCAGGTTACAGTACACTCCAAGCTGGATCTGGCAATCTCACTATCTTTGTTTGTCATTTGCAGGGGATGCACAATTTCTTACAGTAGTGGCATGCCTGCAGTTTTACACTGTTGTCACAAAACTCAAATTTGAAGTTTATTGTCATGTTAACAACCCGATCGTAACAATGGCCTTAAGAGAAATTTACTTGCAAGAACAACGGCAATATAACGGGGAAATAACATAACTTTATGCTTGTTTGAGTACTGTTGCACCTACTGGTTATTATTATGTAGCCATCTCACTGTTGTGTTCCTATGCTATAGTATATCCTTAATTAATGACCGACACTTTTCAGGCGAGCTGTCTTAGCTGCGTTCTTTCTTATCTTGCTATTGATCTGTATTCTGTATGTATTATGGTAACCTATGGTTTGTAAGGATTATCCACTGAATTATTTGAGTCGCTGATTCTTTCAGGCATTTAAGAAGCTGATTAGGAAATTAAAGAGATGGAAGAGGCACGGCATGTGGAAGTGGAACAGCATAACATCAACTAGCAGGTTTTTGATTTGCTTCTTTTCTGCAATTCCATCAAAGTATTGTAGCTGAATGCATTCCACCTCATTGACATAGTATGTTCCCTTTTTAGCTACCGTAAAGAGAAACTTCTCGAGTTCTTCAGAAGTTACGATACGACGCAAGACAGTGAGAAAAACACCCTTGAACTTATATTTCCTTCTCTTCATCACAATTCATGTTTCTGACACATTTTAGTGGTTAGTTCTTACTTTCCTCAGATTAGTAGTAGCCATCTGGATATGCTCGCACGGGGAGGAGTATGAACAGCGTGTACCAGACCTCAGTGAACATTACAGTCTGAAAGATGTCAGTATCAGTGTCTCTCTCCTCCCTTACATTATTACATCATGCTGAATTTCCAATGCACCCATTCTTTGATACACAACACTCACTTTACCTGACCTGTTGCTCCACAAACAGTGGTGCTTTGAGCACGTCACTCCATCTCGTGAGTACACGGACCATGTTATGATGACGGCCTTGGCCGAAGCGCTTGAGGTACCCCTTAGAGTGGAGCAACTCAATGGAGGACCTGCTCAGGATATCTACACTGGTCCTGAACCTGGAGTTCCCCGTGTGAGTGTGACCCTTCTTTACACAGGCATTCACTACGACGTCCTCTACCCACGTGCTGCTCCTGCCGAGAGTTCAAGTTAACAGACTTCCCAGAGAAAACATCCTGCTGATTAGAGTTCAAGTCAACAGATTCTGCTGGATGTTGCTGAGTGGTAGAGAGTTAGACATTGAGGTAGCCATAGCATACACTTTAGTTGTGCATTCTTCTTCTTCCTCCTCTGTTGGCACAAACAGCTGGTGCCGATACATTGATCAGTAGCTGCTCCCTTGTCTGAAGGTTGACAAGGAAGAAAAACTTGTGGTGTGGTTTGTCTGAATTGTTGGCTGATGTACAGTGAATCTTCTGTGACCACATTCCAACTTGTTAATTGCTTCCATCTTTAATTCTTTCAATCATATCCATTCTTGATACCATCCTTGTTGGCATGGTTGCGTTTTTGTTTTTGACACTGGCATGATACGAATTGGTCTGTCAGTATGTTATTTCTGGAAGACACAGGTTTGGTCGTGTCATGCCCATTTGTTCACAGCAATGTGGATGATCTTTGTTACCTATCCTAATTTTGTATCCTAGTGAAGCAGATATGCATCTACTGCTGGTGATGAAAACAATCCTTTAATTAGTTTATGCGATTAGTTTATATATGTTGAACGTCTGTTTGTGATTCTTTCTATCTCTGCTGGTTACCCTGCTTGTGCCTGAACTAACTCTAGAACTACAACCAAACAAGTGCACCCAAGAACACAAAATGCAAAAAAGATCAGCCTAGATTTGAGCAGCTGAACAATTGCCCGTGCACTGACACATAATACATAGGCATGTAACAAGTGATCAGTCATCATCCTTCAATGACACATGGTACATGCAGTAACAAATTATGATAAGGAGCTTTCAACTTGCTTTTACAACTGCATCATCGCATAATTATTCATGGTCTTGTCCTCTGCTTGAGACGAGATGAGTAGAAAACTTCCGTTTGACCAGTAGTAACGGAGATGATCTTGCTACGCAAGCAGAGAAATGAGAAAGTCTGGTAGTTACAGTGTCTCACGAGGAACACATGGTGGAAACTGACGAGCCGTTCTTCGGCTTATCAGTAAAGGTTTTAGTTATTGATCTTATGTCAAGATTGGATAATAGCGGAAACATAAACTCCTTCATTTCAATATTATGTTGAAACTGAACACATGTATGTTGCTAAGTATGAAGTAAGTCAGTATTGAGAACATCATAGATGATCTCTCGGGGAAAACCCTTGATAAAAAGGCAAAATCAGTTCTTCAGTTCAAGAAATTACTCAGTAGATTAGTAAGGCAAACAGATTAGTAAGTAGTACTAAGTATACTGTGAAGACCACTAGTTGAAAGAGCAAAATAATTCTTCAGTTCAAGAAACATCATGTAGCATAGTTTGCACATATTTCAACGCACGTCAAAAGAGCCTGATATCTTTAGAATCAACATGGACAACAGTCACTTCCTTAAACATGGAAGGGTGTCAAAACATGTATAGATTGCACGAAACCGCAAAATAGTGAGAGCTTATTGATCATAATTTTATTTGCATCAACAAAGATGCTAGTAGGCTCATACTGGATCCCATTCGTACATATTGCAGCTCTAGAGGAATACAAACATCTAGAGTTTAGGAAGCACCAACTCACTCAACAACTTTAGATGAAAGACAACATTAGTAACTACGTACTATTCTAGTGTCTGAAAGAAAGTGTGTGGAACAAGAGTTTGTTTCAGCTGCAATTGACTAGCAATGACTTTGTCGTGATGAAAACTGCCGACCAACCTGCCTTCCATGTCAACCTGAAGTAGCCATCCAGCAAACTGGACTAGCACGAGCAACTCACCATTCCCATGTATGACCACCGCATACAAGGAATCGTCATGTCCTCCACACAATAACTTCATCTCAGTAACCGGCAATTCAATCTTGCACTTGAAGGTCCAGACCATATTTTCATAGTCCTCCAACACCCAGATATCAATGATAGCCGCATCATCATTACAACTGAACATGCCGAGCATGCCGTCCATATCAAACAGGTCATTGTAGGGAGGAAAGTCTGGAGCAACTTGAACAACTGGAGCCTGCATATGCCTAAACGACTCAGTTGCGATGTCGAATACCAGTACCATGTCGCTTCCATTCTCACGTTGCTCTAGGTACCAATGCATGCTGCCACGTAACAAGACAGTTGCCCCATGCCCACAGCGTGAAAGCACTTGTTCCGCCTCGGGCGGGCACCCGATGTTCCTTGGTGGCTGGACGGAACCCAATTCAAAGATGCAGCAACCACCATCACGGACATATATTTCCTCATTTTCATCCTCAATTTCTTCCTCATTTTTATCGTACAGCAGTATCTGGTACTCGCCCGTGGGGCGGTGCCGGTACATTCCCAAGGGCATCATGAAGTCACAAAGCACCGGCAGGGGAGCGCACTGACGAGTGGCCGGGTTGCAGATGGAGAAGCAGGCGCCCTCCGTGTCATAGGAAAGGAGGAGGAGGCCGTCGCAGGAGGCCACCACGCTACAGTCCCTCTCATCAAGCTGGGTGAAGTGTTGGAGCTGGGCGTCGGCGGTGGCCGGGTGGTCGAAAACAATGATGTCTCGGCAGCATTCGCCGCTGCCGTCATCATCGTGACCAGAGGCGACGAGGAGGGTGGGCTGGCGAGCGTGGTGGGTGAGGAGGAAATCGCGGGTGGAGGTGATGCGGCGCCAGGAAGGGTGGACGGCGCGGCAGCGGAGAAGGGCTTTGGGGGGCAGGCGGACGAGGATCTCCCAGATGACGATGTCGTCCGGGAGGCCAGGGAGGAGAGGCGTCGCTCCTGCGCTAGTGGCATCCGCCATGGTCGCCGGCCTGGCTGTGGTTGGGAGCCTGCCGATCGCCGTCCGGGAGCAAAGATAAGAAGGCGGAGTTGGTGATGGATAGTCCTAGTTATCAGGGACGGACTTGACTGGACTCTTATCTTTAGCCCTGGTTCTTTGCAACGAGCATGCTAAAATAGAGATTCAGTTCTTTTTTTTTTCTTAAAAAAGTGGAACAGAGCGCTTGGTGTTGGAACCAGTCTACACCAGCCATCCATAACGCACGCCTCACGCATGCTCGGGCTTCAACTGCCCACGATCGGCTGAGCTAGATTGTAGGGCTGTTAGCTAGTAGAGTAGTGCGGCTCCCTCCTTGTAATGAGTGTATATATCTCTCATAGTGGATGAATACAAACTGTCTATTCCTCCTTTCCTGTTCTACACTTGGGAGTTCCAAAAAGAAATTCTTTTTTATCCGCCTGTACATGTAGTTTCTCACTATAGACCTACAACGAAGTACTATTTAATAAAGGACATTGATAACTACCGAACGTCAGATCTTGGAGCCCATCGTAGCGAAAGATTCTTTCCAGCTCAATGGGGCAGGTAGCGAACCGAACGATTTTGTTCGATGGGAAAGTTTCCATACAAGATTCAAAAGTAATTCATATATATGCGCACGACTTATTTTAGCTAAAAAAACATACAAAACTTGCCATCCATTTTACAATGAAACTCCATAGTTAAAAAGGATTCAAAAATAATTCATATATATGAAGAACAATTTTGGCATGACAGAGGGATATGAAAAACTATTATGAACGCTTACCAGAAGATTTCTTTGTTCAGAGAAATTGTTTGAAGATAGAGCAAAGAAATTGACAAGAGGGAGATGTGATAGAATAGGTAAAGGTAATGTCTACTACAACAATGTTTGCCCGGCACCGACGAGGGAGGGGCGATGACGGCGGCGCGCATTTGGCTCGTTCCAGTGCTTGTAGTCGTCGCTAGGTGGTCTATGGACCTGGATGTAAATTTTACTTCTAGTGTTCTTTGTACTATCTTTACAGTTGATGAATAGGTAGGAAGTTTTCTCGAAAAAAAGGAAAAAAAAAGATAAAGATAAAGGTAATGTAAGTAGCGTTATCTTTGCAGCCTACAATTGCATATTTAACTACAATGGCGCTTTGGAGGCAGAATTACATGCAATAATGCAAGGTATAGCATTAGCAATTCAACATTGTAACATGTCTGTCATTCTTCAATCAGATTCCTCGGAAGCACTGTTGGCGATGAAGGGGGGTCAGTCTTATCCGCTCGGCATATGGACATCTAGTTGCTGAAATTCATCATCTTAATTATGGGTGAAAGAGATTTTATTCATTCGAAAGTTAAACGTGAACAAAATAGGGTAGCAGATCGGTTGACATTTTATAGTCGTACGGAGAGTACTACTGTTGTATGGCTAGGTAAAGGACCACAGTGTATTGAGGAACTTTTGCCTCTCTTGTAACCTTATGATTTTGGAATAAAACCCTTTTACCCTTGCAGAAAAAAATAGTTTATCCGCTCTAAAATTATGATGAACGCAAAATAGATTTTTTTTCAGAACTATCACTTTTTTATAGCAAATTCGGAAACTATAGCACCCAATGCAAAAAAAAATTCAAAACTATGACCCCGTGGGCCTCGTGTGGGCCGAAAAGGGAGTTTTCGGCTAGGGTTTGGCCGAAATGGGCTTTTCGGCCGTGCCTCGGCCGAAGAGGTGCGTACCTGGGCCGAAAAGACCTTCTTGGCCAGCAGTAAGACAAAAAGTCCTTTTTGGTCAGCAGTAGGCCGAAAAGTCCTTTTTGGTCAGCAGTAGGCCGAAAAGTCCCTGGGGCCCACCTTTTCACATTAACGGGTGGCCGAAACTGCATGGCTCCACTCTTCGGCTTATGTTAGGCCGAAATGATTTTTTTAAAATTTTGGCTTATGAATACTGTGCAACCATTGTCCATCTTAGACATTGAAAAAAAATATTTTCACGCAACCCTTTCCCTCAATATTTTGCCGCCGACTCTTTCCCTCCATATGTTCCCGCCATATCTTCCCGTCAACCCCTTCCCGCCATATGTTCCCACGAACCCTTTCCCGCCATACCACAGTCGTTCTTTCCCGTCATTTTCTCTTCTCTACCTATTAAACCCCTTCACGCGGAGGTGGATAAGCAGTCCAGTGTAGTGTAGTCCAGATGTCCGATTATCTTTTCGATCGTAGTTTTCACCCTGGGATGAGCAGATGTCTTCTGAGGCTAGTGATACGTCTCCAACGTATCTATAATTTTTGATTGTTCCGTGCTATTATATTACCCCTTTTGGATGTTTATGGGCTTTATTTTACACATTTATATCATTTTTGGGACTAACCTACTAACCGGAGGCCCAGCCCATATTGCAGTTTTTTTGCCTATTTCAGTATTTCGAAGAAAAGGAATATTAAACGGAGTCCAAACGGAATGAAACCTTAGGGAGCATGATTTTTGGAACGAACATGATCCAGAGGACTTGGAGTGCAAGTCAAGAAGCTTCCGAGGAAGCCACGAGATAGGAGGGCGCGCCCCCTGTCTCGTGGGCCCCTCGGGCGGCCACCAACGTACTTCTTCTTCCTATATATACCTATGTACCCCGTAAACATCCAGGGCACCACGAAACACAATTTCCACCGTGTAACCTTCTCAGATCCGTGAGATTCCATCTTGGAGCCTTCACCGCACTCTGCCGGAGGGGGAATCAACCACGGAGGGCCTCTACATCAACATCCTTGCCCCTCCGATGAGTTGTGAGTAGTTTACCACAGACCTACGGGTCCATAGTTATTAGCTAGATGGCTTCTTCTCTTTTTTTGGATCTCAATACAATGTTCTCCCCCTCTCTTGTGGAGATCTATTCGATCTAAACTCTTTTTGCGGTGTGTTTGTCGAGATCCGATGAATTGTGGGTTTATGATCAAGTTTATCTATGAATAATATTTGAATCTTCTCTGAATTCTCTTATGTATGATTATGTTATCTTTGCAAGTCTTTTCGAATTATCAGTTTAGTTTGGCCTACTAGATTGGTCTTTCTTGCCATGGGGAGAAGTGCTTAGCTTTGGGTTCAATCTTGCGGTGTCCTTACCCGATGTGAGAAAGGGTTGCAAGGCACGTATTGTATTGTTGCCATCGAGGATAACAAGATGGGGTTTATATCATATTGCATGAGTTTATCCCTCTACATCATGTCATCTTGCTTAATGCGTTACTCTGTTCTTATGAACTTAATACTCTATATGCATGCTAGATAGCGGTCGATGTGTGGAGTAATAGTAGTAGATGCAGGCAGGAGTCGGTCTACTTGTTATGGACGTGATGCCTATATACATGATCATGCCTAGATAATCTCATAACTATGCGATTTTTTATCAATTGCTCGACAGTAATTTGTTCACCCATCGTAATACTTATGCTATCTTGAGAGAAGCCACTAGTGAAACCTATGGCCCCCGGGTCTATCTCTTATCATATTTGCTTTCAATCTACTTTTATTTGCATCTTTACTTTTTGCATCTATATTATAAAATACCAAAAATATATTTATCTTATCATTCTATCATTATTAGATCTCACTTTTATGAAGTGGCCGTGAAGGGATTGACAACCCCTTTATTGCGTTGGTTGCGAGTTCTCAGTTTGTTTGTGTAGGTGCGTGGGACTTTGGAGGAGCCTCCTACTGGATTGATACCTTGGTTCTCAAAACTGAGGGAAATACTTATGCTACACTTGCTGCATCACCCTCTTCTCTTCGAGGAAAACCAACGCAAGCTCAAGACGTAGCAGCTAGCCACCGATTTCAGGATGGACAATAGGATAGTTCCATGGGACGAACTCACCGGTAGTGACACCATAATGAATGAGTTGGCTCATGAATTACATAGGTCTGGGTGGCATGAAAGGACCTATGAGGAGGTACGTAAAGAACTTCTTAGGTTGCATGAAAGATGGAAGAAGGTAGTGGAGCCGAAGAGTGAAACTTTAAGAAGGACTGCAACAAAGAATCCATGTTTATGGACTACTGACAACGGAGACGAAGACGATATCTTCATGCCGAGCACCAAGGCCAAGAGTACCGCACCGTCGAAGGGCAAGAGTAGTGCCGCATCATCGAAGGGCAAGAGTACTGCATCGACGGAGGGCAAGAGGACCGCAACGTCGAAGGGCAAGAGTGCTGCATCAACGGAGGATGACGATGATGACTTCATGTAGTATGTAAGCTGTATTTTTTAAGTTCAGCCGCACCGTTTGTTGGGGAACATAGAAATTTCAAAAAATTTCCTACGCACACACAGGATCATGGTGATGCATAGCAACGAGAGGGGAGAGTGTGTCCACGTACCCTCGTAGACCGAAAGCGGAAGCGTTAGCACAATGCGGTTGATGTAGTCGTACGTCTTCACGATCCGACCGATCCGAGTACCGAACGTACGGCACCTCCGAGTTCAGCACACGTTCAGCTCGATGACGTCCCTCGAACTCCGATCCAGCCGAGCTTTGAGGGAGAGTTCCGTTAGCACGACGGTGTGGTGATGGTGATGATGATGCTACCGACGCAGGGCTTCGCCTAAGCACCGCTACGATATTATCGAGGTGGAATATGGTAGAGGGGGGCACCGCACACGGCTAAGAGATCAAGAGATCAGTTGTTGTATCTCCAAGGGGTGCCCCTCTCCCCGTATATAAAGGAGTGGAGGAGGGGGAGGGGGCCGTCCACCCTAGGCGCGCCCCACGAGAAGTCCTACTCCCACCGGGAGTAGGACTCCCCCCTTCCAAGTGGGAGTAGGAGAGGAGAGGGAAGGAGAGAGGGAAAGGAAAGGGGCGCCGCCCCTCCTTGTCCACCCGGACTGGGGGAGGCGTGGCTGCCCATGGCGCCCCTCCTCTTCCCCACTAGGGCCCCATAGGCCCATTAGTCTCCCCGGGGGGGTTTCGGTAACCCCCCTCCCCCCCCCCCCCGGTACTCCGGTATGTGTCCGAAACTCCCCGAAACCATTCCGGTGTCCGAACATAGACGTCTGATATATTGATCTTTATGTCTCGACCATTTCGAGACTCCTTGTCATGTCCGTGATCATATCCGGGACTCCGAACTACCTTCGGTACATCAAAACACAAAACTCATAATACCGATCATCATCTAACTTCAAGCGTGCGGACCCTACGGGTTCGAGAACTATGTAGACATGACCGAGACACGTCTCCGGTCAATAACCAATAGCGGAACCTAGATGATCATATTGGCTCCTACATATTCTACGCAGATCTTTATCAGTCAAATCGCATAACAACATACATTGTTCCCTTTGTCATCGGTATGTTACTTGCCCGAGATTCGATCGTCGGTATCTCAATACCTAGTTCAATCTCGTTACCGACAAGTCTCTTTACTCGTTCCGTAATACATCATCTCGCAACTAACTCAATATTCACAGTGCTTGCAAGGCTTATAGTGATGTGCATTACCGAGAGGGCCTAGAGATACCTCTCCGACAATCGGAGTGATAAATCCTAATGTCGAAATATGCCAACCCAACAAGTACCTTCGGAGACACCTGTAGAGCACCTTTATAATCACCCAGTTACGTTGTGACGTTTAGTAGCACGCAAAGTGTTCCTCCGGTAAACGGGAGTTGCATAATCTCATAGTCATAGGTACATGTATAAGTCATGAAGAAAGCAATAGCAACATACTAAACGATCAAGTGCTAAGCTAAAGGAATGGGTCAAGTCAATCACATTATTCTCCTAATAATGTGATCCCGTTAATCAAATGACAACTCATGTCCATGGCTAGGGAACTTAACCATCTTCGATTAACGAGCTAGTCAAGTCTCCCACTTGCACTAGAGTCAATAATCTAGATTACACAGTAATGATTCTAACACCCATGGAGTTTTGGTGCTGATCATGATTTGCTCGTGGAAGAGGCTTAGTCAACGGGTCTGCAACATTCAGATCCATATGTATCTTGCAAATCTCTATGTGTCTCACCTGGACTTGGTCCCGGATGGAATTGAAGCGTCTCTTGATGTGCTTGGTTCTCTTGTGAAATCTGGATTCCTTTGCCAAGGCAATTGCACCAATATTGTCACAACAATGGACCCGATGCACTAGGTATGACACCTAGATCAGATATGAACTCCTTCATCCAGACTCCTTCATTTGCTGCTTCCGAAGCAGCTATGTACTCCGCTTCACACGTAGATACCGCCACGACGCTTTGTTTAGAACTGCACCAACTAACAGCTCCACCATTCAATGTAAACACGTATCCGGTTTGCGATTTAGAATTGTCCAGATCAGTTTCAAAGCTTGCACCGACGTAACCATTTACGACTAGCTCTTTGTCACCTCCATAAACGAGAAACATATCCTTAGTCCTTTTCAGGTATTTCAGGATGTTCTTGACCGCTGTCCAGTGATCCACTCTTGGATTACTTTGGTACCTCCCTGCTAGGCTAATAGCAAGACACACATCAGGTCTGGTACACAGCATTGCATACATGATATAGTCTATGGCTGAAGCATAGGGAACATCTTTCATTTTCTCTCTATCTTCTGCAGTGGTCGGGCATTGAGTCTGACTCAACTTCACACCTTGTAACACAGGCAAGAACGCTTTCTTTGCTTGATCCATTTTGAACTTCTTCAAAACTTTGTCAAGGTGTGTGCTTTGTGAAAGTCCTATCAAGCGTCTTGATCTATCTCTATAGATCTTGATGCCTAATATGTAAGCAGCTTCACCGAGGTCTTTCATTGAAAACTTTTATTCAAGTATCCTTTTATGCTATCTAGAAATTCTATATCATTTCCAATCAGCAATATGTCATCCACATATAATATCAGAAATGCAACAGAGCTCCCACTCACTTTCTTGTAAATACAGGCTTCTCCAAAAGTCTGTATAAAACCATATGCTTTGATCACACTATCAAAATGTTTATTCCAACTCCGAGAGGCTTGCACCAGTCCATAAATGGATCGCTGGAGCTTGCAAACTTTGTTAGCTCCCTTTGGATCGACAAAACCTTCTGGTTGCATCATATACAACTCTTCTTCCAGAAATCCATGCAGGAATGCAGTTTTGACATCCATTTGCCAAATTTCATAATCATAAAATGCAGCAATTGCTAACATGATTTGGACAGACTTAAGCATCGCTATGGGTGAGAAAGTCTCATCGTAGTCAATCCCTTGAACTTGTCGAAAACCTTTTGCAACAAGTCGAGCTTTATAGACAGTAACATTACCATCGGTCGGTCTTCTTCTTGAAGATCCATTTATTCTCAATGGCTTGCCGATCATCGGGCAAGTCAACCAAAGTCCACACTTTGTTCTCATACATGGATCCCATCTCAGATTTCATGGCCTCAAGCCATTTTGCGGAATGTGGGCTTACCATCGCTTCTTCATAGTTCGTAGGTTCACCTTGGTAAAGTAGCATGACCTTCAGAATAGGATTACCGTACCACTCTGGTGCGGATCTTACTCTAGTTGACCTACGAGGCTCAGTAGTAACTTGATCTGAAGTTTCATGATCGATATCATTAGCTTCCTCACTAATTGGTGTAGGTGTCACAGGAACCTGTTTCTGTGATGAACTACTTTCCAATAAGGGAGCAGGTATAGTTACCTCATCAAGTTCTACTTTCCTCCCACTCACTTCTTTTGAGAGAAACTCCTTCTTTGGAAAGGATCCATTCTTGGCAACGAATGTCTTGCCTTCGGATCTGTGATAGAAGGTGTACCCAACAGTTTCCTTTGGGTGTCCTATGAAGACACATTTCTCCGATTTGGGTTCGAGCTTATCAGTTTGAAGCTTTTTCACATAAGCATCGCAGCCCCAAACTTTAAGAAACGACAACTTTGGTTTCTTGCCAAACCATAGTTCATAAGGCGTTGTCTCAACGGATTTCGAAGGTGCCCTATTTAATGTGAATGCAGCCGTCTCTAAAGCATAACCCCAAAACGATAGTGGTAAATCAGTAAGAGACATCATAGATCGCACCATATCTAGTAAAGCACGATTACGACGTTCGGACACACCATTACGCTGTGATGTTCCAGGTGGCGTGAGTTGCGAAACTATTCCGCATTGTTTTAAATGTAGATCAAACTCGTAACTCAAATATTCTCCTCCACGATCAGATAGTAGAAACTTTATTTTCTTGTTAGGATGATTTTCCACTTCACTCTGAAATTCTTTGAACTTTTCAAATGTTTTAGACTTATGTTTCATTAAGTAGATATACCCATATCTGCTCAAATCATCTGTGAAGGTGAGAAATATAATGATACCCACCGCGAGCCTCAACATTCATTGGACCACAATCAGTATGTATGATCTCCAACAAATCATTTGCTCGCTCCATAGTTCCGGAGAATGGCGTTTTAGTCATCTTGCCCATGATGCATGGTTCGCAAGTACCAAGTGATTCATAATCAAGTGATTCCAAAAGTCCATCAGTATGGAGTTTCTTCATGCGCTCTACACCAATATGACCCAAACGGCAGTGCCACAAATAAGTTGCCCTATCATTATCAACTATGCATCTTTTGGCTTCAACATTATGAATATGTGTATCATTACTTTCGAGATTCAACAAAAATAGACCACTCTTCAAGGGTGCATGACCATAAAATATATTACTCATATAAATAGAACAACCATTATTCTCAGATTTAAATGAATAACCGTCTCGCATCAAAAAAGATCCAGATATAATGTTCATGCACAACGCTGGCACCAAATAACAATTATTCAGGTCTAAAACTAATCCGGAAGGTAGATAGAGAGGTAGCGTGCCGACGGCGATCACATCGACTTTGGAACCATTTCCCACGCGCATCGTCACCTCGTCCTTAGCCAGTCTTCGCTTAATTCATAGTCCCTGTTTCGAGTTGCAAATATTAGCAACAGAATCAAATACCTAGGTGCTACTGCGAGCTCTAGTAAGGTACACATCAATAATATGTATATCACATATACCTTTGTTGACCTTGCCATCCTTCTTATCCGCCAAATACTTGGGGCAGTTCCGCTTCCAGTGTCCAGTCTGCTTGTAGTAGAAGTGTTGGGGATATAACTACTGAATATAAACCGCCCTGAAGAGGCCGGTTTACCCTCGTCTGTAATTAGGGCCCACGAAGGCATGGGGCCCAGAGCCCAGAGGCGGATTAGGATCCATAAATGTAAACCGCCTTAGTCATGTAACTTGTACTGTAAGATAAGAAAGAAGAGACCGAGCCGGACACTTGTATGAGCCGGATCGGGACTCTGTAGGCCGGCGTCAACCCGTGTATATAAGGGGACGACCCGTGGCGGTTTAGAGAACAGAACAATTGAGGCTTAGGGAAGCTATTGCTCCCTAGTCGCCGAAATCACATCAATCCCATCACAAACTAGACGTAGGCTTTTACCTTCATCGAAGGGGCCGAACTAGTATAACTCTCGTGTCTTTGCGTCCGCTTTAACCCCTCTAAGTTAACCCGTGTGATGGCCCTGCGACTAAGTCCTTTCACGAGGACATCTGCCGTGACAATTCCACGACAGTTGGCGCCCACCGTGGGGCTATTGCATGATGGTTTGATGATCTTAGAGGGCAAGTTCGAAGGACTCGAAGGCTATGCTGTGGGTCGGATGACTAAGAGTCGTCGCGGCAAGCTCTACATCGACGATGCAGGCTGGGGCCCCAAGGCCGGCTCGATCGAGTACGGGTACCGGGTCCCCTTTGGTGGCATACACGTGTTCATCGGCAAGATCGGCGAGCCAGGGCCTGGGCCGGACATCTGCACCGACCTCGTTGAGACGGCTCAGCGGGCGAAGAAGAGTCCTGCCCTGGCTAAACCGGCTGTCAAGCATGCTTTTGTGGGAGTCGTCCACGGAGATTACGAGGGCGGATCAGCATCTGGCGGCGAAACCGTTGTCTACTCTGGCGACGAGTCGTCAGCCGGAGAAACCGAGTCTCTGTACCAGCTGCAAGATGGCCAGATCGGGGGCTGTTCCGACGGTGAGAGTATTCGGACCCTTTGATCTACCCAACCGGGTTGGAATCTTCATGGCCGGTACACAAGCAACGCTTCACTCTTCGACCGCGGCGCCCATGGTCGCCGGTTCAGCAGCGGTGATGGCAGCCGGGGAAGGAGGCCCTGTGCGCCCACCGGCTCAAGTTTTATCAGAGCTATTCGACGCATTGGCTGCGCTCATGGCAGAGGCTAATCCGGCGGATCAAGACCTGCACAACGCAGAGATTGCAAAGGTGAAGGAACAGATCACTAAAGCTAAAGCGGATCTGGCAGCCGCGGACGTGAGGATGGCGGCGGAACGGGCCGCTTTGGATGCCTTGAGCTTATAGGCTCATCTTTGGATCGAGCGCGTCACATGAAGTCATGAAAAGGAAGTACAGATACCGTTTGCCTTTGGTTTTCGAGGGAAGAGAGCTCTTTAATACCCCAGGGGCAGGGACCAGTAATCCGCCGCCGGTGGTGAACCGCCGGAAGCACTGACGAAGCGCGCCGATTCAGCCCGTGTGATAGATCTGCCTCGCCATCATACCGCGGCGCCCAGGTTGTGCAAACACCCCCGGGTCACTACTCCAACCCGATGGATAATCTTGTTGCGGCTGCGGCACGGTTGGAGGCGATTCCAATTGAAGGTGATTCACCACAGGCGATAGAGACACGCCGGGTAAAGGAGCTCCTCAGGACGGCCCTGGCTCAACAGGAAGCGTATTCATACAGTCGGGATCGGATCCACTCCACCCCCCGCCCAAGCCGGAGTTATAGCCGGCGCGCCGACGAACCGGCCGTATCAAGCAATGCGCAGCGCGGTCCGCCTCGCGGCAACAACCCGGCGGGTGGCTTCGAAGACGCTCAAGTGGTGGTGGACCGGGCCAGAACGAGGGGAGGCCGAGTTAGCAGCACAACATGAGGATCATCAGCTCGCGCGGTTCGTCCGACCATCTTGAACCAGGGGTCACGTCTGGCTCTTTGGGGTGCCTTGCCTCGTCCCGCTTTACGCAATGTGCGTTTGCCCAAGGACTTCAAGGGGCCACGCAAGGTGCCCAATTATACCGCCGATTTGGCTCCAGAAGCGTGGATAGAAAGCTATGAGATGGCCATGGAGATGCTGGATGTGGATGAAGCTGCGTGTGCGAAATATTTCACCATGATGTTGGAAGAGTACGGCCCGTGCTTGGTTGAAAAACTTGCCGCCTAACTCAGTCAGTTCATGGACCCGATTATGGACCGGTTCATTCAAAATTTCGAAGACACCTGTAAACAACCCATGTCTGTGGTGGATTTGGCGGCTTGTGTCCAGGCAGAGGGAGAATCCACAACCCATTGGGTGCGCCGTGTTTCGGAGGTTTTACATTCGTCAGACCGGATCAACCCTGATTCCGCGATCTTAACCCTAGAAGCCAACTGCCGGTTCAAACCGTTGAAGTTGAAGCTGGGTCGCATGAAGCGTTTTTGCAATGACATGGGCACTCTCATGGGCGTTTTGGTAAAGTATGCTGATTCCGATAGTACCAAGGATCCCGAGTCCGAGGAGGATGACGAAATAGGGAAGGGAAAGCGAACAGCAACTCCGGAGGCCAGCACATCGATCCGGCGGTAATGGAGGAAACAAGCGTAAAGGCAACGGTAACATGGGCTTCAGAGCCAACACCAACGCGCAGGACAAGGGTCAGCGGCGCAAGGGTAAGCAATCAAACCGGGGCGGTGCGCCAGGTCACAATCCGGATCGTTTGAATTACCTATTGAATCAACCTTGTCCGAAGCATGGGACGAAGGAGGCACCAGCAAACCACCTCTGGAAGGATTGTTACATTATGCAGGAGTTCAAAAGTTCTAATGCTTTCCGGTATGATCAAGGGCCCGGCGGCGGTTCAGGGTCCGCTCCGGGTTACGGTGGAGGAAATTCCGGCCCAGGGTTCGGTGGTAATCCGGGCGGGCAGGACAATCAGAGCAATCAGAAGAATCAGAACCAAGGGGGTTACAGTCAACAACAGCAGCAGTCGGGTTATCAAAGTAATCCAAAGCAGTTGAACGGTGGGCAGTACCATGTCTTTACCACCAGCTTGGACAAGCGAGACCGAAAACTTCAGAAGCGGGCGGTCAGTGTGGTTGAACCGGCTGCACCGCATTACCTGCGCTGGTCAGAGCAGCCTATCGTGTGGAGCAGAGAGGATCATCCTCCCCGGGTTTACAATCCGGGTCAGCTAGCCCTAGTGGTGGCACCTCAGGTGGGAGGATACAAGTTTACCAAGGTACTTATGGATGGAGGGAGCAGCATCAACATCCTGTACTACGAGACCTTCCGACGTATGGGGTTAACGGATAGGCATCTCAGGCCGTCCAGCACAGTGTTTCACGGTGTGGTGCCTGGCAAGTTAGCATACCCGGTCGGTAAGATAGCTCTGGAGGTGGCCTTTGGGGATGAGCATGACTCCAGATCGGAAACATTGATGTTTGAGGTGGTGAAAATTCAAAGCCCTTACCACGCCCTACTTGGGCGGCCGGCTTATGCTAAGTTTATGGCACGGCCTTGTTATGTCTATTTGCAGCTAAAGATGCCGGGTCACAAAGGGACGATAACGGTTCATGGGAGCCGCCGGATCAAGTTGGAGTGCGAGGAAGGTGATGCGGCTTACACAGAGTTGGTTTGTGCCACTGAAGAGCTAAAGTATTATAAAGACAATGTTGATCCGACGGATATGACCCCGTTGAAGAAGCCAACTACAGAGCACGATCCGGATTTGAAGTTTAAATCGTGGCTGAGACTAAACTTGTTGATTTTGTGCCCGGCGATTCGTCCAAGAAGTTCACCATCAGTGCTAACTTGGATCCTAAATAGGAAAGCGCGCTCATCGAGTTCATCCGTGAGAATCAGGACATTTTTGCATGGAAACCTTCTGACATGCCAGGTGTACTGAGGGAACTCGCTGAGCACACTCTTAATGTTGATCCCAAGTACAGACCGGTAAAGCAGTTTCTTCGCCGGTTTAACGAAGAGAGGCGCAAGGCCATTGGAGAGGAGGTTGCCAGGCTCTTAGCGGCAGGGTTTATCGTTGAAGTTTTCCATCCAGAGTGGCTTGCTAATCCGGTGTTGGTCCTTAAGAAGAATGACACTTGGCGCATGTGTGGATTACACAGATCTTAACAAGGCTTGTCCAGCAGATCCTTTCGCCCTCCCCCGCATTGATCAGATTATTGATGCTACGGCGGGTTGTGAGCGTTTGAGCTTTTTGGATGCATATTCCGGATATCATCAGATTAAGATGGCGGCTAAGGACCAGGAGAAGACGACGTTTATCACCCCTTTTGGAGCCTTCTGCTATGTATCTATGCCTTTTGGGCTCAAGAGCGCCCAAGCAACTTATCAACGTTATGTGCAGAATTGCTTGCATGAACAGATCGGCCGTAATGTGCATGCTTATGTGGATGATATTGTGGTTAAGTCAAGGAAGAAGGAAACACTGATTGAGGATTTGAGAGAAACCTTTGACAACTTGCGGGTGTACAAGATGCTGCTTAACCCGACCAACTGTGTTTTTGGTGTTCCGGCAGGCAAGTTATTGGGTTTCCTTGTGTCCAACAGGGGGATTGAAGCTAATCCGGAGAAGATTACAGCTATCACCTCCCTGGCTAAGCCAAAGTGTATCAATGATGTCCAGCGTTTGGCGGGTCGGATTGCCGCACTGAGCCGGTTTATCAGCCGCCTCGGAGAGAAGGCCATTCCTTTGTACCAGATGTTGAAGAAGACGGATCAGTTTGTCTGGACTTCAGCTGCCGATGAAGCATTGGAGGATTTAAAGCGGCAGTTGGCCAACCCGCCTGTTCTCGCCGCTCCCATTGACAAGGAGCCGCTTCTGCTGTATGTTGCTGCTAATGCCAGGGCAGTTAGCGTGGCCATTGTGGTAGAGCGGAAGGAGGCAGGGAAGGAGTATCCGGTTCAACGGCCGGTTTATTACATCAGCGAGGTCCTCATTGAGTCTAAGCAGAGATATCCGCATTGGCAGAAGCTGGTATATGGAGTTTTTATGGCAAGCCGGAAGCTGAAGCAATATTTCGAGGGCACCCCATCACGGTGGTCGATTCGGCTCCCTTGGGCGATATCATCTGAGAACCGGAAGCGGCGGCGGATTGCTAAGTGGGCTATAGAGCTTGGGCCGACGGTTTAAGGTATGTGCCTCGGACGGCAGTAAAATCTCGAGCACTTGTGGATTTCATTAATGATTGGACGGAGTTGCAAGCGCTCAAGAAAAGCGGATCATACCTATTGGACCATCCACTTTGATGGGTCCAGCAATTGAGGGCTCGGGGCTGGAGTCGTATTAACTTCCCCGCGAGGTGACAAGTTCTATTACGTTCTCCGCTTAGTGTTCCCTTGTACTAACAATGCAAATTGAGTATGAAGCTTTGCTCCATGGTCTCCGGATGGCTAAGGAAATGAATCTCAGCCGGGTTAAGTGCTTTGGTGACTCGGACTTGGTGGCCCAGCAAGTATCAGGTACTTGGGATTCCAAAGATCCACTCATGGCCGCATATCGTCGGGAGGTGGATACCGTTGCAGGACACTTTAAAGGTTATCAGGTGGACCATGTGGATCGTCGGAAGAATGAAGCGGCGGACGCTTTGAGCCGGCTAGGCTCTCAACGCAAACCGGTCCCGCCCAATGTTTTCCTTGATGTCTGCACAACCCGGCCGCTTAAGCTCCTGATGAAGCAGATTTGGCAATTCCTGATCCGGAGGCTCAGTTGGTGGCAGCCTTGCATGTCATTCCGGATTGGACGCTCCCTTATTTGGCATACATGACCCGGGGCGAGTTACGAGAAGATGAGACATTGCCCCGGCAGATAGTTCGGCGGTCTAAGTCTATGACCATTGTTAATGGTGAGTTGCATCATTGCAGTGTGTCAGGGGCGTTTCAGCGTTGTGTGTCCCCTGAGGAAGGCTGTGAGATATTGCGTGAGATCCATGAAGGGGACTGTGGTCACCACGCCGGTTCAAAATCCTTGGTTGCCAAAGCATTCCGCCATGGTTTTTATTGGTTGACTGCCCATGCTGATGCGGAGGATCTGGTCAGGCGATGTGATGGTTGCCAAAATTTTTCTAGACGTGCTCACATACCGGCCCAGGAATTGAGGATGATTCCAATTACTTGGCCGTTTGCAACTTGGGGGCTGGACATGGTGGGGCCTTTTAAAAGGTCCAAGGATAAGAAAACACACTTGCTGGTCGCAGTTGATAAGTTTACAAAGTGGGTCGAGGCAGAGCCTGTTAGCAAGTGTGATGCGGCCACGGCGGTTCAGTTCATAAAAAGGGTGATCTTCCGGTTTGGATTTCCATACAGTATCATCACGGATAATGGCACCAATCTGTCCAAGGGTGCCATGAAAGAGTTTTGTGAACGTGAGCACATCCGGCTTGACGTTTCTTCAGTGGCCCACCCGCAGTCCAATGGTCAAGGTAACGAGCTAATCAGGAGATCTTGAGAGGTATCAAACCCCGGCTTATGGTCCCTTTGCAGAGGACGCCGGGTTGTTGGGTAGAAGAGCTACCATCTGTGATATGGAGTATCAATACTACCCCTAACAGATCCACTGGATACACACCGTTCTTTATGGTCTATGGAGAGGAGGCGGTCCTTCCTAGCGATATCCGTCATGACTCGCCTCGCGTGGCAGCTTATGTTGAGGCAGATAGCGAGGCAGCACGGCAGGACGCTTTGGATCGACTGGATGAAGAGCGAGATATGGCGGCTGCTCGTTCGGCGATTTACCAGCAGGATCTTCGTCGGTATCACGATCGTGAGTTAAAACCAGAACCTTTCAGGAAGGAGACTTGGTGCTTCGGCTCATTCAAGACCAGACAGATATGCACAAGCTATCCCCACCTTGGGAAGGGCTTTTTGTGGTCAGCAAGAATCTGCACAATGGGTCATACTATCTGATTGATGTTCGAGAGCGAAAAGACTCACGCACGTCGGAAGAGGAGACCAACAGGCCATGGAACATAGCTCATCTTCGGCCTTATTATACCTGAGCCATCGGCTCTACTTATGTACATATTATGACAATGTATATATTTTGAATAAAAGCAATAAACCGGAGCCCCGGTTAAAGCGGGGTATCCATTCTGTAAAAATCCGGTTTGGGTACATGGAGTTGTTGTCGCAAAGCAGCCTCCGGTTTAGCCCTTGATCTTGATTTTCAGAAGTTTGTCATCTGGGGGCTTGGTCGTGTCCGAACCAATGCAACACCTTTTGATGGGCGAAAGCCAACAGATCACTTGGGGACATGGTCACATCTGAACCAGTCACGCCTCTTGGTCGGCCTAAGGTCATAGAGTCATTTGGGGGCTTGGTCGAACCCGAACCATTGCCATGCCACTTGGCCGGCATAATGCCACTGTTTCAGTTGGGGGCCTGGCTGATTTGAACCATAGCTACACCTTATGGGGAGCTTGGTCCTGTCCGACCATGGTAACACCATCTGATCGGCTCAGTAAAGCCTCTTCTTGCAAACGGTTTTATCATTGCCTTTGCTTCCATATGGTTTTCATAACTGTTATTTGATTTTTATTGGCCTTTTTAAAGCGATAACCTTTTTAAACCGGTTCAAGCTGTCAATTAACGGAATTCGGTCCATTTTTGATCCGGAGATATTTGTCTCGATTTGATTTTTTCTGTTAACATCCCATCATGGAGTAACAGGGGGCTTGTTATGACCCGACACGGTTTACACGGTAAACCGGCGTTATAAACACAGGAGTTGTTTTCTCCTTTGACGGTAATGGTTTATACAACCTCCGCCTCAAGATTGGCTAAGCCAACCGCATGCCCGAAGCTGGCAGGTATTTTTGTATCACAAAGTTCTGATCATATACATCAATATTTTCTTATATAAATATATCGGCATCACAAGCCGGCTGGCGACACAAGCCGCCGTGGCGGTTTAAGAATTTGTGATTGCAGGCAAAATGCATTGAAGGTTTCAATTCTTCAAACCAAAGTATCAGCACCTCCGCGCAAAGGTCACAGACTGAGGGCATAAAAGCATGTTCAAAAACAAAGTGCTAGCTATTCTATTACAAAGCCTTCCAAGGCCCGGTGTTTCGCATGGCGTTATGACTAGCAGCTTCTGATGCATCACCTGGCTTGACGGATTAAGCTTCCTCGCCGGGTTGACGTGAGGAAGAGGGGGCGTCTGGCGTCGGTTCAACTTCTTCTTCTTCATCACCCAAAGGCGGAAGTCATTGGTAGACCAGTCAATCCGGGTTAAGGCCTGAAAGACAGCCTCTTCACTTATAAGCTCAGCCGGATCAACGTCAGGGGCATAAGTGTGCTTACGGATTGGAGGAACAAGGCTCTGCACTTCCGGAATGACAAACTCCACCCGTTTGTTGTTCGCATCATAGAAAGAGCGGTGAACCGCCAGGTTGGCTTCCGCTGCCAGTTGGCTCGCCAGTGGACGCATCTCCTTTGTTATCCGTTTCAGGGCGTCATTATCAAAGGCTTCACCGTTCTCTTGAGCGCTGGGGAAACCCTTGGCCTTGGCGCGAGTTAGAGCCAGTAGAGTGCCAGCCCGGGCCGCGGATCGTTTCAACTCTTCAAGCTGCCCCGGAACCATGGACAGCCGGTCCAGTGTATCTTTGATCAAGAACGGAGCGGTGTTGTCGTACGATGTGGCACATATGACTCGCTGGGCGCCGGTATACAACTGCTCAATCAGCGTGTAAGCGGCCTTGAGCTTCTTACGCACATCAGAGCCCAGATGAGCAATACGCTTGCCTGCACCGGTTTCAGACAGCTCAGGTTAAACCGGCGGAAATATCAAAACAGGGGTAATCAGTGCAAATTTTCTTACCAAAGATGGCAGCGGTCATGGCATGAACTTGGCGCTTTAGTCTGGTAAGCTCTTCAGTCACCGGTTTAAGAGCTGATTCAGCATCTTCCGCCCGTTTTTTCAAACCGGCCTTCTCGGTGTCGATTGGCCCGCTTCGGATTTATACCACTCCTTCATCTGGTCCATTGTGGCCAATGCTGTTTTTAATTCATCCTTAGCCTTGGTGGTTTCTGCTTGTTGAGTTTCCAGATTGGCACGAAGGTCCTTGAGTTGCACGGTTTGTTGGTATATCTCATTCTGATAACAAAGGGAGCACGTTAGTTGTTTCATTATAAAGTCCCAAGCTCAATACAAATATTCAACTTGGCACTTGGGGGCTAATGGCTAGTTGATCTCGGTTTGCTATGGGGATACAGAAATTAAGTCCCGGTTTAACTATGCTAAGTTGAACCGACCCTTGGGGCTCTGATCTGCAGTTTAAGGCGTATGGTTTCTATACAAAGTTAAGTGCGGTTTAACTATGCAAAGTTAAACCGACCCTTGGGGCTACTATGCAGCAAAAGTACAAGAAAGGCATAACTCCTTACCTCATAGCGGTCCTTCATGCGATTTACCAGACCGGCTTCAAAGTCACGGCTTGTGTAGAGCCGGTTCAGAAAGCCGGAGTGAAGTTCTTGGGCAGAGAGATTGTCATAAGCTGACAGATCAGTTTTCCCCTTATCTTTTCTCATAGTAGTAGACTCTTCCTTGGCGCTATGTTTTGCTAAAGCGACCGGTTGGCTAGGAGTGGTGTAGCCAGTGCCCGTCACAATAACATCATCATTTTTGACCGGGCTAGCCAGATTGGCGGTCTTCTCTGGGCTTGGTGTCTTCGTACTCCGGCTCGGCGGTTCAACAATTACGAGCCGCTCTGTGGCCGGACTCGGTGGAGCAGGATGCGAGATTTCCACTTGGGCCTCCGGTTCAGTTTCTGGCGGATCAACATTGTCGTCTTGGTTCAACCCGGCAGAGCTATTTTTAGCAACTTCAGGATTTTCGCCATGTTGCTCTGGGGTCTTCTCCGGATCAACATCCGCAGTAGGGTCAAGGGTTTTCGCTTTTTTACTCAAGCGAGCCTTGGTGCTGCAATGTTCAGAATTAGAATAAGATAAACCGACCAACGCAAATATAAACCGAATTGGCGGGATGAAGTATGGTGCTTACCTGCGCAGCAACTTTAAGCGGAGGCGATTGCATGGTTGATGAACCGCCAGAGGAGTTGGAAGAGGCACGATAATTCGGGTCGACGGATTGAGAGGTCATCGGAAGAAACCTTTTAAGGGATAACGCTTTTCAGGAGAACAAATCACCTCACGGGCGACGCTTCCGGGTTGGTGTATCTGGTAAACCGGATGAGGTAATGTCCTAGCTGACCACTTTGTCTTGCGGGTCGTCTGGCGCTCTTGACCCTCTTGTGTCTTGAAGGAAAGGTTTGGATTCAAATGAGCATAGGAATGAGATTTTTTCACTTTCCGGACTGTGCGGCGAATTCTCTTAACCGGCACGAGGTCGGATTCGGAAGAAAGAAAGATTACCTCAACACGGTCGGCATGACTGGCTTCAGCGTCATCCTGGGAGTTAAACTTGTCAGTAAAAGGAAGAATAAAAAGGAACAGGCTACAGGCAAGAAGAAACACAAAGAGGAGAGCCGGTTTAAAGAGGAGAGCCGGTTTACGGCGACTCCCTCGTGAGGATATCAAAGCTTTACCTCAGCTTCTGAGTCTTCGTCTTCCGGCGGATCAGAAGACTCGGGGGTTTTCCTCTTGCCAGCCTTCTTGGTGGTCTTGGACTTTACACGCGGAGCCCGGGCCGGTTTGGTCCGCTTCCAGAAAGAGCTGTTAGCCTGAGAGGTAACAAGGATTAATATATATCAACAAAGCACTAAAATGTCAGAAGAAGCGGTGAGCAGAGCCTTACCGCAGGCGGTTTGTTGGCAACACAGAATGGAGCGAACCCGGTTTGGCTGCAAACAGAGATCGGTTCATCAAGCAGCCTCTTTACTGCCTCTGTGACTTCAAGCTCAGTTATTGGCAGCTCGTGACGTCTTTGAGGGTCTTGGAGGCTGCCAGTGTATTCGTGCATCAATCCGGACCGGCGGCTTAATCGCAAGATGCCCCAAGAAACCCAGCATCGCACAAGGTCCACACCAGTTAGTCCATTGGCCATTAGAGCCCGGAGTTTGATGATTTGAGGCGCAAAATTCTTCCGTTCCGCGGCGGTCAAGCGTAAAGGCAACGGATGATGGTTGCTAAGCCGGTGAGGACGGTAGCCCGGCAAAGGATTCTCGTTGTCAGGGGCAGTATTCCGGCAGTAGAACCAGGTTTGGTTCCAATCTTTCGGATGGCTATGGTGTTTGGCGTGAGGAAAATCTACTTCCTTCCTTTTCTGGATTGAAACGCCGCCCAGCTCCGTGTTAGGGCCATCCAAAAATTCTGACGGCGGTTCAAGTGAAAGAAATCCGGAACAACTCCACAGATGGTTCTTCTTGAAGGTAGACTTCACGTAAAACTTGGAAATTGCATATATTTGACACGGAGTTCGGACCAATATCCTGTGGATGGAGTTGAAAACTTGCAAGGACATCCCGGAAGAATTTTGATCCGGGCGGGCAGAATCCCCGGTCTAAGTGCTGCATAAACACAATTACTTCTCCTTCTTGCGGATTGGGAGGACATTCGGCATCCGGAACCTGCCAGTGGAGGACGTTTTTAGAAGCTAAAGCGCCGGTGGTGACGTATCCGTTGAGTTGCGTCTCAGTGATCTTAGACCGGACCCAATTGCAAGCTGAGAATTGCTTGGCCATTCCGGAAGACTAAACTGCAAGAGGAAAGGGGAAAACGATTCACCGATAAACGGTTCAGACACATTATACAATGTTAAACCGGTGATTCGGCAGCCAGTTTCCAATTCCGGTTTAACTGAGGACTAATGGAGTGACGGATTAGCTATCAAAAGTCAAACCGCCCAAAGAAACATAACTGGAAAATCTACTAAGTGTGGACAGAAACAGTTTTTACATGCGAATGGAGGAAATTTGGATCTATCGAAGTTTCAGTAAGAAGAATTTCTGCGACCTATGCAAGCCTCATAAAGGGCAGGAAGGTTCGGGCGTTCTAAACTAGAGGATCTGAACGAAAAGAAAGATGCATAAAGAGTTAAACTGACGGCGGAGCAGTCGCCGCACAGGATGTATGGTACGGTTGAATCGTACGGCCATGGCAGGGCAGGTATGAGGAAACTAAGATGAACACCTATGAACTACGAGATGAACAGGACCTTCAGATGCGGATCTAGGGCTTGAAGAGGGACCTTACCTGATGCGCAGAACCGCGGAGGAGCGCCGAGAGCCTCTGGTACGATCAGGTTGATGCAGCGGCCTGGCACTGACGCGGCGTTCGAAGGTCGGAGGCAACGGCGGAGCTTCAGAGCTGGAGTGTCGCGAGGAAGAAGAAGAGCGGAAGAAGAAGAGAAAAGGGCCTGCCGGTCTATTTATAAGGAAACGAAGCAATTAACGAGCGCGAGAATCGAGGAGTCAAAAGCGGCGGACGGCGCAGCGGCCGCCTCGATTTCCGGGATAGTATTAAATGAAAGGAATCTTACTGTTTGGATTTCTTTATTAAGGATGACGTCAAGGCGCCCAGTTGCCGTGGTTGGAGGATGACTTCATGGCGGTTCAAGCAGATGGCGGTTTACGAAATATGAAGGGAGATTCAGAGCTTCCTAAGATGTTGAAGATTAACATGAACCGGTTCAAGTCAACCTGGGGCCTAATGTTGGGGATATAACTACTGAATATAAACCGCCCTGAAGAGGCCGGTTTACCCTCATCTGTAATTAGGGCCCACGAAGGCATGGGGCCCAGAGCCCAGAGGCAGATTAGGATCCATAAATGTAAACCGCCTTAGTCATGTAACTTGTACTGTAAGATAAGAAAGAAGAGACCGAGCCGGACACTTGTATGAGCCGGATCGGGACTCTGTAGGCCGGCCGGGCGTCAACCCGTGTATATAAGGGGACGACCCGGCGGCGGTTTAGAGACAGACAATTCGAGGCTTAGGCGAAGCTATTGCTCCCTAGTCGCCGAAATCACATCCATCCCATCACAAACTAGACGTAGGCTTTTACCTTCATCGAAGGGGCCGAACTAGTATAACTCTCGTGTCTTTGCGTCCGCTTTAACCCCTCTAAGTTAACCTGTGCGATGGCCCTGCGACTAAGTCCTTTCACGAGGACATCTGCCGTGACAATTCCACGACAAGAAGCACTCAGTCTCAGGCTTAGGTCCAGACTTGGGTTTCTTCTCTTGAGCAGCAACTTGTTTGATGTTCTTCTTGAAGTTCCCCTTCTTCTTCCCTTTGCCATTTCTCTTGAAACTAGTGGTCCTGTTGACCATCAACACTTGATGCTCCTTTTTGATTTCTACCTCCGCAGCCTTTAGCATTGCGAAGAGCTCGGGAATTGTCTTATCCATCCCTTGCATATTATAGTTCATCACGAAGCTCTTGTAGCTTGGTGGCAGTGATTGAAGAATTCTGTCAATGACACTATCATCCGGAAGATTAACTCTCAGTTGAATCAAGTGATTGTTATACCCAGACATTTTGAGTATATGTTCACTGACAGAACTATTCTCCTCCATCTTGCAGTTGTAGAACCTATTGGAGACTTCATATCTCTCAATTCGGGCATTTGCTTGAAATATTAACTTCAACTCCTGGAACATCTCATATGCTCTATGACGTTCAAAACGTCGTTGAAGTCCCGGTTCAAAGCCGGAAAGCATGGCACACTGAACAATTGGGTAGTCATCAGCTTTGCTCTGCCAGACGTTCTTAACGTCGCTAGTTGCATATGCAGCAGGCCTGGCACCCAGTGGTGCTTCCAGGACGTAATTCTTCTGTGCAGCAATGAGGATAATCCTCAAGTTACGGACCCAGTCCGTGTAATTGCTACCATCATCTTTCAACTTTGCTTTCTCAAGGAACGCAAAAAATTCAACGGAACAACAACACGGGCCATCTATCTACAATCAACATAGACAAGCAAAATACTATCAGGTACTAAGTTCATGATAAATTTAAGTTCAATTAATCATATTACTTAAGAACTCCCACTTAGATAGACATCCCTCTAATCATCTAAGTGATCACGCGATCCAAATCAACTAAACCATGTCCGATCATCACGTGAGATGGAGTAGTTTTCAATGGTGAACATCACTATGTTGATCATATCTACTATATGATTCACGCTCGACCTTTCGGTCTCAGTGTTCCGAGGCCATATCTGCATATGATAGCCTCATCAAGTTTACCCGAGTATTCTGCATGTGCAACACTGGCTTGCACCTGTTGTAGATGAACGTAGAGCTTATCACACCCAATCATCACGTGGTGTCTTCGCACGACAAACTTTGGCAACGGTGCATACTCAGGGAGAACACTTTATCTTGAAATTTAGTGAGAGATCATCTTATAATGCTGAAGGAAATATGCCCTAGAGGCAATAATAAAGTTATTATTTATTTCCTCATATCATGATAAATGTTTATTATTCATGCTAGAATTGTATTAACCGGAAACATGATACATGTGTGAATACATAGACAAACATAACGTCACTAGTATGCCTCTACTTGACTAGCTCATTAATCAAAGATGGTTGTGTTTCCTATCCATAGACATGTGTTGTCATTTGATTAAAGGGATCACATCATTAGGAGAATGATGTGATTGACATGACCCATTCCGTTAGCCTAGCACTTGATCGTTTAGTATGTTGTTATTGCTTTCTTCATGACTTATACATGTTCCTGTAACTATGAGATTATGCAACTCCCGTTTACCGGAGGAACACTTTGTGTGCTACCAAACGTCACAACGTAACTGGGTGATTATAAAGGAGCTCTACAGGTGTCTCCGAAGGTACATGTTGGGTTGGCGTATTTCGAGATTAGGTTTTGTCACTCCGATTGTCGGAGAGCTATCTCTGGGCCCTCTCGGTAATGCACATCATAATAAGCCTTGCAAGCAATGTAGCTAATGAGTTAGTTACGGAATGATGCATTACATAACGAGTAAAGAGACTTGCCGGTAATGAGATTGAACTAGGTATTGGATACCGACGATCGAATCTCGGACAAGTAACATACCGATGACAAAGGGAACAACGTATGTTGTTATGCGGTTTGACCGATAAAGATATTCGTAGAATATGTAGGAGCCAATATGAGCATCCAGGTTCCGCTATTGGTTATTGTCCGAGAATAGTTCTAGGTCATGTCTACATAGTTCTCGAACCCGTAGGGTCCGTACGCTTAACGTTACGATGACAGTTTTATTATGAGTTTATAAGTTTTGATGTAACGAAGGTTGTTTGGAGTCCCGGATGTGATCACGGACATGACGAGGAGTCTCGAAATGATCGAGACATAAAGATTGATATATTGGAAGCCTATATTTGGATATCGGAATGGTTTTGGGTGAAATCGGGATTTTACCGGAGCACCGGGGGGTTACCGGAACCCTCCCGGGGGTTATTGGGCCTTCATGGGCCCTAAGGGAGAAGAGGAGAGGAGGCAAGAGGTGGGCTGCGCCCCCTCCCTGCCCTAGTCCGAATAGGACAAGGAGAGGGTGGCGGCGCCCCCCCCCCCTTCCTTCCCCTCTTCCTCCTCCTTCCCCCTTTCTCCTTCTCCAACTAGGAAAGAAGGGAGTCCTACTCCCGGTGGGAGTAGGACTCCCCCGTGGCGCGCCCTCCTTGGCCGGCCGCCCCATCCCCCTTGGCTCCTTTATATACGGGGGCAGGGGGGCACATCTAGACACACAAGTTGATCTTCGTGATCGTTCCTTAGCCGTGTGCGGTGCCCCCCTCCACCATAGTCCACCTCGATAATATTGTAGCGGTGCTTAGGCGAAGCCCTGCGACGGTAGAACATCAAGATCGTCACCACGCCGTCGTGCTGATGGAACTCATCTCCGACACTTTGCTGGATCGGAGTCTGGGGATCGTCATCGAGCTGAACGTGTGCTGAACTTGGAGGTGTCGTACGTTCGATACTTTGATCGGTCGGATCGTGAAGTCGTACAACTACATCGACCGCGTTGTCATAACGCTTCCGCTTACGGTCTACGAGGGTACGTGGACAACACTCTCCCCTCTCGTTGCTATACATCACCATGATCTTGCGTGTGCGTAGGAATTTTTTTGAAATTACTACGTTCCCCAAAAGTGGCATCCGAGCCTAGGTTTTATGCGTTGATGTTATATGCACGAGTAGAACACAAGTGAGTTGTGGGCGATACAAGTCATACTGCTTACCAGCATGTCATACTTTGGTTCAGCGGTATTGTTGGATGAAGCGGCCTGGACCGACATTACGCGTACGCTTACGCGAGACTGGTTTTACCGCCGTGCTTTGCAGACAGGTGACTAGCGGGTGTCTGTTTCTCCAACTTTAGTTGAACCGAGTGTGGCTACGCCCGGTCCTTGCGAAGGTTAAAACATCACTAACTTGACGAACTATCATTGTGGTTTTGATGCGTAGGTAAGAACGGTTCTTGCTAAGCCTGTAGCAGCCACGTAAAATTTGCAACAACAAAGTAGAGGATGTACTTGCTTTTGCAGGGCATGTTGTGATGTGATATGGTCAAGACGTGATGCTATATTTTATTGTATGAGATGATCATGTTTTGTAACCGAAGTTATCGGCAACTGGCAGGAGCCATATGGTTGTCGCTTTATTGTATGAAATGCAAATGCCCTGTAATTGCTTTTACTTTATCACTAAGCGGTAGCGATAGTCGAGAAGCAATAGATGGCGTAACGACAACGATGCTACGATGGAGATCAAGGTGTCGCTACCGGTGGCGATGGTGATCACGACGGTGCTTGGAGATGGAGATCACAAGCACAAGATGATGATGGCCATATCATATCACTTATATTGATTGCATGTGATGTTTATCCTTTATGCATCTTATCTTGCTTTGATTGAGGGTAGCATTTTAAGATGATCTCTCACTAAAATTATCAAGAAGTGTTCTCCCTGAGTATGCACCGCTATGCGAAAGTTCTTCGTCTTTGAGACACCACGTGATGATCGGGTGTGATAGGCTCTACGTTCGAATACAACGGGTGCAAAACAGTTGCGCAAGCGGAATACTCGGGTTAAACTTGCAGAGCCTAGCATATAACAGATATGGCCTCGGAACACGGAGACCGAAAGGTCGAACGTGAATCATATAGTAGATATGATCAACGTAGTGATGTTCACCATTGAAACTACTCCATCTCACGTGATGATCGGACATGGTTTAGTTGATTTGGATCACGTGATCACTTAGATGACTAGAGAGATGTCTGTCTAAGTGGGAGTTCTTAAGTAATATGATTAATTGAACTTAAATTTATCATGAACTTAGTCCTGGTAGTATTTTGCAAATTATGTTGTAGATCAATAGCTTGCGTTGTTGCTTTCATATGTTTATTTTGATATGTTGCTAGAGAAAATTGTGTTGAAAGATGTTAGTAGCAATGATGCGGATTGGATCCGTGATCTGAGGTTTATCCTCATTGCTGCACGTAAGAATTATGTCCTTAATGCACCCCTAGGTGACAGACCTATTGCAGGAGCAGATGCAGACGTTATGAACATTTGGCTAGCTCAATATGATGACTACTTGATAGTTTAGTGCACAATACTTAACGGCTTAGAATCGGGACTTCAAAGACGTTTTGAACGTCATGGACCATATGAGATGTTCCAGGAATTGAAGTTAAATATTTCAAGCAAATACCCGAGTTGAGAGATATGAAGTCTCCAACAAGTTCTATAGCTAAAAGATGGAGGAGAATCGCTCAACTAGTGAGCATGTGCTCAGATTGTCTGGGTACTACAATCGCTTGAATCAAGTGGGAGTTAATCTTCCAGATAAGATAATGATTGACAGAGTTCTCTAGTCACCATCACCAAGTTACTAGAACTTCGTGATGAACTATACTATGCAAGGGATAACGAAAACGATTCCCAAGCTCTTCGTGATGTTGAAATCAATGAAGGTAGAAATCAAGAAAGAGCATCAAGTGTTGATGATTGACAAGAACACTAGTTTCAAGAAAAGGGCAAAGGGAAAGAAAGGGAACTTCAAGTAGAATGACAAGCAAGTTGTCACTCCGGCGAAGAAGCCCAAAGCTAAACCAAAGCCTGGAACTGAGTGCTTCTACTACAAGCAGACTGGACACTGGAAGCGGAACTGCCCCAAGTATTTGGCGGATAAGAAGGATGGCAAAGTGAACAAAGGTATATGTGATATACATGTTACTGATGTGTACCTTACTAATACTCGCAGTAGTACCTGGGTATTTGATACTGGTTCTGTTGCTAATATTTGCAACTCGAAACAGGAACTACGGATTAAGCGAAGATTGGCTAAGGACGAGGTGACGGCGCGTGGGGAAATGGTTCCAAAGTCGATGTGATCGCAGTCGGCACGCTACCTCTACATCTACCATCGGGATTAGTTTTAGACCTAAATAATTGTTATTTGGTGCCAGCATTGAGCATGAACATTATATCTGGATCTTGTTTGATGCGAGACGGTTATTCATTTAAAATCAGAGAATAATGGTTGTTATATTTATATGAGTGATATCTTTTATGGTCATGCACCCTTGAAGAATGGTCTATTTTTATTGAATCTCGATAGTAGTAATACACATATTCATAGTGTTGAAACCAAAAGATGCAGAGTTGATAACGATAGTGCAACTTATTTGTGGCACTGCCGTTTAGGTCATATCGGTATAAAGCGCATGAAGAAACTCCATACTGATGGACTTTTGGAATCACTTGATTATGAATCACTTGGTACTTGCGAACCGTGCCTCATGGGCAAGATGACTAAAACGCTGTTCTCCGGAACTATGGAGCGAGCAACTGATTTGTTGGAAATCATACATATTGATGTTTGTGGTCCAATGAATATTGAGGCTCGCGGCGGGTATCGTTATTTTCTCACCTTCACAGATGATTTGAGCAGATATGGGTATATCTACTTAATGAAACACAAGTCTGAAACATTTGAAAAGTTCAAAGAATTTCAGAGTGAAGTGGAAAATCATCGTAACAAGAAAATAAAATTTCTACGATCTGATCGTGGAGGAGAATATTTGAGTTACGAGTTTGGTTTACATTTGAAACAATGCGGAATAGTTTCACAACTCACGCCACCCGGAACACCACAACGAAATGGTGTGTCCGAACGTCGTAATCGTACTTTACTAGATATGGTGCGATCTATGATGTCTCTTACTGATTTACCGCTATCGTTTTGGGGTTATGCTTTAGAGATGGCCGCATTCACGTTAAATAGGGCACCATCAAAATCCGTTGAGACGACGCCTCATGAACTGTGGTTTGGCAAGAAACCAAAGTTGTCATTTCTTAAAGTTTGGGGTTGCAATGCTTATGTGAAGAAACTTTAACCAGATAAGCTCGAACCCAAATTGGAGAAATGTGTCTTCATAGGATACCCAAAAGAGACTGTTGGGTACACCTTCTATCACAGATCTGAGGGCAAGATTTTCGTTTCTATATTCGGATCCTTTCTAGAGAAGGAGTTTCTCTCGAAAGAAGTGAGTGGGAGGAAAGTAGAACTTGATGAGGTAACTGTACCTGCTCCCTTATTGGAATGTAGTCCATCACAAGAACCGGTTCCTGTGACAACTACACCAATTAGTGAGGAAGCTAATGATATTGATCATGAAACTTCAGATCAAGTTTCTATCGAACCTCGTGGGTCTACGGAGTAAGATCCACACCAGAGTGGTACGGTAATCCTATTCTGGAAGTCATGTTACTTGACCATGGAGAACCTACGAACTATGAGGAAGCGATGATGAGCCCAGATTCTGCAAAATGGCTAGAAGCCATGAAATCTGAGATGGGATCCATGTATGGAAACGAAGTATGGACTTTGGTTGACTTGCCCGATGATCAGCAAGCCATTGAGAATAAATGGATCTTTAAGAACAAGACTGACGCTGATGGTAATGTAACTGTCTATAAAGCTCGACTTGTTGCGAAAGGTTTTCGACAAGTTCAAGGGGTTGACTACGATGAGACTTTCTCACCCGTAGTGATGCTTAAGTCTGTCCGAGTCATGTTAGCAATTGCTGCATTTTATGATTATGAAATTTGCCAAATGGATGTAAAAACTGCATTCTTGAATGGATTTCTGGAAGAAGAGTTGTATATGATGCAACCAGAAGGTTTTTTCGATCCAAAAGGTGCTAACAAAGTGTGCAAGCTCCAGCGATCCATTTATGGACTGGTGCAAGCATCTCGGAGTTGGAATAAACGCTTTGATAGTGTGATCAAAGCATATGGTTTTATCTGAGACTTTTGGAGAAGCCTGTATTTACAAGAAAGTGAGTGGGAGCTCTATAGCATTTACGATATTATATGTAGATGACATATTATTAATTGGAAATGATATAGAATTTCTGGATAGCATAAAGGGATACTTGAATAAAAGTTTTTCAATGAAAGACCTCGGTGAAGCTGCTTACATATTGGGCATCAAGATCTATAGAGATAGATAAATACGCTTGATTGGACTTTCACAAAGCACATACCTTGATAAAGTTTTGAAAAAGTTCAAAATGGATCAGGTAAAGAAAGGGTTCTTGCCTGTATTACAAGGTGTGAAATTGAGTCAGACTCAATGCCCGACCACAGCAGAAGATAGAGAGAAAATGAAAGATGTTCCCTATGCTTCAGCCATAGGCGCTATCATGTATGCAATGCTGTGTACCAGACCTGACGTATGCTTAGCAATAAGCCTGGCAGGAAGGTACCAAAGTAATCCAGGAGTGGATCACTGGATAGCGGTCAAGAACATCCTGAAGTACCTGAAAAGGACTAAGGATATGCTTCTCATATATGGAGGTGACAAAGAGCTAGTCGTAAATGGTTACGTCGATGCAAGCTTTGACACTGATCCGGACGATTCTAAATCGCAAACCGGATACGTGTTTTTATTAAATGGTGGAGCTGTAAGTTGGTGCAGTTCTAAACAAAGCGTCGTGGCGGGATCTACATGTGAACCAGAGTACATAGCTGCTTCGGAAGCAGCAAATGAAGGAGTCTGGATGAAAGAGTTCATTTCCGATCTAGGTGTCATACCTAGTGCATCGGGACCAATGAAGATCTTCTGTGACAGTACTGGTGCAATTGCCTTGGCAAAGGAATCCAGATATCACAAGAAGACCAAGCACATCAAGAGACGCTTCAATTCCATCCGGGACCAAGTCCAGGTGGGAGACATAGAGATTTGTAAGATACATACGGATCTGAATGTTGCAGACCCGTTGACTAAGCCTCTTCCACGAGCAAAACATGATCAGCACCAAGACTCCATGGGTGTTAGAATCATTACTGTGTAATCTAGATTATTGACTCTAGTGCAAGTGGGAGACTGAAGGAAATATACCCTAGAGGCAATAATAAAGTTATTATTTAGTTCCTCATATCATGATAAATGTTTATTATTCATGCTAGAATTGTATTAACCGGAAACATGATACATGTGTGAATACATAGACAAACATAATGTCACTAGTATGCTCTACTTGACTAGCTCATTAATCAAAGATGGTTGTGTTTCCTACCCATAGACATGTGTTGTCATTTGATTAAAGGGATCACATCATTAGGAGAATGATGTGATTGACATGACCCATTCCGTTAGCCTAGCACTTGATCGTTTAGTATGTTGCTATTGCTTTCTTCATGACTTATACATGTTCGTAACTATGAGATTATGCAACTCCGTTTATCGGAGGAACACTTTGTGTGCTACCAAACGTCACAACGTAATCGGGTGATTATAAAGGAGCTCTCTGGTGTCTCCGAAGGTACATGTTGGGTTGGCGTATTTCGAGATTAGGTTTTGTCACTCCGATTGTCGGAGAGGTATCTCTGGGCCCTCTCGGTAATGCACATCACAATAAGCCTTGCAAGCAATGTAGCTAATGAGTTAGTTATGTAATGATGCATTACATAACGAGTAAAGAGACTTGCCGGTAACGAAATTGAACTAGGTATTGGATACCGACAATCGAATCTCGGACAAGTAACATACCGATGACAAAGGGAACAACGTATGTTGTTATGTGGTTTGACCGATAAAGATCTTCGTAGAATATGTAGGAGCCAATATGGGCATCCAGGTTCCGCTATTGGCTATTGACCGAGAATAGTTCTAGGTCATGTCTACATAGTTCTCGAACCCGTAGGGTCCGCACGCTTAACGTTATGATGACAGTTTTATTATGAGTTTATAAATTTTGATGTACCAAAGGTTGTTCGGAGTCCCGGATGTGATCACAGACATGACGAGGAGTCTTGAAATGATTGAGACATAAAGATTGATATATTGGAAGCCTATATTTGGATATCGGAATGGTTCCGGGTGAAATCGGGATTTTACCGGAGCACCGGGGGGTTACCGGAACCCTCCCGGGGGTTATTGGGCCTTCATGGGCCCTAAGGGAGAAGAGGAGAGGAGGCAAGAGGTGGGCTGCGCCCCCTCCCCTCCCTAGTCCGAATAGGACAAGGAGAGGGGGGCGGCGCCCCCCCTTTCCTTCCCTCTTCCTCCTCCTTCCCCCTTTCTCCTTCTCCAACTAGGAAAGAAGGGAGTCCTACTCCCGGTGGGAGTAGGACTCCCCCTTGGCGCGCCCTCCTTGGCCGGCCGCCCCTCCCCCTTGGCTCCTTTATATACGGGGGCAGGGGGGCACCTCTAGACACACAAGTTGATCTTCGTGATCGTTCCTTAGCCGTGTGCAGTGGCCCCCTCCATCATAGTCCACCTCGATAATATTGTAGCGGTGCTTAGGCGAAGCCCTGCGACGGTAGAACATCAAGATCGTCACCATGCCGTCGTCTTGTGGAACTCATCCCCGACACTTTGCTGGATCGGAGTCCGGGGATCGTCATCGAGCTGAACGTGTGCTGAACTCGGAGGTGTCGTACGTTCGGTACTTCGATCGGTCGGATCGTGAAGACGTACGACTACATCAACGGCGTTGTCATAACGCTTCCGCTTACGGTCTACGAGGATACGTAGACAACACTCTCCCCTCTCGTTGCTATACATCACCATGATCTTGCGTGTGCGTAGGAATTTTTTTGAAATTACTACGTTCCCCAACAAATGCTACCGTATTCAAAGCAAAATAAGATGCATAAAGGATAAACATCACATGCAATCAATATAAGTGATATGATATGGCCATCATCATCTTGTGCTTGTGATCTCCATCTCCGAAGCACCGTCATGATCACCATCGTCACCGGCGCGACACCTTGATCTCCATCGTAGCATAGTTGTCGTCTCGCCAACTATTGCTTCTACGACTATCACTACCGCTTAGTGATAAAGTAAAGCATTACAGGGCGATTGCATTGCATACAATAAAAAGACAACCATATGGCTCCTGACAGTTGCCGATAAGTCGGTTACAAAACATGATCATTTCATACAATAAAATATAGCATCATGCCTTGACCATATCACGTCACAACATGCCCTGCAAAAACAAGTTAGACATCCTCTACTTTGTTGTTGCAAGTTTTACGTGGCTGCTACAGGCTGAGCAAGAACCGTTCTTACCTACGCATCAAAACCACAACGATAGTTTGTCAAGTTAGTACTGTTTTAACCTTCTCAAGGACCGGGCGTAGCCACACTCGGTTCAACTAAAGTTGGAGAAACTGGCACCCGCCAGCCACCTGTGTGCAAAGCACGTCGGTAGAACCAGTCTCGTGTAAGCGTACGCGTAATGTCGGTCTGGGCCGCTTTATCCAACAATACCGCCGAACCAAAGTATGACATGCTGGTAAGCAGTATGACTTGTATCGCCCACAACTCACTTGTGTTCTACTCGTGCATAAACATCTACGCATAAAACCTGGCTCGGATGCCACTGTTGGGGAACGTAGTAATTTCAAAAAATTTCATACGCACACACAGGATCATGGTGATGCATAGCAACGAGAGGGGAGAGTGTGTCCACGTACCCTCGTAGATCGAAAGCGGAAGCGTTAGCACAACGCGGTTGATGTAGTCATACGTCTTCATGATCCGAGTACCGAACGTACAACACCTCCGAGTTCAGCACACGTTCAGCTCGATGACGTCCCTCGAACTCCGATCCGGCCGAGCTTTGAGGGAGAGTTCCATCAGCACAACAGTGTGGTGACGGTGATGATGATGCTACCGACGCAGGGCTTCGCCTAAGCACCGCTACGATATTATTGAGGTGGAATATGGTGGAGGGGGGCACCGCGCACGGCAAAGAGATCAAGAGATCAATTGTTGTATCTCCAAGGGGTGCCCCCTCCCCGTATATAAAGGAGTGGAGGAGGGGGAGTGGGCTGGCCACCCTACGCGCGCCCCGTGAGGAGTCCTACTCCCGGTGGGAGTAGGACTCCCCCCTTCCAAGTGCGCGTAGGAGAGGAGAGGGAAGGAGAGAGAGGGGGAAAGGAAAGGGGGGCGCCCCCCCTCCTTGTCCAATTCGGACAGGGGACCTGCTGCCCTTGGCCGCCCCTCTTCTCCACTAGGGCCCAATAGGCCCATTAGTCTCCCCGGGGGGTTCCGGTAACCCCCCGGTACTCCATTATGTGTCCGAAACTCCCCGAAACCATTTCGGTGTCCGAACATAGTCGTCCAATATATAGATCTTTATGTCTCGACCATTTCGAGACTCCCTGTCATGTCCGTGATCATATCCGGGACTCCGAACTACCTTTGGTACGTCAAAACACAAAACTCATAATACTGATCGTCATCTAACTTTAAGCGTGCGGACCCTACGGGTTCGAGAACTATGTAGACATGACCGAGACACGTCTTCGATCAATAACAAATAGCGGAACCTGGATGCTCATATTGGCTCCTACATATTCTACGAAGATCTTTATCGGTCAAACCGCATAACAACATACCCTTTGTCATCGGTATGTTACTTGCCCGAGATTCGATCGTCGGTATCTCAATACCTAGTTCAATCTCGTTACCGGCAAGTCTCTTTACTCATTCCGTAATACATCATATCACAACTAACTCATTAGTCACAGTGCTTGCAAGGCTTATAGTGATGTGCATTACCGAGAGGGCCCAGAGATACCTCTCCGACAATCGGAGTGACAAATCCTAATCTCAAAATACGCCAACCCAACAAGTACCTTCGGAGACACCTGTAGAGCACCTTTATAATCACCCAGTTACCTTGTGACGTTTGGTAGCACACAAAGTGTTCCTCCGGTAAACGGGAGTTGCATAATCTCATAGTCATAGGAACATGTATAAGTCATGAAGAAAGCAATAGCAACATACTAAATGATCAAGTGCTAAGCTAAAGGAATGGGTCAAGTCAATCACATTATTCTCCTAATAATGTGATCCCATTAATCAAATGACAGCTCATGTCTATGGCTAGGAAACTTAACCATCTTCGATTAACGAGCTAGTCAAGTAGAGGCATACTAGTGAAACTATGTTTGTCTATGTATTCACACATGTATTATGTTTCCGGTTAATACAATTCTAGCATGAATAATAACATTTATCATGATATGAGGAATAAATAATAACTTTATTATTGCCTCTAGGGCATATTTCCTTCACCATTTAATTCATATGTACTTGTATCTTAATTATCGTTTGTAGTCTCTTTGGAAATGTTACTGGAATAACAATGCGAATTAATAGTAATATGTCTCTCGCATACATAAAACAATATATGTCTCCTGATCAGATAGAAGCAAGTGCGATAGTAACACATACATGAAGCATGTCTCATACATAAATACCGACTCACAGATGCGAATAGTCTGAAACTTACAGATATAATGACTCATACATAGATAACCATATCACTGCGGGGGACGACGACGAGTCTGGGTCTTCCTCGGGCGAGGACCGGAAGGCGATAAGCGCTGAGGCGGTGGACGAGGTTCACGATAACCACGACGATAGTTAACCTCGTCTGTCACGGTCTGTGTCTGCTGCGTCGGTTGTGGTGGTGGAGTGTGAAATTACGCTGTCTGCGAGAAGTCATAAGTGTTTGCTGCTTGGTCATCATCCTCGCCGTCGCCCTCAAAGTACGAAGCACCACCACTAAGCATCGGTGACTGCACTGAATGCATGAACGGTTGCGACTGGTTGCCGCCTGCGGTAAAGTAAAACATGTAAAATTGATACAAATGCATGAACGAAGCACCACCACTAAGCATCGGTGACTGCACAGAAAGCATGAACGGTTACTACAAAGTTGAAAAGAATGTAGTGAGTAGTGTTACCTAGTTCCATCTGCTGATGCCAGTAAGCACTCCCTAGTTATGAAGGAGGTGGCTGATGCCAGGAAGAGCTCCCTAACTGTGAAGGATGAGGTTCTGAATGGTGCACAGAGGGTCGTGGTTCTAAATGGTGCACAGAGGGTCGCGATTCTGAATGGTGCATAGAACGTGAAAAGGTGGACCCCAGGGACTTTTCGGGTGAGTCGGGAAGATGAAAAACAGCAGGTCTACAAAAAGATAAGCAGTGACCATGGGAACAGAGGAAAGCATAAAATGTTCCATATAAATTTAGAGGCTAAGGCTTTAGTCGTTCCTCTTATTTCTTGCACAAAGCGTGATGGCATACAATAGACAACTTCATAGTTTAATGATCTTTTTGGCTTGCATGATTTCTTGGTCCATTGAATAAACGTAGTTTCAAGGTTTGGTCTATGTACCCGGCATACCCCGACCAAACATAAACCAGTAGTCAGGTACTCAGAATGTTCAGGTTAGACAGCAAACGAACGAGACTCAACCCACCTTGGCAAAACCCAGCGATAGGACATGCACAAGCAGTAGCGAAAAAGAAGATGTTACACAAAGGAAGGCCCTCATGAGTTCGTTGTCCATAGGTCATCGACCGTCGAAGTAGGGGCATAGAAGTGATAAACACTTTAACAAGACCGCATGGCGGTAAAGCCCCCAGGAAGGCAGAAGGTACCACAATGAATCGATCGAACGGTGCCGAGACCGCTGACAACCCCCGAATCGACTTAGAATGTGCAATATAATAAGCAGCGTGGCCTCTCCCACCACCAGAAAATTCCCTTGCAATGCAAACAACTGGCTGAACCTCTACCTCCTCTAGCCACGTGAAGTAGCCCCTTGTGTTTCTAATCGCCACAGTAGGTCGTGATGGTCAATGATCCAACTTCCTTATTCTAGTTCTTTGTGGAACTTGCTCGAAATAAAAAGGTCAAAGGGATTTGACCTCAACAAGGCAGCGTATGAAGCAAGCAACATGGAGGTAGGAACCATCCATGTGACTAAACTAACCCTGTGGATGTTTATGGGGATTTTCTAATCGGTAGAAAGGATTGGATTGTTGTTGAAGTTTTCTAAATCTATCCGATTTGCTATAGTTTGTTGGGGGTTTTCTTGTATTTGTATTTTCGATTTGGACTCGAGGTAATATTATCTTTCCACCACGCACATATTTGATACATTGAGCACATTTGTAATAGAAGAAACCGTTGTGTAGTGCAAGAACTATTGGTCGTTGCTCTCGTCTAGCTTCAGGTTCAATCCAATGGACAAGGACTGGTGGAACACATCGATGCTAACGGATAAGGGCGCAAGATCTCACCCTCTAATTAATGATTTCATAACCACCATAGCCGTCAAGGAAGGCATATGCTACACCCATCCTGATAAACTTCCACGTGAGACACACATCGGCGTTGCTCCTTTCTAGCTAACTAGCCACAAACAGAAATATTATTTGAACCGTGTACTTGGTAGTATTTGTCGGACTGTATACTTGTACATGCACGACCAAACGAATGCTGAACGCTGATATCTCATGCACACACACGACAATTCTCAAACTGACTATTGATTACTGCATCTGATGATTGCTTGAACATGTGTGACAATGGACGGCATGAGAGCAAGCATTTCTTCTCCCGTCCTTCTAAGGCGTACAAGGTTATAAGGAGGAAGCATCACAAGATACAGACAGAGCGCAGCGTGCACATAACATGGCACAAGACCAACAAGAATCTACCAAGATCCTCGTGCTCTACAAAGGGTCCAACGACAAGAGGGACAAGACCAAGTGGGTGATGCACCAGTAACACCTCGACAAATATCAAGGAGGAGAAGGAGGGGGGAGCTAATGGTCCATAAGATCTACTACTAAACGAAAGATCCCATGAAAAGAAAGGCATCAAGGAAGAAGCATTAATCTTATGTATAAATCTCTGTTGTGTTGATTTCCTGAAACACCCTCCTGATACTTATGTAAAGTAGTAATTGTATGCGTGCAATGCACGTTAATATTATGCAAGATAATTGTATTGCACATTAATATTATGAACATATAAATTATATGTTAATATTAGGTTGGATATAATACTTGGTTAATACCGATGTTGATATTTAGGCATGATATTAATTAATGGATGGTGCTTTCTTTTTACATCAATTAGTGGATGGTGCTAAATGTGTTTAGTGCTAAACATGTTTGACGCTGAACACTAGAGGCGTAGATCATTGGATAGATGAGGTTGAACGAATGAGATTTGTTGGATCCCGGCAACTCGCTCTTTTTTATATTTGTATTGATATAGACATAGAATCAGTCTTTGTAGTTCTTGATGATGTATATATCTGGCATGTTGCCGGCATGATAGATATGGATGAGATCATGAGAGTTAGGCTGTGTCCCAGACTCTTGCTCTGACTATTCCGGCGATATGTTGCTCTAGGTTAGCGTTTGGTATGCTACTTTTGGTTGCTTTGCTATAGCAACGCTTATAATAGCTTCCAGCTCAGTTTCATATATTTACGCTCACTTCTCAGCTATATTTGGTTTTTGCGCCAATGGGTGCAACATGCCATCTAGTTTTCATTAAGGAGAAAGGGATCCGAACAAGCATATGATGTTGCATGAATAAGATCATGACAAACATTTGAAGCAGAAATAAAGATTACAAGAAAGCACCGCGTGCCTTCCGCAGCCTAAGTCTACTCTCTTGCCAGCATCCGCCTAGCCTCCGTCCACCTTTTGTGCAACCGCACTCACCGCCATTTGATCCGAGAAATTTGGGTTCAAATTTTGCCGCTTGGACTAGTTTTCCCTCTAGCTAGCCCCCCTTTCCCTGGTGTACCTCGTCTCAGCCACCTCCTGGTTGCATCGTCCATGGCATGTTGGTTTGACTCTCGGCCGAGTGAAATAACCCAAGTATCTGTAAAACCTATCAAGGACCAAATCTTGTTGATTCCCTGCAGTAGCTGAGACCACCGCGTACACGGGTATTGGTAATGGATCAAAGCATATTGGCGAGAGCATCACCTCGATCTAGATAGGTAGAAGCGCAAGCATCACCAGGCCGTTGAAAAAGACAACGTTGTTGCTGTCAATGCCCATGGAGACACATCAACAAGACCTAACCCGGTCGTCCATATACAAACTGCTGGTGCTGATGTATTGGTTAGTAGCTCTCCCTTTGTCTGAAGAGTGGCAAGGAAGAAAAGCTTTTGCTGGAGTTGTTGGCAGGTACTCCCTCTGTAAACTAAGTGGTGATCTAAACGCTCTTATATTAGTTTATGGAGGGAGTAATTAATACTGTATGTGAATCTTGCATGATCACATTTGAACTTACTAATGGAAAACTTTTGTTGGAATTGTTGGTCCTTTTCGTTCTGTTCACATCAATATAATGTGGATGAATTTTCCTTGCCTATCCTGCACATTTTATCACTCACTCAAAGAAGGACGAGTCAAGTTGAGTTGGGCTGCTGCTCATCACATGGACTGATGCGCATGGAGACACATCAACAGATATTTTTCAGGTTTACATGGAGTTGGGCTGCTGGCTATGAATATGAAGCAGATAGACAAATACTTTTGGATTCTTTCCTATGTTGGCACATACATACTGCTGGTGGCACTGGATTGATCAGCTGGATGCAAATAATCGTTTAGTAATGAGCCCTGGTACAACTGCGACCAAGAGCCCAAATTAATGGAGTTCAAGGCAACCAACATACCTTTCGCGGATTTCATATCGCAGACACACTTGTGGAATATATTAGTAATCTGGATGCATACCTTATATTGCACCCAGTGTGTGAAATGTAACAGCATCCTAATACATGCAGTAACAACTAACTGATGAGAGGGGGCTTTCCACACGCTTTACAACCGCCTCGCCACAAATTTGTGGCGTTGTCCTCTGCTTGATAAGAGAAAATCAGACCAACTTCCCTTCGAGCAATGGTGGCCGATATGGCCTTGCAACGCCAGCATAGAAAAACGAACATGGTTGGCAGTTACAACAGGAAAGTGGCATGGGACCTGACCTGACAACCCTTTCCTCTGCTTATGTCAAGGTTGAAAATCAGAAGAAGCATCAATTTATACACTTAAATGGTTAGCAGCTAAAGATATGTTGTTACAGATAACTCCTAATGATGCAACAGGTAGACAGAATTATAGCATAACATGTCAATGCCTAACCAGGCACGATGGGTTCATGACTAAAAATCAGGTGCGAGTTGCTGGTCAACAAAGAGGATAATCTTCCTTTTTTCAACGTCAGCTACAACAAAACTTGGAACCACGATACTAATGCTGAACACTCATATAGTACTACAAAGACATGGAACAATCTCAAGAAAACAAGACAACCTTGATAAAAGGCCAAGTCAATTCTTCATCAGTCAAGAAAAACAGAGACATGAGGCAAACCAATTGGCAAATATTTCAAACACTGACCAAAATGACTTGATAATTTTAGCATCGACATGCACAGTAGACACTCCTGCCCAAAAGGATATCCAAAGAAACATAAATTTCATGCAACCAAGTGACAGTCAGAGCTTCTTGATCACAGCTTTGTATACATCAACAAAGAAGCTGGTGGATCTGGATTCACAACACCTATCGATTAAAACGGGAGCCAACTGAAGCATTATTTCCTTAGATGGTCATGAATAAAAATCATGTGCAACTTGCTGGTCAACACAGAGGATAATTTGCCTCAATTCCATGGTCAGCTACAACAAAACCTGGAACCACGAAACTAATATATATTTGCTGAACATTTACTATGAAGACATGGGATAATATCCAAAAAACAAGACAACCTCGATAAAAGTCCAAGTTAATTCTTCATCAGTAATCAGCTAAGAACAATAGAGACATGAGGCAGATCGATTGGCATATTTCAGACACTGACAAAAATGACTTGGTAATTTTAGCATTGACATGCACAGTAGCCACTTCTGCCCAAAAGGATATCCAAAGAAAAATAGATTTCATGCAACCATGTACTCCCTCCGTCCCGAATTACTTGTTGCTCAAATGGATGTATCTAGAACTAAAATAGTGCTAGATACATTTAGTTCTAGATACATCCATTTGAGCGACAAGTAATTTGGGACGGAGGGAGTAATAGTCAGAGCTTCTTGATCATAAGTTCATAACTGTGTGCACATCAACAAAGGAACAATTGAATTCATAGTACCTATTGCTTAAAGTGGAACCAAATGAAACAATATTTCCTTAAATGGTTAGCAATTAAAATGAAATGATAGATAATTGCTTACAATGATAAACATCTAATGTGAAATAATGGATATAATTCCAAATGATGAACCAGAAAGTAGGATTTATAACAGAACATTTCAATATAGAACCATATGGAATGGATTCTAGAACAAGAGAATAACAGAACTCACTGCTAGGTTGAGTACAAACTGCAGTCATTAATTTATTCAATTTACGTGGGGTGATTCAAGCCCTTATAGAGACATAGAGCCAGGTAAATTGCCACGTAGTAAGAACTGAGAAGACCACTAGATAAAAAAGTAAACTAGTCCTTCAGTTCAAAAAAATAGAAACATCACATATAATAGTTCGCACATATTTGAAACACATATCAAAATGACTTGCTAATTTTAGAATTAACATGCACAGTAGTCACTGCCTTCAATATGAAAGGGTGACAGAACAAGCATAGATTGCACGGAACTACATAAGAATAACAGCTTCTTGATCATATAACTTTAGATGCATCAACAAAGGAGCTAATGGAACATACGGGTCCAATTCATGAATACTGTAGCTTATGAGGATACAATAGTTTAGGCCATTAAGAAGAACCCACTCACTCAAAAGCCCTCAGATGAAAGGTGGATCATTCACAACATAACCCTCTAGTGCCGGAAAGAATGTATGCGGAACAAGAGTTTGTTTGAGCTGAAGTTGAGTAAGACAGAGGTCTTCACGGTGGAAACTTTCAACCAACTTGCCATCCATGTTAATCTGGAACAGCACATCGTCAAATCGTGATAGCACAAGCAACTCACCATCGCCGGCGGGCACAACCACAATCAACATATCGCCACGCTTCACCCTAACCTGCCTCATGTCACACTGCATCTTGATCTCCTCAAACGGCAATTCAAAGCGGTATTTTAAGGTCCAGACCTCGCTTTCGTAGTCCTGCATCATCCAGATGCCAATGATTTTGCTTTTATTATTTAGAGCAGGCCATGCCGAGGATGCCATCCATTTCAAACATGCCAGAAAACAGGCCATCCCTGCTAGGAACGACTGGACCACGCATCCGCCGGAACGACTCAGCTGTGGTGTTGAATACCATTATCACTTTAGCTGCGCTCTCATCTTGCTGTATGTGCCAATGCAGGCTGCCACGGAAGAGAACAGGTACTAAACTAGTGGAACACATTTCCTCCACCTCCGGCAGCCATCCGATGTTCTTCAGTGGATGGACGGAGCCCAATGTGAAGATGTAGCAGGCATCAGTCGCCGGATCTTCATCTCTCGGGCACACGAGTATTCGGTACTCGCCGGTCGGGCCGTGCCGATACATCCCCAGAGACACGAAGCCAGAAAGCATCGGCAAGCGAGCAAACTGACCAGTGGCTGGGTTGCAGACAGAGAAGGTTGAAACACCCCTGCCATAGTCGGCGAGGAGGAGTATACCGTCGCAGGAGGCTTCCAGACTGGAGTGGTCGTCAAGCCGAGCGACGGGTTGGAGCTGGGGGTCGGCGGCGCCCCGGTTGTCCAAGGCGAGTAAGCTTTGGCCGCCGCGGTATACCTGGAAGACGATGGGGAGGTTGGGCTGACGGGCGTGGTGGGCGGCGAGGAAGTCGCGGGCGGAGGTGGCGCTGCGCCAGGCGCGGCAGACGGCGCGGCAGCGGAGGAGGGATTCTGGGGGGAGGCGGACGAGGATCTCCCATACCACGATCTCTTCCGGGAGGCCGCCATGGGGAGGAGTCGCTGCTGCCGTCGCCATGGCCGCCGCGGTGGGTGGCGGCGGAGCAGGAGTGGTCAGTGGAGTGTGGTTGTGGTAGCGACGGCGGCGGAGGTAGGTCAGATCCAGGTCTTTCTCAATCTCAACACAGATGCATCATTTGGGCTAGCTCGTAAACGGGCTGGGCTCAGCTGAAGTTCGTTTGCAAGCTTTTGACGTATAAAAAACTGCTCAAGACAGATTTTTTTCCTTTTATTTTTGAACACAGCACAGACGTAGACGCTCGTACATACGCACATACACTCGTCCCTATGAATGCCTCTGAGAGACTGAGCTCTGGTGGGCTTAGATTACCACTGTCCTCCTAACCATCCAACCATATACCGGTCCGTGATATTTTTTTTGCTTTTGAATTTTCCTTACGACAGTTTCTTATTGAATTCCTTGTGACAATTTGGTACCGTAGAAGCCTGCTGATATCATCCTTCCCTTGGTGGCATGCTATCACGGGGAATTATATATGCAAGACAATGGTAAATCGAATTCCCACGGATTCTCTTGGTGACGATTTCCCCCCTCCGGCAGAGTGCCGGAACAGGGTTCACAAAATTGTATTAGGTGCGTTGGAGACACAAGAGACTCTTTGTTATTTGGTTGCAGGGTTGTTTGAGAGAGACCATCTTCATCCTACGTCTCCCACAGATTGATAATCTTAGGTCATCCATTTGAGGGAAATTTGATACTGTTCTACAAAACTCTGCGCTTGCAGGCCCAGCACGAGCCTACAAGAATAAGTTGTGTAGTAGACATCAAGAACTGACTTGACTAACATAATCTAGAGCAGATTGAGCTAGTATGTAACAAACAAGCATCTACCCCATGTAGCCTTGAGCTGTGGTTGGCATCGAAATCACTGTCGTATCATATATGTAACTAAAGTCAATGGACACATCGCTCCCAACTTTAAAGGTTCATGAAAATTAGTTCACATATATTAGCACAAAACGGTCATGTGGTACACCATCGGATTTGTGAGAATTCATGTGCATATATTTAAAGCATACATACAACAAATTGTAACTAGAATTTCAAAAGGACAAAAAATAACTAGCTTTGGATAATTGGTAAGTATGTTTGGCAATGAAAATTGAATGTTGCACTTTATAATGTACTAACACTAATATGTGAACAACACTTTGTATACTAAGCATTCAATAGTGTAAGAAGATTACCTAATTTGAAGCCAACAACAAATCATATTCAATTGGTCACTACATCAGACAAAGTTATGGGACAAAAGATATTCAGTGTATTTTTCTACTATTAATTTACACCTTGATCATCTATTTGGTGCTTTTTGATGCATTAATGAATGTAAGAAAAATTGATGGTATGTTCCATAATTTCATACACACTTTTAGTTTAATAAAGTGCATAATTAGGCTAGTCAAAATTTGAGAAAATATATCTCAAAATTTTACAAGTTTACAGGGCATAATAATGTCTTCATTGCATCATTTATGTTGGATAGGTTAATTCCTAACTCATCTTTTTGTGAAATTCTCAGGCATCCCAATTACAAACAAAAAGTGATCGAGAAGTAAAAAATGCTTACTTTGGACTCCACACAAGAAATTTTCGTTAGATCTAAGAAAAAAAACACTCCAACTTAATTTAAGCATACATGATGCATATTTTGCTCATACAAAACCTCGAATTTCCATGGGATAAATGACTCATATTGTAGACCTCAAATTTTCATGTGTTTGCAGGGAGGCCGTCTTGATTGTACAGATATTATTTATTTGATTCCTGTGATCTTCCATCACATGCACTATTCTATGTTCATCACCTTTATTATTATACAGAAACCAAAGAATGCATGATTCATTTTACTTTGCACTTTTAATAAATGCGCATTCATTCCCAACATAGATCTTTTATTTATCTCAATGAGCATAAGAAAATATGTCATGATCTCCTCCAATTAGTCCACAATCATTTTCCGATATGCACTATGTGAAGGAAATATGCCCTAGAGGCAATAATAAAGTTATTATTTATTTCCTTATATCATGATAAATGTTTATTATTCATGCTAGAATTGTATTAACCGGAAACGTAATACATGTGTGAATATATAGACAAACAGTATGTCACTAGTATGCCTCTACTTGACTAGCTTGTTAATCAAAGATGGTTATGTTTCCTAACCATGAACAAGGAGTTGTTATTTGATCAACAAGGTCACATCATTAGTAGAATGATCTGATTGACATGACCCATTCCGTTAGCTTAACACTTGATCGCTTTAGTATGTTAATGCTTTCTTCATGACCCATACATGTTCCTATAACTATGAGATTATGCAACTCCGTTTACCGGAGGAACACTTTGGTACTACCAAACGTCACAACGAATCGGGTGATTATAAAGGAGTACTACAGGTGTCTCCAAAGGTACTTGTTGGGTTGGCGTATTTCGAGATTAGGTTTTGTCACTCCGATTGTCGGAGAGGTATCTCTGTGCCTTCTCGGTAATGCACATCACTTAAGCCTTGCAAGCATTACAACTAATGAGTTAGTTGTGAGATGATGTATTACAGAGCGAGTAAAGAGACTTACCGTAACGAGATTGAACTAGGTATTGGATACCGACGATCGAATCTCGGGTAAGTAACATACCGATGACAAAGGGAATAACATATGTCGTTATGCGGTTTGACCGATAAAGATCTTCAGAGAATATGTAGGAACCAATATGGGCATCCAGGTTCCGCTATTGGTTATTGACCGAGAATGGTTCTAGGTCATGTCTACATAGTTCTCGAACCCGTAGGGTCCGCACGCTTAACGCTTCGATGACAGTTCATAATGAGTTTATAAGTATTGATGCGAAGGTTGTTCGAGTCCCGGATATGATCACGGACATGAAGAGGAGTCTCGAAATGGTCGAGACATAAAGATTGATATATTGGAAGCCTATGTTTGGACTTCGGAAGGGTTCCGAGTGAAATCGGGAATTTACCGGAGTACCGGGAGGTTACCGGAACCCCCCGGGAACTACATGGGCCATAGTGGGCCTTAGTGGAAAGGAGAAAGGGCCAGCCCTAGGTGGCAGCGCGCCCCCCCTTCCCCTAGTCCTATTAGGACTAGGAAAGGTGGCCGCCCCTCTCTCTCTTTCCTCCGGAATCCTAATCCAACTAGGATTGAGGGGGAGTCCTACTCCCGGAGGGAGTAGGACTCCTTGCGCGCCTCCCCTTGGGCCGCCACCTCCCCTTGGCTCCTTTATATCTGAGGGCAGGGGGCACCCCAAGACACACAAGTTGATCTACGGATCTTTCCTTAGCCGTGTGCGGTGCCCCTTCCACCATATTCCACTTCGGTCATATCGTCAGAGAGCTTAGGCGAAGCCTGCGCCGGAGAAGTCATATCGTCATGAGCTTAGGCGAAGCCCTGCGTCGGTGGAGCATCAACATCGCTACCACGCCGTCGTCTTGACGGAACTCATCCCCAGACTTTGCTGGATCGAGTCCGGATCGCCATCGAGCTGAACGATGTGCGTAACTCGGAGGCGCCGTACGTTCGGTGCTCGGATCGGTCGGATCGTGAAGACGTTCGACTACATCAACCGCGTTGTTATAACGCTTCCGCTTTCGGTCTACGAGGGTACGTGGACGGACACTCTTCCCTCTCGTTGCTATGCCATCACCATGGTCTTGCGTGATCGTAGGAAAATTTTGAAATTACTACGTTCCCCAACTGTGGCTTCCGAGCCTGGTTTTTATGCGCGTTGATGTCATATGCACGAGTAGAACACAAGTGAGTTGTGGACGATACAAGTCATACCGCCTACCAGCATGTCATACTTTGGTTCAGCGGTATTGTTGGACGAGACGATCCGGACCAACCTTACGCCAGACGCTTACGCGAGACCGGTTCCCTCGACGTGCTCGCACATAGATGGCTTGCGGAAGACTGTCTCCAACTTTAGTTGAACCGAGTGCGGCTACGCCCGGTCCTTGAGAAGGTTAAAACGGAGTCTATTTGACGAAGTATCGTTGTGGTTTTGATGCGTAGGTAAGAACGGTTCTTGCTCAGCCCGTAGCAGCCACGTAAAACTTGCAACAACAAAGTAGAGGACGTCTAACTTGTTTTTGCAGGGCATGTTGTGATGTGATATGGTCAAGACGTGATGCTATATTTTATTGTATGAGATGATCATGTTTTGTAACCGAGTTATCGGCAATCGGCAGGAGCCATATGGTTGTCGCTTTATTGTATGCAATGCAATCGCGATGTAATGCTTTACTTTATTACTAAGCGGTAGTGATAGTCGTGGAAGCATAAGATTGGCGAGACGACAACGATGCTACGATGGAGATCAAGGTGTCGCTACCGGTGGCGATGGTGATCATGACGGTGCTTGGCGATGGAGATCACAAGCACAAGATGATGATGACCATATCATATCACTTATATTGATTGCATGTGATGTTTATCCTTTATGCATCTTATCTTGCTTTGATTGACGGTAGCATTATAAGATGATCTCTCACTAAAAATAATCAAGAAGTGTTCTCCCTGAGTATGCACCGTTGCCAAAGTTCGTAGTACCCAGACACCACGTGATGATCGGGTGTGATAAGTTCTACGTCCATCTACAACGGTGCAAAACAGTTGCACACGCGAATACTCAGGTTAAACTTGACGAGCCTAGCATATAACAGATATGGCCTCGGAACACGGAGACCGAAAGGTCGAACGTGAATCATATAGTAGATATGATCAACATAGTGATGTTCACCGTTGAAACTACTCCGTCTCACGTGATGATCGGACACGGTTTAGTTGATACGGATCACGTGATCACTTAGATGACTAGAGAGATATCTGTCTAAGTGGGAGTTTTTAATATGATTAATTGAACTTAAATTTATCATGAACTTAGTACCTGATAGTATTTTGCTTGTCTATGTTTACTGTAGATAGATGGCTCGTCTTTGTTGTTCCGTTGAATTTTAATGCGTTCCTTGAGAAAGCGAAGTTGAAAGATGATGGTAGCAATTACACGGACTGGGTCCGTAACTTGAGGATTATCCTCATTGCTGCACAGAAAAATTACGTCCTGGAAGCACCGCTGGGTGACAGGCCTGCTGCAGATGCTGAGCCAGAAGTTATGAACGTCTGGCAAATCATAGCTGATGACTACTCTATAGTTCAGTGTGCCATGCATTACGGCTAAGAACCGGGTCTTCAACGACGTTTTGAACGTCATGGAGCATATGAGATGTTCCAGAGTTGAAGTTAATATTTCAAGCAAATGCCGGATTGAGAGATATGAAGTCTCCAATAAGTTCTATAGCTGCAAGATGGAGGAGAATAGTTACATCGGTGAGCACATACTCAAAATGTCCGGGTATAACAATCACTTAATTCAGCTGGGAGTTAATCTTCCGGATGATAGTGTCATTGATGTAATTCTCCAATCATCGCCACCAAGCTACAAGAGCTTCGTGATGAACTATAATATGCAAGGGATGACTAAGACAATTCCTGAGCTCTTCGCGATGCTAAAAGCTGCGGAGGTAGAAATCAAAAGGAGCATCAAGTGTTGATGGTCAACAAGACCACTAGTTTCAAGAAAAGGGCAAAGGGAAGAAGAAGGAAACTTCAAAAAGAACAGCAAAAGTTGCTGATCAAGAGAAGAAACCCAAGTCTGGACCTAAGCCTGAAACTGAGTGTTTTTACTGCAAGCAAACCGGACACTTGAAGCGGAACTGCCCCAAGTATTTGGCGGATAAAAAGGATGGCAAGGTGAACAAAGGTATATATGATATACATGTTATTGATGTGTACCTTACTAGAGCTCGTAGTAGCACCTGGGTATTTGATACTGGTTCTGTTGCTAATATTTGCAACTCAAAGCAGTGGACTACGGAATAGTCGAGCACCGCAAAGGACGAGGTGACGGCGCGCTGGGAAATGGTTCCAAAGTCAATGTGATCGCGGTCGGCACGCTACCTCTACATCTACCTTCGGGATTAGTTTTAGACCTAAATAATTGTTATTTGGTGCCAGCGTTGAGCATGAACATTATATCCGGATCTTGTTTAATACGAGACGGTTATTCATTTAAATCAGAGAATAATGGTTGTTCTATTTATATGAATAATATCTTTTATGGTCATGCACCCTTGAAGAATGGTCTATTCTTGTTGAATCTCGACAGTAGTGATACACATATTCATAATGTTGAAGCCAAAAGATGTAGAGTTGATAATGATAGTGCAACTTATTTGTGGTAATCGCCGTTTAGGTCATATCAGTGTAAAACGCATGAAGAAACTCCATCTTGATGGGCTTCGGAATCACTTGATTATGAATCACTTGGTACTTGCGAACCGTGCCTCATGGGCAAGATGACCAAAACGCCGTTCTCCGGAACTATGGAGCGAGCAACAGATTTATTGGAAATCATACATACTGATGTTTGTGGTCCAATGAATGTTGAGGCACGCGGCGGGTATCGTTATTTCCTCACCTTCACAGATGATTTGAGCAGATATGGGTATATCTACTTAATGAAACAAAAATCTGAAACATTTGAAAAGTTCAAAGAATTTCAGAGTGAAGTAGAAAATCATCGTAACAAGAAAATAAAATTCCTACGATCTGATCGTGGAGGAGAATATTTGAGTTACGAGTTTGGTTTACATTTGAAACAATGTGGAATAGTTTTCAACTCACGCCACCCGAACACCACAGAGAAATGGTGTGTCCGAACGTCGTAATCGCATTTTTACTGGATATGGTGCGATCTATGATGTCTATTTCCGATTTACCGCTATCGCTTTTGGGGTTATGCTTTAGAGACGGCCGCATTCACGTTGAATAGGACACCGTCAAAATCCGTTGAGACGACGCCTTATGAACTGTGGTTTGGCAAGAAACCAAAGTTGTCGCTTTCTTAAAGTTTGGGGCTGCGATGCTTATGTGAAGAAACTTCAACCAGATAAGCTCGAACCCAAATCGGAAAAATGTGTCTTCATAGGATACCCAAAGGAGACTATTGGGTACACCTTCTATCACAGATCTGAAGGCAAGATTTTCGTTGCTAAATTTGGATCCTTTCTAGAGAAAGAGTTTCTCTCGAAAGAAGTGAGTGGGAGGAAAGTAGAACTTGATGAGATAACTGTATCTACTCCCTTATTGGAAAGTAGTTCATCACAAGAAATGGTTCTGTGACAACTACGCCAATTAGTGAAGAAACTAATGATGATGATCATGAAGCTTGAACAAGTTGCTACTGAACCTCGTGAGGTCAACCAGAGTAAAATACGCACTGCAGTGGTACGGTAATCCTATTCGGAAGTCATGTTACTTGACCATGGCGAACCTACAAACTATGAAGAAGCGATGGTGAGCCCAGATTCGCGAAAATGGCTGGAAGCCATGAAATCTGAGATGGGATCCATGTATGAGAAAAAAGAATGGACTTTGGTTGACTTGCCAGATGATCGGCAAGCCATTGAAAATAAATGGATCTATAAGAAGAAGACAGACGCCGATGGTAATGTAACTGTCTACAAAGCTCGACTTGTTGCGAAAGGTTTTCGACAAGTTCAAGGGGTTGACTACGATGAGACTTTCTCACCCGTAGCGATGCTTAAGTCTGTCTGAATCATGTTAGCAATTGCCGCATTTTATGATTATGAAATTTGGCAAATGGATGTAAAAACTGCATTCTTGAATGGATTTCTAGAAGAAGAGTTGTATATGATGCAACCAGAAGGTTTTGTCGATCCAAAAGGTACTAACAAAGTGTGCAAGCTCCAACGATCAATTTATGGTCTGGTGCAAGCCTCTCGGAGTTGGAATAAACGCTTTGATAGTGTGATCAAAGCATATGGGTTTGTGCAGACTTTTGGAGAAGCCTGTATTTACAAGAAAGTGAGTGGGAGCTCTGTAGCATTTCTGATATTATATGTGGACGACATATTATTAATTGGAAATGATATAGAATTTCTGGATGGCATAAAAGGATACTTGAATAAAAGTTTTTCAATGAAAGACCTCGGTGAAGCTGCTTACATATTGGGCATCAAGATCTATAGAGATAGATCAAGACGCTTAATTGGACTTTCACAAAGCACATACCTTGATAAAATTTTGAAAAAGTTCAAAATGGATCAAGCAAAGAAAGGTTTTTTGCCTGTGTTGCAAGGTGTAAGATTGAGTAAGACTCAATGCCCGACCACAGCAGAAGATAGAGAGAAAATGAAAGATGTTCCTATGCTTCAGCCATAGGCTCTATCATGTATGCAATGCTGTGTACCGCACTGACGTATGCTTAGCCATAAGCTTGGCAGGAAGGTACCAAAGTAATCCAGGAATGGATCATCGGACAGCGGTCAAGAACATCCTGAAGTACACGAAAAGGACTAAGGATATGTTTCTCGTATATGGAGGTGACAAAGAGCTAGTCGTAAATGGTTACGTCGACGAAAGCTTTGACAATCGATCCGGACGATTCTAAATCGCAAAACCGGATCGTGTTTTTATTAAACGGTGGAGCTGTCGGTTGGTGCAGTTCTAAACAAAGCGTATGGCGGGATCTACATGTGAAGCGGAGTACATAGCTGCTTCGGAAGCAGCAAATGAAGGAGTCTGGATGAAAGAGTTCATTTCCGATCTAGGTGTCATACCTAGTGCATCGGGACCGATGAAGATCTTCGTGACAATCTTGGTGCAATTGCCTTGGCAAAGGAATCCAGATTTCACAAGAGGACCAAGCACATCAAGAGACGCTTCAATTCCATTCGGGACCAAGTCCAAGTGGGAGACATAGAGATTTGCAAAATACATACGGATCTGAATGTTGCAGACCCGTTGACTAAGCCTCTTCCACGAGCAAAACATGATCAGCACCAAGACTCCATGGGTGTAAGGATCATTACTTTGTAATCTAGATTATTGACTCTAGTGCAAGTGGGAGACTGAAGGAAATATGCCCTAGAGGCAATAATAAAGTTATTATTTATTTCCTTATATCATGATAAATGTTTATTATTCATGCTAGAATTGTATTAACCGAAACGTAATACATGTGTGAATATATAGACAAACAGTATGTCACTAGTATGCCTCTACTTGACTAGCTTGTTAATCAAAGATGGTTATGTTTCCTAACCATGAACAAGGAGTTGTTATTTGATCAACAAGGTCACATCATTAGTAGAATGATCTGATTGACATGACCCATTCCGTTAGCTTAACACTTGATCGTTTAGTATGTTAATGCTTTCTTCATGACCCATACATGTTCCTATAACTATGAGATTATGCAACTCCGTTTACCGGAGGAACACTTTGGTACTACCAAACGTCACAACGTAATCGGGTGATTATAAAGGAGTACTACAGGTGTCTCCAAAGGTACTTGTTGGGTTGGCGTATTTCGAGATTAGGTTTTGTCACTCCGATTGTCGGAGAGGTATCTCCAGGCCTTCTCGGTAATGCACATCACTTAAGCCTTGCAAGCATTACAACTAATGAGTTAGTTGTGAGATGATGTATTACAGAACGAGTAAAGAGACTTACCAGTAACGAGATTGAACTAGGTATTGGATACCGACGATCGAATCTCGGGTAAGTAACATACCGATGACAAAGGGAATAACGTATGTCGTTATGCGGTTTGACCGATAAAGATCTTCGTAGAATATGTAGGAACCAATATGGGCATCCAGGTTCCGCTATTGGTTATTGACCGAGAATGGTTCTAGGTCATGTCTACATAGTTCTCGAACCCGTAGGGTCCGCACGCTTAACGCTTCGGCGATGCTCATAATGAGTTTATAAGTATTGATGCAATCAAGGTTGTTCGAGTCCCGGATATGATCACGGACATGACGAGGAGTCTCGAAATGGTCGAGACATAAAGATTGATATATTGGAAGCCTATGTTTGGACTTGGAAGGGTTCCGAGTGAAATCGAATTTATCGGAGTACCGGAGGTTACCGGAACCCCCGGGAACTACATGGGCCATAGTGGGCCTTAGTGGAAAGGAGAAAGGGCCAGCCCTAGGTGGCAGCTTCTTCCCCTAGTCCTATTAGGACTAGGAAAGGTGGGCCGCCCCTCTCTCTCTTCCCCTCCGGGAATCCTAATCCAACTAGGATTGAGGGGAGTCCTACTCGGAGGGAGTAGGACTCCTTGCGCGCCTCCCCTTGGGCCGCCACCTCCCCTTGGCTCCTTTATATCACGGGGCAGGGGGCACCCCAAGACACACAAGTTGATCTACGGATCTTTCCTTAGCCGTGTGCGGTGCCCCTTCCACCATATTCCACTTCGGTCATATCGTCAGAGAGCTTAGGCGAAGCCCTGCGCCGGAGAAGTCATATCGTCGTGGAGCTTAGGCGAAGCCTCGCGTCGGTGGAGCATCAACATCGTCACCACGCCGTCGTCGACGGAACTCATCCTCGACACTTTGCTGGATCGAGTCCGGGGATCGCCATCGAGCTGAACGTGTGCAGAACTTCGGAGGCGCCGGACGTTCGGTGCTTGGATCGGTCGGATCGTGAAGACGTACGACTACATCAACCGCGTTGTTATAACGCTTCCGCTTTCGGTCTACGAGGGTACGTGGACGGACACTCTTCCCTCTCGTTGCTATGCCATCACCATGGTCTTGCGTGATCGTAGGAAAATTTTGAAATTACTACGTTCCCCAACACTATGGTGTCCATGCTCTTCATAAGAGGACTATATAAACCTCAAAATGCTACAAGCATCCCTCAAAAGTTCAAGCTTGTTACTCTAGAGAGTTTGGAAGCAGATTGATACGTCTCCAACGTATCTATAATTTTTTATTGTTCCATGCTATTATATTATCCATCTAGGATGTTTTATATGCATTTATATGCTATTTTATATGATTTTTGGGACTAACCTATTAACCTAGGGCCCAATGCCAGTTTCTGTTTTTTCCTTGTTTTTGAGTTTTATAGAAAAGGAATACCAAACGGATTCCAATGGAGGTGCCAATTTTTGACGATTTTTTATGGACCAAAAGAAGACCCCTGGGTAAAAGAGTTGGGCCAGAAGAGTCCCGGGCCGTCCACGAGGGTGGGGGGCGCGCCAACCCCCCCTCCCCCCCCTCCCCGGTGCGCCGGCCTACCTCGTGGACGACTCGGGCACCTCCCTGACTTGTTCCTGACGCCAAAAATTCCTATAAATACTGAAACCTCCAGAACATAACCTAGATCGGGAGTTCCGCCGCTGCAAGCCTCTGTAGCCACCAAAAACCAATCGAGACCCTGTTCCGGCACCCTGCCGGAGGGGGGATCCCTCACCGGTGGCCATCTTCATCATCCCGGCGCTCTCCATGACGAGGAGGGAGTAGTTCACCCTCGGGGCTGAGGGTATGTACCAGTAGCTATGTGTTTGATCTCTCTCTCTCTCTCTCTCTCTCTCTCTCTCTCGTGTTCTTGAGGTGGTACAATCTTGATGTATCGCGAGCTTTGCTATTATAGTTGGATCTTATGATGTTTCTCCCCCTCTACTCTCTTGTAATGGATTGAGTTTTCCTTTGACGTTATCTTATCGGACTGAGTCTTTAAGGATTTGAGAACACTTGATGTATGTCTTGCATGTGCTTATCTGTGGTGACAATGGGATATCGCGTGATCTACTTGATGTATGTTTTGGTGATCAACTTGCGGGTTCCGTGACCTCGTGAACTTATGCATAGGGGTTGGCACACGTTTTCGTTTTGACTCTCCGGTAGAAACTTTGGGGCACTCTGTGAAGTACTTTGTGTTTGTTTGAATAGATGAATCTGAGATTGTGTGATGCATATCGTATAATCATATCCACGGATACTTGAGGTGACATTGGAGTATCTAGGTGACATTAGGGTTTTGGTTGATTTGTGTCTTAAGGTGTTATTCTAGTACGAACTCTATGATAGATCAAACGGAAAGAATAGCTTCGTGTTATTTTACTATAGACTCTTGAATAGAGTGATCAGAAAGGATAACTTTGTGGTGGTTTCGTACCCTACAATAATCTTTTCGTTTGTTCTCCGCTATTAGTGACTTTGGAGTGACTCTTTGTTGCATGTTGAGGGATAGTTATATGATCCAATTATGTTATTATTGTGGAGAGAACTTGCACTAGAGAAAGTATGAACCCTAGGCCTTGTTTCCTAGCATTGCAATACCGTTTACGCTCACTTTTATCGCTTGTTACCTTGCTGTTTTTATATTTTTAGATTACAAAAACCTATATCTATCATCCATATTGCACTTGTATCACCATCTCTTCGCCGAACTAGTGCACCTATACAATTTACCATTGTATTGGGTGTGTTGGGGACACAAGAGACTCTTTGTTATTTGGTTGAAGGGTTGTTTGAGAGAGACCATCTTCATCCCATGCCTCCCACGGATTGATAAACCTTAGGTCATCCACTAGAGGTAAATTTGCTACTGTCCTACAAACCTCTGCACTTGGAGGCCCAACAACGTCTACAAGAAGAAGGTTGCATAGTAGACATCATGCAGTTTCCGACGCCGTTGCCGGGGAGGTGAGTGCTTGAAGGTATATCTTTAGATCTTGCAATCGAACCTTTTAGTTTCTTGTCACTAGTTTAGTCTATAAAAGAAAACTACAAAAAATGGAATTGAGGGTACCTCATATGCTTCATCTTTTTAATATCTTTCATAAAAATAAGGATTCCGATAATTGTGCCAAAATGTTAGAAGAAGAATGCATTAGTATGTTTGGCACTAAATATTTGAATGATGAGCATGATTGCAATGTTGTTAGTATGAATTCTTTGAATATCCATAGTAGTAATGATGATTACACTAGTCATGATGAAAATGTCTCTTATAAGCATGTCAACTTTTGTGGAATACATAGAGCTTGCAAGTATACACCAAATAGGGAAGATAGATTTTGCAAGAGGCATAAGTATTTGGAAACTAAATGGTTGCAAGAAAGGCTAGATGATTGTGCTGAAAGATTCAATATTTATCGCCATCCTTGTGAACTTTGCAATGAACATGGTCATTTAAAGCTCCAATGCTATTTGTTTCATGATCAAATCGTGTCCAAAAATTGTGATAACTTGATTACCCTTGAGCATCATAAAGATCTTAGTCTTCTTTTGGGGTATGAAGAAATGAAACGTATAACTGAGGGTATTCCAAAATTTAATCTTGATAGATTTCTTGATTTTGATCTAGAAGAAATTTGTATGTATTGTGCGGTGAATTGCATTGAAAATCCTTATATATGAAGGGAATACTAATGAAAGGGAAGAGACTTCCCAATATCCTCCTATTATTTCTTATGATGAATCAGGTAACGAGGAGGAGCTTTCTATTCAACCAATCTCATTAATAAGGAGCTCAAAAGAGAAGGTTAAACCCACACATGATGTGAAGAAGAAAAATAAAAGACGGAGAAGCAAAGGTAGAAAGGTATCCCTCCCAAATGATGTTGCTCCTATTACTCATTGTGATGATAATCGGTATACTATTGGTGCTATCCATACTATTAATGATGAGAGTGATTATGCTTATGATATGAAAAGGCCCAAGTTTGGGGATGCTATGTTTGATGAGAATGACATGTTTGAGAATTTATTTGCTGCAATTAATGTTTGTACCAAGCTTGGGGATGCTATGTCTAATGAAGATGATATTTTTAGCCTCCCAAGTTTTGATATGCAAATTTGTTATGATGATAGCATGCCTCCTACTTATGATGATTATATTAGTGAAAGTGGGTTTGGAAGAGTGTCAACTTTAGGAAGTAATGATCCCACTTTTTGGAGGATGTTGAATCTTATTATGATAATTATGAAAGTGAATTTGGAGAGGTCATGACTTTATTTAGTAATGATTCTACTATCTTGGAAGAGGTTTCAATTGATTATGATGAGAACAAAGTTGCTACCTATGATGATTATTGTGATGATACTTATGCTATAAAGAGTAGTGATGATTATATTTATAAAACTTGTCATGATTATGATTACCCTTTTTCTGAACACTACTCTTTTAACGTGGAAACAATTTATAGTATTCGAGTCTCTTATGATACTCCCACTATTCCGATTGAGAAGAATTTTGCTTATGTAGAGAGTAGTAAATTTTCTATGCTTGTAGATCATGGAAAGAATGCTTTAGGTGCTGGTTATATTATTGAATTTATTCATGATGCTACTAAAAATTATTATGAGGGAGGAATATATGCTTGTAGGAATTGCAATAATATCAAGTTTCCTCTCTATGTGCTTAAAGTTTTGAAGTTATGCTTGTTTTGCCTTCCTATGCTAGTTGATTATTGTTCCCATAAGTTGTTTGCTCACAAAATCCCTATGCATAGGAAGTGGGTTAGACTTAAATGTGCTAGTCATATTCTTCATGATGCTCCCTTTATGTTTCAATTCTTATCTTTTTTGTGAGCATCATTGAAATCATCACGCCTAGCTAGGGGCGTTAAACGTTAGCACTTGTTGGGAGGCAACCCAATCTTATTTTTGTCCTTGCTTTTTGCTCCTGTTTAGCAATAAATAATCTATCTAGCCTCTGGTTAGATGTGGTTTTATGTTTTAATTAGTGTTTGTGCCAAGTAGAACGTTTGGGAAGACTTGGGTGAAGTCTTTATGATTATGCTGTAAAAAACAGAAACTTTAGCGCTCACGAGATGTGCTGCCATTTTTTACTGGAGAGTTATTTTAGGTTGATTATTTTTGTAGATGATTAATAGATAAATTCCTCACGTCCACCAATTTATTTTAGAATTTTTGGAGTTCCAGAAGTATACGTTTGATACAGATTACTACAGACTGTTCTGTTTATGACAGATTCTGTTTTCTATGTGTTGTTCGCTTATTATGATGAATCTATGAGTAGTATCGGAGGGTATGAACAATAGAGAAGTTGGAATACAGTATATATTACACAAATATGAATTTAGAATGAGTTCACAACAGTACCTAAGTGGTGATTTATTTTCTTATACTAACGGAGCTTACGAGTTTTCTGTTGAGTTTTGTGTTGTGAAGTTTTCAAGTTTTGGGTAAAGATTCGATGGACTATGGAATAAGGAGCGGCAAGAGCCTAAGCTTGGGGATTCCCAAGGCACCCCAAGGTTATATTCAAGGACAACCAAGAGTTTAAGCTCGGGATGCCCCAGATGGCATCCCTCTTTCGCCTTCGCTCATCAAGAATTTTACTTGGAGCTATATTTTTATTCACCACATAATATGTGTTTCGCTTGAAGCGTCATTTTATTTTATTTTGTTTTGCTTGCTGTTTGAATAAAATACCAAGATCTGAAATTCTTAAATGTTAGAGAGTCTTCACATAGTTGCATAATTATTCAACTACTCATTGATCTTCACTTATATCTTTCGGAGTAGTTTGTCATTTGCTCTAGTGCTTCACTTATATCCTTTTAGAGCACGATGGTGGTTTTATTTTGAAGAAATAGATGAACTCGCATGCTTCACTTGTATTATTTTGAGAGTCCTAAACAGCATGGTAATTTCCTTTGGTTATGAATTTAGTCCTTATATGATAGGCATCCAAGAGGGATATAATAAAAACTTTCATATAGAGTGCATTGAATACTATGAGAAGTTTGATACTTGATGATCATTTTGAGATATGAAGATGGTAATATTAGAGTCGTGCTAGTTGAGTAATTGTGGAATTGAGAAATACTTATGTTGAGGTTTGCAAGTCCCGTAGCATGCACGTATGGTAAACGTTGTGTGACAAATTTGAAGCATGAGGTGTTCTTTGATTGCTTTCCTTATGAGTGGTGGTCGGGGACGAGCGATGGTCTTTTCCTACAAATCTATCCCCCTAGGAGCATGCGCGTATTGCTTGGTTTTGATGACTTGTAGATTTTTGCAATAAGTATGTGAGTTCTTTATGACTAATGTTGAGTCCATGGATTATACGCACTCTCACCTTTCCATCATTGCTAGCCTCTTCAAGACTGCATTGCCCTTTCTCACCTTGAGAGTTGGTGCAAACTTCGCCAAAAGGCCCAACCCCGAGATATGATACGCTCTATCACACATAAGCCTCCTTATATCTTCCTCAAAATAGCCACCGTACCTACCTATTATGTCATTTCCATAACCATTCGGAGATATATTGCCATGCAACTTTCCACCGTTCCGTTTATTATGACACGCTTCATCATTGTCATTTTGCCTTGCTTGATCATGTAGTTGACATCGTATTTGTGGCAAAGCCACCATGCATAATTTCATACATGTCACTCTTGTTTCATTGCCCATCCCGGTACACCGCCGGAGGTATTCATATAGAGTCATACATTGTTCTAGTATCTGATACGTCTCCATCGTATCTATAATTTTTTATTGTTCCATGCCAATATTATTCAACTTTCATATACTTTTGGCAACTTTTTATACTATTTTTGGGACAAACATATTGATCCAGTGCTCAGTGCCGCCTCTGTTTGTTGCATGTTTTATGTTTCGCAGAAACCCATATCAAACGGAGTCCAAACGGGATAAAAACGGACAGAGAATATTTTTGGAATATTTGTGAAATATGGGAAGAAGAATCAACGCGAGACGGTGCCCGAGGGGGCCACGTGGTAGGGGGCGCGCCCCTGACCCTCGTGGGCCCCCCGTAAGGCGGTTTCTGCTCTTCTTTGGCCGCAAGAAAACTAATTTTCAGAGAAAAAATCTGGTCGAAGGTTTCAATCCAATCGGAGTTACGAATCTCCGGATATATTAGAAACGGTGAAAGGGCAGAATCCTAGAGCGCAGAAACAGAGAGAGACAGAGAGACAGATCCAATCTCGGAGGGGCTCTCGTCCCTCCCATGCCATGGAGGCCAAGGACTAGAGGGGAAACCCTTCTACCATCTAGGGAGAAGGTCAAGGAAGAAGAAGAAGGAGGGGGGCTCTCTCCCCCTCGCTTCCAGTGGCACCGGAGTGCCGCCGGGGCCATCTTCGTCACCGCAATCTACACCAACAACTATACCGCTGTCATCACCAACTCTTCCCCCCTCTATGCAGTGGTGTAACCCCTCTTTTACCCGTTGTAATCTCTACCTAAACATGGTGCTCAACGCTATATATTATTTCCCAATGATGTATGGCTATCCTATGATGTTTGAGTAGATCTGTTTTGTCCTATGGGTTCATTGATGATCTTGATTGGTTTGAGTTGCATTTTTTATTATTGGTGTTGTCCTATGGTGCTCTCCGTGTTGCGCAAGTGTGAGGGATCCCCGTTGTAGGGTTTGCAATATGTTCATGATTTTCTTATGGTGGGTGGCGTGAGTGATGTAAGCCTGCAGACCGAGTAAGTAGGTTGTTTATGTATGGGAGTAAAGAGGATTGATACTTTAATGCTATGGTTGGGTTTTACCTTAATGATCTTTAGTAGTTGCGGATGCTTGCTAGAGTTCCAATCATAAGTGCATATGATCCAAGAAGAGAAAGTATGTTAGCTTATGCCTCTCCCTCAAATAAAATTGCAATAATGATTACCGGTCTAGTTATCGATTGCCTAGGGACAAATAACTTTCTCGTGACAAAAAGCTCTTTACTAAAACTAATTTAGTTGCGTCTTTATCTAAACAGCCCCTAGTTTTTATTTACGCTCTCTTTATTATCTTGCAAATCTATCCAAAAACACCTACAAAATACTTCTAGTTTCATACTTGTTCTAGGTAAAGCGAACGTCAATCGTGCGTAGAGTTGTATCGGTAGTCGATAGAACTTGAGGGAATATTTGTTCTACCTTTAGCTCCTCGTTGGGTTCGACACTCTTACTTATCGAAAGAGGCTACAATGATCCCCTATACTTGTGGGTTATCAGTATCAAGTTGTAAGCTTTGAGTTGTAAATAAATAGAAGTGTGATGATTGTTGGGGAACGCAGTAATTTCAAAAAATTTCCTACGCACACACAGGACCATGGTGATGGCATAGCAACGAGAGGGGAGAGTGTTGTCTACGTACCCTCGAAGACCGTAAGCGGAAGCGATCACAATGTAGAGGAAGTAGTCGTACTTTCTCCTCGCGATCCTGCCGATCCCAGCGCGTTACTCCGGCACCTCCGAGTCGATGATGACGTAGAGGAAGTAGTCAGACGTTCTCCTCACGATCCAGCCGATCACAGCGCCATTACTCCGGCGCCTCGAGTTCTTGGCACACGCTCAGCTCGATGACGCTCCACGGGCTTCGATCCAGCAAAGCTCCGGGGAGGGAGTTCCGTCAAGACGACGGCGTGGCAGGACGATCTTGATGTTTCACCGTCGCGAGGCTTCGCCTAAGCACCGCTACAATATGACCGAGGTGGAATATGGTGGAGGGGGGCACCGCACACGGCTAAGGAACGATCTCAAGGATCAACTTGTGTGTTCTAGGGTGCCCCCTGCCCCCGTATATAAAGGAGCAAGGGGGAGGGCCGGCCAGCCTTGGGGGCGCACCAAGGGAGGGGGGAGTCCTCCTCCTAGTAGGAGTAGGACTCCCCTTTCCTAGTCCCACTAGGAAGAGGGAAGGGGAAAGGAAAGAGAGGGAGAGGGAGAGGGAAAGGGGGCTGCGCCTCCTAGTCCAATTCGGACTCCCCATGGAGGCGCACCACCTCCTGGTGCAGCCCTCTCTCTCTCCCTCTGGCCCAATAAGGCCCATAACTTTCCCGGGGGGTTCCGGTAACCCTTCCGGCACTCCGGTTTTCTCCGGAAACTTCCGGAACCTTTCCGGTGTCCGAATATAACCATCCAATGTATCAATCTTTATGTCTCGACTATTTCGAGACTCCTCGTCATGTCCGTGATCACATCCGGGACTCAACTCCTTCGGTACATCAAAATACATAAACTCATAATAACCGTCATTGAAACCTTAAGCGTGCGGACCCTACGGTTCGAGAACTATGTAGACATGACCTAGAACTATTCTCGGTCAATAACCAATAGCGGGAACTGGATGCCCATATTGGTTCCTACATATTCTACGAAGATCTTTATCGGTCAGACCGCATAACAACATACGTTGTTCCCTTTGTCATCGGTATGTTACTTACCCGAGATTCGATCGTCGGTATCCAATACCTAGTTCAATCTCATCGGCAAGTCTCTTTACTCGTTCCGTAATACATCATCTCACAACTAACTCATTAGTTGTAATGCTTGCAAGGCTTATGTGATGTGTATTACCGAGAAGGCCCAGAGATACCTCTCCGACAATCGGAGTGACAAAACCTAATCTCGAAATACGCCAACCCAACAAGTACCTTTGGAGACACCTGTAATACTCCTTTATAATCACCCGATTGCCAGGACGTTTGGTAGTACCCAAAGTGTTCCTCCGTAAACGGGAGTTGCATAATCTCATAGTTACAGGAACATGTATAAGTCATGAAGAAAGCAATAGCAACATACTAAACGATCAAGTGCTAGGCTAATGGAATGGGTCATGTCAATCAGATCATTCTCCTAATGATGTGATCCCGTTAATCAAATGACAACTCATGTCTATGGTCAGGAAACATAACCATCTTTGATTAACGAGCTAGTCAAGTAGAGGCATACTAGTGACACTCTGTTTGTCTATGTATTCACAAATGTATTATGTTTCCGGTTAATACAATTCTAGCATGAATAATAAACATTTATCATGATATAAGGAAATAAATAATAACTTTATTATTGCCTCTAGGGCATATTTCCTTCAGTCTCCCACTTGCACTAGAGTCAATAATCTAGATCACATCACCATGTGATTAACATCGATAGTTCACATCATCATGTGATTAACATCCATAGTTCACATCGCCATGTGACCAACACCCAAAGGGTTTACTAGATTCAGTAATCTAGTTCACATCGCTATGTGATTAACACCCAAAGAGTACTAAGGTGTGATCATGTTTTGCTTGTGAGAGAATCTTAGTCAACGGGTCTTTCATATTCAGATCCGTTATGTATTTTGCAATTTTTATATGTATACAATGCTCTGCACGTAGATACTCTAGCTAATTGCTCCCACTTTCTATATGTATCTTGATCGAGACTTTGAGTCATCCTGATCGGTGTCAATACTTGCATCGACGTAACCCTTTACGCATTTAACCTTTTGTCACTTCCGTAATCGAGAAACATATCCTTATTCCACTAAGGATAATTTTGACCGCTGTCCAGTTGATCTACTCCTAGATCACTATTGTACTCCCTTGCCAAACTAGGTGTAGGGTATACAATAGATCTGGTACACAGCATGGCATACTTTATAGAATCTATGGCCAAGGCATAGGGAATGACTATCATTCTCTTTCTATCTTCTGCCGTGGTCGGGTTTTGAGTCTTACTCAATTTCACACCTTGTAACACGTGCAAGAACTCTTTCTTTGACTGTTCCATTTTGAACTATTTCAAAATCTTGTCAAGGTATGTACTCATTGAAAAAAACTTATCAAGCGTCTTGATCTATCTCTATAGATCTTGATGCTCAATATGTAAGCAGCTTCACCGAGGTCTTTCTTTGAAAAAAACTCCTTTCAAACACTCCTTTATGCTTTGCAGAATAATTCTACATTATTTCCGATCTACAATATGTCATTCACATATACTTATCAGAAATGCTGTAGTGCTCCCACTCACTTTCTAGTAATTACAGGCTTCACTGCAAGTCTGTATAAAACTATATGCTATGATCAACTTATCAACGCATGTATTCCAACTCTGAGATGCTTGCACCAGTCCATAGATGGATCACTGGAGCTTGCATATTTTGTTAGCACCTTTAGGATTGACAAAATCTTCTGGTTGCATCATATACAACTCTTCTTTAATAAATCCATTAAAGAATGTAGTTTTGACATCCATTTGCCAGATTTCATAAAATGTGGCAATTGCTAACATGATTCGGACAGACTTAAGCATCGCTACAGTTGAGAAAATCTCATTGTAGTCAACACCTTGAACTTGTCGAAAACCTTTTTGTGACAAGTCGAGCTTTTATAGATAGTAACACTACTATCAGTGTCCGTCTTCCTCTTGAAGATCCATTTATTTTCTATGGCTTGCCGATCATCGGGCAAGTCAACCAAAGTCCATACTTTGTTCTCATACATGGATCCCATCTCAGATTTCATGGCCTCAAGCCATTTTGCGGAATCTGGGCTCATCATCGCTTCCTCATAGTTCGTAGGTTCATCATGGTCTAGTAACATGACTTCCGAACATGATTACCGTACTACTCACAGTGCGGATCTTACTCTGGAAGACCTACGAGGCTTGGTAGCAACTTGATCTGAAGTTTCATGATCATCATCATTAACTTCCTCACTAATTGGTGTAGGAATCATTGGAACTGATTTACGTGATGAACTACTTTCCAATAAGGGAGAAGGTATAATTACCTCATCAAGTTCTACTTTCCTCCCACTCACTTCTTTCGAGAGAAACTTCTTCTCTAGAAAGGATCCATCTTAGCAACGAAAAACTTGCCTTCGGATCTGTGATAGAAGGTGTACCCAACAGTTACCTTTGGGTATTCTATGAAGACGCACTTCTCCGATTTGGGTTTGAGCTTATCAGGTGAAAACTTTTTCACATAAGCATCACAACTCCAAACTTTTAAGAAACGACAGCTTAGATTTACTGTTAAACCATAGTTCATATGGTGTCGTCTCAACGGATTTAGATGGTGCCCTATTAAACGTGAATGCAGCTGTCTCTAATGCATAACCCCAAAACGATAGTGGTAAATCGGTAAGATACATCATAGATCGCACCATATCCAATAAAGTGTGGTTACGACGTTCGGACACACCATTATGCTGTGGTGTTCCAGGTGGCGTGAGTAGTGAAATTATTTCACATTGTTTTAACTGAAGGCCAAACTCAGTAACTCAAATATTTTTCCTCTGCGATCATATCGTAGAAACTTTTATTTTCTTGTTACGATGATTCTTCACTTCACTCTGAAATTCTTTGAACTTTTCAAATGTTTCAGACTTGTGTTTCATCAAGTAGATATACCCATATCTGCTCAAATCATCTTGTGAAGGTCAAAAAATAACGATACTTGCCACGAGCATCAACACTCATTGGATCGCATACATCGGTATGTATTATTTCCAATAAGTCAGTAGCTTGTTCCATTGTTCCGGAGAACGGAGTTTTAGTCATCTTGCCCAAAAGGCACGGTTCGCAAGCATCAAATGATTCATAATCAAGTGATTCCAAAATCCATCGCATGGAGTTTCTTCATGCGCTTTACACCAATATGACCTAAACGGCGGTGCCACAAATAAGTTGCACTATCATTATTAACTTTGCATCTTTTGGTTTCAATATTATGAATATGTGTATCACTATGATCGAGATCCAATGAACCGTTTTCATTGGGTGTGTAACCATATAAGGTTTTATTCATGTAAATGTAACAACAATTTATTCTCTTACTTAAATGAATAACCGTATTGCAATAAACATGATCAAATCATATTTATGCTCAACACCAAATAACACTTATTTAGGTTCCACACTAATCCCGAAAGTATAGGGAGTGTGCGATGATGATCATATCAATCTTGGAACTACTTCCAACACTCATCGTCACTTCCCCTTCAACTAGTTTCTGCTCATTACGCAACTCCGCTTTCAAGTTACTACTCTTAGCAACTGAACCAGTATCAAATACCGAGGGGTTGCTACGAACACTAGTAAAATACACATCAATAATCTGTATATCAAATATACCTTTGTTCACTTCGCCATCCTTCTTATCCGCCAAATACTTGGGGTAGTTCCGCTTCCAGTGACCAGTTCCATTGCAGCAAAAGCACTTAGTCTCAGGCTTAGGTCCAGACTTGGGCTTCTTCACTCGAGCAGCAACTTGCTTGCCGCTCTTCTTGAAGTTCCCCTTCTTCCCTTTGCCCTTTTCCTTGAGACTAGTGGTCTTGTCAATCATCAACACTTGATGCTCTTTCTTGATTTCTACCTTCGTCGATTTCAACATCACGAAGAGCTCGGGAATCGTTTCGTCATCCCTTGCATACTATAGTTCATTACGAAGTTCTAGTAACTTAGTGTTGGTGACTAGAGAATTACATCAATCACTATCTTATCCGGAAGATTAACTCCCACTTGATTCAAGCGATTGAAGTACCTGACAATCTGAGAACATGCTCACTAGTTGAGCGATTCTCTTCCATCTTTTAGCTATAGAACTTGTTGGAGATTTCATATCTCTCAACTCGGGTATTTGCTTGAAATATTAACTTCAATTCCTGGAACATCTCATATGGTCCATGACGTTCAAAACGTCTTTGAAGTCCCGATTCTAAGCTGTTAAGTATGGCGCACTAAACTATCAAGTAGTCATCATATTGAGCTAGCCAAACGTTCATAACGTCTACATTTGCTCCTGCAATAGGTTTGTCACCTAGCGGTGCATTAAGGACATAATTCTTACAGGCAGCAATGAGGATAAACCTCAGATCACGGATCCAATCTGCATCATTGCTACTAACATTTTTCAATACAATTTTCTCCAGGAACACATATTAAAAACATAGGGAAGCAACAACGCGAGCTATTGATCTACAACAGACATAGACAAGCAAGATACTATCAGGTACTAAGTTCATGATAAATTTAAGTTCAATTAATCATATTACTTAAGAACTCCCACTTAGACAGACATCTCTCTAGTCATCTAAGTGATCACGTGATCCAAATCAACTAAACCATAACCGATCATCACGTGAGATGGAGTAGTTTTCAATGGTGAACATCTTATGTTGATCATATCTACTATATGATTCACGCCGACCTTTCGGTCTCTGTGTTCCGAGGCCATATCTGCATATGCTAGGCTCGTCAAGTATAACCTGAGTATTCTGCGTGTGCAAAACTGGCTTGCACCCGTTGTAGATGGACGAGAGCTTATCACACCCGATCATCACGTGGTGTCTCGGCACGCATTTAACTTTGGCAACGGTGCATACTCGGGAGAACACTACTTGATAATTTTAGTGAGAGATCATCTTAAAATGCTACCGTCAATCAAAGCAAAATAAGATGCATAAAGGATAAACATCACATGCAATCAATATAAGTGATATGATATGGCCATCATCATCTTGTGCTTGTGATCTCCATCTCAAGCACCGTCGTGATCACCATCGCCACCGGCGCGACACCTTGATCTCCATCGTAGCATCGTTGTCGTTTACGCCATCTATTGCTTCTACGACTATCGCTACCGCTTAGTGATAAAGTAAAGCAATTACAGGTATGCGTTGCATTTCATACAATAAAGCGACAACCATATGGCTCCTGCCATTGCCGATAACTCGGTTACAAAACATGATCATCTCATACAATAAAATATAGCATCACGTCTTGACCATATCACATCACAACATGCCCTGCAAAAACAAGTTAGACGTCCTCTACTTTGTTGTTGCAAGTTTTACGTGGCTGCTACGGGCTGAGCAAGAACCGTTCTTACCTACGCATCAAAACCACAACGACATTTCGTCAAATAGACTCCGCTTTAACCTTCTCAAGGACCGGCGTAGCCACACTCGGTTCAACTAAAGTGAGAGAGACAGACACCCGCCAGCCACCTTTAAGCATGAATGCTCAGAACGGTGAAACCAGTCTCGTAGAAGCGACTGGCGTAATGTCGGTCCGGCCGCTTCATCTCACAATACCGCTGAACCAAAGTATGACATGCTGGTAGGCAGTATGACTTGTATCGCCCACAACTCACTTGTGTTCTACTCGTGCATATGACATCAACGCATAAAACCAGGCTCGGATGCCACTTTGTTGGGGAACGCAGTAATTTCAAAAATTTCCTACGCACACAGGACCATGGTGATGGCATAGCAACGAGAGGGAGAGTGTTGTCTACGCACTCGTGAGACCGTGGCGGAAGCGATCACAACGTAGAGGAAGTAGTCAGATTTTCTCCTCGCGATCCTGCCGATCCCAGCGCCCGTTACATTCGGCACCTCCGAGTCGATGATGACGTAGAGGAAGTAGTCGACGTTCTCCTCACGATCCAGCCGATCACAGCGCCGTTACTCCGGCGCCTCGAGTTCTTGGCACACGTTCAGCTCGATGACGCTCCACGGGCTTCGATCCCAGCAAAGCTCCGGGAGGGGAGTTCCACAAGACGACGGCGTGGCAGGACGATCTTGATGTTTCACCGTCGCAGGCTTCGCCTAAGCACTGCTACAATATGACCGAGGTGGAATATGGTGGAGGGGGCACCGCACACGGCTAAGGAACGATCTCAAGGATCAACTTGTGTGTTCTAGGGTGCCCCCCTGCCCCCGTATATAAAGGAGCAAGGGGGAGGGCCGGCCAGCCTTGGGGGCGCACCAAGGGAGGAGGGAGTCCTCCTCCTCGTAGGAGTAGGACTCCCCTTACCGAGTCCCACTAGGAAGAGGGAAGGCGAAAGGAAAGAGAGGGAGAGGCAGAGGGAACGGGGGCCTGCGCCCCCCCCTCCTAGTCCAATTCGGACTCCCCATGGAGGGGGGGCGCACCACCTCCTGGTGCAGCCCTCTCTCTCCCTCTTGGCCCAATAAGGCCCATAACTTTCCCGGGGGTTCGGTAACCCTTAGGCACTCAGTTTTCTCCGGAAACTTCCGGAACCTTTCCGTGTCCGAATATAACCATCCAATATATCAATCTTTATGTCTCGACTATTTCGAGACTCCTCGTCATGTCCGTGATCACATCCGGGACTCAACTCCTTCGGTACATCAAAATACATAAACTCATAATAACCGTCATTGAAACCTTAAGCGTGCGGACCCTACGGTTCGAGAACTATGTAGACATGACCTAGAACTATTCTCGGTCAATAACCAATAGCGGGACCTGGATGCCCATATTGGTTCCTACATATTCTACGAAGATCTTTATCGGTCAGACCGCATAACAACATACATTGTTCCCTTTGTCATCGGTATGTTACTTACCCGAGATTCGATCGTCGGTATCCAATACCTAGTTCAATCTAGCATCTTGGCAAGTCTCTTTACTCGTTCCGTAATACATCATCTCACAACTAACTCATTAGTTGTAATGCTTGCAAGGCTTATGTGATGTGTATTACCGAGAAGGCCCAGAGATACCTCTCCGACAATCGGAGTGACAAAACCTAATCTCGAAATACGCCAACCCAACAAGTACCTTTGGAGACACCTGTAATACTCCTTTATAATCACCCAGTTACGTTGTGACGTTTGCTAGTACCCAAAGTGTTCCTCCGGTAAACGGGAGTTGCATAATCTCATAGTTACAGGAACATGTATAAGTCATGAAGAAAGCAATAGCAACATACTAAACGATCAAGTGCTAGGCTAATGGAATGGGTCATGTCAATCAGATCATTCTCCTAATGATGTGATCCCGTTAATCAAATGACAACTCATGTCTATGGTCAGGAAACATAACCATCTTTGATTAACGAGCTAGTCAAGTAGAGGCATACTAGTGACACTCTGTTTGTCTATGTATTCACACATGTATTATGTTTCCGGTTAATACAATTCTAGCATGAATAATAAACATTTATCATGATATAAGGAAATAAATAATAACTTTATTATTGCCTCTAGGGCATATTTCCTTCAGTGATCATCATTAATAGAGCATTGTCCCAAATAAAAGAGAAAGGCCAAAAAAGGCCAAATAAAAAAAGAAAAAAAGAAAGGCCAATTTAAAAAAAGGGAAGGCCAAATAAAAAATAAAAAAAGAGAAATAAAAGGGACAATGCTACTATCCTTTTTCCACACTTGTGCTTCAAAGTAGCACCATGATCTTCATGATAGAGAGTCTCTTGTTTTCTCACTTTTATACTAGTGGGAATTTTTCATTATAGAACTTGGCTTCTATATTCCAACAATGGGCTTCCTCAAATGCCCTAGGTCTTCGTGAGCAAGCAAGTTGGATGCACACCCACTTAGTTTCTTTTGTTGAGATTTCATACATTTATAGCTCTAGTGCATCCGTTGCATGGCAATCCCTACTCCTTGTATTGACGCCAATTGATGGGCATCTCCCTAGCCCGTTGATTAGCCGCGTCAATGTGAGATTTTCTCCTTTTTTGTCTTCACACAACCCCCATCATTATATTCTATTCCATCCATAGTGCTATGTCCAAGGCTCACGCTCATGTATTGCGTGAAACTTGAAGAAGTTTGAGAATACTAAAGTATGAAACAATTGCTTGGCTTGTCATCGGGGTTGTGCAAGATGAGAGCATTTTGTGTGACGAAAATGAAGCATGGGCAAACTATATGATTTTGTAGGGATGAGCTTTCTTTGGCTATGTCATTTCGAGAAGACATAATTGCTTGGTTAGTATGCTTGAAGTATTATTATTTTTATGTCAATATTAAATTTTTGTCTTGAATCTTTCGGATCTGAACATTCATGCCACAATAGAGAAAAATACATTAAAAATATGTTAGGTAGCATTCCACATAAAAATTCTATTTTTATCATTTGCCTACTCGAGGACGAGCAGGAATTAAGCTTGGGGATGCTTGATACATCTCCAACGTATCTATAATTTTTGATTGTTCCATGCTATTATATTATCCATCTAGGATGTTTTATATGCATTTATATGCTATTGCATATGATTTTTGGGACTAACCTATTAACCTACGGCCCAGTGCCAGTTTTTGTTTTTCCTTTTTTTTGAGTATTACAGAAAAGGAATACCAAACGGAGTCCAATGGACGTGCCAATTTTTGACGATCTTTTATGGACCAAAAGAAGACCCCGGAGTAAAAGAGTTGGGACAGAAGAGTCCCAGGCTGTCCACGAGGGTGGGGGGCGCGCCCACCCTCCCCCCCCCCGGCGCGTCGGCCTACCTCGTGGACGACTCGGGCACCTCCCTGACTTGTCCCCGACGCCAAAAATTCCTATAAATACTGAAACCTCCAGAATATAACCTAGATCGGGAGTTCCGCTGCCGCAAGCCTCTGTAGCCACCAAAAACCAATTGGGACCCTGTTCGGCACCTCACGGGAGGGGATCCTCACCGGTGGCCATCTTCATCATCCCGACGCTCTCCATGATGAGGAGGGAGTAGTTCACCCTCGGGGCTGAGGGTTGATACGTCTCCAACGTATCTATAATTTTTGATTGCTCCATGCTACTTTATCTACTATTTTAGGCTTTATTGGCCTTTATTTTCCACTTTTATATTATTTTGGGACTAACCTATTAACCGGAGGCCCAGCCCAGAATTGCTGTTTTTTTACCTATTTCAGTATTTCGAAGAAAAGGAATATCAAACGGAGTCCAAACGGAATGAAACCTTCGGGAACGTGATTTTCTCGCCGAACGTGATCCAGAGAACTTGGAGTGCAAGTCAAGAAGCAACCGGAGCCTCCACGAGATAGGAGGGCGCCCCCCTATAGGGCGCGCACCCCTGTCTTGTGGGCCCCTCGGGCGGCCACCGACGTACTTCTTCCTCCTATATATACCTACGTACCCCGAAACCATCCAGGGGCACCAAGAAACACAATTTCCACCACCGTAACCTTCTGTATCCACGAGATCCCATCTTGGGGCCTTCGCCAAAGACTCACGGAGGGGGGAATCAAGCACGAGGGCCTCTACATCAACATGCTTGCCCCTCCGATGAGTTGTGAGTAGTTTACCACAGACTCCACGGGTCCATAGTTATTAGCTAGATGGCTTCTTCTCTCTTTTTGGATCTCAATACAATGTTCTCTCCCTCTCTTGTGGAGATCTATTCGATGTAATCTCTTTTTGCGGTGTGTTTGTCGAGATCCGATGAATTGTGGGTTTATGATCAAGTTTATCTATGAATAATATTTGAATCTTCTCTGAATTTTTATGTATGATTAAGTTATCTTTGCAAGTCTCTTCGAATTATCAGTTCGGTTTGGCCTACTAGATTGATCTTTCTTGCCATTGGAGAAGTGCTTAGCTTTGGGTTCAATCTTATGTGTCCTTACCCAAAGGATGTAAAGGGTTGCAAGGCACGTATTGTAGTGGTGCCATCGAGGATAACAAGATGGGGTTTATATCATACTGCATCATGTCATCTTGCTTAATGCGTTACTCTGTTCTTATGAACTTAATACTCTAGATGCATGCTGGATAGCGGTCGACGTGTGGAGTAATAGTAGTAGATGCAGGCAGGAGTCGGTCTACTTGTTATGGACGTGATGCCTATATACATGATCATGCCTAGATAATCTCATAACTATGCGCTTTTCTATCAATTGCTCGATAGTAATTCGTTCACCCACCGTAATACTTATGCTATCTTGAGAGAAGCCACTAGTGAAACCTATGGCCCCCGGGTCTATCTCTTATCATATTTGTTTCCAATCTACTTTTATTTGCATCTTTACTTTTTGCATCTATATCATAAAATACCAAAAATATATCTATCTTATCATACTATCTTTATTAGATCTCACTTTTATGAAGTGGCCGTGAAGGGATTGACAACCCCTTTATTGCGTTGGTTGCGAGTTCTCAGTTTGTTTGTGTAGGTGCGTGGGACTTTTGAGGAGCCTCCTCTTTGGATTGATACCTTGGTTCTCAAAACTGAGGGAAATACTTACGCTACACTTTGCTTCATCACCCTCTCCTCTTCGAGGAAAACCAACGCAAGCTCAAGACGTAGCAAGAAGGATTTCTAGCACCGTTGCCAGGGAGGTCTTCGCTCAAGTCAAGACGTACCAAGTACCCATCACAAACCTATCTCCCTCGCATTTACATTATTTGCCTTTTGCCTCTCGTTTTCCTCTCCCCCACTTCACCCTTGCCGTTTTATTTGACCTCTCTTTCCCAATGCTCTCCTCTCTTTTTGCTCGTCGTTTTTCTGTTTGCTTGTGTGTTGGATTACTTGTTGCCATGGCGCAAGATAATACCAAATCGTGTGACTTCTCAAATACGAATAATAATGATTTCCTTAGTGCTCCGATTGCTCCTCTTAATAATGACGAGTCTTGTGAAATCAATACCGCTTTGCTGAATCTTGTTATGAAAGATCAATTCGCCGGCCTTCCTAGTGAAGATGCCGCTACTCATCTAAACAACTTTGTTGATTTGTGTGATATGCAAAACAAGAAAGATACGGATAACAATGTTGTCAAATTGAAGTTATTTCCATTTTCACTTAGAGATCGGCGCTTAAAGTTTGGTTTTCGTCTTTGCCTAAAAATAGTATCGATTCTTGGAACAAGTGCAAAGATGCTTTTATCTCTAAGTATTTTCCTCCCGCTAAGATCATCACTCTTAGGAACGATATTATGAACTTTAAACAACTTGATCATGAGCATGTTGCCCAATCTTGGAAAGAATGAAATTGATGCTTCCCAATTGCCCTACTCATGGTTTGAATTTATGGATGATTATACAAAAAAATTATGTAGGATTGAACTTTGCTTCTAGAAATCTCTTAGGTTCGGCCGCAGGAGGCACCTTTATGGAAATCACATTAGGAGATGCTACAAAACTTCTTGATAATATTATGGCTAATTATTCTCAATGGCACACCGAAAGATCTTCTAGTAAAAAAGTGCATGCTATAGAAGAAATCAATGTTTTGAGTGGAAAGATGGATGAACTTATGAAGATGTTTGCTACTAAAAATACCCCTCTTGATCCCAATGATACGCCGTTGTCTTCCTTGATTGAGAATAATAATGAATCTATGGATGTGAATTTTGTTGGTAGGAATAGTTTTGGAAATAATGTTTATAGAGGAAATTTTAATGCTAGACCATTCCCTAGTAATCCCTCTAATAATTATGGAAATTCCTACAATAATTCTTATGGTAATTTTAATAAGATGCCCTCTGATTTTGATAATAGTGTGAAAGAATTTATGATTTCTCAAAAGAATTTTAATGCTTTGCTTGAAGAAAAATTGCTCAAAGTTGATGATTTGGCTAGGAACATTGATAGACTTTCGCTTGATGTTAATTATCTTAAACTTGGATCTTCTTCTCCTAAGCATGATATCAATGAGTCTCTCAAAGTAATGAGAATTTCCATCGATGAGTGCAAGGAAAGAACCGCTAGATTGCGTGCTAAAAAAGAAAGCTTTATAAAGGCGTGTTCTTCTAGTTTCCGTGAAAATAATGATGAGGATCTTAAAGTTATTGATGCATCTCCAATTAGATCTATGTTTTGCAATATGAACTTTGATGATTATGGGACTGATGATGAATCAACTTTGCCTAGAAGGCGTCCCAAGAATTCGGAATCTTTAGATCTTGATGTTAAATTTGGTAAAAGTGAGATTGGAGAATCCTCAACTTCTAATAATGTTGAACCCACTATCTCGGACTTCAAGGAATTTAATTATGATAATTTCTCTTTAAAAGGTTGTATTTCCTTGTTGCAAGCCGTTGTTAATTCTCCTCATGCTTATAGTCAAAATAAAGCTTTTACTAAGCATATTGTTGATGCCTTTATGCAATCTTATGATGAGAAACTTAATTTGGAAGTTTCTATACCTAGAAAATTTAATGATGAATGGGAACCTACTATAAAGATTAGAATTAAAGATTATGAGTGTTTTGCTTTGTGTGATTTGGGTGCTAGTGTTTCCACGATTCCGAAAACTTTATGTGATATTCTAGGTTTCCGTGATCCTGATGATTGTTCTTTAAATTTGCACCTTGCGGATTCCACCATTAAAAAGCCTATCATTATGACACGCTCCATCATTGTCATATTGCTAGCATGATCATGTAGTTGACATCGTATTTGTGGCAAAGCCACCGTTCATAATTCTTTCATACATGTCACTCTTGATTCATTGCATATCCCGCACATACACCGGAGGCATTCATATAGAGTCATATTTTGTTCTAAGTATCGAGTTGTAATTCTTGAGTTGTAAGTAAATAAAAGTGTCATGATCATCATTATTAGAGCATTGTCCCAGTGAGGAAAGGATGATGGAGACTATGATTCCCCCACAAGTCGGGATGAGACTCCGGACGAAAAAAAATAGGCCATAAAAAAAGAGAAAAGGCCCAAAGAAAAAAAATAAAAAAAATGAGAGAATAAGAGAGAAGGGGCAATGTTGCCATCGTTTTACTACACTTGTGCTTCAAAGTAGCACCAAGATCTTCATGATAGAGAGTCTCTCATTTTGTCAATTTCATATACTAGTGGGAATTTTTCATTATAGAACTTGGCTTGTATATTCCAATGATGGGCTTCCTCAAATGCCCTAGGTCTTCGTGAGCAAGCGAGTTGGATGCACACCCACTTAGTTTCTTTTGTTGAGATTTCATACACTTATAGCTCTAGTGCATCCGTTGCATGGCAATCCCTACTCACTCACATTGATATCTATTGATGGGCATCTCCATAGCCCGTTGATATGCCTAGTTGATGTGAAAATATCTTCTCCCTTTTTGTCTTCTCCACAACCACCATTCTATTCCACATATAGTGCTATATCCATGGCTCACGCTCATGTATTGCGTGAAGATTGAAAAAGTTTGAAAATGTTAAAGTATGAAACAATTGCTTGGCTTGTCATCGGGGTTGTGCATGATTTAAATATGTTGTGTGGGAAGATGGAGCATAGCCAGACTATATGATTTTGTAGGGATAACTTTCTTTGGCCATGTTATTTTGAGAAGACATAATTGCTTAGTTAGTATGCTTGAAGTATTATTATTTTTATGTCAATATGAACTTTTGTCTTGAATCTTCGGATCTGAATATTCATACCACAATTAAGAAGATTTACATTGAAATTATGTCAAGTATCACTCCGCATCAAAAATTCTCTTTTTATCATTTACCTACTCGAGGACGAGCAGGAATTAAGCTTGGGGATGCCTGATACGTCTCCAACGTATCTATAATTTTTGATTGCTCCATGCTACTTTATCTACTTTTTAGGATTTATTGGGCTTTATTTTCCACTTTTATATTATTTTTGGGACTAACCTATTAACCGGAGGCCCAGCCCAGAATTGCTGTTTTTTTTTGCCTATTTCAGTATTTCGAAGAAAAGGAATATCAAACGGAGTCCAAACGGAATGAAACCTTCGGGAACGTGATTTTCTCGCCGAACGTGATCCAGAGAACTTGGAGTGCAATTCAAGAAGCAACTAGAGCCTCCACGAGATAGGAGAGTGCCCCCCTATAGGGCACGCCCCTGTCTCATGGGCCCCTCGGGCGGCCACCGGCGTACTTCTTCCTCCTATATATAACTACGTACCCCAAAAACATCCAGGGGCACCACAAAACACAATTTCCACCACCGTAACCTTCTGTATCCGTGAGATCCCATCTTGGGGCCTTCACGGCACTCACGGAGGGGGAATCAAGCACGGAGGGCCTCTACATCAACATCCTTGCCCCTCCGATCAGTTGTGAGTAGTTTACCACAGACCTACGGGTCCATAGTTATTAGCCAAATGGCTTCTTCTCTCTTTTTGGATCTCAATACAATGTTCCCCCCTCTCTTGTGGAGATCTATTCGATGTAATCTCTTTTTGCGGTGTGTTTGTTGAGATCCGATGAATTGTGGGTTTATGATCAAGTTTATCTATGAATAATATTTGAATCTTCTCTGAATTCTTTTATGTATGATTAAGCTATATTTGCAAGTCTCTTCGAATTATCAGTTTGGTTTGGCCTACTAGATTGATCTTTCTTGCCATGGGAGAAGTGCTTAGCTTTGGGTCCAATCTTGCGGTGTCCTTACCCAGTGACAGAAAGGGTTGCAAGGCACGTATTGTATTGTTGCCATCGAGGATAACAAGATGGGGTTTATATCATACTGCATCATGTCATCTTGCTTAATGTGTTACTCTGTTCTTATGAACTTAATACTCTAGATGCATGCTGGATAGCGGTCGATGTGTGGAGTAATAGTAATAGATGCGGGCAGGAGTCGGTCTACTTGTTATGGATGTGATGCTTATATACATGATCATGCCTAGATAATCTCATAACTATGCGCTTTTCTATCAATTGCTCGACAGTAATTCGTTCACCCACCGTAATACTTATGCTATCTTGAGAGAAGCCACTAGTGAAACCTATCGCCCCTGGGTCTATCTCTTATCATATTTATTTCCAATCTACTTTTATTTGCATCTTTACTTTTTGCATCTATATCATAAAATACCAAAAATATATCTATCTTATCATACTATCTTTATTAGATCTCACTTTACTTGAAGTGGCCGTGAAGGGATTGACAACCCCTTTATTGCGTTGGTTGCGAGTTCTTAGTTTGTTTGTGTAGGTGCGTGGGACTTTTGAGGAGCCTCCTACTGGATTGATACCTTGGTTCTCAAAACTGAGGGAAATACTTACGCTACACTTTGCTGCATCACCCTCCTCCTCTTCGAGGAAAACCAACGCAAGCTCAAGACGTAGCAAGGGTGTGTACTAGTAGCTATGTGTTTGATCTCTCTCTCTCTCGTGTTCTTGAGCTGGTACGATCTTGATGTATTGCGAGCTTTGCTATTATAGTTGGATCTTATGATGTTTCTCCCCATCTACTCTCTTGTAATGGATTGAGTTTTCCCTTTGAAGTTATCTTATCGGATTGAGTCTTTAAGGATTTGAGAACACTTGATGTATGTCTTGCATGTGCTTATCTGTGGTGACAAAGGGATATCACGTGATCTACTTGATGTATGTTTTGGTGATCAACTTGCGGGTTCCGTAACCTCATGAACTTTTGCATAGGGGTTGGCACACGTTTTCGTCTTGACTCTCCGGTAGAAACTTTGGGGCACTCTTTGAAGTACTTTGTGTTGGTTTGGATAGATGAATCTGAGATTGTGTGATGCATATGGTGTAATCATACCCACGGATACTTGAGGTGACATTCGAGTATCTAGGTGACATTAGAGTTTTGGTCGATTTGTGTCTTAAGGTGTTATTCTAGTACGAACTCTATGATAGATCGAACGGAAAGAATAGCTTCGTGTTATTTTACTACGGAATCTTGAATAGATCAATCAGAAAGGATAACTTTGAGGTGGTTTCGTACCCTACAATAATCTTTTCGTTTGTTCTCCGCTATTAGTGACTTTGAAGTGACTCTTTGTTGCATGTTGAGGGATAGTTATTGATGACCCACAAGTATAGGGGGTCTATCATAGTCCTTTCGATAAGTAAGAGTGTCGAACCCAACGAGAATAAGAAGGAAATGATAAGCGGTTTTTAGCAAGGTATTCTCTGCAAGCACTGAAATTATAGGTAACAGATAGTTTTGTGATAAGATAATTTGTAACGAGCAACAAGTAACAAAAGTAAATAAAGTGCAGCAAGGTGGCCCAATCCTTTTGTAGCAAAGGACAAGCCTGGACAAACTCTTATATAGAGAAAAGCGCTCCCGAGGACACATGGGAATTATCATCAAGCTAGTTTTCATCACGTTCATATGATTGGCGTTCGGTACTTTGATAATTTGATATGTGGGTGGACCGGTGCTTGGGTGCTGCCCTTACATGGACAAGCATCCCACTTATGATTAACCTCTATTGCAAGCATCCGCAACTACAACAAAAGTATTAAGGTAAACCTAACCATAGCATGAAACATATGGATCCAAATCAGCCCCTTACGAAGCAACGCATAAACTAGGGTTTAAGCTTCTGTCACTCTAGCAACCCATCATCTACTTATTACTTCCGAATGCACTACAAGAAACTTGTTAATCGATGACAGTCCCAAGCTGTCATGGATCAATGAAAAACCGTCGTGGATGCGCAGACGTGACGAATTTGAAATCCGTCATGTATATCGCGTCATAATTTGGCACAGTACCTTCCTTGACGGTTTTTGGCCGTCATAGATCTGTCCCTAGGCCCGCCGGGCCCAAGATTCCATGACAGACTAAGCCGTCATAGATTTACATGACCTGGTAGCAGCATGGACTTGAGGTGGCGTCTACGTGGATCTGACGTGGCAGCCAACATGGCCCATGTAGTAACCAGCCCAATTAAGGTTTTAGCCCAATAATTTTGGTCCAGTCCAACCCATAGCCACTTACTTCAGTTCTACACATTAGAATACATATTCTTTTAGTCCAACCATTAGCCCATTTTTTGTCCAGCGTGATTTTTCATGCAACCCAATTTGCAAGAAGATAAATTCATTCACACAATAGCATCTGGTCGTAAGAAAATACAAACTTCCAACAATCTAGACTGATTTCTGAAAACAAATATTTGTATCAAAACATCACATACATAACTAGAAAGAACTATAAGCATTATTTTTAAAAATTTCGAGTAAATATACTACTAGCTGGATTTAATCTCCAACACTACACCACTAATGCTTCCAGGTAGTTATTCGAGGCCAAGTAATTCCTACTAAAAACTTCAATCTGGTGAGTGCCAACCTGCATAGAATCCAAAACATATACAAAATTATAGTAAGTAATAACAGCCAGCCCCCAAATGAATCTAGAGAGTAATGATATAGTTGCTTTTCCAAGCATTCTTTAAGCAAAGGATGGAGACATCATTTCTTATTCATCAAGTACCACAAAAAATCAAGTTTATATACACTGATAGGGCTTGGTCTATCAAAACAGATGGTTCATACAATACAGTATGGTTCACAGGATGGTTCATACAATACAATGTACTGTAGTTTCTAGTTAGAAAACCAGAAAAAGTAATACCGGAGGCATACTTTCTTCACTAATTAAAGTTAATTCCTATCAAACTTGTTTTTTTCATGTAAAATAAAAAACACTTAAAAGCAAAACCATTTTAGGCAATTAAATGATCCACCTAGTGATCTCATTATTTTAACAGTAGAATTCTTTCACGAGCATGAGAGAACTTCAGTTAACCATTTTAGAACAAGGGAACAGCCTACTGATCCAACACAGGCGTCCGTCGCCTCCGGCACGTGACGCGTGTCCCATGTTTGGCTCGCACACCACACTATTCTAACTACATCTTTGTTGTGATTTTTTTGCAACATCACTTGTGTTGCAAAAGTCCCTTCCCCAACAAAACCTATGTCACAAAAAAGGGAGACGCAATTTTTTTCTGCAACAAGACCTCTACTGCAAAAAAAATTATGCAAGAAGACCTATGCATTCTCCCATTCTTGATTAGCCTTCATGGCATAAAAGGTACATAATTATCTCCGCCCACATTTCCATATGAGATGAGATACAAGGCACACAATTATCTCTGTCGAAAAAGTTCGAGTTCATACCTCAAAGTTCATAAATCACAAAGGGATGCTAGTTTACAATTGACATGAATTAGCATTACGAGCTTCCCAGTTAAGTTCCCAGTTAAGCATGTTCAGGACCTATGAGACAACGATGGTACACTGAATTAATAGATTTTCAGCATTTACATTGGTAAATTACGAACATACTAGAACCTGAAGGAGCGCGTTGCCGCACCCTGCCATCATGGTGAATTGTGAATGAACATAGACCACATCATGGTATTGGCAATGTTAGACACGCCACCAATAGAAAAGAAAAAGGATTACAAAAGCATCATCTGCTTATGATAGCCATGCCAAACCAAAATATTTACCCTGATATGACAAGCTAGCTAGGTGATGAGTATAACAACTTTGTAACATGTGTGGAGCTAGCCAAATGATCGGTCATCTTAAATTAACTTTACATGTCATATAGTAATAAATGCATAGTTATTAGCATAAGATTAAGCTGTCCAATAGCATGCAAGTGCAGGTGCAGAGATAGCACACACGACACAACCAAAAGTAAGATAGTTTTCACAAGATGTGCCACACATGTTTTCAGCTTTGGCATACTGAAACACGCGCAATAGTGACTCATCATGTTCCAGACTACATGAAAGTATTGACCAAATTAAAGAAATGCAATATTACTCTAGGTAATTGAGGTTCCTAAGAGACAGTATAACGAACAACACTAGGGAGCAAGGAAGGCAAGAAATAGACAAACTGACCAGCAGCCATTGTCGCAGATGGACACACAAGCAGTTCTGACAGAGAAATCCAGAATAAACAAGCATAAGAACCCCTAAAAATCATCAATAAATAAGATGGAGTACGGTGTCTGACAGTATTCTGGGAAGAACAAGTATTATGTACGAAGTGAACAGCAAGCAAGCCATTCCCCTGGACGTAGGAAGACACAGGCAAGACAAAGGGATGGAAAGAGAGATGAATCTTGCGCAACATGTAAATTGGAAAACCTGTCTCAATCACGCACAACTTGTATCCTAAAACACATCTAGAACTCAATTACTGAACCAATCATAGATGGTTAAGAATCTGTGGGTTTATTCCAATATTACTAGATTTCTTGCACTGTCGTACTAATAGCCAACATCGTCGGCGGCCGTCGGTGCTCTTCACTCACCATCTGATGAAATCGATGCAGTCGGTGCCCTCGTCGAGCGTGAAGGACGCGTATGTGTTCCGCTCCGCCTTGCAGCTAACCATCCCATCCCCATGAGACCGACCTGTAGATCCCCAACCCAAATACGAAACTATGTAGGCAATCAATCCCGATGAACAACCAAGATGGGTGATTCCTTACTCACATGGGCTCTCCGTCGGATGGAGTTGGATCCGTGCCCGCCGCCGGTGACGTCGGGGACTTCCAAATCCTGCTGTCGGCCCCGCCGCCGGTGACCTCGGGGACTTCCAAGTCCGGCCGTTGGTCCCGCTGCCACTGCCGCCTCGGCTCGAGGGGTAGGACCGGTGGAGATCTGGATGGTGAGGGAGGGAATGGTGGGAGCGGCCCGGCGTGGGGTGGTTCAGCGCGGCGGCGGTGAAGCGGCGGTGGTTCAAAGACCGACGCCGGTGGAGTGGCACGAGGAGGATAGGTAGAGTGGCGGCGGCTGAAGGTTGGTAGGGGAGGAGCTGGGAGAAGGGTAATTAGGGTCTGGCGTGGACTCTGCAGTTAAATGGGCCGGCTCGAAAATTTCAACACCCCGCGCTGGCGACTTAAAATTTTCTTTCGCCCCGCGCGCGCTCTCAGTTTCAATTTCTTTACATTTGACTGACCTGTGGGCCAAACAAATGGCACATCAGCTAAAACCATCCATGACGGTCCAAATGGTATATGAAGAAAAAAAGACTAGGCCCGACTAGGCGCAGCTGTTCGATCCATGACAGTTTTTGTGACGGTCCCTCAAAGTCTGTCATAAAGGGGCTACTGTTTTCAGGCCCATTCGTATCTTGCTTATATGTGACGGTTTTCATGACGATTCTTGTGAACGTCACCAAAAATCCGTCATGGATTAACAGATTTCTTGTAGTGATGCCTTCCTCTAGGCCCAAATAATGGTGAAGTGTTATGTAGTCGACATTCACATAACACCACTGGAGGATAGGCAACGTGCATCTCATCAAAATATCGAACGAATACCAAATTCACATGACTACTAATAGCGAGACTTCTCCCATGTCCTCAGGAACAAACGTAACTACTCACAAAGCATATTCATGTTCATAATCAGAGGGTATTAATATTCATAAAGGATCTGAACATATGATATTCCACCGAATAAACCAACTAGCATCAACTACAAGGAGTAATCAACACTACTAGCAACCTCTGGTACCAATCCGGACTTAGAGACAAGAATTGGATACAAGAGATGAACTAGGGTTTGAGAGGAGATGTTGCTGGTGAAGATGTTGATGGAGATTGCCCTCTCCCGATGAGAGGAGCATTGGTGATGACGATGGCCATGACTTCCCCCTCCCAGAGGGAAGTATCCCCGGCAGAACAGCTCTGCCGGAGCCCTAGATTGGTTCCGCCAAGGTTCCGCCCCGTGGCGGCAGAGTCTCGTCCCGAAAGCTTCCTTATGATTTTTCTTCGGATGAAAGACTTCATATACCAGAAGATGGGCATCGGAGAGCCAACAGGGGGCCCACGAGGCGGGGCGCCAGGGTAGGCGCGCCCACCCTCGTGGGATGTGTGGAGGCCCCCCTGACGTAGATTCTTCTTCCAGTATTTTTTACTATTTCCAAAATTAACTTTCGTGGAGTTTCGGGACTTTTGGAGTTGTACAGAATAGGTCTCTAATAGGCATAAGTATTATGACATAATGTGTAATAATAGCCCATAATGCAATAAATATCGATATAAAAGTATGATGCAAAATGGACGTATCAGTTATATGATCCAATTATGTCAGAACCGGCACCAGAAAAAGGTCTTGACAACTGTCGGTGTCAAAATCGGCGGATCTTGGGTAGGGGGTCCCAAACTATGCGTCTAGGCGGATGGTAACAGGAGACAAGGGACACGATGTTTTTACCCAGGTTCGGGCCCTCTTGATGGAGGTAAAACCCTACTCCTGCTTGATTAATATTGATGATATGGGTAGTACAAGAGTGGATCTACCACGAGATCAAAGAGGCTAAACCCTAGAAGCTAGCCTATGGTAGGATTGTTGTTCGTCCTACGGACTAAAACCCTCCGGTTTATATAGACACCAGATAGGGTTAGGGTTACACAGAGTCAGTTACAATGGTAGGAGATCTACATATCCGTATCGCCAAGCTTGCCTTCCACGCCAAGGAAAGTCCCATCCGGACAAGGGACGAAGTCTTCAATCTTGTATCTTCATAGTCCAGGAGTCCGGACAACGGTGATAGTTCGGCTATCCGGACACCTCCTAATCCAGGACTCCCTCAGTAGCCCCTGAACCAGGCTTCAATGACGACAAATCCAGCGCGCATATTGTCTTCGGCATTGCAAGGCGGGTTCCTCCTCCAAATACTTCATAGAAGATTTTGAACACAAGGATAGTGTCCGGCTCTGCAAAACAAGTTCCACATACCACCGAAGAGAGAATAACCTTTGCACAGATCTACTGACGTATCCCGCGGCATGACATCACACCACGGCCAGGCCTTTATACGAATCGTTTTTACTGTCCCACCTCAGCGCATTTAGCGAGGCGGTTTCTTCAGCACGTCTTATCAGAGCGGAGATCGTGCGCCCCTTATTCTGGGATCCTCATCAATACGGGCGTGGGTAACCCAATCGTGCCCGTTGGCATGCCTCCTCCATCAAAGGCGAGTCCCAAACGGTCATGGGGAGGGCTCTTGGTATTCAACCTCTTTATAACGAGACCAAGGCCCGCTCCTTTCTTTCAATATCAATCGAATCCGCCCCTCGCCTCGAGTTCTAACACCCAAAGCTCCAGATTTAGGATCTTCGGACCTTCAGCGATGTCCGGCTCCGACCTGCACGGCCGGTGGATGTCTTCCTCCATCACGGAAGAAGATGTGCTAAAGCTGAGAGACGCCGGGTATCTAACCGGCGAAATTTCGCATAGGCTGCCTGCCCAAGGGCAGGTTATTCCCACTCCCGAGCCTGGTGAGAGCGTGGTATTCGTGTCTCACTTCCTTCGGGGTTTAGGCTTCCCGATGGACCCCTTTGTGAGGGGGCTCTTGTTTTATTATGGGCTGGAATTCCATGACTTGGATCCGGAGTCCATCCTCCACATCTCGTCGTTCATTGTCGTATGTGAAGCCTTCCTCCGCATTACCCCTCACTTCGGATTGTGGCTCAAGACCTTCAAAGTGGAGCCGAAGATGATCAAGGGGCATCAGGCAGAGTGTGGAGGGGCTGTTATAAGCAAGAATGCGGGCGCTCCATGGCCCGAGGGCTCTTTTCAAGAGGAGCTCAATTTATGGCAACAGGAGTGGTTTTATATCACCGCACCCAGGGGCACCAAATGGGCGGCGCCACCTGCCTTCCGCTCGGGTCCTCCACTGCGGCGGGCGTCATGGGTCAATAAAGGGCTCGACTGGGGACCGTCCAAGGACGTACCTCTGTTGCAGGGCCGTATTCGAGACCTCCGAGAGAGAGAGAGAGAGAGAGATCAATCTGGTCGTAGTAGCGCAGGTCATGCTGATTCGTCGTACCTTGCCCTGCAAACGTCGCCCCTCCGCCTATGAGAGTTTAATCTGGAGGGAGCACGAGCTCTCCAACAATTTATGGGCGTAACGCCCGTGTAGATGTACCAACTGTTCTTCGGATCACAAGCAATGTGTCCGGACTTAACCGAGGACGCAGGTCCGAGCTGCAATCGCCCGGATACTCAAGTAAGTAGTCCTGTACCTGGACATGCTATCCGCATATTTATCATACACTTTCCTTAAAAGAGCTATCCTTTAAACAGGAGTGGATAGCAAAAGCAAAACTGATCAGGTGTCCGCCCCTCCCCGAGACCACGCCGGATCCTCAGATAACCAAGATGCTAGAGGTTGTGCCTTTTGAAGAAGGCGAAGGGCGGAACAAGGGAACTACTACCTCCGTGAAGGAGGCTATCAAGAAAGGGGATCGAGAATCCCTCCTCCAAGGGAGAAGAGGACCGCTCAAGATCCGGAGACCAAAGCCTCGGCGGGGAACAAATCTTCACCAGAGGGTCCCACGGGCGGAGATGCCCGGCCGCACTATTTCCCCAAGGAGATCAGCCCTCCAAAGAAGACGTAAGTAAAGGGGCGGTTTTTAAAGAGAGACATCCCCGTTTTATTTCTGAAGGTAACCGAAAGTTTACCTTGTAGTTCGGATCTCAGCCCTTCACAGCAGAGCTCGTCTTCAGGGGGATCTTGGTCCGAAGATGATGGAGAGCGAAACGCCTCCGCCTGCCGTACCGTTATGCGAGGTGGACGACCCTGAGGTGTCGTCGCGGAGGGCTCCTCCGAATTCGGCGGGGCCAGAAGGCAGCCGTATGTCCCCTCAAAGCCCTCCGCGTCCGGCCTTCGAAAAAGGCCACCGGACGAGTCCGGCACCAACGGGTGTGCGGTCGGAGGAGCTGAAGGCTCTGCTCGGGCGAGCGTCTATCTCGGAAGATCACATTACGTTAATGGGTACGGTGATTGAAAGGATTTCATTCGTTGAGAGCGGATTGCATGAAGCCGTCGTAAGTTTACTGACGGGTTTTGAGGTACGCAAAATGATGTACCTTCTGACAGTTTCGCATATAAAACGCGCCCTGTATAGATAGTAGCCAGTGACACTTGGTGCGGTGTCAAAAATGACGGCGCGCCGAGGATCATAACCCCAGGTATAATATGCGCTCTTCCTATGTAGGTGGCGAAGCATCTCGTGGCTAGCCGGGCTGATGAATTGGCTGAACTGAAGCGGCAACTTGACGTGGCGGATGCGGACATCACGCTTGTTAATAAGCGGCTTGACGAGTCACAAGGTATGCAACTTCTCCGCGAACACCTGGTAAGGGAGCTTGATGCCCATGCCTTACAACATGTATGCCTAATGCAGATGGTGCCGCTGCTATGGAGAACCTTCGGGCGGAGCTCGCCTTGAGCCAAGGAGCAAGCCAGAAAAAGTGATGCGGTTGCTTTAAAGGCGGCCGCAGAGCTAAAAGCCGAACAGGCTGCTCACCGCCAAGCAAGAAAGAAATGGCCGAGATGGCCGTGAAATTGAAGAATGCTATCGACCGCTTGCGAGCTTCTTGAAAAAGAAGATCGAGCGAAACAAGAGGACCTGAAAAGGCCGCCACCAAGGCTAAGGATACTCGCTGCGCAATGAGAGCTATGAAGGAGGAGCTACGTCGGGCCGAGATATTGCGGCTGGAAAGCCTTTTTCATTGCGGAGGAAATTCACGGATCCTATGTACGCTCAATTGGACCGCTGTGGGTGCGGAGGATGTTTATCTCGACTTGGCGGCGAGTGCATACGCCGCTGAACACTTCCGAGGTCAAAAGGATCACAGAATGGAAGAGCTTTTTTGGTCGCAGTTCCATAGTCCGGAGCGTCCACTTTCATTAACCGATCGTTTGGCCGAATGGGCTGAGCTGAATAGGTTGTCCGGACTTGCCATGAAGGCTGTCGTGACTCATTTGTGGCTGAAAAGGCCCGAGCCGAAGAGTTATTTTGGCTTGGTGCAACAGTTCCTTGGTGCGGTGCCGCATATCGATGCAATGAAGCGGTCAGCATGCATAGAGGGTGCGCGGATGGCTCTTGCCCGTGTCAATACATACTGGGCGGAGATGAAGGCCACCGACGTTGCATCCCAAGATTCGGACAGAAGCCGAGTACCTGCCGAGCACTATTTTGAGGAAGTCATGCAGGGCGCTCGTTTAATAGAGACACAGTGCTCGAAGGATATTATGTTTTAATGACATGTATGATTTGTGAAAACAATGTTTCAATATAATATAAGAGCTTTTTATACTTGTGCGTTCAAGTATTAAAACACCTCTGTCTTGACCGTTGATGTATATGTGTATATAACACGATAGATGGCAGTCTTGACTTCAGCCACGCACATAGTGCGGGGGTGTTTGCAAAAAAGGCGCATTTTCACACTTAATCCAATGTCTTGGTCCTGTAAAGGAGGTGATAGCGTAGCAAACTAGGCAACCGGACTATAATGCTTTATCACTTTCACTTAGCCATAGGAGTTCGATGGTGGGGCTACTATATAGCCCCTATGGGCACCGCGCTCTCACGAATTCGGGGAGCGTATGTGCCTGACCGGGAAATGGTCCTTCGTTAATGCGGGGGAATTCTAAACATTCCGATGGGTCATCGAGTGGTTGACCAGTCTCACACTATATCATGACAGTCAGTTTTCGGCTTTCTCTACTGAGGTGCTCACCTGGCCGAACTGGGGCACAATCGCAGTAGTTCTCCTGTTGCTGCGTTAGCCGATAGAACGGAACGTAAGGCAGCAAAACACAGGAGCCGGGCAAACCCAACATTTGACCAAAGACATGATTCGGAGATGATGCATATAAGGCCTAACTCGAGACGTCGAACACTCCCTAAGGTATTCGGTCTTTATGAAAACGGGCAGAATAATGCCCTAAGCCCCTGGTGTCCAGTGCACGCCGCAAAAATTCTGGTGCGGCGATGCCAAAACGCCAGCCTCCTCCTCGGTAATAGCAAGAAACCCGGGATGTGTATCAACAAGAGACAGAAAAAGGTTTACGCAGGTCTTAATCTGAAAAGAATCCTTGCAACGGGTCCCTACTGCGCGTCTGCGCTTTGTGTCTCGGTTGTGCCGTATCACGGACGGGTGTAGCACGGTGTTCATCTATAAAAGAGAAGAACTTAGTTGAAAAGAAAAAAGATCGTATGAAGAATGTACTTTATATTAAATAAACAGAGTACGGTTGAAAAGTGAATAAAATTGCGCTTTATTGTCTCTTGTTGTACATGCGTACGCCCTTGTACGGGGGTATGCCGCTAGTAGGCGTTTATATGTTTACGCCGGACTCGTCTAGCCATGTCCGGGGTTCGAATGACCTATTCAGGTGCTTTGATTATAGGAGCCGGATTAGTGTGGGGCTGTCAAGGCAGTCTCACGTTCTTCCGTGCTCAAGTAACACTTGATACTCCCTTTTAATGAGATGATGCCGCGTGGACCGGGCATTTTAAGTGCAAGAGATGCATAATGTGGTATTGCGTTAAAGCGGGCGAAAGCTTCACGTCCCAGTAGTGCTTGATAGCTACTTTCGAATGGGGCGATCTGGAAGGTTAACTTTTCGCGGCGGAAGTTGTCGGATGAGCCGAACACAACTTCTAGCAGTAGGGAGCCCGTACAATGGGCATATAGGCCTGGCATTACCCCTTTGAAGGAGGTGTTGCCATGGCGAATTTTGGTTGGGTCTATCCCCATTTTGCGGATTGTGTCCTTATATAGCAGGTTTAGATCGCTACCTCCGTCCATTAGGACTTGCGTAAATTGGAGTCCGTTGATTATAGGATCTAATATCAAGGCAGTCCATCCTATGTTCCGGATACTTCCGGAATAGTCCTGATGATCGAAGGTGATTGGTTTTGACAACCATCGTTGGGACTCTGCTGGGGATAGACCGTGCGGCGCGTGTTTCTATGGGCGCCGCTCTGTTTTTCCCTTTTGTCACTTGAAGTGAGTTCACTGTTTTGACTTTTTGTGGGAAATTCTTTTGTTTTCTGGTGCTCTGCTTGTGGGGTTCGTCATCGTCCTCGCTTGGTGTGTCGAGCCCTTGTGTTCGACATTGAGTTTGCCGGATCGCTTGAAGACCCAACAATCTCTGTGGGTATGGTTTGCGTGCTTCCGGAGTACTGTGGATTTGGCATATTTTGTCCAAGATTTTGTTTAGGTTGGATAGCTCGTCACTGTTGTCCTTGAGGGGCAGTTTTTTATGATTCTGTCGGGAGCTTCTGAATCCGGCGTTGACTGCCGTGCTCTTCGGGCTGTTTCCCTTTGTCCGGCGCTGGTCCTTGTTGCGTCGTGGTTTTCCATTTCCATCCCTGACTTCGGATGTACTTGGGTCGCTGATACTGCATCTTGCCAGCCAACTATCCTCTCCCGCGCAAAAGCGGGTCATGAGGCTTGTTAATGCAACCATTGTTCTCGGCTTCTCCTGGCCGAGGTGTCTGGCGAGCCATTCATCTCGGACGTTGTGTTTGAAAGCTGCTAAGGCTTCGGTGTCCGGACAGTCGACTATTTGGTTCTTTTTGATGAGGAACCTGTTCCAGAATTTGCGGGCTGACTCTCCGGGTTGTTGAGTTATGTGACTTAAATCGTCTGCATCCGGAGGACGGACATAAGTCCCTTGAAAATTTGCCCGAAAAGCATCCTCGAGCTCTTCCCAACTTCCAATGGTATTTTCAGGGAGGCTTTTGAGCCAATGCCGGGCTGGCCCTTTGAGCTTGAGGGGCAAGTATTTGATGGTGTGGAGATCATCTCCTCTAGCCATGTGTATGTGGAGGATGTAATCCTCAATCCGCACTCTGTGGTCTGTTGTTCCGTCGTATGCCTCTATGTTTACGAGTTTGAATCCTGCTGGGAATTCGTGATCCAGCACCTCATCGGTGAAACACAGGGGGTGTGCAGCACCCCTATATTTTGGGTGTGCCGTGATGTTCGGATATTTGGCGTCTTGCATTGCTTGGAAGATCTTGCTTTCTCGGCCCATAGATGGACCTAACTGGGCCATCCTTTTGATGCGAATCCTTATGCGGATGACATGCCGGCTTGTGTGCGGCGCTGCTTGCCGCTCCATGTTTGCCATGTGGTCGTCTATCCGACCGGGCAGCCTCTTTGTTCTTTGATTGAGGGGGCTCTACGGCCTCCTCATCGAATTCGGGCAGTAATTTGCGCTTCGGGTAGCTCTTTGTTTGGCGACTGTCGCCATATTTCTCTGCGGTGTTGAGTACTTTGCTCCATCTGATTCTGAGTGAATCTTATGCTGTTTTGAGCTTCTGCTTCTGCTTTTTCAGGCTATGCGTAGTGGTGACGAGCCTTTTGTGGAGGTTCTTCTGCTCCAACAATTTGTCCGGCATGAGATCGTCCGGACTGTTATCTTCGCCGGGGACGGGTTGTTTATCCAAGTTGTCCTGTTCGGACGGTTGCTCGATAGCATGTTCGTCGTCCACCGGTTCGCCTTGCTCTATGGCTGGGTCTGTGTGGCTGCCGTCTTTGTCGAGGCGGGACTTAGTGCGGCGTTTACGTTGTCGTTTTGACTGCTTTTCGAGGGATTTATCCTTCGTAGTGTCCCATTGTTCCTCTTCGTCACTTCCTTTAGGTGTATCCACCATGTATATCCACCATGTATACATCGTGGGATGAGGTGGCTGTCCAGTATCCTATAGGTGCTGGTTCATGGTTGTCTCCTACATCGTCGTCCATACCGTCGATGTCTTCGGAGTCGAAATCGAGCACGTCGTTTAAGCTTTCGACGGTGGCTACAAAGTGGGCGGTGGGTGGGCGTTGAATTTCTTCGTCGTCCGCATCCCAACCTTCCTAACCGTAGTCCGGCCAGGGCTCTCCTGATAAAGAGAGAGACTTTAGTGAATTCAGGATGTCGCCAAAGGGCGAGTGCTGATAGATGTCCGCGGCAGTGAACTCCATAACCGGCGCCCAATTGGATTCGATTGGCAGGGGCGCTGAGGGTTCGGAGTCCGGAGAGGAGTCCAGCACCTCGGAGTCACGGTCTTCGCAAAGGACAGGGATGGAGTTCGGCTCAATCGCCGTAGAGATCGTTGCCCCCGAGGCGCTGTCCAGCCACTCGTCCTCGATCGGCGGAGTCGGCTCCGAGCTAAGGGTCGGAGGGGACGCTGGTGCGGCCTCCAGGGCACTGTTCGGCGGCAGAGCTAGATCGTGTCCATCGAGACAGTGCGGCGCGCTTGGCTGTGTCTCGAATCCGTCGAAGATCAAGTCTCCGCGGATGTTGGCCGTGTAGTTCAAACTCCCAAATCTGACCTGATGGCCAGGGGCGTAGCTTTCGATCTGCTCCAGATGGCCAAGTGAATTGGCCCACAGTGCAAAGCCGCCGAATACGAAGATCTGTCCGGGGAGAAAAGTCTCACCCTGGACCACGTCGTTGTTGATGATCGGAGGAGCCATCGGGCCTAAAGATGATGACACAGAGGAACTCTCAATGAAAGCACCAATGTCGGTGTCAAAACCGGCGGATCTCGGGTAGGGGGTCTCGAACTGTGCGTCTAGGCGGATGGTAACAGGAGACAAAGGACACGATGTTTTTACCCAGGTTCGGGCCCTCTCGATGGAGGTAAAACCCTACTCATGCTTGATTAATATTGATGATATGGGTAGTACAAGAGTGGATCTACCACGAGATCAGAGAGGCTAAACCCTAGAAGCTAGCCTATGGTATGATTGTTGTTCGCCCTATGGACTAAAACCCTCCGGTTTATATAGACACCAGATAGGGTTAGGGTTACACAGAGTCGGTTACAACGGTAGGAGATCTACATATCCGTATCGCCAAGCTTGCCTTCCACGCCAAGGAAAGTCCCATCCGGACACGGGACGAAGTCTTCAGTCTTGTATTTTCATAGTCCAGGAGTCCGGCCAACGGTGATAGTTCGGCTATCCGGACACCCCCTAATCCAGGCCTCCCTCAACAACCCACAAGTATAGGGGATCATTTATAGCCTATTTTGATAAGTAAGAGTGTCAAACCCAACGAGGAGCTAAAGGTAGAATTAATATTATCTCAAGTTTCATCGACCACCGATACAACTCTACGCACACCAACGTTTGCTTTACCTAGAACAAGAATTAAACTAGTTTGTGAGAATAAAACTAGAAGTGCTTTGCGAGAATAATAGAAGTTAATTGTTTTAGTAGAGAGCTTTTGTAGAACAATGAGAAAGATTGTCACTAGGTCATTGAATATGACACGTGTGATAATTATCATATGCATGAGATATTTTCCTTACTTGGATTACATGCACTTATGATTGGAACTCTAGCCATACATAAACCAAAAGGCATACGTCTATAAGCAAAAGTACTGAAAGGACAAGTGAAAGTGGTCTTTGATTGATCATCAGTTGACACATGTATTTGAGAGAAACCAGAATAACCATCTAGAAAGCAATAATGTGTATGTTTAGATAATCTTTCTAGCATTTGATCAATAAAAGGTAAGGGGTAATGAACCTTTTTAGTAGCTTTATTTAGTTTGCGAAAATCAATTACCATCCTATAACCTGTAATAATTCTTTGTGGAATCAATTCATCATTATCATTAGGAACGACAGTAATACCTCCTTTCTTAGGAACACAATGGACATGACTTACCCACTGACTATCAGCAATGGGATAAATTGTACCTGCCTCAAGGAGCTTTAATATTTCCTTTCTTACCACTTCTTTCATCTTAGGATTCAGCCGTCGTTGATGATCACGAACTGGTTTGGCATCTTTCTCCAAATTTATTTTATGTTGACATAGAGTGGGACTAATTCCCTTAAAATCATCAAGAGTATATCCAATAGCAGCACGGTGCTTCTTCAGAGTTTTCAATAATCTCTCTTCTTCATGCTCTGAAAGGTTAGCACTGATAATAACATGATATATCTTTTTCTCATCAAGATAATCATATTTAAGAGTATCAGGTAACGGTTTAAGCTCAAACATGGGATCACCCTTGGGTGGAGGAGGATCCCCTAGGATTTCAACAGGAAAATTGTGTTTCATGATAGGTTCTTGTTTAAAGAATACTTCATCTATTTCCCTTCTTTCCTTCATAAACATATCATTTTCATGGTCTAGCAAATATTGTTCTAAAGGATCACTAGGAGGTACGGCAATAGAAGCAAGACCAATAATTTCATCCTTACTAGGCAATTCTTCTTCACAGTGTTGTCTATGAAATTAGAGAAATTAAACTCATGAGACATATCACCCAAACCTATAGTAACAACATCCTTTTCGCAGTCTATCCTAGCATTAACAGTGTTCAAGAAGGGTGTACCAAATATAATGGGACAAAAGCTATCTTGTGGGGAACCAAGAACAAGAAAATCAGTAGGATATTTAGTTTTCCCACACAAGACTTCAACATCTCTAACAATTCCAATTGGCGATATAGTATCTCTATTGGCAAGTTTAATTGTGACATCAATTTCTTCTAACTCAGTAGGTGCAATATCATGCATAATTTCTTTGTATAAGTCATGAGGTATAGCACTAGCACCCATGTCACATAAGCCATGATAACAATGATCTCCTATTTTAACAGAAATAACAGGCATGCCTACCACAGGTCTATGTTTATCTTTAGCACAAGGTTTGGCAATTCTAGCAGTTTCATCACGGAAATGAATAACATGCCCATCGATATTATCAGACAAGAGATCTTTAACAATACTAATATTAGGTTCAACTTTAACTTGCTCAGGAGGTGTATAAGTTCTAATATTACTTTTACGAACCACAGTTGAATCTTTAGCGTGATCCTTTATCCTAACAGGGAAAGGTGGTTTTTCGACATAAGCAGTAGGAACAATAGGATCATTATAAGTGATAGTCTTTTCTTCAACTTTAATAGGTGCAGCTACTTTTACTTCTATGGGAGGATGATATTTAAACCACTTCTCCTTAGGGAGATCAATATAAGCAGCAAAATATTCACAGAAAGAAGCTACTATCTCAGAGTCAAGTCCATATTTAGTGCTAAACTTACGGAAAACATCGGTATCCATAAAAAATTTAACACAATCAAACTTAGGTGTCATACCTGACTCCTTACCTTCGTCGAGATCCCAATCTTTAGAGTTGCGTTTAATTCTATCCAATAAATCCCATTTGAATTCAATAGTCTTCATCATAAAAGAGCCATCACAAGAAGTATCGAGCATGGTGCGATTGTTATCACAAAGCCGAGCATAAAAACTTTGAATAATTATTTCTCTTGGAAGCTCATGATTGGGGCATGAATATAACATTGATTTAAGCCTTCCCCAAGCTTGAGCGATGCTTTCTCCTTCGCGAGGCCAAAAATTATATATATAATTGCGATCAAGATGAACAAGATGCATAGGATAAAACACGATGAAATTCCAATTTCAATCGTTTGTAGTTCCATGACCCCATATCATCACATAGCCTATACCATGTCAATGCATCTCCCTTTAAAGATAAAGGGAAGACCTTCTTCTTAATAACATCATCGGGTATACCTGCAAGCTTAAATAATCCACAAACTTCATCCACATAGATTAGGTGCTCATCAGGATGCATTGTTCCATCTCCTGCAAAAGGATTATCAAGCAGTTTTTCCAACATACCCAAAGGAATTTCAAAGTAGAAATTTTAATTTTCAGTAGGTTCAGTAGGTTGAGGGGCAACTCTTTGCTCTACTGTTCGGGGTGAAGATACCCCGAACAAGCCCCTCACATGATTACTTTCCATAGTAACTAATGACAGTAAATTTCAGCACACTATATAAATATTTCCTTACCAAATTCCACCTACCAAAGGCGCTTCACTCCCCGGCAACGGCGCCAGAAAAGAGTCTTGATGACCCACAAGTATAGGGGATCTATCTTAGTCCTTTTGATAAGTAAGAGTGTCGAACCCAATGAGGAGCAGAAGGAAATGATAAGCTGTTTTCATCAAGGTATTCTCTTCAAGCACTGAAATTATAGGTAACTGATAGTTTTGTGATAAGATAATTTGTAACGAGCAACAAGTAACAAAAGTAAATAAAGTGCAGCAAGGTGGCCCAATCCTTTTTGTAGCAAAGGACAAGCCTGGACAAACTCCTATATAGAGAAAAGCGCTCCCGAGGACACATGGGAATTATCATCAAGCTAGTTTTCATCACGTTCATATGATTCGCGTTCGATACTTTGATAATTTTATATGTGGGTGGACCGGTGCTTGGGTGCTGCCCTTACATGGACAAGCATCCCACTTATGATTAACCTCTATTGCAAGCATCCACAACTACAACAAAAGTATTAAGGTAAACCTAACCATAGCATGAAACATATGGATCCAAATCAGCCCTTACGAAGCAACGCATAAACTAGGGTTTAAGCTTCTGTCACTCTAGCAACCCATCATCTACTTATTACTTCCCAATGCCTTCCTCTAGGCCCAAATAATGGTGAAGTGTTATGTAGTCGATGTTCACATAACACCACTAGAGGATAGGCAACGTGCATCTCATCAAAATATCGAACGAATACCAAATTCACATGACTACTAATAGCGAGACTTCTCCCATGTCCTCAGGAACAAACGTAACTACTCACAAAGCATATTCATGTTCATAATCAGAGGGGTATTAATATTCATAAAGGATCTGAACATATGATATTCCACCGAATAAACCAACTAGCATCAACTACAAGGAGTAATCAACACTACTAGCAACCTCTGGTACCAATCCCGGACTTAGAGACAAGAATTGGATACAAGAGATGAACTAGGGTTTGAGAGGAGATGCTGCTGGTGAAGATGTTGATGGAGATTGCCCTCTCCTGATGAGAGGAGCATTGGTGATGACGATGGCGATGACTTCCCCCTCTCGGAGGGAAGTGTCCCCGGTAGAACAGCTCTGCCGGAGCCCTGGATTGGTTCCGCCAAGGTTCCGCCTCGTGGCGTCGGAGTCTCTCCCGAAAGCTTCCTTATGATTTTTCTTCGGATGAAAGACTTCATATACCAGAAGATGGGCATCGGAGAGCCAACAGGGGGCCCACGAGGCAGGGGGCGCGCCCAGGGGGGTAGGGCGCGCCCCCACCCTCGTGGACAGGTGGAGGCCCCCCTGACGTAGATTCTTCTTCCAGTATTTTTTATTATTTCCAAAATTAACTTTCGTGGAGTTTCAGGACTTTTGGAGTTGTGCAGAATAGGTCTCTAATATTTGCTCCTTTTCCAGCCCAGAATTCCAGCTGCCGGCATTCTCCCTCCTTATGTAAACCTTGTAAAATAAGAGAGAATAGACATAAGTATTATGACATAATGTGTAATAATAGCCCATAATGCAACAAATATCGATATAAACGTATGATGCAAAATGGACGTATCATTTATATGATCCAATTATGTTATTATTGTTGAGAGAACTTGCACTAGTGAAAGTATTAACCCTAGGCCTTGTTTCCTAGCATTGCAACCATTTACGCTCACTTTTTTCGCTTGTTACCTTGTTGTTTTTATATTTTCAGGTTACAAAAACCTATATCTATCATCCATATTGCACTTGTATCACCATCTCTTCGCCGAACTAGTGCACCTATACAATTTACCATTGTATTGTGTGTGTTGGGGACACAAGAGACTCTTTGTTATTTGGTTGCAGGGTTGTTTGAGAGAGACCATCTTCATCCTACGCCTCCCACGGATTGATAAACCTTAGGTCATCCACTTGAGGGAAATTTGCTACTGTCCTACAAACCTCTACACTTGGAGGCCCAACAACGTCTACAAGAAGAAGGTTGCGTAGTAGACATCACATATGCATAGGCCTTTAATGTGGGCCACGACGAGGAAGAAAGAGATACTCTAAGAGCAATAGGAATGGGAACATGGAGGAAATATTGAGCTAGACATCCACACCTCTGGAAATGGGGCTCGATTTTTCTCAGTGGTTCCCGATGCCCCTTCCTACTGTAGGTGCTCCTTCCTCTCTCGCTTAGTTTACCACACACAAATATCTTAGTGATCAAATTAGGTTATGAGGCTGCCAGAGTGAGTTAGCAAAAGGAAGAAATGGGTATCTAAGAGCAGTGGCACTGGAAGATGGAGCAACACCCATAGTCTTGTTCCCTATATATTCCGGGGTCAAGATTTGTTATGGGGTTTTCACAGTGCCTCACATGCATATTGTTCTTATGTGCTCCCTCCTCTTTCTTTTAGCTTGCATAACTATTTAAGCAAATGTTATACAAATAAATGATGAGGTAATAAAGGTGAATAAGGAAGAGGAAGAAAATGAGCACCTAAGAACATTGGGCATGGGAACATAAAGGAAAGCTAGACCAGTGATGCCTTCAACAATTGGGTGACAATATCTATTTTCTGAGTTTTCCCAATGCCTTTCATGCATACTCTTCTTAGGCGTTCCTCCCTCTTACTTGACTTGCCAAAAAAAATCATTAACCAAGTCTAAACGTACATCTTAGTTCCTTCATGGTTTCGTATATTATGATTGGTCCCACCGTGTCAAATGCAATGGAAAGCTCCTATTGAACCAAGTAAGATGATGGTTACCGTGACAAAGGCTGAAGTACAATGATTTAACTTGATTTAACCTAAGAACTACTAAGCACATACATGAACTACTAAGCACATACATGAACAATCTATGCCACGCGGATTCACCAACAAATCATGTCGTCTGTAGGTTCCTCATCTCCATGAATAGCAAGTACAACTATTTTTTTGGTATTTCGTGTTCCATATCCATAACTAAAGATATAAAACAATTTAGAACAAAAATTAAACTCTACTTAGAGATAAAGTAAACAAGCACACATGAGAATATTCACTCCATGCTATTGCTCCCCGACAACGGCGCCAGGAAAAGGTCTTGACAACTGTCGGTGTCAAAACCGGCGGATCTCGGGTAGGGGGTCCCAAACTATGCGTCTAGGTGGATGGTAACAGGAGACAAGGGACACGATGTTTTTACCCAGGTTCGGGCCCTCTTGATGGAGGTAAAACCCTACTCCTGCTTGATTAATATTGATGATATGGGTAGTACAAGAGTGGATCTACCACGAGATCAAAGAGGCTAAACCCTAGAAGCTAGCCTATGGTATGATTGTTGTTCGTCCTACGTACTAAAACCCTCCGGTTTATATAGACACCAGATAGGGTTAGGGTTACATAGAGTCGGTTACAATGGTAGGAGATCTACATATTCGTATCGCCAAGCTTGCCTTCCACGCCAAGGAAAGTCCCATCCGGACACGGAACGAAGTCTTCAATCTTGTATCTTCATAGTCCAGGAGTCCGACCAACAGTGATAGTTCGGCTATCCGGACACCCCCTAATCCAGGACTCCCTCAGTAGCCCCTGAACCAGGCTTCAATGACGACAAATCCAGCTCGCATATTCCCTTCGGCATTGCAAGGCGGGTTCCTCCTCTGAATACTTCATAGAAGATTTTGAACACAAGGATAGTGTCCGGCTCTGCAAAACAAGTTCCACATACCACCGTAGAGAGAATAACCTTTGCACAGATCTACTGACGTATAACGCAGCATGACATCACACCACGGCCAGGCCTTTATACGAATCGTTTTTACTGTCCCACCTCAGCGCGTTTAGCGAGGCGGTTTCTTCGGCACGTCTTATCAGAGCGGAGATCGTGCCCCCCTTATTCTGGGATCCTCATCAATACGGGCGTGGGTAACCCAATCGTGCCCGTTGGCACGCCTCCTCCATCGAAGGCGAGTCCCGAACGGTCACGGGGAGGGCTCTTGGTATTCAACCTCTTTATAATGAGACCAAGGCCCGCTCCTTTCTTTCAATCTCAATCGAATCCGCCCCTTGCCTCGAGTTCTAACACCCAAAGCTCCAGATTTAGGCTCTTAGGACCTTCAACGATGTCCGGCTCCGACCAGCACGGCCGGTGGATGTCTTCCTCCGTCACGGAAGAAGATGTGCTAAAGCTGAGAGATGCCAGGTATCTAAGGGCAGGTTATTCCCACTCCCGAGCCTGGTGAGAGCGTGGTATTCGTGTCTCACTTCCTTCGGGGTTTAGGCTTCCCGATGGACCCCTTTGTGAGGGGGCTCATGTTTTATTATGGGTTGGAATTCCATGACTTGGATCCGGAGTCCATCCTCCACATCTCATCGTTCATTGTCGTATGTGAAGCCTTCCTCCGCATTACCCCTCACTTCGGATTGTGGCTCAAGACCTTCAAAGTGGAGCCGAAGATGATCAAGGGGCATCAGGCAGAGTGCGGAGGGGCTGTTATAAGCAAGAATGCGGGCGCTCCATGGCCCAAGGGCTCTTTTCAAGAGGAGCTAAATTTATGGCAATAGGAGTGGTTTCATATCACCGCTCCCAGGGGCACCAAATGGGCGGCGCCAGCTGCCTTCCGCTCGGGTCCTTCACTGCGGCGGGCGTCATGGGTCAATAAAGGGCTCGACTGGGGACCGTGCAAGGACGTACCTACATTGCAGGCCGTATTCGAGACCTCCGAGAGAGAGAGAGAGAGATCAATCTGGTCGTAGTAGCGCAGGTCATGCTGATTCGCTGCCTTGCCCTCGCAAACGCCGCCTCCGCCTATGGGAGTTTAATCCGGAGGGACCACGAGCTCTCCAACAATTTATGGGCGTAACGCCTGTGGAGATGTACCAACTGTTCTTCGGATCACAAGCAATGTGTCCGGACTTAACCGAGGACGCAGGTCTGAGCTGCAATCGCCCGGATACTCAAGTAAGTAGTCACATGCCGGACATGCTATCCGCATATTTATCATACACTTTCCCTTAAAAGAGCTATCCTTTAAACAGGAGTGGATAGTAAAAGCAAAACTGATCGGTGTCCGGCCCCTCCACGAGACCACGCCGGATCTGTATTAACCAAGATGCTAGAGGCTGTGCCTTTTGAAGAAGGCGAAGGGGAACAAGGAACTACTACCTCCGTGAAGGAGGCTATCAAGAAAGGGGGATCGAGAATCCCTCCCTCCAAGGGGAGAAGAGGACCGCTTCTGAAGAACCGGAGACCAAAGCCTCGAAGCGGGGGAAGAAATCTTCACCAGAGGGTCCTGCGGCTGGAGATGCCCCGGCCGCACTATTTCCCCAAGGAGATCAGCCCTCCAGCAAGCCGTAAGTAAAGGGGGGCGTTTTATTAAAGAGAGACATCCCCGTTTTATTTCTGCAGGTAACCGAATGTTTACCTTGTAGTTCGGATCTCAGCCCTTCACAGCAGAGCTCGTCTTCAGGGGGATCTTGGTCCGAAGATGATGGAGAGCGAAACGCCTCCGCCTGCCGTACCGTTATGCGAGGTGGACGCCCCTGAGGTGTCGTCGCGGAGGGCTCCTCCGAATTCGGCGGGGCCAGAAGGCAGCCGTATGTCCCCTCAAAGCCCTCCGTGTCCGGCCTTCGAAAAAGGCCACCGGACGAGTCCGGCACCAACGGGTGTGCGGTCGGAGGAGCTGAAGGCTCTGCTCGGGCGAGCGTCTATCTCGGAAGATCACCTTATGTTAATGGGTACGGTGATTGCAAGGATTTCATCCGCTGAGAGCGGATTGCATGAAGCCGTTGTAAGTTTACTGACGGGTTTTGAGGTACGCAAAATGATGTACCTTCTGACAGTTTTGCATATAAAATGCGCCCTGTATAGATAGTAGCCCCTGAGACTTGGTGCGGTGTAAAAAATGACGCACGCCGAGGATCATAACCCCAGGTATAATATGCGCTCTTCCTATGTAGGTGGCGGTTGCCCGTGGCTAGCCGGGCTGATGAATTTGCCGAACTGAAGCGGCAACTTGACGTGGCGGATGCGGACATCACGCTTGTTAATAAGCGGCTTGACGAGTCACAAGGTATGCAACTTCTCCGCGGACACCTGGTAAGGGAGCTTGATGCCCATGCGTTACAACATGTATGCCTAATGCAGATGGTGCCGCTGCTATGGAGAACCTTCGGGCGGAGCTCGCCCGAGCCAAGGAGCAAGCCAGAAAAAGTGATGCGGCTGCTTTAAAGGCGGCCGCAGAGCTAAAAGCCGAACAGGCTGCTCACTGCCAAAGCAAGAAATAAATGGCCGAGATGGCCGTGAAATTGAAGAATGCTACTGACCGTTGCGAGCTTCTTGAAAAAGAAGATCGAGCGAAACAAGAGGACCTGAAAAAGGCCGCCACCGAGGCCAAGGATACTCGCTCTGCAATGAGAGCTATGAAGGAGGAGCTACGTCAGGCCGGAGATATTGCGGCTGGAAAGCCCTTTCTGTTGCGGAGGAAATTCACGGATCCTATGTACGCTCAATTGGACCGGCCAGGGTGCGGAGGATGCTTATCTGGACTTGGCGGCGAAAAGCCGCAGACGGCCGAACACTTCCGAGGTCAAAAGGATCACGGAATGGAAGAGCTTTTTGGTCGCGTTCCATCGTCCGGGCGTCCACTTTCATTAACCGATCGTTTGGCCGAATGGGCTGAGCTGAATAGGTTGTCCGGACTTGCCATGAAGGCTGTCGTGACTCATTTGTGGCCGAAAAGGCCCGAGCCGAAGAGTTATTTTGGCTTGGTGCAACAGTTCCATGGTGTGGTGCCGCATATCAATGCAATGAAGCGGTCAGCATGCATGGAGGGTGCGCGGATGGCTCTTGCCCGTGTCAATACATACTGGGCGGAGATGAAGGCCACCGACGTTGCATCCCAAGATTCGGACAGAAGCCGAGTACCTGCTGAGCACTATTTTGAGGAAGTCATGCAGGCGCTCGTTTAATAGAGACACAAAGGTTTCGAAGGATATTATGTTTTAATGACATGTATGATTTGTGAAAACAATGTTTCAATATAATATAAGAGCTTTTTATACTTGTGCGTTCAAGTATTAAAACACCTCTGTCTGACCCGTTGATGTATATGTGTATATAACACGAAAGATGGCAGTCTTGACTTCAGCCCCCACGCACATAGGGTGGGGGTGTTTGCAAAAAGGCGCATTTTCACACTTAATCCAATGTCTTGGTCCTGTAAAGGAGGTTATAGCGTAGCAAACTAGGCAACCGGACTATAATGCTTTATCACTTTCACTTAGCCATAGGAGTTCGATGGTGGGGCTACTATATAGCCCCTATGGGCACCGCGCTCTCACGAATTGGGGGCGCGTATGTGCCTGACCGGGAAACGGTCCTTCGTTAATGCGGGGGAATTCTAAACATTCCGGTGGGTCATCGAGTGGTTGACCAGTCTCACACTATATCATGACAGTCAGTTTTCGGCTTTCTCTCGAGGTGCTCACCGGCCGAACTGGGCACAATCGCAGTAGTTCTCCTGTTGCTGCGTTAGCCGATAGAACGGAACGTAAGGAAGCAAAACACAGGAGCCGGGCAAACCCAACATTTGACCAAAGACATGATTCGGAGATGATGCATATAAGGCCTAACTCGAGACGTCGAACACTCCCTAAGATATTCGGTCTTTATGAAAACGGGCAGAATAATGCCCTAAGCCCCTGGTGTCCAGGTACGTGCAAAAATTCTGGTGCGGCCGATGCCAAAACGCCAGCCTCCTCCTCGGTTATAGCAAGAAACCGGGATGTGTATCAACAAGAGACAGTAAAAAGGTTTACGCAGGTCTTAATCTGAAAAGAATCCTTGCAACGGGTCCCTCACTTGCGTCTGCGCTGTGTCTCGGTTGTGCCGTATCCTCGGACGGGTGTAGCACGGTGTTCATCTGTAAAAGAGAAGAACTTAGTTGAAAAGAAAAAAAGATCGTCTGAAGAATGTACTTTATATTAAATAAACAGATGCGGTTCAAAAGTGAATAAAATTGAGCTTTATTGTCTCTTATTGTACATGCTTGCAACCCCTTATGCGGGGTATGCCGCTAGTAGGCGTTTATATGTTTACGCCGGACTCGTCTAGCCATGTCCGGGGTTCGAATGACCTATTCAGGTGCTTTGATTAGCGGAGCCGGATTAGTGTGGGGCTGTCAAGGCAGTCTCATGTTCTTCCGTGCTCAAGTAACACTTGATACTCCCTTTTAATGAGATGATGCCGCGTGGACCCGGCATTTTAAGTGCAAGAGATGCATAATGTGGTATTGCGTTAAAGCGGGCGAAAGCTTCACGTCCCAGTAGTGCTTGATAGCTACTTTCGAATGGGGCGATGTGGAAGGTTAACTTTTCATGGCGGAAGTTGTCGGATGAGCCGAACACAACTTCTAGCAGTAGGGAGCCCGTACAATGGGCATATAGGCCTGGCATTACCCCTTTGAAGGAGGTGTTGCTATGGAAAATTTTGGTTGGGTCTATCCCCATTTTGCGGATTGTGTCCTGATATAGCAGGTTTAGATCGCTACCTCCGTCCATTAGGACTTGCGTAAATTGGAGTCCGTTGATTATAGGATCCAATATCAAGGCAGTCCATCCTATGTTCCGGATACTTCCGGAATAGTCCTGATGATCGAAGGTGATTGGTTTTGACAACCATCGTTGGGACTCTGCTGGGATAGACCGTGCGACGCGTGTTTCTATGGGCGCCGCTCTATTTTTCCCTTTTGTCACTTGAAGTGAGTTCACTGTTTTGACTTTTTGTGGGAAATTCTTTTGTTTTCCGGTGCTCTGCTTGTGGGGTTCGTCATCGTCCTCGCTTGGTGTGTCGAGCCCTTGTGTTCGACATTGAGTTTGCGTGATCGCTTGAAGACCCAACAATCTCTGTGGGTATGGTTTGCGGGCTTCCGGAGAATCTTGTGGATTTGGCATATTTTGTCCAAGATTTTGTTTAGGTTGGATAGCTCGTCGCTGTTGTCCTTGAGGAGCAGTTTTTTATGATTCTGTCGGGAGCTTCTGAATCCGGCGTTGACTGCCGTGCTCTTCGGGCTGTTTCCCTTTGTCCGGCGCTGGTCCTTGTTGCGTCGTGGTTTTCCATTTCCATCTCGACTTGGATGTACTTGGGTCGCTGACATCGCATCTTGCCAGCCAACTATCCTCTCCCGCAAAAGCGGGTCATGAGGCTTGTTAATGCAACCATTGTTCTCGGCTTCTCTGGCCGAGGTGTCTCATGAGCCATTCATCTCGGACGTTGTGTTTGAAAGCTGCTAAGGCTTCAGCGTCCGGACAATCGACTATTTGGTTCTTTTGATGAGGAACCTGTTCGAATTTGCGGGCTGACTCTCCGGGTTGTTGAGTTATGTGACTAAAATCGTCTGCATCCGGAGGACGGACATAAGTCCCTTGAAAATTTGCCCGAAAAGCATCCTCGAGCTCTTCCCAACTTCCAATGGTATTTTCAGGGAGGCTTTTGAGCCTATGTCGGGCTGGCCCTTTGAGCTTGAGGGATAAGTTTTTGATGGCGTGGAGATCATCTCCTCTAGCCATGTGTATGTGGAGGATGTAATCCTCAATCCAGACTCCAGGGTCTGTTGTTCCGTCGTATGCCTCTATGTTTACGAGTTTGAATCCCGCTGGGAATTCGTGATCCAGCACCTCATCGGTGAAACACAGGGGGTGTGCGGCACCCCTATATTTTGGGTGTGCCGTGATGTTCGGATATTTGGCGTGTTGCATTGCTTGGAAGAGCTTGATTTCTCGGCCCATAGATGGACCTAACTGGGCCATCCTTTTGATGCGAATCCTTATGCGGATCGCATGCCGGCTTGTGTGCGGCGCTGCTTGCCGCTCCATGTTTGCCATGTGGTCGTCTATCCGACCGGGCGGCCTCTTTGTTCTTTGATTGCGGGGGCTCTACGGGCTCCTCATCGAATTCAGGCAGTAATTTGCGCTTCGGGTAGCTCTTTGTTTGGCGACTGTCGCCATATTTCTCTGCGGTGTTCAGTACTTTGCTCCATCTGATTCTGAGTGCATCTTACGCTGTTTTGAGCTTCCGCTTCTGCTTTTTCAGGCTATGCGTAGTGGCGACGAGCCTTTTGTGGAGGTTCTTCTTCTCCAACAATTTGTCTGGCGTGAGATCGTCCGGACTGTTATCTTCGCCGGGGACGGGTTGTTTATCCAAGTTGTCCTGTTCGGACGGTTGCTCGATAGCATGTTAAATGCGTCCACGGTTCGCCCTGCTCTATGGCTGGGTCTGTGTGGCTGCCGTCTTTGTCGAGGCGGGACTTAGTGCGGCGTTTACGTTGCCGTTTTGACTGCTTTTCGAGGGATTTATCCTTCGTAGTGTCCCATTGTTCCTCGTCGTCACTTCCTTTAGGTGTATCCACCATGTATACATCGTGGGATGAGGTGGATGTCCAGTATCCTATAGGTGCTGGTTCATGGTTTACTCCTACATCGTCGTCCATACCGTCGATGTCTTCGGAGTCGAAATCGAGCACGTCGTTTAAGCTTTCGACAGTGGCTACAAAGTGGGCGGTGGGTGGGCGTTGAATTTCTTCGTGCTGCGCATCCCAACCTTCCCGACCGTGAGTCCGCCAGGGCTTTCACGATAAAGAGAGAGACTTTAGTGAATTCAGGATGTCGCCAAAGGAGAGTGCCGAAAGATGTCATGCAGTGAACTCCATAACCGGCGCCCAATTGGATTCGACAAGGTGGGCGCCGAGGGTTCGAGTCCGGAGAGGAGTCCGCACCTCGAGTCATGGTCTTCGCAAAGGACAGGGATGGAGTTTGGCTCAATCGCCGTAGAGATCGTAGGCCCCGAGGCGGTGTCCAGCCACTCGTCCTCGATCGGCGGAGTCGGCTCCGAGCTAAGGGTTAGAGCGGACGCCGGTGCTTGACCTCCGTGGCACTGCTCGGGCGGTAGAACTAGATCGTGCCCATCGAGACAGTGCGGCGCGCTTGGCTGTGGCTCGAATCCGTCGAAGATCAAGTCTCCGCGGATGTTAGCCGTGTAGTTCAAACTCCCTAATCTGACCTGATGGCCAGGGGCGTAGTTTTTGATCTGCTCCAGATGGTGTTGGGGAACGCAGTAATTTCAAAAATTTTCCTACGCACACACAGGACCATGGTGATGGCATAGCAACGAGAGGGGAGAGTGTTGTCTACGTACCCTCGTAGACCGTAAGCGGAAGCGATCACAACGTAGAGGAAGTAGTCGTACTTTCTCCTCGCGATCCTGCCGATCCCAGCGCCGTTACTCCGGCACCTCCGAGTCGATGATGACGTAGAGAAAGTAGTCGTACGTTCTCCTCACGATCCAGCCGATCACGGCGCTGTTACTCCGGCGCCTCCGAGTTCTTGGCACACGTTCAGCTCGATGACGCTCCACGGGCTTCGATCCAGCAAAGCTCCGGGAGGGGAGTTCCACAAGACGACGGCGTGGTGACGATCTTGATGTTTCACCGTCGCGGGCTTCGCCTAAGCACCGCTACAATATGACCGAGGTGGAATATGGTGGAGGGGCACCGCACACGGCTAAGGAACGATCTCAAGGATCAACTTGTGTGTTCTAGGGTGCCCCCTGCCCCGTATATAAAGGAGCAAGGGGAGGGCGGCCAGCCTTGGGGGCGCACCAAGGGAGGGAGTCCTCCTCCTAGTAGGAGTAGGACTCCCTTTCCTAGTCCCACTAGGAAGAGGGAAGGGAAAGGAAAGAGAGGGAGAGGGAGAGGAAAGGGGGCTGCGCCCTCCTAGTCCAATTCGGACTCCTCATGGAGGGGGGCGCACCACCTCCTGGTGCAGCCCTCTCTCTCCCTCTTGGCCCAATAAGGCCCATAACTTTCCGGGGTTCGGTAACCCTTCCGGCACTCCGGTTTTCTCCGGAAACTTCCGGAACCTTTCGGTGTCCGAATATAACCATCCAATATATCAATCTTTATGTCTCGACTATTTGAGACTCCTCGTCATGTCCGTGATCATATCCGGGACTCGAACTCCTTCGGTACATCAAAATACATAAACTCATAATAACCGTCATTGAAACCTTAAGCGTGCGGACCCTACGGTTCGAGAACTATGTAGACATGACCTAGAACTATTCTCGGTCAATAACCAATAGCGGGACCTGGATGCCCATATCGGTTCCTACATATTCTACGAAGATCTTTATCGGTCAGACCGCATAACAACATATGTTGTTCCTTTTTGTCATCGGTATGTTACTTGCCCGAGATTCGATCGTCGGTATCCAATACCTAGTTCAATCTCGTTACCGGCAAGTCTCTTTACTCGTTCCGTAATACATCATCTCACAACTAACTCATTAGTTGTGATGCTTGCAAGGCTTATGTGATGTGTATTAACGAGAAGGCCCAGAGATACCTCTCCGACAATCGGAGTGACAAAACCTAATCTCGAAAATCGCCAACCCAACAAGTACCTTTGGAGACACTTGTAGTACTCCTTTATAATCACCCAGTTATGTTGTGACGTTTGGTAGTACCCAAAGTGTTCCTCCGGTAAACGGGAGTTGCATAATCTCATAGTTATAGGAACATGTATAAGTCATGAAGAAAGCAATAGCAACATACTAAACGATCAAGTGCTAGGCTAACGGAATGGGTCATGTCAATCAGATCATTCTCCTAATGATGTGATCCCGTTAATCAAATGACAACTCATGTCTATGGTTAGGAAACATAACCATCTTTGATTAACGAGCTAGTCAAGTAGAGGCATACTAGTGACACTCTGTTTGTCTATGTATTCACACATGTATTATGTTTCCGGTTAATACAATTCTAGCATGAATAATAAACATTTATCATGATATAAGGAAATAAATAATAACTTTATTATTGCCTCTAGGGCATATTTCCTTCAGTCTCCCACTTGCACTAGAGTCAATAATCTAGTTTACTCAAGAATGATTCTAACACCCATGGAGTCTTGGTGCTGATCATGTTTTGCTCGTGGAAGAGGCTTAGTCAATGTGTCCGCAATGTTCAGATCCGTATGTACTTTGCAAATCTCTATGTCTCCCACTTGGACTTGGTCCCGAATGGAATTGAAGCGTCTCTTGATATGCTTGGTCCTCTTGTGAAATCTGGATTCCTTTGCCAAGGCAATTGCACCAGTATTGTCACAGAAGATCTTCATTGGTCCCGATGCACCAGGTATAACACCTAGATCGGAAATGAACTCTTTCATCCAGACTCCTTCGTTTGCTGCTTCCAAGCAGCTATGTACTCCGCTTCACATGTAGATCCCGCCACGACGCTTTGTTTAGAACTGCACCAACCGACAGCTCCACCATTTAACAAAAACACGTATCCGGTTTGCGATTTAGAATCGTCCGGATCGAGTGTCAAAGCTTACATCGACGTAACCATTTACGACTAGCTCTTTGTCACCTCCATATACGAGAAACATATCCTTAGTCCTTTTCGGTATTTCAGGATGTTCTTGACCGCTGTCCGATGATCCACTCCTGGATTACTTTGGTACCTTCCTGCCAAGCTTCTTTGCTAAGCATACGTCAGTGTCGGTACACAGCATTGCATACATGATAGAGCCTATGGCTGAAGCATAGGGAACATCTTTCATTTTCTCTCTATCTTCTGTGGTCGGGCATTGAGTCGACTCAATTTCACACCTTGTAATACAGGTAAAAACCTTTCTTTGCACGATCCATTTTGAACTTCTTCAAAACTTTATCAAGGTATGTGCTTTGTGAAAGTCCAATTAAGCGTCTTGATCTATCTCTATAGATCTTGATGCCCAATATGTAAGTAGCTTCACCAAGGTCTTTCATCGAAAAACTCTTGTTCAAGTATCCCTTTATGCTATTCAGAAATTCTATATCATTTCCGATCAATAATATGTCATCTACATATAAGATCAGAAATGCTATAGAGCTCCCACTCACTTTCTTGTAAATACAGGCTTCTCCATAAGTCTCATAGAACCCAAATGCTTTGATCACACTATCAAAGCATTTATTCCAACTCGAGATGCTTGCACCAGTCCATAAATGGATCGCTGGAGCTTGCACACTTTGTTAGTTCCCTTTGGATCGATAAAACCTTCTGGTTGCATCATATACAACTCTTCTTCCGTAAACCCATTCAGGAATGCGGTCTTTACATCCATTTGCCATATTTCATAATCATAAAATGCGGCAATTGCTAACATGATTCGGACAGACTTAAGCATCGCTACGGGTGAGAAGGTCTCATCGTAGTCAATCCCTTGAACTTGTCGAAAACCCTTTGCGACAAGTCGAGCTTTGTAGACAACAATATTACCGTCGTCGGTCTTCTTCTTAAAGATCCACTTGTTTTCTATTGCTTGCCGACCCTCGGGCAAGTCAACCAAAGTCCATACTTTGTTTTCATACATGGATCCTATCTCGGATTTCATGGCCTCAAGCCATTTTTATGGAATCTGGGCTCACCATCGCTTCTTCATAGTTCGTAGGTTCATCATGATCTAGTAGTATGACTTCCAGAACAGGATTGCCGTACCACTCAGTGCGGATTTTATTCTGGTTGATCTACGAGGTTCTGTAGTAACTTGATCTGAAGTTTCATGATCAACATCATCAACTTCCTCACTATTTGGTGTAGATGTCGCGAAACTGGTTTCTGTGATAAACTACTTTCCAATAAGGGAGAAGGTATAGTTACCTCATCAAGTTCTACTTTCCTCCCACTCACTTCTTTCGAGAGAAACTCCTTCTCTAGAAAGGATCCATTCTTAGCAACAAATGTTTTGCCTTCGGATCTGTGATAGAAGGTGTACCCAACTGTCTCCTTTGGGTATCCTATGAAGACACATTTCTCCGATTTAGGTTCGAGCTTATCAGGTTGAAGCTTTTCACATAAGCATCGCATCCCCAAACTTTAAGAAACGACAACTTTGGTTTCTTGCTAAACCACAGTTCATAAGGTGTCGTCTCAACGGATTTTGACGGTGTTCTATTTAGCGTGAATGCGGCCGTCTCAAGAGCATAACCCCAAAACGATAGCGGTAAATCTGTAAGAGACATCATAGATCGCACCATATCTAGTAAAGTGCGACACGACGTTCGGACACACCATTGCGCTGTGGTGTTCCGGTGGCGTGAGTTGCGAAACTATTCCGCATTGTTTCAAATGTAGACCAAACTCGTAACTCAAATATTCGCCTCCACGATCAGATCGAAGAAACTTTATTTTCTTATTACGATGATTTTCAACTTCATTCTGAAATTCTTTGAACTTTTCAAATGTCTCAGACTTATGTTTCATTAAGAAGATATACCCATATCTGCTTAAATCATCTGTGAAGGTGAGAAAATAACGATATCCGCCACGAGCCTCAATATTCATTGGACCACATACATCGTATGTATGATTTCCAACAAATCTGATGCTCTCTCCATAGTACCGGGAGAACGGTGTTTTAGTCATCTTGCCCATGAGGCACGGTTCATAAGTGCCAAGTGATTCATAATCAAGTGACTCCAAAAGTCCATCAAGATGGAGTTTCTTCATGCGCTTTACACCGATATGACCTAAACGGCAATGCCACAAATAAGTCGCACTATCATTATCAACTCTGCATCTTTTGGTTTCAACATTATGAATATGTGTATCACTACTATCGAGATCCATTAAAAATAGACCACTCTTCAAGGGTGCATGACCATAAAAGATATTATTCATATAAATAGAACAACCTTTATTCTCTCGATTTAAATGAATAACCGTCTCGCATCAAACAAGATCCAGATATAATGTTCATGCTTAACGCCGGCACCAAATAACAATTATTTAGGTCTAAAACTAATCCCGAAGGTAGATGTAGAGGTAGCGTGCCGACCGCGATCACATCGACTTTGGAACCATTTCCCACGCGCATCGTCACCTCGTCCTTTGCCAGTGTTCGCTTAATTCGTAGTCCCTGTTTCGAGTTGCAAATATTAGCAACAGAACCAGTATCAAATACCAAGGAACTAATGCGAGCTCTAGTAAGGTAAACATCAATAACATGTATATAACATATAACTTTGTTCAACTTGACATCCTTATTATCCTCCAAATACTTGGGGCAGTTCCGCTTCAAAGGACCGATGCTTGCGGTAGAAGCACTCGATTTCAGGTTTAGGTCCAGACTTGGGTTTCTTCACTTGAGCAGCAACTTGTTTGCTGTTCTTCTTGAAGTTCCCCTTCTTCTTCCCTTTGCCTTTCTTCTTGAAACTAGTGGTCTTATTGACCATCAACACTTGATGCTCCTTCTTGATTTCTACCTCCGCAGCTTTCAGCATTGCGAAGAGCTCAGGTATAGTCTTTACTAACCCTTGCATATTATAGTTCATCACGAAGCCTTTGTAGCTTGGTGGCAGTGATTGAAGAATTCTGTCAATGACACAATCATCCGGAAGATCAACTCCCAGTTGAGTCAAGTGATTGTAATACCGGACATTCTGAGTATGTGTTCACCGGCACCCATTCTCCTCCATCTTGCAGCTATAGAACTTATTGGAGACTTCATATCTCTCAATCCGGGCATTACTGTTGAAATATCAACTTCAACTCTTGGAACATCTCATATGCTCCACGACTTTCAAAGCGTCGTTGAAGACCCGGTTCTAAGCCGTAAAGCATGGCACACTGAACTATAGAGTAGTCATCAGCTTTGCTACGCCAGACGTTCTTAACGTCGTCGGTTACATCGGCAAGAGTCTGGCACCTAGCGGTGCATCCAGGACGTAACTCTTACGTGCAGCAATGAGGATAATCCTCAGGTTACGGACCCAGTCTGTGTAATTGCTACCATCATCTTTCAACTTTGCTTTCTCAAGGAACGCATTAAAATTCAATGGAACAATAGCACGAGCCATCTATCTACAAATGTACATAGACAAGCAAGATACTATCAGGTACTAAGTTCATGATAAATTTAAGTTCAATTAATCATATTACTTAAGAACTCCCACTTAGATAGACATCTCTCTAGTCATCTAAGTGATCACGTAATCCAAATCAACTAAACCATAACCGATCATCACGTGAGATGGAGTAGTTTTCAATGGTGAACATCTTATGTTGATCATATCTACTATATGATTCACGCCGACCTTTCGGTCTCCGTGTTCCGAGGCCATATCTGCATATGCTAGGCTCGTCAAGTATAACCTGAGTATTCTGCGTGTGCAAAACTGGCTTGCACCCGTTGTAGATGGACGAGAGCTTATCACACCCGATCATCACGTGGTGTCTCGGCACGCATTTAACTTTGGCAACGGTGCATACTCAGGAGAACACTACTTGATAATTTTAGTGAGAGATCATCTTAAAATGCTACCGTCAATCAAGCAAAATAAGATGCATAAAGGATAAACATCACATGCAATCAATATAAGTGATATGATATGGCCATCATCATCTTGCGCTTGTGATCTCCATCTCCGAAGCACCGTCATGATCACCATCGTCACCGGCGCGACACCTTGATCTCCATCGTAGCATCGTTGTCGTTTACGCCATCTATTGCTTCTACGACTATCGCTACCGCTTAGTGATAAAGTAAAGCAATTACAGGTATGCTTGCATTTCATACAATAAAGCGACAACCATATGGCTCCTGCCGATTGCCGATAACTCGGTTACAAAACATGATCATCTCATACAATAAAATATAGCATCACGTCTTGACCATATCACATCACAACATGCCCTGCAAAAACAAGTTAGGCGTCCTCTACTTTGTTGTTGCAAGTTTTACGATGGCTGCTACGGGCTGAGCAAGAACCGTTCTTACCTACGCATCAAAACCACAACGATACTTCACAAATAGACTCCGCTTTTAACCTTCTCAAGGACCGGGCGTAGCCACACCAGTTCAACTAAAGTGAGAGAGACAGACACCCGCCAGCCACCTTTAAGCACGAATGCTCGTAACGGTGAAACCAGTCTCGCGTAAGCGTCTGGCGTAATGTCGGTCCGGCCGCTTCATCTCACAATACCGCTGAACCAAAGTATGACATGCTGGTAGGTAGTATGACTTGTATCGCCCACAACTCACTTGTGTTCTACTCGTGCATATGACATCAACGCATAAAACCAGGCTCGGATGCCACTTGTTGGGGAACGCAGTAATTTCAAAAATTTCCTACGCACACAGGACCATGGTGATGGCATAGCAACGAGAGGAGAGTGTTGTCTACGTACCCTCGTAGAGACCGTGGCGAAGCGATCACAACGTAGAGGAAGTAGTCGTACTTTCTCCTCGCGATCCTGCCGATCCCAGCGCGTTACTCCGGCACCTCCGAGTCGATGATGGCGTAGAGGAAGTAGTCGACGTTCCCCTCACGATCCAGCCGATCCTGGCGCCGTTACTCCGGCGCCTCCGAGTTCTTGGCACACGTTCAGCTCGATGGCGCTCCACGGGCTTCGATCCAGCAAAGCTCCGGGAGGGAGTTCCGTCGACACGACGGGCGTGGTGACGATCTTGATGTTTCACCGTCGCAGGCTTCGCCTAAGCACCGCTACAATATGACCGAGGTGGAATATGGTGGAGGGGGCACCGCACACGGCTAAGGAACGATCTCAAGGATCAACTTGTGTGTTCTAGGGTGCCCCCTGCCCGTATATAAAGGAGCAAGGGGAGGGCCGGCCAGCCTTGGGGCGCACCAAGGGAGGGGGGAGTCCTCCTCCTAGTAGGAGTAGGACTCCCCTTTCCTAGTCCCACTAGGAAGAGGGAAGGGGAAAGGAAAGAGAGGGAGAGGGAGAGGGAAAGGGAAAGGGGGGCTGCGCCCCCCCCCTCCTAGTCCAATTCGGACTCCCCATGGAGGGGGGGCGCACCACCTCCTGGTGCAGCCCTCTCTCTCCCCTCTTGGCCCAATAAGGCCCATAACTTTCCCGGGGTTCGGTAACCCTTCCGCACTCCGGTTTTCTCCGAAACTTCCGGAACCTTTCCGTGTCCGAATATAACCATCCAATATATCAATCTTTATGTCTCGACTATTTCGAGACTCCTCGTCATGTCCGTGATCATATCCGGGACTCCGAACTCCTTCGGTACATCAAAATACATAAACTCATAATAACCGTCATTGAAACCTTAAGCGTGCGGACCCTACGGTTCGAGAACTATGTAGACATGACCTAGAACTATTCTCGGTCAATAACCAATAGCGGGACCTGGATGCCCATATTGGTTCCTACATATTCTACGAAGATCTTTATCGGTCAGACCGCATAACAACATACGTTGTTCCTTTTTGTCATCGGTATGTTACTTGCCCGAGATTCGATCGTCGGTATCCAATACCTAGTTCAATCTCGTTACCGGCAAGTCTCTTTACTCGTTCCGTAATACATCATCTCACAACTAACTCATTAGTTGTGATGCTTGCAAGGCTTATGTGATGTGTATTACCGAGAAGGCCCAGAGATACCTCTCCGATAATCGGAGTGACAAAACCTAATCTCGAAATACGCCAACCCAACAAGTACCTTTGGAGACACTTGTAGTACTCCTTTATAATCACCCTGTTACGTTGTGACGTTTGGTTGTTCCATAAGTGTTCCTCCGGTAAACGGGAGTTGCATAATCTCATAGTTATAGGAACATGTATAAGTCATGAAGAAAGCAATAGCAACATACTAAGCGATCAAGTGCTAGGCTAACGGAATGGGTCATGTCAATCAGATCATTCTCCTAATGATGTGATCCCGTTAATCAAATGACAACTCATGTCTATGGTTAGGAAACATAACCATCTTTGATTAACGAGCTTGTCAAGTAGAGGCATACTAGTGACACTCTGTTTGTCTATGTATTCACACATGTATTATGTTTCCGGTTAATACAATTCTAGCATGAATAATAAACATTTATCATGATATAAGGAAATAAATAATAACTTTATTATTGCCTCTAGGGCATATTTCCTTCAGATGGCCAAGTGAATTGGCCCACAGTGCAAAGCCGCCGAATACGAAGATCTGTCCGGGGAGAAAAGTCTCACCCTGGACCACGTCGTTGTTGATGATCGGAGGAGCCATCGGGCCTAAAGATGACGACACAGAGGAACTCTCAATGAAAGCACCAATGTCGGTGTCAAAACCGGCGGATCTCGGGTAGGGGGTCTCGAACTGTGCGTCTAGGCGGATGGTAACAGAAGACAAGGGACATGATGTTTTTACCCAGGTTCGGGCCCTCTCTATGGAGGTAAAACCCTACTCATGCTTGATTAATATTGATGATATGGGTAGTACAAGAGTGGATCTACCACGAGATCAGAGAGGCTAAACCCTAGAAGCTAGCCTATGGTATGATTGTTGTTCGTCCTACGGACTAAAACCCTCCGGTTTATATAGACACCAGATAGGGTTAGGGTTACACAGAGTCAGTTACAATGGTAGGAGATCTACATATCCGTATCGCCAAGCTTGCCTTCCACGCCAAGGAAAGTCCCATCCGGACACGGGACGAAGTCTTCAATCTTGTATCTTCATAGTCCAGGAGTCCGGCCAACGGTGATAGTTCGGCTATCCGGACACCCCCTAATCCAGGACTCCCTCAACTACCCACAAGTATAGGGGATCATTTATAGCCTATTCGATAAGTAAGAGTGTCAAACCCAACGAGGAGCTAAAGGTAGAATTAATATTATCTCAAGTTTCATCGACCACCGATACAACTCTACGCACACCAACGTTTGCTTTACCTAGAACAAGAATTAAACTAGTTTGTGAGAATAAAACTAGAAGTGCTTTGCTAGAATAATAGAAGTTAATTGTTTTAGTAGAGGGCTTTTGTAGAACAATGAGAAAGATTGTCACTAGGTCATTGAATATGACATGTGTGATAATTATCATATGCATGAGATATTTTCCTTACTTGGATTACATGCACTTATGATTGGAACTCTAGCCATACATAAACCAAAAGGCATACGTCTATAAGCAAAAGTACTGAAAGGACAAGTGAAAGTGGTCTTTGATTGATCATCAGCTGACACTGGTATTTGAGAGAAACCAGAATAACCATCTAGAAAGCAAAAATGTGTATGTTTAGATAATCTTTCTAGCATTTGATCGATAAAAGGTAAGGGGTAATGATCAGTAGCTTTATTTAGTTTGCGGAAATCAATTACCATCCTATAACCTGTAATAATTGTTTGTCGAATCAATTCATCATTATCATTAGGAACGATAGTAATACCTCCTTTCTTAGGAACACAATGGACATGACTTACCCACTGACTATCAGCAATGGGATAAATTGTACCTGCCTCACGGAGCTTTAATATTTCCTTTCTTACCACTTCATTCATCTTAGGATTCAGCCGTCGTTGATGATCACAAACTGGTTTGGCATCTTTCTCCAAATTTATTTTATGTTGACATAGAGTGGGACTAATTCCCTTAAGATCATCAAGAGTATATCCAATAGCAGCATGGTGCTTCTTCAGAGTTTTCAATAATCTCTCTTCTTCATGCTCTGAAAGGTTAGCACTGATAATAACAGGATATATCTTTTTCTCATCAAGATAATCATATTTAAGAGTATCAGGTAATGGTTTAAGCTCAAACACGGGATCACCCTTGGGTGGAGGAGGATCCCCTAGGATTTCAATAGGAAAATTGTGTTTTAGGATAGGTTCTTGTTTAAAGAATACTTCATCTATTTCCCTTCTTTCATTCATAAACATATCATTTTCATGGTCTAGCAAATATTGTTCTAAAGGATCACTAGGAGGTACGACAATAGAAGCAAGACCAATAATTTCATCCTTACTAGGCAATCCTTCTTCACGGTGTTGTCTATGAAATTTAGAGAAATTAAACTCATGAGACATATCACCCAAACCTATAATAACAACATCCTTTTCGCAGTCTATCCTAGCATTAACAGTGTTCAAGAAGGGTGTACCAAATATAATGGGACAAAAGCTATCTTGTGGGGAACCAAGAACAAGCAAATTAGCAGGATATTTAGTTTTCCCACACAAGACTTCAACATCCATAACAATTCCAATTGGCGATATAGTATCTCTATTGGCAAGTTTAATTGTGACATCAATTTCTTCTAACTCAGTAGGTGCAATATCATGCATAATTTCTTTGTATAAGTCATGAGGTATAGCACTAGCACCCATGTCACATAAGCCATGATAACAATGATCTCCTATTTTAACAGAAATAACAGGCATGCCTACCACAGGTCTATGTTTATCTTTAGCACAAGGTTTGGCAATTGTAGCAGTTTCATCACGGAAATGAATAACATGCCCATCGATATTAGGTTCAACTTTAACTTGCTCAGGAGGTGTATAAGATCTAATATTACTTTTACGAAGCACAGTTGAATCTTTAGCGTGGTCCTTTATCCTAACAGGGAAAGGTGGTTTTTCGACATAAGAAGTAGGAACAATAGGATCATTATAAGTGATAGTCTTTTCTTCAACTTTAATAGGTGCAGCTACTTTTACTTGTATGGGAGGATGATATTTAAACCACTTCTCCTTATGGAGATCAATATAAGAAGCAAAATATTCACAGAAAGAAGCTATTATCTCAGAGTCAAGTCCATATTTAGTGCTAAACTTACGGAAAACATCGGTATCCATAAAAAATTTAACACAATCAAACTTAGGTGTCATACCTGACTCCTTACCTTCGTCGAGATCCCAATCTTCAGAGTTGCGTTTAATTCTATCCAAAAAATCCCATTTGAATTCAATAGTCTTCATCATAAAAGAGCCAGCACAAGAAGTATCGAGCATGGTGCGATTGTTATCAGAAGCCGAGCATAAAAACTTCAAATAATTATTTCTCTTGGAAGCTCATGATTAGGGCATGAATATAACATTGATTTAAGCCTCCCTCAAGCTTGAGCGATGCTTTCTCCTTCGCGAGGCCAAAAATTATATATATAATTGCGATCACGATGAACAAGATGCATAGGATAAAACTGATGAAATTCCAATTTCAATCGCTTTGTAGTTCCATGACCCGTATCATCACATAGCCTATACCATGTCAATGCATCTCCCTTTAAAGATAAAGGGAAGACCTTCTTCTTAATAACATCTTGGGTATACCCATAAGCTTAAATAATCCACAAACTTCATCCACATAGATTAGGTGCTCATCAGGATGCATTGTTCCATCTCCTGCAAAAGGATTAGCTAGCAGTTTTTCCAACATACCCGAAGGAATTTCAAAGTAGACATTTTAATTTTCAGTAGGTTGAGGGGCAACTCTTTGCTCTACTGGTCGGGGTGAAGATACCCCGAACAAGCCCCTCACATGATTACTTTCCATAGTAACAAATGACAGTAAATTTCAGCACACTATATAAATTTTTCCTTACCAAATTCCACCTACCAAAGGCGCTTCACTCCCTGGCAACGGCGCCAGAAAAGAGTCTTGATGACCCACAAGTATAGGGGATCTATCTGAAGGAAATATGCCCTAGAGGCAATAATAAATTTATTATTTATTTCCTTATATCATGATAAATGTTTATTATTCATGCTAGAATTGTATTAACCGGAAACATAATACATGTGTGAATACATAGACAAACAGATAGTCACTAGTATGCCTCTACTAGACTAGCTCATTAATCGAAGATGGTTATGTTTCTAACCATAGACATGTGTTGTCATTTGATTAATGGGATCACATCATTAGGAGAATGATGTGATTGACATGACCCATTCTGTTAGCTTAGCACTTGATCGCTTTAGTATATTGCTATTGCTTTCTTCATGACCTATACATGTTCCTGTAACTATGAGATTATGCAACTCCCGTTACGGAGGAACACTTTGGGTACTACCAAATGTCACAACGTAATCGGGTGATTATAAAGGAGTACTACAGGTGTCTCCAAAGGTACATGTTGGGTTGGCGTATTTTGAGATTAGGTTTTGTCACTCCGATTGTCGGAGAGGTATCTCTGGGCCCTCTCGGTAATACACATCACATAAGCCTTGCAAGCATTGCAACTAATAAGTTAGTTATGAGATGATGTATTATGGAACAAGTAAAGAGACTTGCCGGTAACGAGATTGAACTAGGTATTGGATACCGACGATCGAATCTCGGGTAAGTAACATACCGATGACAAAGGGAACAACGTATGTCGTTATGCGGTTTGACCGATAAAGATCTTCAGTAGAATATGTAGGAACCAATATGGGCATCCAGGTTCCGCTATTGGTTATTGACCGAGAATGGTTCTAGGTCATGTCTACATAGTTCTCGAACCCGTAGGGTCCGTGACGCTAACGCTTCGATGACAGTTTATTATGAGTTTATAAGTTTTGATGTACGAAGGTTGTTCGAGTCCCGGATGTGATCACGGACATGACGAGGAGTCTCGAAATGGTCGAGACATAAAGATTGATATATTGGAAGCCTATGTTTGGACTTGGAAGGGTTCGGATGAAAACAGGATTTTACCGAACACCGGGGTTACGGAACCCCGGGGGTCAATGGGCCTTGATGGGCCATAGGGAGAAGAGGAAGGGCCGGCCAGGGGCAGGCCCCCTCCCCTCTAGTCCGAATAGGACAAGGAGAGGGGTGGCGCCTCTTCCCTCTTCCCCCTCCCCAATCCTAATCCAACTAGGAACGGGGGGGGTCCTACTCCCGGTGGGAGTAGGACTCCTCCAGGCGCGCCTCCCTAGGGCCGGCCACACCCCCCCCCCCTTGCTCCTTTATATACGGGGGCAGGGGGGCACCCCAGGACACACAAGTTGATCTACGTGATCGTTCCTTAGCCGTGTGCGGTGCCCCCCTCCACCATATTCCACTTCGGTCATATCGTCGCGGAGCTTAGGCGAAGCCCTGCGCCGGTGAAGTCATATTGTCGCGGAGCTTAGGCGAAGCCCTGCGTCGGTGGAGCATCATCATCGTCACCACGCCGTCGTGCTGACGGAACTCATCCCCGACGCTTTGCTGGATCGGAGCCCGGGGATCGTCATCGAGCTGAACGTGTGCAGAACTCGGAGGTGCCGTACGTTCGGTACTTGGATCGGTCGGATCGTGAAGACGTACGACTACATCAACCGCGTTGTTATAACGCTTCCGCTTTCGGTCTACGAGTGCGTGGACAGATACTCTCCTCTCGTTGCTATGCCATCACCATGGTCTTGCGTGTGCGTAGGAAATTTTTTAAATTACTACGTTCCCCAATGATGGCATCCGAGCCTGGTTTTATGCGTTGATGTCATATGCACGAGTAGAACACAAGTGATTTGTGGGCGATATAAGTCATACTGCTTACCAGCATGTCATACTTTGGTTCGGCGGTATTGTGAGATGAAGCGGCCCGGACCGACATTACGCGTACTGTCGTGGAATTGTCACGGCAGATGTCCTCGCGAAAGGACTTAGTCGCAGGGCCATCGTACGGGTTAACTTAGAGGGGTTAAGGTGGACACAAAGACACGGGAGTTATACTAGTTCGCCCCTTCGATGAAGGAAAGGCCTACGTCTAGTTGTGATGGGATTGATGTGATTTGGCGAATAGGGAGCAATAGCTTCGCCTAAGCCTCGAATTGTCTGTCCCTAAACCGCCGCCGGGTCGTCCCCTTATATACACGGGTTGACGCCCGGCCGGTCTACGGAGTCCCGACCCGGCTCATACAAGTGTCCGGCTCGGTCTCTTCTCTCTTATCTTACAGCACAAGTTACAAGACTAAGGCGGTTTACATCACGGATCCTTAATTCGCCTCTGGGCTCTGGGCCTCCTCCGTGGGCCCTGATTTTGGACGAGGGTGAGCCGGCCCCTCGAGGGCGGTTCACACTCAGTAGTTATCTCCCCAACATTAGGCCCCAGATTGACTTGAACCGGTTCATGTTAATCTTCAACATCTTCAGGAAACTCTTGATCTCCCTTCATATTTCGTAAACCGCCATCTGCTTGAACCGCCGTGACGTCATCCTCCGATCCCCGTGTCAGGGCGCCTCGACGTCATCTTTAATAAAGAAATCCAAACAGTAAGATTCCCTTCATTTAATACTATCCCGGAAATCGAGGCGACCGCTGCACCGTCCGCCGCTTTTGACTCCTCGATTCTCGCGCTCGTTAATTGCCCCGGTTCCTTATAAATAGACCGGCAGGCCCCTTTCTCTTCTTCTTCCGCTCTTCTCCTTCCTCGCGACGCTCCAGCCCTGAAGCTCCGCCGTCGCCTCCGACCTTCCAACGCCGCGTCAGCACCGGGCCGCCGCATCAACCTGATCATACCAGAGGTTCTCGGCGCTCCTCCGCGGTTTTGCTCATCAGGTAAGGTCCCTCTTCAAACCCTAGATCTCATCTGAAGGTCCTGTTCATCTCGTAGTTCATAAGTGTTTCATTGCAGTTTCTTCACGCCTGCTCCGCCATGGCCGTATAGCTCAACCGTACCATACATCATGTGCGGGTGACTGCCCCGCCGTCAATTTGACTCTTTATGCATCTTTTCCTTTTTGTTCAGATCCTCTAGTTTAGCACGCCCGAACCTTCCTGCTCTTTATGAGGCTTGCATAGGTCGTAGAAGTTTTTCTTACTGAAACTTCGGTAGATCTAGATTACTTCCATTCGCATGTGAAAACTGTTTCTGTCCACACTTAGTAGATTTTTCAGTTCTGTCTCTTTTGGCGGTTTGACTTTTGATAGCTAATCCGTCACTCCATTAGTCCTCAGCCAAATTGCCGGTTTAACATTGTATAATGTGCCTGGACCTTTTAACGGTGAACCGTTTTTCCTTTTCTTTCGCAGTTTAGTCTTCCGGAATGGCCCCTCAATTCTCAGCTTGCAATTGGGTCCGTTCCAAGATCACTGAAATGCAACTCAACGGCTACGTCACCACTGGCGCCTTGGCTCCAAAAAATATCCTCCACTGGCGTGTTCCGGATGGTGAATTCCCTCCCGAGCCTCAAGAAGGAGAAGTAATTGTGTTTATGCAGCACTTAGACCGGGGATTCTGCCCGCCCGGTTCAAAATTCTTCCGGGACGTCCTTGCCAGTTTTAAGCTCCATCCGCAGGATATTGGCCCGAACTCTGTGTCAAACATATGCAATTTTCAAGTCTTCTGTGAAGTCTATCTCAAGAAGAACCATCTGTGGAGCTGTTCCGGGATTTCTTCCACTTGAACCGTCGTACAGAATTTTCTGATGGACCCAACACAGAGCTGGGCGGCGTTTCAATCCAGAAGAGGAAGGAAGTGGACTTTCCTCACGCCAAACACCACAGCCATCCAAAAGATTGGAACCAAACCTGGTTCTACTGCTGGAACACTGCTCCTGCAAACGAGAATCCTTTGCCGGGTTACCGTCCTCACCGGCTCAGCAACCATCATCAGCTGCCTTTACGCTTAACAGCCGCGGAACGGAAGAACTTCGCGCCTCAAATTATCAAGCTCCGGGCTCTAATGGCCAATGGCTTAACCGGTGCGGACCTTGTGCGGTGCTGGGTTTCTTGGGGCGTCTTGCCACTAAGCCGCCGGCCCGGATTGATGCACGAGTACACTGGCAGCCCCAAAGACCCTCAAAGACGTCACGAGTTGCCCATAACTGAACTTGAGGTCACAGAGATTGTAAAGAAGATGCTTGATGAACCGGGTTGGCTCCATTTTGTGTTGCCAACAAACCGCCTGCGGTAAGATTCTGCTCACCGCTTTTCGGACCTTTAATACTTGGTTGGTATACATTAATCCTTGTTACCTCGCAGGCTAACAGCTCCTTCTGGAAGTGCACCAAACCGGCTCGGGCGCCGCGTGTAAAGTCCAAGGCCACCAAGAAGGCTGGCAAGAAGAAAACCGCCGAGTCTTCTGATCCGCCAGAGGACGAAGAATCAGAAGCTGAGGTAAAACTTGATATCCTTACGAGGGAGTCGCCGTAAACCGGCTCTCCTCTTTGTGCTTCTTCTTGCTTGTGAGTTATCCCTTTGTATTCCGTTTACTGACAATCTTACCTCCCATGATGATGCTGAAGCCAGTCATGCCGACCCTGTTGAGGTAATCTTTCTTTCTTCCGAATCCGACCTCGTGCCGGTTAAAAGAATTCGACGCGCCGTCCGGAAAGTGAAAAAATATCATTCCTGTGCTTATTTAAATCAAAACCTTTCCTTGAAGACACAGCAGGCTGAAGAGCGCCGTACGACCCGGCACAGTGGTCAACGGATTTCCTCATCCGGTTTACCAGATACACCAACCCGGAAGCGTCGTCCAGAGGTGACTTGTTCTCCTGAAAAGTGTTATCCCTTAAAAGGTTTCTTCCGATGTCCTCTCAATCCGTCTGACCCGAATTATCAGGCCTCTTCCAACTCTTCTGGCGGTTCATCAACCATGCAACTGCCTCCGCTTAAAGTCGCTGCAGGGTACGCAACTGCTGTCCGGCCAATTCGGTTTACTATTGCCTTGGTCGATTTGTCTTAATTCAATTTCAAATATTGCAGCACCAAGGCTCGCTTGAGTAAGAAAGCGAAAACCCTGGATCCTACTGCAGATGTTGATCCAGAGAAGACCCCAGAGCAAACCCACGAAAATCCTGAAGTCGCCAAAAATAGCTCTGGTGAGTTGTACAAAGACGACAATCGCTGATCCGCCGTAAACTGAACCGAAGGTCCAAGTGGAAACCTCGCATCCCGCTCCACCGAGTCCGCCACAGAGCTGGTCAATCTGTTGAACCGCCGAGCGAGCATGAAGGCACCAAGCCCAAAGAAGACCGCCAATCCGCCAGCCTACCAAAAATGATGATGTTATTGTGACGCACCGGCTACACCACTCCTAGCCAACCGTCGCTTTAGCAAAACACAGCGCCAAGGAAGATTCTGCCACTATGAGTAGAGATAAGGGAAAACTGATCTGTCGACCACGACAACTTCTCCGCCCAAGAACTTCACTCGGGTTTACGAACCGGCTCTACACAAGCCGTGACTTTGAAGCTGATGCAGTAAACCGTATGAAGGACCGCTATGAGGTAATGAGTTATGCCTTTCTTGTACTTTGGCTCTATAGTAGCCCCCAAAGGTCGGTTCAACTTAGCATAGTTAAATCGGGACTTAATTTCTGTATCCTCATAGCAAATTGAGATCAACTAGCCATTAGCCCCCAAGTGCCATGTTGAATATTCATATTGAGCTTGGGACTTTATAATAAAACAACTAACGTGCTCCCTTTGTTATCAGAATGAAATATACCAGCAAACCGTGCAACTCAAGGACCTTCGAGCCAATCTGGAAACTCAACAAGCAGAAACCACCAAGGCCAAGGACGAATTGAAAACTGCCTTGGCCACTATGGAACAGCTGAAGGAGTGGTACAAATCCGAACGGGGCAACTGGGACACCGAGAAGGCCGGTTTGAAAAAACGGGCGGAAGATGCTGAAGCAGCTCTTAAACCGGTGACTGAAGAGCTTACTGGACTCAAGCGCCAAGTGCATGCCATGACCTCTGCCATCTTTGGTAAGAAAGTTTGCATTGATTATCTCTATTTTGATATTTCCGCCGGTTTAACCTGAGCTATCTGAAACCGGTGCAGGCAAGCGTATTGCTCATATGGGCTCTGATGTGCGGAAGAAACTCAAGGCCGCTTATACGCTGATTGAACAGCTGTATACCAGCGCCCAGCGAGTCATATGTGCCACATCATACGACAACACGGCTCCGTCCCTAATCAGAGATACACTGGACCGGCTGTCCATGGTTCCGGGGCAGCTTGAAGAGTTGAAGCGATCCGCGGCCCGGGCTGGCACCCTACTGGCTCTGACTCGCGCCAAGGCGTGGATAGCAGATCTTGATCCGGCTGACATAGCCAAGGGTTTCCCCAGCGCTCAAGAGAACGGTGAAGCCTTTGATAACGACGCCCTGAAACGGATAACAAAAGAGATGCGTCCACTGGCGAGTCAACTGGCAGCCGAAGCCAACCTGGCGGTTCACCGCTCTTTTTACGACGCAAACAACAAGCGGGTGGAGTTTGTCATTCCTGAAGTGCAGAGCCTTGTTCCTCCAATCTGTAAGCACACTTATGCCCCTGACGTTGATCCGGCTGAGCTTATAAGTGAAGAGGCTGTCTTTCAGGCCTTAACCCGGATTGACTGGTCCACCAATGACTTCCGGGCTTTGGGTGATGAAGAGGAAGAAGTTGAACCGACGCCAGGTGCCCCCTCTACCTCACGTCAACCTGGCGAAGAAGCCTAATCCTTCAAGCCGGGTGGCGCATCCGGAACTGCTAGTCATAACGCCACGCGAAACACCGGGCCTTGGAAGGCTTTGTAATAGGATAGTCAGCACTTTGTTTTGAACAATGCCTTTATGACCTCAGTCTGTATCCTTTGCATGGTGGTACTGATACTGTGGATTGATGAACCGTCAACTTAGTTCGCCTGCAATCACAAATTCTTTAAACCGCCACGGCGGCTTGTGTCGCCAGCCGGCTTGTGATGCTTATATATTCATATAAGAAAATATTAAGGCATATGACCAAATGTTATGATACAAAAATACCGCCTTTGCCGGGCATGCGGTTAGCCTAGCCAATCTTGAGGCGGAGGTTGTGTAAACCATTACCGTCAAAGGAGAAACCAACTCCTGTGCTTAGCGTGCCGGTTTACCGTGTAAACTGTGTCGGGCATGACAAGCCCCCTGTTACTACATAATGGGATGTTAACAGAAAAAATCAAACCGGAACAAAATCGCCGGATTAAAAATGGACCGAATTTCGTTACCTGACAACTTGAATCCGGTTTTTAAAAAGGTTGTCGGTTTAAGAAAGCGAATAAAAATCAAGCAACTGGTATGAAAACCACATGGAAGCAAAGGCAATGATAAAACCGTTTGCGAGAAGAGGCTTTACTGAGCCTGATCAGATGGTGTTACCATGGTCGGACAGGACCAAGCTCCCCATAAGGTGTAGCGATGGTTCAAGTCAGCCAGGCCCCAACTGAAATCGTGGCATTATGCCGATCAAGTGGCATGGCAATGGTTCGGGTTCGACCAAGCCCCCAAGTGATTCTATGGTCTTAGGCCGACCAAGAGGCGTGACTGGTTCAGACGTGACCAAGTCCCCAAGTGATCTGGTGGCTTGCGCCCATCAAAAGGTGTTGCGTTGGTTCGGACACGACCAAGCCCCCAAGTGACAAAAACTTCCGAAAAGCAAGACCAAAGGTTAAACCGGAGGCCGCTTTGCGACAACATCTCCATGTACCCAAACCGGACTTTTTACAGAACGGATACCCCGCTTTAGCCGAGGATCCGGTTTATTGCTTTTATTCATAATATATACATTGTCTTAATATGTAAATAAGTGGAGCCGATGGCTCAGGTATAATACGGCCGACGATGAGCTATGTTCCACGGCCTGTTGGTCTCCTCTTCTGACGTGCGTGAGTCTTTTCGCTCTCGAACATCAATCAGATAGTATGACCCGTTGTGCAAATTCTTGCTGAGCACAAAGGGCCCTTCCCAAGGTGGGGATAGCTTGTGCATATCTCTCTGGTCTTGAATGAGCCGAAGCACCAAGTCTCCTTCCTGAAAGGTTCTTGTTCTAACCCGCCGACTGTTATACCGACGAAGATCCTGCTGGTAAATCGCCGAACGAGCAGCCGCCATATCTCGCTCTTCATCCAGTCGATCCAAAGCGTCCTGCCGTGCTGCCTCGCTATCGGCCTCAACATAGGCTGCCACGCGGGGCGAGTCATGACGGATATCGCAGGGAAGGACTGCCTCTGCTCCATAGACCATAAAGAACGGTGTGTATCCAGTGGATCTGTTAGGGGTAGTATTGATACTCCATATCACAGACGGTAGCTCTTCTACCCAACAACCCGGCGTCCTCTCCAAAGGGACCATAAGCCGGGGTTTAATACCTCTCAAGATCTCCTGATTAGCTCGTTCCGCTTGACCATTGGACTGCGGGTGGGCCACTGAAGAAACATCAAGCCGGATGTGCTCTCGTTCACAAAACTCCTTCATGGCTCCCTTGGACAAATTAGTGCCATTGTCCGTGATGATGTTGTGTGGAAACCCAAACCGGAAAATCACCTTTTTGATGAACTGAACCGCCGTGGCTGCATCACACTTGCTAACAGGCTCTGCCTCTACCCACTTTGTAAATTTATCAACCGCCACCAGCAGGTGGGTCTTCTTGTCCTTAGACCTTTTGAAACGTCCAACCATATCCAGCCCCCAAGTCGCAAACGGCCAAGTAATTGGAATCATCCTCAATTCTTGGGCCGGTACATGAGCGCGTCTGGAAAACTTTTGGCAACCATCACATCATCTGACCAGATCTTCCGCATCAGCATGGGCAGTCAACCAATAGAAACCGTGGCGGGACGCTTTGGCCACCAAGGACTTTGAACCGGCGTGGTGACCACAGTCCCCTTAATGGATCTCACGCAATATCTCACGGCCTTCGTCAGGGGACACACAACGCTGAAACGCCCCTGACACGCTGCAATGATGCAACTCGCCCTTATATATAGTCATAGACTTAGACCGCCGAACTATCTGTCGGGCCAACGTCTCATCTTCTGGTAACTCGCCCCGGGTCATGTATGCCAAATAAGGGAGCGTCCAATCCGGAATGACATGCAAGGCCGCCACCAACTGAGCCTCCGGATCAGGAATAGCCAAATCAACTTCATCAGGAAGCTTAACTGACGGATTGTGCAGTACATCAAGGAAGACATTGGGCGGGACCGGTTTACGTTGCGAGCCCAACCGGCTTAGATCATCCGCCGCTTCATTCTTCCGACGGTCCACATGGTCCACCTGATATCCTTTAAAGTGTCCTGCAACAATATCCACCTCCCGACGGTACGCAGCCATGAGTGGATCTTTGGAATCCCAAGTACCTGATACTTGCTGGGCCACCAAGTCCGAGTCACCAAAACACTTAACCCGGCTTAGATTCATCTCCTTAGCCATCCGGAGACCATGGAGCAAAGCCTCATACTCAGCTGCATTGTTAGTACAGGGGAACATTAAGCGAAGAACGTAACAGAACTTGTCACCTCGTGGGGAAGTTAATACGACTCCAGCCCCCGAGCCCTCCAATTGCCTGGACCCATCAAAGTGGATGGTCCAATAGGTATGATCCGGCTTTTCTTCAGGCGCTTGCAACTCTGTCCAATCGTTAATGAAATCCACAAGTGCTCGAGACTTTATCGCCGTCTGGGCACATACCTTAAACCGTGTGGCCCAAGCTCTATAGCCCACTTAGCAATCCGGCCAGTCGCTTCCCGGTTCTGTATGATATCTCCCAAAGGAGCTGAACTGACCACCGTGATTGGGTGCCCTTGAAAATATTGCTTCAGCTTCCGGCTTGCCATAAAAACTCCATATACCAGCTTCTGCCAATGCGGATATCTTTGTTTAGACTCAATGAGGACCTCGCTAATATAATAAACCGGCCGTTGAACCGGATACTCCTTCCCTGCCTCCTTTCATTCCACCACAATGGCTACGCTGACTGCCTTGGCATTAGCAGCGACATATAACAGGAGCGGCTCCTTGTCAATGGGAGCAGCGAACAAAGCGGTTGGCTAACCGCCGCTTTAAGTCCTCCAATGCCTCATCGGCTGAACTCGCATTTAACCGATCCGCTTTTCTTCAAAGATCTGGTACAAAGGAATGGCCTTCTCTCCTAGGCGGCTGATAAACCGGCTTAGCGCAGCAATCCGACCCGCCAAACGTTGGACGTCATTGATACACTTTGGCTTAGCTAGGGAGGTGATAGCTGTAATCTTCTCCGGATTAGCTTCAATCCCCCTGTTGGACACAAGGAAACCCAATAACTTGCCTGCCGGAACACCAAAAACACACTTGGCCGGGTTAAGCATCATCTTGTACACCCGCAAGTTGTCAAAGGTCTCTCTCAAATCCTCAATCAGTGTTTCCTTCTTCCTTGACTTAACCACAATATCATCCACATAAGCATGCGCATTACGGCCGATCTGTTCATGCAAGCAATTTCAGACGCAACGTTGATAAGTTGCTTGGGCGCTTTTGAGCCCAAAAGGCATAGATACATAGCGTACAGGCTCCAAAAGGGTGATAAACGCCGTCTTCTCCTGGTCCTTAACCGCCATCTTAATCGATGATATCCGGAATATGCATCCAAAAACTCAACGCTCACAACCCGCCGTAGCATCAATAATCTGATCAATACGGGGACGGCGAAGGATCTGCTGGACAAGCCTTGTTAAGATCTGTATAATCTACGCATTACGCGCCAAGTGCCATTCTTCTTAAGGACCAACACCGGATTAGCAAGCCACTCGATGGAAAACTTCAACGATAAACCCTGCCGCTAAAAGCCCGGCAACCTCCTCTCCAATGGCCTTGCGCCTTTCCTCATTAAACCGCGAGAAACCGCTTTACCGCCTGTACTTGGGATCAACATTAAGAGTGTGCTCAGCGAGTTCCCTCGGTACACACGGCATGTCGGAAGGCTTCCATGCAAAATGTCCCGATTCTCACGGATGAACTCGATGAGCGCGCTTTCCTATTTAGGATCCAAGTTAGCACCGATGGTGAACTGCTTGGACGAATCGCCGGGCACAAAATCAACAAGTTTAGTCTCACCACCGACTTAAACTTCAAATCCGGATCGTGCTCTGTAGTTGGCTTCTTCAACGGGGTCATATCCGCCGGATCAACATTGTCTTTATAATACTTTAACTCTTCGGTGGCACAAACCGACTCTGCATAAGCCGCATCACCTTCCTCGCATTCCAACGCAATCCGGCGGCTCCCGTGAACCGTTATCGTCCCTTTGTGACCCGGCATTTTCAGTTGCAAATAAACATAACAAGGCCGTGCCATAAACTTAGCATAAGCCGGCCGCCCAAACAGGGCGTGGTAAGGGCTTTGGATTTTCACCACCTCAAACGCCAATGTCTCCGATCCGAGTCATGTTCATCTCCAAAGGCTACCTCGAGCTATCTTACCGACCGGGTACGCTGACTTACTGTGCACCACACCGTGAAACACCGTGTTGGACGGCCTGAGATGCCTATCCACAACCCCATACGTCGGAAGGTCTCGTGAGTACGTGATGTTGATGCTGCTTCCTCCATCCATAAGCACTTTGGTAAACTTGTATCCTCCCACCTGAGGTGCCACCACTAGGGCTAGCTGACCCGGATTGTAAACCCGGGGAGGATGATCCTCTCTGCTCCATACAATAGGCTGCTCCGACCAGCGCAGGTAATGCGGTGCGGCCGGTTCAACAACACTGACCGCCCGTTTCTGAAGTTTACGGTCTCGTCTGTCCAAGCTGGTGGTAAAGACATGGTACTGTCCACTGTTCAACTGCTTTGGATTACTTTGGTAACCCGACTGCTGCTGTTGTTGATTGTAACCCCTTGGTTACGATTGTTACGATTGTTACGATTGTTCGATTGCCTTGCCCGCCCGGGATTACCACCGAACCTCGGGCCGAATTTCCTCCACCAGAACCCGGGCGGACCACGAACCGCCGGGCCCTTGATCATACCGAAAGCATTAGAATTTTTGAACTCCTGCATAATATAACAATCCTTCCAGAGGTGGTTCGCGGTGCCTCCTTCGGCCCCATGCTTTGGACAAGGTTGATTCAATAGGTAATTCAAACGCTTTCCGGATTGTGACCTTGTGCACCGCCCGGTTTGATTGCCTACCTTTGCGCTGACCCTTGTCCTGCGCGTTGGTGTTGGCTACGAAGCCCATGTTACCGTTAGCCTTACGCTTGTTTCCCCCATTGCCTGCCGAATGATGCTGCTGGCCTCTGGAGTTGCTATTCTGCTTTCCCTTCCCTACTTCGTCATCCTCAGACTCGGGATCCTTGGTACTATCAGAATCAGCATACTTTACCAAAACGCCCATGAGCGTGCCCATGTCATTGCAAAAACGCTTCATGCGACCCAGCTTTAATTTCAACGGTTCGAACCGGCAGTTGGCTTCTAGGGTTAAAATAGCGGAATCAGGGTTGATCCGGTCTGATGAATGTAAAACCTCCGAAACGCGGCGCACCCAATGTGTTGTAGATTCTCCCTCTGCCTGGACACAAGCCGCCAAATCCACCACAGACATGGGCTGTTTACAGGTGTCTTTGAAATTTTGAATGAACCGGGTCCGTAACTGAGTCCACGAACTAACTGAGTTGGGTGGCAAATTTTTCAACCAAGTACGGGCCGTACCTTCCAACATCATGGTGAAATACTTCGCACACGCAGCTTCGTCCACATCCAGCATCTCCATGGCCATCTCATAGCTTTCTATCCATGCTTCTGGAGCCAAATCGGCGGTATAATTGGGCACCTTGTGTGGCCCTTTGAAGTCCTTGGGCATACGCACATTGCGTAAAGCGGGGACGAGGCAAGGCACCCCCAATGAGCCGGACGTGACCCCCGGTTCGAAGATGGTCGGACGAACCGGCGCGAGCTGATGGTCCTCATGTTGTGCTGTTAACTCGGCCTCCCCACGTTCTCGCCCGTCCACCACCACTTGAGCGTCTTCGAAGCCACCGGCCGGGTTGTTGCCTCGCGGCGGACCGCGCTGCGCGTTGCTTGACACGGCCGGTTCATCTGCGCGCCGGCTATAACTCCGGCTGGGGCGGGGGGTGGAGTGGATCCGGTCCCGACTGTATGAATACGCTTCTCGCCGAGCGGGGCCGCCCCGAGGAGCTCCTTGACCCGGCGTGTTTCTACCGCCTGTGGTGAATCGCACTCGATCGGAATCGCCTCCAATCGTGCCGCAGCCGCGACAAGGTTATCCATCGGGTTGGAGTAGTGACCCGGAGGTGTCTGAACAGTCTGGGGCGCGCCGGTATGATGGCGAGGCTGATCTATCACACGGGGCTGAACCGGCGCGGCCGTCCCTGGTGCTTCCGCCCGGTTTACCACCGGTGGCGGATTACTGGTCCCTGCCCCTGGGGTATTGAACAGCTCTCTTCCCTCGAAAACTGAAGGCAAACGGGATCTGTACTTCCTTTTCATGACTTCATGTGATGCAATCTGATCCAGCATGAGCCTATAAGCCCGTGCATCCAAAGCGGCCCGTTCCGCCGCCATCCTCACGTCTGTGGCTGCCAGATCCGCTTTAGCTTCAGCGATCTATTCCTTCACCCTTGCAATCTCTGCGTTGTGCAGGTCCTGATCCGTCGGGTTAGCCTCCGCCATGAGCGCAGCCAATGCGTTAAACAACTCTGATAGAACTTGAGCCGGCGGGCGCACAGGGCCTCCTCCCCCGGCTGCCACCACCGCTGCTGAACCGGTGATGATGGGCGCCGCGGTCGAAGAATGAAGCGTCGCTTGTGTACCGGCCATGAAAATTCCAACCCGGCCGGGTAGATCAAAGGAGTCCGGAATACTCTCCGCCGGAACAGCCCCGATCTGGCCATCTTGCAGCTGGTACAAAGACTCGGTTTCTCCGGCGGATGACTCGTCGCCAGAGTAGACAACGGTTTCGCCGCCAGATGCTGATCCGCCCTCATAGTCTCCATGGACGACTCCCACGAAGCACGCCCGACAGCCGGTTTAGCTGTGGCAGGACTCTTCTTCGCCTACCGAGCCGTCTCGACGAGGTCGGTGCAGATGTCCGCCCAGGCCCTGCTCGCCGATCTTGCCGATGAACACGTGTATGCCACCAAAGGGGACCTGTACCAGATTTCGATCGAGCCGGCCTCGGGCCCCAGTCCGCATCGTCGATGTAGAGTTTGCCGCGACGACTCTTAGTCATCCGGCCCACAGCATAGCCTTCGAGTCCTTCGAACTTGCCCTCTAAGATCATCAAACCATGTGCGATAGCCCCACGGTGGGCGCCAACTGTCGTGGAATTGTCACGGCAGATGTCCTCGCGAAAGGACTTAGTCGCAGGGCCATCGTACGGGTTAACTTAGAGGGGTTAAGGTGGACACAAAGACACGGGAGTTATACTAGTTCGGCCCCTTCGATGAAGGAAAGGCCTACGTCTAGTTGTGATGGGATTGATGTGATTTCGGCGAATAGGGAGCAATAGCCGCTTAAGCCTCGAATTGTCGTCCCTAAACCGCCGCCGGGTCGTCCCCTTATATACACGGGTTGACGCCTGGCCGGTCTACGGAGTCCCGACCCAGCTCATACAAGTGTCCGGCTCGGTCTCTTCTCTCTTATCTTACAGCACAAGTTACAAGACTAAGGCGGTTTACATCACGGACCCTTAATTCGCCTCTGGGCTCTGGGCCTCCTCCGTGGGCCCTGATTTTGGACGAGGGTGACCCGGCCCCTCCAGGGCGGTTCACACTCAGTAGTTATCTTCCCAACACGTACGCTTACGCGAGACTGGTTTCACCGCTTCGAGCACTAGTTGCTTAAAGGTGACCGGCGGGTGTCTGTTTCTCTCACTTTAGTTGAACTGAGTGTGGCTACGCCTGGTCCTTGCGAAGGTTAAAACGGCACCAACTTGACAAACTATCGTTGTGGTTTTGATGCGTAGGTAAGAACGGTTCTTGCTCAGCCCGTAGCAGCCACGTAAAACTTGCAACAACAAAGTAGAGGACGTCTAACTTGTTTTTGCAGGGCATGTTGTGATGTGATGTGGTCAAGACGTGATGCTATATTTTATTGTATGAGATGATCATGTTTTGTAACCGAGTTATCGGCAACTGGAAGGAGCCATATGGTTGTCGCTTTATTGTATGAAATGCAAAAGCCATGTAATTGCTTTACTTTATCACTAAGCAGTAGCGATAGTCGTAGAAGCAATAGTTGGCGAGACGACAACGATGCTACGATGGAGATCAAGGTGTCGCGCCGGTGACGATGGTGATCATGACGGTGCTTCGACGATGGAGATCACAAGCACAAGATGATTATGACCATATCATATCACTTATATTGATTGCATGTGATGTTTATCCTTTATGCATCTTATCTTGCTTTGATTGACGGTAGCATTATAAGATGATCTCTCACTAAAATTATCAAGAAGTGTTCTCCTGAGTATGCACCGTTATAAAGTTCTTCGTCTTTGAGACACCACGTGATGATCGGGTGTGATAGGCTCTACGTTCAAATACAACGGGTGCAAAACAGTTGCATACGCGGAATACTCAAAGTTAAACTTGACGAGCCTAGCATATAACAGATATGGCCTCGAACACGGAGACCGAAGGTCGAACGTGAATCATATAGTAGATATGATCAACATAGTGATGTTCACCATTGAAACTACTCCATCTCACGTGATGATCGGACATGGTTTAGTTGATTTGGATCACGTAATCACTTAGATGACTAGAGAGATGTCTGTCTAAGTGGGAGTTTTTAATATGATTAATTAAACTTGTATTTATCATGAACTTAGTACACGATAGTATTTTTGCTTGTCTATGTTTACTGTAGATAGATGGCTCGTATGTTGTTCCGTTGAATTTTAATGCGTTCCTTGAGAAAGCAAAGTTGAAAGATGATGGTAGCAATTACACGGACTGGGTCCGTAACTTGAGGATTATCCTCATTGCTGCACAGAAGAATTACGTCCTGGAAGCACCACTGGGTGCCAGGCCTGCTGCAGGAGCAACGCCAGAAGTTGTGAACGTCTGGCAGAGCAAAGCTGATGACTATTCTATAGTTCAGTGAGCCATGCTTTACGGCTTAGAACCGGGTCTTCAACGACGTTTTGAACGTCATGGAGCATATGAGATGTTTCAGGAGTTGAAGTTAATATTTCAAGCAAATGCCCGGATTGAGAGATATGAAGTCTCCAATAAGTTCTATAGCTACAAGATGGAGGAGAATAGTTACGCCGGTGAACATATACTCAAAATGTCCGGGTATAATAATCAATTGATTCAACTTGGATTTACTCTTCCTGATGATAGTGTCATTGTCTGAATTCTCCAATCTCTGCCACCAAGATACAAGAGCTTCGTGTTGTACTATAATATGCAAGGGATGACCAACACTATTCCCGAGCTCTTCGCATAATGCTTTGAAAGCATGGAGGTAGAAATCAAGAAAGAACATCAAGTGTTGATGGTCAACAAGACCACTAGTTTCAAGAAAAGGGCAAAGGAAAGAAGAAGGGGAACTTCAAAAAGAACAGCAAGAAAGTTGCTGCTCAAGAGAAGAAACCCAAGTCTGGACCTAAGCCTGAAATCGAGTGTTTTTACCGCAAATGACCGGACACCGAAGCGGAACTGCCCCAAGTATTTGGCGGACAAGAAGGATGGCAAGGTGATCAAAGGTATATGTGATATACATGTTATTGATGTGTACCTTACTAATACTCGCAGTAGTACTGGTATTTGATACTGGTTCTATTGCTAATATTTGCAACTTCGAAACAGGAACTACGGATTAAGCGAAGATTGGCTAAGGACGAGGTGACGGCGCGCTGTGGAAATGGTTCCAAAGTCGATGTGATCGCGGTCGGCACGCTACCTCTACATCTACCATCGGGATTAGTTTTAGACCTAAATAATTGTTATTTGGTGCGGCGTTAAGCATGAACATTATATCTGGATCTTGTTTGATGCGAGACGGTTATTCATTTAAGACAGAGAATAATGGTTGTTCTATTTATATGAATAATATCTTTTATGGTCATGCACCCTTGAAGAGTGGTCTATTTTTATTGAATCTCGATAGTAGTAATACACATATTCATAGTGTTGAAACCAAAAGATGCAGAGTTGATAATGATAATGCAACTTATTTGTGGCACTTGCCGTTTGGGTCATATCGGTGTAAAACGCATGAAGAAACTCCATCTTGATGGACTTTTGGAATCACTTGATTATGAATCACTTGGTACTTGCGAACCGTGCCTCATGGGCAAGATGACTAAAATGCCGTTCCCCGGAACTATGGAGCGAGCAACTGATTTGTTGGAAATCATACATACTGATGTTTGTGGTCCAATGAATGTTGAAGCACGCGGCGGGTATCGTTATTTTCTCACCTTCACAGATGATGTGAGCAGATATGGGTATATCTACTTAATGAAACACAAATCTGAAACATTTGAAAAGTTCAAAGAATTTCAGAGTGAAGTGGAAAATCATCGTAACAAGAAAATCAAATTTCTACGATCTGATCGTGGAGGAGAATATTTGAGTTATGAGTTTGGTTTACATTTGAAACAATGCGGAATAGTTTCGCAACTCACGCCACCCGAACACCACGGAGAAATGGTGTGTCCGAACGTCGTGTCGTACTTTACTTGATATGGTGCGATCTATGATGTCTCTTACTGATTTACCGCTATCGTTTTGGGGATATGCTTTAGAGACAGCCGCATTCACGTTAAATAGGGCACCGTCTAAGTCCGTTGAGACGACACCGTATGAACTGTGGTTTGGCAAGAAACCAAAGTTGTCGTTTCTTAAAGTTTGGGGCTGCGATGCTTATGTGAAGAAACTTCAACCAGATAAGCTCGAACCCAAATCGGAGAAATGTGTCTTCATAGGATACCCAAAGGAGACTGTTGGGTACACCTTCTATCACAGATCTGAAGGCAAGATTTTCGTTGCTAAATTCGGATCCTTTCTAGAGAAGGAGTTTCTCTCGAAAGAAGTGAGTGGGAGGAAAGTAGAACTTGATGAGATAACCGTATCTGTTCCCTTATTGGAAGGTAGTTCACCACAAGAAATGGTTCCTGTGACAACTACACCAATTAGTGAGGAAACTAATGATGTTGATCATGAAACTTCAGATCAAGTTACTACTGAACTACGTAGGTCAACCAGAGTAAAATACGCACCAGAGTGGTACGGTAATCCTATTCGGAAGTCATGTTACTTGACCATGGCGAACCTACAAACTATGAAGAAGCGATGGTGAGCCCAGATTCATAAAATGGCTAGAAGCCATGAAATCTGAGATGGGATCCATGTATGAAAACAAAGTATGGACTTTGGTTGACTTGCCCGATGATCGGCAAGCCATTGAGAATAAATGGATCTTTAAGAAGAAGACTGATGCTGATGGTAATGTAACTGTCTATAAAGCTCGACTTGTTGCGAAAGGTTTTCGACAAGTTCAAGGGGTTGACTACGATGAGACTTTCTCACCCGTAGCGATGCTTAAGTCTGTCCGAATCATGTTAGCAATTGCCGCATTTTATGATTATGAAATTTGGCAAATGGATGTGAAAACTGCATTCTTGAATGGATTTCTAGAAGAAGAGTTGTATATGATGCAACCAGAAGGTTTTGTTGATCCAAAAGGTGCTAAAAAGTATGCAAGCTCCAGTGATCAATTTATGGTCTGGTGCAAGCCTCTCGGAGTTGGAATAAACGCTTTGATAGTGTGATCAAAACATATGGTTTTATACACACTTTTGGAGAAGCCTGTATTTACAAGAAAGTGAGTGGGAGCTCTGTAGCATTTCTGATATTATATGTAGACGACATATTATTGATTGGAAATGATATAGAATTCTGGATAGCATAAAAGGATACTTGAATAAAAGTTTTTCAATGAAAGACCTCGGTGAAGCTGCTTACATATTGGGCATCAAGATCTATAGAGATAGATCAAGACGCTTAATTGGACTTTCACAAAGCACATACCTTGATAAAGTTTTGAAAAAGTTCAAAATGGATCAGGCAAAGAAAGGTTTCTTACCTGTATTACAAGGTGTAAGATTGAGTCAGACTCAATGCCCGACCACAACAGAAGATAGAGAGAAAATGAAAGATGTTCCCTATGCTTCAGCCATAGGCTCTATCATGTATGCAATGCTGTGTACTGCACTGACGTATGCTTAGCAAAGAAGCTTGGCAGGTGAAGGTACCAAAGTAATCCAGCGGTGGATCACTGGACAGCGGTCAAGAACATCCTGAAATACCTGAAAAGGACTAAGGATATGTTTCTCCTATATGGAGGTGACAAAGAGCTAGTCGTAAATGGTTACGTCGATGCAAGCTTTGACACTGATCGGACGATTCTAAATCGCAAACCGGATACGTGTTTTTATTAAACGGTGGAGCTGTCAGTTGGTGCAGTTCTAAACAAAGCGTCGTGGCGGGATCTACATGTGAAGCGGAGTACATAGCTGCTTCGGAAGCAGCAAATGAAGGAGTCTGAATGAAAGAGTTCATTTCCGATCTAGGTGTCATACCTAGTGCATCGGGACCAATGAAGATCTTCTGTGACAATACTGGTGCAATTGCCTTGGCAAAGGAATCCAGATTTCACAAGAGGACCAAGCATATCAAGAGACGCTTCAATTCCATTCGGGACCAAGTCCAAGTGGGAGACATAGAGATTTGCAAAATACATACGGATCTGAATGTTGCGCACTGCTGACTAAGCCTCTTCCACGAGCAAAACATGATCAGCACCAAGACTCCATGGGTGTTAGAATCATTACTTGTGTAGTCTAGATTATTGACTCTAGTGCAAGTGGGAGACTCAAGGAAATATGCCCTAGAGGCAATAATAAAGTTATTATTTATTTCCTTATATCATGATAAATGTTTATTATTCATGCTAGAATTGTATTAACCGGAAACATAATACATGTGTGAATACATAGACAAACAGATAGTCACTAGTATGCCTCTACTAGACTAGCTCATTAATCGAAGATGGTTATGTTTCCTAACCATAGACATGTGTTGTCATTTGATTAATGGGATCACATCATTAGGAGAATGATGTGATTGACATGACCCATTCCGTTAGCTTAGCACTTGATCGCTTAGTATATTGCTATTGCTTTCTTCATGACCTATACATGTTCCTGTAACTATGAGATTATGCAACTCCGTTTACGGAGGAACACTTTGGTACTACCAAACGCCACAACGAATCGGGTGATTATAAAGGAGTACTACAGGTGTCTCCAAAGGTACATGTTGGGTTGGCGATTTTCGAGATTAGGTTTTGTCACTCCGATTGTCGGAGAGGTATCTCTGGGCCCTCTCGGTAATACACATCACATAAGCCTTGCAAGCATTGCAACTAATAAGTTAGTTGTGAGATGATGTATTACAGAACGAGTAAAGAGACTTGCCGGTAACGAGATTGAACTAGGTATTGGATACCGACGATTGAATCTCGGGTAAGTAACATACCGATGACAAAGGGAACAACGTATGTCGTTATGCGGTTTGACCGATAAAGATCTTCGTAGAATATGTAGGAACCAATATGGGCATCCAGGTTCCGCTATTGGTTATTGACCGAGAATGGTTCTAGGTCATGTCTACATAGTTCTCGAACCCGTAGGGTCCGCACGCTTAACGTTTCGATGACAGTTTATTATGAGTTTATAAGTTTTGATGTACCGAAGGTTGTTCGGAGTCCCGGATGTGATCACGGACATGACGAGGAGTCTCGAAATGGTCTAGACATAAAGATTGATATATTGGAAGCCTATTTTGGACTTCGGAAGGGTTCCGGATGAAAACAGGATTTTACCAGAACACCGGGGGGTTACCGGAACCCCCCGGGGGGTCAATGGGCCTTGATGGGCCATAGGGAGAAGAGGAAGGGCCGGCCAGGGCAGGCCGCGCCCTCCCCTCTAGTCCGAATAGGACAGGAGAGGGGCGGCGCCTTCCCTCTTCCCTCCCCAATCCTAATCCAACTAGGAAAGGGGGAGTCCTACTCCGGTGGGAGTAGGACTCCTCCAGCGCCGCCTCCCTAGGGCCGGCCGCACTTCTTGCTCCTTTATATCACGAGGCGGGGGCACCCCAGACACACAAGTTGATCTACGTGATCGCTCCTTAGCCGTGTGCGGTGCCCCCCTCCACCATATTCCACTTCCGTCATATCGTCATGAGCTTAGGCGAAGCCTCGCGCCGTGAAGTCATATCGTCATGAGCTTAGGCGAAGCCCTGCGTCGGTGCAGCATCATCATCGTCACCACGCCGTCAGGTCGACGGAACTCATCCCCGGCGCTTTGCTGGATCGGAGCCCGGGGATTGTCATCGAGCTGAACGTGTGCAGAACTCGGAGGTGTCGTACGTTCGGTACTTGGATCGGTCGGATCGTGAAGACGTACGACTACATCAACCGCGTTGTTATAACGCTTCCGCTTTCGGTCTATGAGGGTACGTGGACAGATACTCTCCCCTCTCGTTGCTATGCCATCACCATGGTCTTGCGTGTGCGTAGGAAATTTTTTGAAATTACTACGTTCCCCAACACTATCGTAGTCCTTTTGATAAGTAAGAGTGTCGAACCCAACGAGGAGCAGAAGGAAATGATAAGCGGTTTTCAGCAAGGTATTCTCTGCAAGCACTGAAATTATAGGTAACAGATAGTTTTGTGATAAGATAATTTGTAACGAGCAACAAGTAACAAAAGTAAATAAAGTGCAGCAAGGTGGCCCAATCCTTTTTGTAGCAAAGGACAAGCCTGGACAAACTCTTATATAGAGAAAAGCGCTCCCGAGGACACATGGGAATTATCATCAAGCTAGTTTTCATCACGTTCATATGATTCGCGTTCGGTACTTTGATAATTTTATATGTGGGTGGACCGGTGCTTGGGTGCTGCCCTTACATGGACAAGCATCCCACTTATGATTAACCTCTATTGCAAGCATCCGCAAGTACAACAAAAGTATTAAGGTAAACCTAACCATAGCATGAAACATATGGATCCAAATCAGCCCTTACGAAGCAACGCATAAACTAGGGTTTAAGCTTCTGTCACTCTAGCAACCCATCATCTACTTATTACTTCCCAATGCCTTCCTCTAGGCCCAAATAATGGTGAAGTGTTATGTAGTCGACGTTCACATAACACCACTAGAGGATAGGCAACAATACCAAATTCACATGACTACTAATAGCGAGACTTCTCCCATGTCCTCAGGAACAAACGTAACTACTCACAAAGCATATTCATGTTCATAATCAGAGGGGTATTAATATTCATAAAGGATCTGAACATATGATATTCCACCGAATAAACCAACTAGCATCAACTACAAGGAGTAATCAACACTACTAGCAACCTACAGGTACCAATCCCGGACTTAGAGACAATAATTGGATACAAGAGATGAACTAGGGTTTGAGAGGAGATGTTGCTGCTGAAGATGTTGATGGAGATTTCCCTCTCCCGATGAGAGGAGCGTTGGTGATGACGATGGCGATGACTTCCCCCTCTCGGAGGGAAGTGTCCCCGGTAGAACAGCTCTGCCGGAGCCCTGGATTGGTTCCGCCAAGGTTCCGCCACGTGGCGGCGGAGTCTCGTCCCGAAAGCTTCCTTATGATTTTTCTTCAGACGAAAGACTTCATATACTAGAAGATGGGCATCGGAGAGCCAACAGGGGGCCCACGAGGCAGGGGGCGCGCCCCCACCCTCGTGGACAGGTGGAGGCCCCCTGACGTAGATTCTTCTTCCAATATTTTTTATTATTTCGAAAAATAACTTTCGTGGAGTTTCAGGACTTTTGGAGTTGTGCAGAATAGGTCTCTAATATTTGCTCCTTTTCCAGCCCAGAATTCCAACCGCCGGCATTCTCCCTCCTTATGTAAACCTTGTAAAATAAGAGAGAATAGGCATAAGTATTATGACATTATGTGTAATAACATCCCATAATGCAATAAATATCGATATAAAAGTATGATGCAAAATGGACGTATCAGTTATATGATCCAATTATGTTATTATTGTTGAGAGAACTTGCACTAGTGAAAGTATGAACCCTAGGCCTTGTTTCCTAGCATTTCAATACCATTTACGCTCACTTTTTTCGCTTGTTACCTTGTTGTTTTTATATTTTCAGGTTACAAAAACCTATATCTATCATCCATATTGCACTTGTATCACCATCTCTTCGCCGAACTAGTGCACCTATACAATTTACCATTGTATTGCGTGTGTTGGGGACACAAGAGACTCTTTGTTATTTGGTTGCAGGGTTGTTTGAGAGAGACCATCTTCATCCTACGCCTCCCACGGATTGATAAACCTTAGGTCATCCACTTGAGGGAAATTTGCTACTGTCCTACAAACCTCTACACTTGGAGGCCCAACAACGTCTACAAGAAGAAGGTTGCGTAGTAGACATCAGATATGCATAGGCCTTTAATGTGGGCTGCGACGAGGAAGCAATAGATACTCTAAGAGCAATAGGAATGGGAACATGGAGGAAATATTGAGCTAGACATCCACACCTCTGGAACTGGGGCTCGATTTTTCTCAGTGGTTCCCGATGCCCCCTTCAGATCAGTAGGGTGCTCCTTCCTCTCTCGCTTAGTTTACCACACACAAATATCTTAGTGATCAAATTAGGTTATGAGGTTGCCAGAGTGAGTTAGGAAAAGGAAGAAATGGGTATCTAAGAGCAGTGGCATTGGAACATGGAGCAATACCCATAGTCTTGTTCCCTATATATTCCGGGGTCAAGATTTGTTATGGGGTTTTCACAGTGCCTCACATGCATATTGTTCTGATGTGCTCCCTCCTCTTTCTTTTAGCTTGCATAACTATTTAAGCAAATGTTATACAAATAAATGATGAGGAAATAAAGGCGAATAAGGAAGAGGATGAAAATGAGCACCTAAGAACATTGGGCATGGGAACATAAAGGAAAGCTAGACCAGTGATACCTTCAACAATTGGGTGACAATATCTATTTTCTGAGTTTTTCCAATGCCTTTCATGCCTACTCTTCTTAGGCCTTCGTGTTGGGGAACGTAGTAATTTCAAAAAATTTCCTACGATCACACAAGACCATGGTGATGGCATAGCAACGAGAGGGAAGAGTGTCCGTCCACGCACTCGTGAGACCGAAAGCGGAAGCGTTATAACAACGCTGTTGATGTAGTCGTGCGTCTTCACGATCCGACCGATCCAAGCACCGAACGACGGCACCTCCGAGTTCTGCACACGTTCAGCTCGATGGCGATCCCGGACTCCGATCCAGCAAAGTGTCGGGATGAGTTCCGTCAAGACGACGGCGTGATGAGCGATGTTGATGCTCCACCGACGCAGGGCTTCGCCTAAGCTCATGACGATATGACTTCTCCGGCGCAGGGCTTCGCCTAAGCTCATGACGATATGACCGAAGTGGAATATGGTGGAAGGGGCACCGCACGGCTAAGGAAAGATCCGTAGATCAACTTGTGTCTTGGGGTGCCCCTTGCCCCGTATATAAAGGATCAAGGGAGGTGGCGGCCTAGGAGGAGGCGCACCAGGGGAGTCCTACTCCCACCGGGAGTAGGGACTCCTCCTTTCCTTGTTGGAGTAGGAGAGAAGGAAAGAGGAGGAGAGGGAGAAGGAAAAGGGGCTGCTCCCTTGTCCAATTCGGACCAGAAGGGGCGCAGGCCTCTTTCCTTTGGCCTCTCTTCTCTATTCCCGTATGGCCCAATAAGGCCCATATACTCCCGGCGAATTCCCGTAACTCTTCGGTACTCGAAAAATACCCGAATGACTCGGAACCTTTCCGAACTCCGAATATAGTCGTCCAATATATCGATCTTTACGTCTCGACCATTTCGAGACTCCTCGTCATGTCCCCGATCTCATCTGGGACTCCGAACTCCTTCGGTACATCAAAACTCATAAACTCATAATATAATTGTCATCGAAACCTTAAGCGTGCGGACCCTACGGGTTCGAGAACTATGTAGACATGACCTAGAACTATTCTCGGTCAATAACCAATAGCGGGACCTGGATGCCCATATTGGCTCCTACATATTCTACGAAGATCTTTATCGGTCAAACCGCATAACGACATACGTTGTTCCCTTTGTCATCGGTATGTTACTTACCCGAGATTCGATCGTCGGTATCCAATACCTAGTTCAATCTCGTTATCGGCAAGTCTCTTTACTCGTAACGTAATGCATCATTCCGTAACTAACTCATTAGCTACATTGCTTGCAAGGCTTATAGTGATGTGCATTACCGAGAGGGCTCAGAGATACCTCTCCGAGCAATCGGAGTGACAAAACCTAATCTCAAATACGCCAACCCAACATGTACCTTTGGAGACACCTGTAGTACTCCTTTATAATCACCCGATTACGTTGTGGACGTTTGGTAGCACCAAAGTGTTCCTCCGGTAAACGGGAGTTGCATAATCTCATAGTTACAGGAACATGTATAAGTCATGAAGAAAGCAATAGCAACATACTAAGCGATCAAGTGCTAGGCTAACGGAATGGGTCATGTCAATCACATCATTCTCCTAATGATGTGATCCCGTTAATCAAATGACAACTCATGTCTATGGCTAGGAAACTTAACCATCTTTGATTCAACGAGCTAGTCAAGTAGAGGCATACTAGTGACACTGTGTTTGTATATGTATTCACACATGTATTATGTTTCCAGTTAATACAATTCTAGCATGAATAATAAACATTTATCATGATATAAGGAAATAAATAATAACTTTATTATTGCCTCTAGGGCATATTTCCTTCAGTCTCCCACTTGCACTAGAGTCAATAATCTAGTTCACATCGCCATGTGATTCAACACTAATATTCACATTTGTATGTGATTAACACCCATAGTTCACATCGTCATGTGACCAACACCCAAAGGGTTTACTAGAGTCAATAATCTAGTTCACATCGCTATGTGATCAACACCCAAAGAGTACTAAGGGATGATCATGTTTTGCTCGTGAGAGAAGCTTAGTCAACGGGTCTGTCACATTCAGAGCCGTATGTATTTTGCAAATATTCTATGTCTACAATGCTCTGCACGGGGCTACTCTAGCTAATTGCTCCCACTTACAATATGTATCCAGATTGAGATTTAGAGTCATCTGGATCAGTGTAAAAAGCTTGCATCGATGTAACTCTTTATGACGGGCTCTTTTATCACCTCCATAATCGAGAAATATTTCCTTAGTCTTCACTAAGGATGTTCTTGACCAATGTCCAGTGATCTACTTCCAGATCACTATTGTACTCCCTTGCCAAATTCAGAGCAAGGTATACAATAGGTCTGGTACATAACATAGCATACTTTATAGAACCTATGGTTGAGGCATAGGGAATGACTTTCATTCTCTTTCTATCTTCTGCCGTGGTCGGGCTTTGAGTCTTACTCAATTTCACACCTTTGTAACACAGGCAAGAACTTTTCTTTGACTGTTCCATTTTGAACTTCTTCAAAATCTTGACAAGGTATGTACTTATTGAAAAACTTATCAAGCGATTTTGATCTATCTCAATAGATCTTGATGCTCAATTTGTACGCAGCTTCACCGAGGTCCTTCTTTGAAAAACTCCTTTCAAATACTCCTTTATGCTTTGCAGAATAATTCTACATTATTTCCGATCAACAATATGTCATTCACATATACTTATCAGAAATGTTGTAGTGCTCCCACTCACTTTCTTGTAAATACAGGCTTCTCAAAAAGTCTGTATAAAACCATATGCTTTGATCACACTATCAAAGCGTTTATTCCAACTCCGAGATGCTTGCACCAGTCCATAGATGGATCGCTGGAGCTTGCACATTTTATTAGCTCCTTTAGGATTGACAAAACCTTCTGGTTGCATCATATACAACTCTTCTTTAATAAATCCATTAAAGAATGTAGTTTTGACATCTATTTGCCAGATTTCATAAAATGTGGCAATTGCTAACATGATTCGGACAGACTTTAAGCATCGCTACAGTTGAGGAAATCTCATTGTAGTCAACACTTTGAATTTGTCGAAAAACTTTTTTTCGACAAGTCGAGCTTTGTAGATAGTAACACTACTATCAGCATCTGTCTTCCTCTTGAAGATCCATTTATTTAACTTGACTTGCTGATCATCGAGCAAGTCAACTAAAGTCCACACTTTGTTCTCATATATGGATCCTATCTCAGATTTTATGGCCTCAAGCCATTTCATGGAATCTGGGCTCATCATCGCTTCCTCATAGTTCGTAGGTTCATCATGGTCTAGTAACATGACTTCGAACATGATTACCGTACCACTGCAGTGCGGATTTTACTCTGGAAGACCCACGAGGTTTGGTAGTAACTTGATCTGAAGTTTCATGATCATCATCATTAACTTCCTCACTAATTGGTGTAGGAATCACTGGAACTGATTTCTGTGATGAACTACTTTCCAATAAGGGAGAAGGTACAATTACCTCATCAAGTTCTACTTTCCTCCCACTCACTTCTTTCGAGAGAAACTTCTTCTCTAGAAAGGATCCATCTTAGCAACGAAAAACTTGCCTTCGGATCTGTGATAGAAGGTGTACCCAATAGTTACCTTTGGGTATTCTATGAAGACGCACTTCTCGATTTGGGTTCGAGCTTATCGGTGAAAACTATTTCACATAAGCATCACAACTCCAAACTTTTAAGAAACGACAGCTTAGGTTTACTGTTAAACCATAGTTCATACGGTGTCGTCTCAACGGATTTAGATGGTGCCCTATTAAACGTGAATGCAGTTGTCTCTAATGCATAACCCCAAAACGATATTGGTAAATCGGTAAGAGACATCATTGATCGCACCATATCAAAATAAAGTACGGTTACGACGTTCGGACACACCATAACGTTGTGGTGTTCCAGGTGGCGTGAGCTGTGAAACTATTCCACTTTGTTTTAATTGAAGACCAAACTCGCAACTCAAATATTCATCTCCACAATCAGGTCGCAGAAACTTTATTTTCTTGTTACGATGATTTTCTACTTCACTCTGAAATTCTTTGAACTTTTCAACTATTTCAGACTTATGTTTCATCAAGAAGATATACGCATATCTGCTCAAATCATCTGTGAAGGTCAGAAAATAATGATACTTGCCACGAGCATCAACACTCATTGAATCGCATACATCGGTATGTATTATTTCCAATAAGTCAGTAGCTTGTTCCATTGTTCCGGAGAACGGAGTTTTAGTCATCTTGCCCAAAAGGCACGGTTCGCAAGCATCAAATGATTCATAATCAAGTGATTCCAAAAGTCCATCGGCATGGATTTTTCTTCATGTGCTTTACACCAATATGACCTAAACGGCGGTGCCACAAAATAGTTTGCACTATCATTATTAACTTTGCATCTTTTTGGTTTCAATATTATGAATATGTGTATCACTATGATCGAGATCCAATGAACCATTTTCATTGGGTGTGTAACCATATAAGGTTTTATTCATGTAAACAGTAACAACAATTTATTCTCTTACTTAAATGAATAACCGTATTGCAATAAACATGATCAAATCATATTTATGCTCAACACCAAATAACACTTATTTAGGTTCCACACTAATCTCGAAAATATAGGGAGTGTGTTATGATGATCATATAAATCTTGGAACTATTTCCAACACTCATCGTCACTTCCCCTTCAACTAGTTTCTGTTCATTCTGTAACTCCTGTTTTCAAGTTACTAATCTTAGCAACCGAACAAGTATCAAATACTCAGGGGCTACTATAAACACTAATAAAGCACACATCAATAACCTGTATATCAAATATACTCTTGTTCACTTTGCCATCCTTCTTATCCACCAAATGTTCAGGGCATTTCCGCTTCCAGTGACCATTTCCTTTGCAGTAGAAGTACTTAGTTTCAGGCTTTGGTCCAGCTTTGGGCTTCTTCGCGGGAGTGACAACTTGTTTGCCATTCTACTTGAAGTTTCCCTTTCTTTCCCTTTGCCCTTTTCTTGAAACTAGTGGTCTTGTCAATCATCAACACTTGATGCACTTTCTTGATTTCTACCTTCGTCGATTTCAACATCACGAAGAGCTCGGAATCTTTTCGTCATCCCTTGCATACTATAGTTCATCACGAAGTTCTAGCAACTTAGTGATGGTGACTAGAGAATTCTGTCAATCACTATCTTATACGGAAGATTAACTCCCACTTGATTCAAGCGATTGAAGTACCGGACAATCTGAGAACATGCTCACTAGTTGAGCGATTCCCTTCCATCTTTTAGCTATAGAACTTGTTGGAGACTTCATATCTCTCAACTCGGGTATTTGCTTGAAATATTAACTTCAATTCCTGGAACATCTCATATGGTCCATGACGTTCAAAACGCCTTTGAAGTCCCGATTCTAAGCCGTTAAGTATGGTGCACTAAACTATCAAGTAGTCATCATATTGAGCTAGCCAAACGCTCATAACGTCTGCATTTGCTCCTGCAATAGGCCTGTCACCTAGCGGTGCATTAAGGACATAATTCTTACGTGCAGCAATGAGGATAAACCTCAGATCACGGATCCAATCCGCATCATTGCTACTAACATTTTCAATACAATTTTCTCTAGGAACACATATAAAAACATAGGGAAGCAACAACGCGAGCTATTGATCTACAACATAATTTGCAAAATACTACCAGGACTAAGTTCATGATAAATTAAAGTTCAATTAATCATATTACTTAAGAACTCCCACTTAGATAGACATCTCTCTAGTCATCTAAGTGATCACGTGATCCAAATCAACTAAACCATGTCCGATCATCACGTGAGATGGAGTAGTTTCAATGGTGAACATCACTATGTTGATCATATCTACTATATGATTCACGCCGACCTTTCGGTCTCCGTGTTCCGAGGCCATATCTGTTATATGCTAGGCTCGTCAAGTTTAACCTGAGTATTCCGCGTGCGAACTGTTTTGCACCCGTTGTATTTGAACGTAGAGCCTATCACACCCGATCATCACGTGGTGTCTCAAAGACGAAGAACTTTCGCAACGGTGCATACTCGGGAGAACACTTCTTGATAATTTTTAGTGAGAGATCATCTTATAATGCTACCGTCAATCAAAGCAAGATAAGATGCATAAAGGATAAACATCACATGCAATCAATATAAGTGATATGATATGGTCATCATCATCTTGTGCTTGTGATCTCCATCTCCGAAGCACCGTCATGATCACCATCGTCGCCGGCGCGACACCTTGATCTCCATCGTAGCATCGTTGTCGTCTCGCCAATCTTATGCTTCCACGACTATCGCTACCGTTTAGTGATAAAGTAAAGCATTACATCGCGATTGCATTGCATACAATAAAGCGACAACCATATGGCTCCTGCCAGTTGCCGATAACTCGGTTACAAAACATGATCATCTCATACAATAAAATATAGCATCACGTCTTGACCATATCACATCACAACATGCCCTGCAAAACAAGTTAGACGCCCTCTACTTTGTTGTTGCAAGTTCTACGTGGCTGCTACGGGCTGAGCAAGAACCGTTCTTACCTACGCATCAAAACCACAACGATACTTCGTCAAATAGACTCCGTTTAACCTTCTCAAGGACCGGCGTAGCACACTCAGTTCAACTAAAGTTGGAGAGACAGTCTTCCGCAAGCCATCTATGTGCAGAGCACGCCGAGGGAACCGGTCTCGGCGTAAGCGTCTGGCGTAAGGTTGGTCCGGATCGTCTCGTCCAACAATACCGCTGAACCAAAGTATGACATGCTGGTAGGCAGTATGACTTGTATCGTCCACAACTCACTTGTGTTCTACTCGTGCATATGACATCAACGCATAAAAACCAGGCTCTGATACCACTGTTGGGGAACGTAGTAATTTCAAAAATTTTCCTACGATCACGCAAGACCATGGTGATGGCATAGCAACGAGAGGGGAGAGTGTTCGTCCACGTACTCGTGAGACCGAAAGCGGAAGCGTTATAACAACGCGGTTGATGTAGTCGTGCGTCTTCACGATCCGACCGATCCAAGCACCGAACGACGGCACCTCCGAGTTCTGCACACGTTCAGCTCGATGGCGATCCCGGACTCCGATCCAGCAAAGTGTCGGGGATGAGTTCCACAAGACGACGGGCGTGATGGCGATGTTGATGCTCCACCGACGCAGGGCTTCGCCTAAGCTCGCGACGATATGACTTCTCCGGCGCAGGGCTTCGCCTAAGCTCATGACGATATGACCGAAGTGGAATATGGTGGAAGGGGGCACCGCACACGGCTAAGGAAAGATCCGTAGATCAACTTGTGTCTTGGGGTGCCCCCTTGCCCCCGTATATAAAGGATCAAGGGAGGGGGTGGCCGGCCTAGGAGGAGGCGCACCAAGGGGGGAGTCCTACTCCCACCGGGAGTAGGACTCCTCCTTTCCTTGTTGGAGTAGGAGAGAAGGAAAGAGGAGGAGAGGGAGAAGGAAAGGGGCTGCTCCCTTGTCCAATTCGGACCAGAAGGGGCGCAGGCCTCTTTCCTTTGGCCTCTCTTCTCTATTCCCGTATGGCCCAATAAGGCCCATATACTCCCGGCGAATTCCCGTAACTCTTCGGTACTCCGAAAAATACCCGAATGACTCGGAACCTTTCCGAACTCCGAATATAGTCGTCCAATATATCGATCTTTACGTCTCGACCATTTCGAGACTCCTCGTCATGTCCCCGATCTCATGTGGGACTCCGAACTCCTTCGGTACATCAAAACTCATAAACTCATAATATAATTGTCATCGAAACCTTAAGCGTGCGGACCCTACGGGTTCGAGAACTATGTAGACATGACCTAGAACTATTCTCGGTCAATAACCAATAGCGGGACCTGGATGCCCATATTGGCTCCTACATATTCTACGAAGATCTTTATCGGTCAAACCGCATAACGACATACGTTGTTCCCTTTGTCATCGGTATGTTACTTACCCGAGATTCGATCGTCGGTATCCAATACCTAGTTCAATCTCGTTACCGGCAAGTCTCTTTACTCGTAACGTAATGCATCATTCCGTAACTAACTCATTAGCTACATTGCTTGCAAGGCTTATAGTGATGTGCATTACCGAGAGGGCCCAGAGATACCTCTCCGACAATCGGAGTGACAAAACCTAATCTCGAAATACGCCAACCCAACATGTACCTTTGGAGACACCTGTAGTACTCCTTTATAATCACCCAGTTACGTTGTGACGTTTGGTAGCACCCAAAGTGTTCCTCCGGTAAACGGGAGTTGCATAATCTCATAGTTACACGAACATGTATAAGTCATGAAGAAAGCAATAGCAACATACTAAACGATCAAGTGCTAGGCTAACGGAATGGGTCATGTCAATCACATCATTCTCCTAATGATGTGATCCCGTTAATCAAATGACAACTCATGTCTATGGCTAGGAAACTTAACCATCTTTGATTCAACGAGCTAGTCAAGTAGAGGCATACTAGTGACACTGTGTTTGTATATGTATTCACACATGTATTATGTTTCTAGTTAATACAATTCTAGCATGAATAATAAACATTTATCATGATATAAGGAAATAAATAATAACTTTATTATTGCCTCTAGGGCATATTTCCTTCACTTCGTCCCTCTTTCTTGACTTGCCAAAAAAAATCATTAACCAAGTCTAAACGTACATCTTAGTTCCTTCATGGTTTCGTATATTATGATTGGTCCCACCGTGTCAAATGCAATGGAAAGCTCCTATTGAACCAAGTAAGATGATGGTTACCGTGACAAAGGCTGAAGTACAATGATTTAACTTGATTTAACCTAAGAACTACTAAGCACATACATGAACAATCTATGCCACGCGGATTCACCAACAAATCATGTCGTCTGTAGGTTCCCCATCTCCATGAATAGAAAGTACAACTATTTTTTTGGTATTTCGTATAACATATCCATAACTAAAGATATAAAACACTTCAGAACAAAAATTAAACTCTACTTAGAGATAAAGTAAACAAGCACACATGAGAATATTCACTCCATGCTATTGCTCCCCGACAACGGCGCCAGAAAAAGGTCTTGACAACCCACAAGTATAGGGGATCATTTATAGCCTATTTCGATAAGTAAGAGTGTCAAACCCAACGAGGAGCTAAAGGTAGAATTAATATTATATCAAGTTTCATCGACCACCGATACAACTCTACGCACACCAACGTTTGCTTTACCTAGAACAAGAATTAAACTAGTTTGTGAGAATAAAACTAGAAGTGCTTTGAGAATAATAGAAGTTAATTGTTTTAGTAGAGAGCTTTTGTAGAACAATGAGAAAGATTGTCACTAGGTCATTGAATATGACACGTGTGATAATTATCATATGCATGAGATATTTTCCTTACTTGGATTACATGCACTTATGATTGGAACTCTAGGAAGCATCCACAACTATTAAAGATCATTAAGGTTAAACCCAGCCATAGCCTTAAGTGTAAAGTCCTCTTTAATCCCATACGCAACAACACACTTACCCCGGTTTGTGTTTCTGTCGCTCACACAACCCTCACAGTAAGCAAATCATGAACATATTGCAACACCCTACAGCGGGAATCCCACACACTTGCGTAACACGGCGGTCATCCTAGGATAGCACCATAATAACATACAACTCATATCAATCACAGCATACCACAATTAACTCGTAGGACAAAATGAATCTACTCAAACATCATAGGATGGAAACACATCATTGGATAATAATATGTAGCATAAACCACCATGTTCAAGTAGATATTACATTGGGTCGAGAGAGGTTACTCCGCCGCATAGAGGGGGAGAGAGAGAGTTGGTGATGAAGTTCAGTGGAGTTGTTGATGTAGATCACCGTCATGATGGGGGGAGAGAGCCCCATCCTTCTTCTCTTCCTTAGCCTTCCCTCTAGATGGTAGAAGGATTTCCTCCTCCGGTCCTTGGCCTCCCCAGCCCTCGAGGGGCGGGAGCCCCTCTAGATTGGATCTCTCTCTCTCTCTCTCTCTCTCTCTCTCTCTCTCTCTCTCTCTCTCTACATGAAACGGGTAATTTGCCGTCTGTGGATCACAGACGGCAAAGACCTAATTCCAGACGGCAAAGACATTGCCGTCAGGAAGCAGACGACAAAGATAAATCAGCAAAGAATACTTTGCCGTCTGCTGTTTGTCGGGATGACGGCAAAGAGTTTTCCGTCTGTCAATATGGTTTGCCGTCAGCAGACTAGCTAGACGGCAAAATATGCCAACAGACGGAGCGGTCGCGTTGACGGACGGCGTCAAGTACTTTGCCGTCAGTTACGCTATGTCTTTGCTGTCTTCCTTGTATGCCCAGACGGCAAAGCAAAGATTTTTTTAATAAAAAAATATATCTAATTTGTACACAATATCCATACACAATGCACATGTGGACTGAAGAAATGTACGCGGTGAAGGAAACATACGAACAAGGAACTGCTTAAGTGCTTATACATATGCGATGGTTACACTTTACATGAAGGACCTCCACATAGAAAAACAATAAATGAGTCCTTCTTTCTTGCAAGAAGAACCTTACAAAAATTGTAAAAAAGCAATTGAGTCTTCGTCTTCTCCTGGGCAAGGCAGGGCCGGCGGTGTGGCTGGGGTGCGGCAGTGCTGACATGGTGAGGCAGGGAGGTCCGGCGGGGCCACGGGCATCAGATCCGGCGATGGCTGCTCGACCTCGACCGGATCTGCAGGGTCGTGCGCGACATCAGGAGCCCGGGCGGCGGCGGCGTGAAGGACCTCCATGGCCAGCTCCTGCGGAAGAGAGAACTTCGTGTGAGAGGGAAATAAATGATGAAAGGGAGAAGAGCTCGGGCCGCGGTGTATGGTGGCCGGCCGGTGGGAGTCCGTGGTCGATGGGCGGTGGACGCTTCTGGTGGAGGTGGCGACGGGAGGCCGGCGCGGCGGAGGCAAGGAGACGGGCCGACCGGCGCTGGGCGACGGGGCACACGGCCGGCAAAGTGGAGGCGATGGGCGACAGGCCGGCGCGCCGGAGGCGACTGGAGGCGGGGCCGACCGCGCTGGAGGAGCACCGGGCCGGCACAACGGAGTTGATGGGCGATGGAGGGGGCCGGCTGGACCGGAGGCGACTGGAGACGGGGCCGTCCACGCCGGTGGCGAGTAGAGGCGGGGCCGCTGCCTCCCTGCTCGCCAGCGCCGGCCATGGATGTGTGTTGGATGTGTTGTGTGGTGTGTAGTGTGCGTGGGGGCAAATTTGACAAATTTGACCTCGGGACGAAATCATTTCACGGAATGAACTGCCCGTGAAACTATTTCACACCCATGACCTTTTTGTGTAGCGCCCGCCACGACGGCGCCACACCCTACGGTGCAGCGCCTAGCTCGGGGGCGTTGCACGCCTGTCCACCGTGGCAGCCCCTGGGCCCACACCCAGCAGTGCAACGCCTCCGAGCTAGGTGCTGCACCGTAGGGTGTGGCGCCTAGCCCTCGGGCGCTGCACTGTGACTTACATCCAGCAGCGGCGGCCCTCTACACCCCCCCCCCCCCCAATGCCACCGATTCAGAACCAGAAGAAGCGCGGCGGCCCTCTCCTCTCCCCTCTCAATCCCTCTCCCAAATCCTTCAGATCGTGATTTGGCCCGTGGATTCCTTCACCAATCTATCCTAGAAGGTACTTTTCTCCGATCCCTTCTTTCTATCCATAGAATGTATGCTATTTCGAGATTTGAGGAACCTTTGTTTGAATCTTGCATGTATTAGATTTGGGGAACTTTTGTTTGAATCTTGCATGTATTAGATTTGGGGAACCCTTGTTAGATTAGAATGTGGTTTGGATACATAGGTTGACATGTTATTTATATAGTTTGGATACATAGGTTGACATTTTATTTATATGGAAAAGATATTTGTATAGAATCTTGCATGAAGTAGGCTTAGTTTAGTTTATTGAAATCACATTTGTATTGGCAAGGATGGTTTGGATACATATGCTTTGAAATTTGCATGTAGTAGCCATACTTTAGTTTTTTTGTATTCAAAAGATAATCGTGTTGACAAGAAAGCTTTCTTGCAAATTGTTAGGATGGTTTGGCTTCTCAATGATCATTGGGACCTACAACACGATTAAATGCGCTATGGCGGTGAAGTAGCGGGTAATAATGAAAGTTGCCAGTGTTATGAATTTCATGTTTTTTTTCAAACACATACCCCCCATATGTAATGATTTGTTTGTTTGCTTGTAGGAGCTTTCACCACTGAAGCTTCGGTCTCACGGGGTCAACCTTGGGTGGATGCGCTATGATGAGCGGTACACGCCGTATGTTAGGGAGACAGGACTTCTCCCTTTCATTCAGTTGGCCAGCCGGTCGACGCCACCCAACAATGCTCCAGCACTCACCGCGCTTATTGATCATTGGAGGACGGAGACACACAGTTTCCATCTTCGGACCGGGGAGATGACCGTGACGCTCCAGGATATAGCTATGATCACCGTTCTTCCTATCGATGGGAATCCTCTATGTATGAGCATCGATTCTGATGGGTGGCGCGAGCAAATGCTTGCCCTTATCGGTATGGTTCCTCCGGAGCCTCGGGAACCAAGTAGAAGGCAAGAAGAAGGAAAGAGTCGCAGCCGGTGCTACTTTCACGTGGATTGTATCGAACTTCAGTATTTGCCCTGAGGATGCTAATGAGGACACGGTGAAGACATATGCTCGTGTCTACATGTGGTACGTGATATCCAGGACAATGTTTGTTGATGGCACAGGCAAGAATGCTCCATGGATGTGGTTCAAGGCGTTGAACGTCTTCGATAGCAAATGGAGTTGGGGTTCGGCGACACTGGCTTACTTGTATAGACAGGTATGAAGTTGTTTTTGTTTCACTTCATTGGTACATTATGAATGCGATCTTGCTGTTAATTCAACCATGTTCTCTTTTATGTGCAGTTGAATGAAGCTTTGTTGTAGGCTATCTGGAGGTATTGGTGGTTGTTTGCTCGCACTTTCCATATGGAGCTGGGAGGCGTTTGCGGTTGGACGATCGAAGACCGTGAAGTACGAGGATTGGGACGACAAAGACGACCACTCTCGGCTCCCCACTTGGGCTTACAAGTGGGATATGTTAAATGAGATGACGGATGATCCCTCGGTCATGTACAAGCTGTACAGGAGTGAGCTGGACACGATCACGCCTGAGCAGGTGAATCGACATTGCATAAGTGATTATCATGCTTCCATCGTAACTCGATATCAATTTTGCATTCTATCCCATTTTGTAGGTTGTATGGGAACCGTATGGAAAAGGAGAGAGTTTTGGGAACCCTATAGAGTTCAGGCTGAATCTGATGTGCACTAGGGATAGGGATCTCTGGCATATGCGGTGTCCACTCATATGCAACTGGGCGGTTGAGCTTCACCTGCCACATCGGGTGTACCGTCAGTTTGTTTTGTTCCAGTCACACCCACCGGAGTGGGAGGACACGGACATAGTGCTACACGCGTAAGATATAATCAACCTTGAGCAATTAGCAGCTTCTCGGCGGTTTCGATGATGCTAATATTATGTTTCTAACTTGCAGGTTGGATAGGAAAAAGCAGCGGAAGATCAAGGATTGGGCCAAGCATCACAACAAGTATGTCATACAGTTCGCGCTTGTGGAGCAAGCGCTGGTCGAAAACGAGCCAACCGTGAGCACTGCCCGATCGCGTTCAACAACTATCTCACATGGTTTCTTCGAAGCACCCGTGTGGAGGTATGCAAGCCGGCGTATGCTGAGGAGATTTTGGAAGAACCCACCGTCTTTGATGAGGTAGCCCAGCACCAGTACAACGCATTAGTCAGGAAAGGCAACTCAGTGATCCCTTCAGCTCCAATGATGAACTTTGTGGTATTTTTCCTTTTTGCTTTTCCATTCGCACTATTCACATCTTCACTTGCCTAACACATTAATACCGTTTCTGTTCATAGCGTGCCCAGATCAAGAAAGCAGCTGGTGAGACCGACACTATTCTGGAAACAACCCCGGCTGGCAAAAGCGATGGGGAAGGTGAACTTTGAGCATTCATTAAGGTTCGCATCTCCTTCAAACTAGCACTTAACATGTGTTGCTATGTTCGATGTCTCATTCACTTGTTCATGCTGCAGCGCCAGGGCCAAAAGTTAAGGCGGCTATCAAACCTTTTCGGTTGTCGTGACCCCAAGTATGTATCACCAGAACGTTCTAGGTCGGCGACACCATCAGATCCAACTTCTGGCCATGCTGATCCTTTGGAGGATGAGGATGTGGGTGTGGTCACCCAAGAGGTATGGCCTGAGGATATATATCGAATTGTTGATGCATTGCTAACTATATCCTCACACACGGTCTTTCCATATCTTTTGTGGATGCATAGGTGTGACGCCCGGATAATTAAGCCACAGTAACCCTCCGCTAATGATGCCACGTCACCTCGATTACTGTTGCTAATCTCGCGTTAGTTTGAAACCGATTCGCATTCAAATTCAAAATCAAGCGAACAATAAAAGATTTCAAATATTAAAACTAAAATGTTCGGAGTGAGCCAAATAATTCATAAGTAATGTTGGTGGATAAACCAAGTCTTTAAAAAAAAGTTTAAATACACTTAACTAAATAAAACGGTAACTAAGACAATTATTTGAATGCCTTTTAAATTAATAAACAAATTTTTACACTAGTTTATTAGTCACCAAACTTTTAAGGCAGTGGATTATTCGGAGACATTTATTTAGGAGCTATTATCATATTTATAAAACTAAAGAAACTAAAAGTAAAATAAGATAGAATAAAAGAAAATAGGAAAAAGAAAAGAAAACCAAACACAAACAGAAATCTAACAAAAAAAAGGGAAAGGCCCCCCTCCACTGGGCCGAATGGCCCAGCTGGCCGGGCCAGTCGCCCACAGCCTATATGGCCTCCCCACCACCGAACCCTAACCCCCACCACGCACTCCCTCTCCCACTTGCCTCTCCCCCACTCCCCGATCCAGATCGGGATCAGGCGACCACTCCCTGCCCCGTTGACTCCTCGCCCTCCTCTCCCTTGCGCGACGCCCGCCGGAAACCGCGGCCACACCTCGCGCCGACCGCGCCACCGACTGGATCGCCACCCCGCCGTCGACTGGAGCTCCTCCACCTCGCCGCCGCCCGTCATCGTCCCGCCTGGACCCCACCATTCGCCGGACTCCCTCGCCGGATCTCGACCTCGCCGTCGCCCGAGGCCGATTTGCCGGACCTTCTCCTCTCCGTCAACGCCGTCGTCCCCGACCCCCTCCTCGACCCCCGTTGCCCCGTCCCTACAAATTGCGGTGAGGCCATGACCTCCGCCCTTCCCCTTCCCTTGTCCTCGTGCCGGCCGCGCCCCCTGTTTGCTCGGCGCCAGATTACCGCCCTCACTGCATCCAGCGCCCAGCGCCGCCCGTGCGCTTCAGCGCGCCCGACTCCCGCCTCTGCTACCTCCGGCCGCCTCCGGCGCCCTTCGTTCGCCCTGCCCGCTTGCAGTTCCATGATGGCTGCCGCCACTACCCGTGCTAGCCGCTTCACGGCCACATCCCTCCACCCGCTGCCTGTTCGGCCAGTGGCCATGACCTCGGCGCCGGGCTCGCACCGGCTCCCCGGTGCTCGGGCATGCTACGACCTGCACAGGCGCCACACCCGCTTCGCCGCACCCACACTGTTGGCCCGACCGCAATGGCCTCTGTACCCTTGACCCGGAAGGGCCCGGCCCCGAACGTTTAATAAAAAAAGAATTAAAAAATATAATAAAGATAAAAATAAAATAAATAAATAGATAATAATAATTAAATTAGTTAACTAATTAACGAATTAATTAAGTTAATTAATGACAATTAGATTAACCTAATTAACTGTTAGTTAATTAATCAAACAATGACAGTGGGGCCCACCCTCTAATTAATTATGATTAGTTTAATTAATCTGCTAATTAAAATGTGACACTGATCAGTGGGACCCACTGGCCAGGTTGACCAGTCAACTCTGTTGACTGCTGATGTCAGCATGACATCATGCTGATGCCATTTATTCATTTTCGAATTAATTAAATTCCAGAAATTAATAAAATCTTTAGAAAATCATATCTTTTAATCCGTAACTCGGATTAAAATACTTTATACATGAAAGTTTCTCAGAACGACGAGACGAATTCGGGTACGCAGCCTGTTCGTCCGCCACGCGTCCCTAGCATAGTTAACCTGCAACATTTCACCTCCGGTTCATCTGTCCGAAAACACGGAACACCGGGGATACTTTCCCGGATGTTTTCCCCCTTCACCGGTATCACCTCATACCGCGTTTGAACACGTCTAGCTCTGCTTGTTGTCCTGTTATGCACTTGCTTGCTATGTATTTATTGTTTCTTCCCCCTCTTCTTCCGCTTAGACACCGAGACCGACGCCGCTGCTGCATGCGACTCACGGAGTTGACGACCCCTCCTTCTTGTCTGAACAACCAGGCAAGCCCCCCCTTTGATCACCAGATATCGCCTACTCTTCTCTATACACTAGTAGAAAACAGGGCTTTCGTCCAGGCCAGTTTAGCCCATTAGTCCCGGTTCAATCCAGAACCGGGACTAATGTGAGCATTTATCCCGGTTCGTGCGGCTAAGGCATTAGTCGCGGTTCACCTGTGCCCTTTAGTCCCGGTTTGTGCCTCAAACCGGGACTAAAAGGCGATACCCATTAGTCGGTTCATGCCTCAAACCGGGACTAAAGAGTAGACCTTTAGTACCGGTTTGAGGCACGAACCGAGACTAATGGGGTTGAGACCTCTAGTCCCGGTTCGTGCCACAAACCGGTACTAAAGGTCCCATTTTCAAACTCTACCCCCCCCCCCTTGTGGATCGCCTTTTCAATTTAAAAAAAATAAAAGAAAATGATGGAAATGTCAAAAAAAATAAAAGAAAAGAAGTTTCCCATGTGATATGTGGTCTAGTTGTTGGGAAAATTTGCAAATGTGAATTTCGACTTTATTTGCATAATCTCTCTGGAATTTGTAAATATGGGCATAATTTCTGCATACTAACTCGGATGAAAAAGTTTTTTATATGAAAAATCATCTACTCGAAAAGTTACATCCAAATTTAATGGGGGGAACCCCGTTAAACATTTTCAAAATCCTCAAAAACCTAACAGAAAAAAAGTTACGGGGCTTTTAATATCTAGAGTGGAAAAATCGAAAAAATTTCAAACTGTGGTCAAACAATGGTCAAACCATGGTCAAACTAATTATTCTAGAATATTAGTGTTACTAAATAATTTGTTCAGTTATTTTGAATTTTGGTCAAATCTGGTCAAACTGTGGTCAAACTATGGTCAAACCATGGTCAAACCATGGTCAAACTAATTATTCTAGAATATTAGTGTTACTAAATAATTTGTTCAGTTATTTTGAATTTTGGTCAAATCTGGTCAAACTATGGTCAAACCATGGTCAAACCATGGTCAAACTAATTATTCAAAATAACTATTGTTTTCTAAATAATTATTGTTTTTGAAAACAATAGTTTGAAACTCAAACAGTGAAATGTGTCAATTCATGCTCAAGCAAAATTCACGAGGGTTGATAGGATTGACATCTTACTATTGTCAGAAAACAACAAGTGCAGACTTGGAAACGAGGGAGAATAGAACCGGAAGTTAAGCGTGCTCATTTGGGTGAGCGGGAGGATGGGTGACCGTTCGGGAAGTTAGGTGATTTGGAATGATGAGGGTGATTAGAGAAGAGGATAAATTGAGCAGTGATGAGGGGTGCTGATTAGAGATTAGGGGTTAAAATAATTCAGAAATTTGAAAATAAAAAATTATTCAAAAAAAAATTCAAAAAAAAATTCAAAAAAATTTTAAAAAAAATCATAAAATTTCCATTAGTCCTGGTTGGTGTTACCAACTGGGACTAAAGGTGGATTGTTAAAGGCTCCACGTGGCCGCGGCCTTTAGTCCCGGTTCTGGCTTGAACCGGGACTAAAGGAAACGATTAATGCAAACCCTTTAGTCCCGGTTCACCAACCGGGACTAAAGGCCCTTACCAACCGGGACAATAGGCCCTTTTTCTACTAGTGATACTGCTTGCATTAGAGTAGTGTAGCATGTTACTGCTTTCAGTTATTCCTATCTTCTTTGCATAGCTTTGTCCTTGCTACTCTCATTGTTACCCTTACCTGCTATCCTTCTGCTTAGTATAGGATGCTAGTGTTCCTACAGTGGACCTACTCTATTGTCTGTCTGCCTTGCTTTACTTTTGGGCCTTTATCACTTCGGGAGGTGATCACGGGCTTATGCTTTATACTTTATACTATTACATTACCCGTGATATCTTTGTTCGGAGATGAAATTTGAAAGGACAGGTGGCTCCATCCCGGTAGAGGTGGGCCTGGGTTCCCGACGGCCCCCGACTGTTACTTTGTGGCGGAGCGGCAGGGCAGGTTGAGACCACCTAGGAGAGAGGTGGGCCTGGCCCTGGTCGGCGTTCGCGGATACTTAACACGTTTAACGAGATCTGGGTATTTGATCTGAGTCTGGCCATTTGGTCTATACGCACTAACCATCTACGTGGGAGTAGTTATGGGTATCCGGCGTCGTGGTATCGTGAAACGCCGTGGCCTTGGCGGCGGCAGCGCCCGGATTGGAACGTAAGCCTGCTCTTGTATTAAGGGGCTAGTTCCGCTTTCGGCCGCCCTATAGCGTGCGGTGTGCATTGGGCGATGGGCCTGAACCCTGGCGCTTAGGTTTAGACCGGCGTGTTGGCCTCTCTGTTGTGCCTAGGTGGGGCTGCGACGTGTTGATCTTCCGCGGCAGGGCATGACCCAGAAAAGTGTGTCCGGCCAAATGGGATCAAGCGTGTTGGATTATGTGGTGCACCCCTGCAGGGAAGTTAATCTATTCGAATAGCCGTGATCTTGATGAGGGCGACTTGGAGTTGTACCTTGACCTTATGACAACTAGAACCGGATACTTAATAAAACACACCCTTCCAAGTGCGGATACAACCCGGTGGTCGCTCTCTACGAGGTGCGAGGAGGGATCGCCGGGTAGGATTATTGCTATGTGATGCTACATGGAGGACTTCACCGCTCTCTTATACATGTTGCAAGGCGGAGGCTGCTGTAAGCGTAGTCTTCGACGTGATTAGATATCCCCTCTTATTACGGCATTCTGCGATTCAGTCCTTGATATGGCCCTTTACACATATATCCATGCATATGTAGTGTAGCTCCTTGCTTGCGAGTACTTTGGATGAGTACTCACGGTTGCCTTGTTCCCCCTTTTCCCCCTTTCCTTACCCGGTTGCTGCGACCAGACGATGGAGCCTAGGAGTCAGACGCCACCGTCGATGACGACTACTACCCCGGAGGCGCCTACTACTACGTGCAGCCCGCTGACGACGACCTGGAGTAGTTAAGGAGGATCCCAGGCAGGAGGCCTGCGCCTCTTTCGATCTGTATCCCAGTTTGTGCTAGCCTTCTTAAGGCAAACTTGGTTAACTTATGTCTGTACTCAGATATTGTTGCTTCCGCTGACTCGTCTATGATCGAGCACTTGTATTCGAGCCCTCGAGGCCCTGGCTTGTATTATGATGCTTGTATGACTTATTTATGTTTTAGAGTAGTGTTGTGATATCTTCCGTGAGTCCACGATCTTGATCGTACACATTTGCATGCATGATTAGTGTATGATTGAATCGGGGACGTCACAAGTTGGTATCAGAGCCGACTGCCTGTAGGAATCCCCCTTCCAACTCCTTGGCCGAAGTCGAGTCTAGACTTTACAAAACTTTTACTAACATGGCTGTGTGGCCCATGGGCCCACGTCGCCATTGGGTGGTATTAGGATCTTTTACTCCTCGATCTTTACTCTGGGACTCTGAGCTCTCTTCTATTCGGGTTAAATGATTTTGCTAAAAACAGAACTAACTATAGGCTCTACTTAAGTACTTTCCCAGGAGAGCCACTTGTTACCGATGACCTTTCTGCACGGAAGATTCCGAAGATACTCTACGATGTGCTCTCGAGGCTATGTGCCATCGCTTTTGCCATTCACTTCCATCGATAAATCCCTCCGGATAACTACTTACACCTATCGTTCATATTGTCATCCCCAGTTGCTCTTGTTATTACAAGATGTCCTGAAATACTCTTTGATATTCCGAGAATTCTTTACGCTTACTGCCCTGCAGTTCCTTGCTGCATGAATACCCCTACGGATAATTACTCGCGCTTGCCGAGTATCCGTTCGTCCAAAGTTGTTCATGTGTTTCACAAAAATACATTCAAATACTACCCGATCTTCCGAAAATCCCGAGCAGCCTATTGTTCTTGAAATTCTTGCTTGCTTGCCTTATGATTAATCCCATAAGTCTCGTAATCTTAATGCATACCTTGTCATTATCATTTTGAGTCTATTGATTCAATATGTTGCGAATTCTCGCAATCCTCAAATAGATCCTAGAATTCATCCTTCCGGCTCAGACGTCATTTTGAACATGAGCTGGTTCTCGACCAAACTATCTGTCGTCGATTGTGCCTCTGGTATATTCAATTGATCCATCCTTGATCAGAACGTCTGCTTCTGATCCTTTGTTTTGGAAATCATAATTCCTTTGCATTTAAGCTGTGAATTATTCAGATGCTTCCATAACCTGTTGCATTTGCATTCCTTCCTCTTCTGGTTGAGTATCGATACTCATATCAGATCCTTTGTGGACCATCAAGTCCTTTGTTGGATTGTTATCCGACAGTGTCCTTCATAATTAATCACTTTGTGAGTTCTTTCTCTGATACATAATGCCTTTGGTAAATTGTATCCTTTCCTTTTGTCAACTATGCTCTGCTTTCGAGCTGGTGATATTTACTCTTGAAGCTTATGGTATATGTTCGTAAGAAGCCCCGATGGGATTGAACCAACGCCTTCCCTCATCGGTGTGAACCGAAAGATTTCACGAGTCATACTTATCTGGTATTGCACCGGGTAAAACTTTCAACAACTAATGTCATCTTGAAATCTGAGAGGTGAATGGAAGATTATGCATTGAGGAAGTGGGAGTCGACCTTGAACTTTGTGTTCATGCCCATGGAGGCGATGTAAATCCTATCATGGAAGCTTCTTGTAATAATAACTATTTCCTTGATAACTAACATATGGTATCTGTGAATTGATCCCTTGCAACCGTGGTTCCAACCATGATTGTTCTTCTTTGATTCCATTTCTCGGACAAGTTAAAACAATTGTCTCCTATGGATCAATACACCAGTCCAACCTTTACTTTGATCTTGTGTCGAGTATTACCCCCTGGTATCTCGAGGTTATCATGGAACTGCATAACTTCTTATGAGTTCTTCATCAAGTGCTACCTTCCCACTGATTCCAATTTTTCACGGGCTCGGAGTTATTAAACACTCAAAGATACCGATAACTGAACCGAGTCCGCTCTACGGTTCAACAACTCTTCAGTAAGCTTCTATAAGTACGAGTTTGTACCCAATCACGCCATTCCTAGCCTGTTTGGCTATATCATTGTCGTGACGATTCTAACTGTGCTACCTGGTCCTTATTCTCGGAGCACCAATTTGCGACGATAGCTAAGCTTACGTCGATTTTCCCCGTCATACCCTTTCACCTTAAACAACAAGCTTGAGTTCGAGTTTGTGTTGTAACTGTGGTTCCAATAACCTCTTGCTTCATCATTACCTTGACTTGATGTCATCGCTGATTGATTACATCTTCATGAAATCTCTCGACAAATGTGTCGTGATCATCATCAACCTTATGAGCTCTTCTAGGATATCAACCGGATTCATGATGAGAAATACCATCCTTGCCCTCGATGATTTGTGTTGTCATCGACCACTTTATTGCCTTCCGTTCAACACAAACTTGTTCGTGTTTTGTATTATACCTTGAGATCCCTCCTATCCAGCATTTGTTCTTCCTTACCTTGGAGTATTACCATCTTTTAATATCAAGGATGTGGTGAGGATTGCTCCACCTCTTAAGAAATTCTTGGTATAGTGATACTTCTCACCATCACCATTCTTTCTTGGTCCTCGGTTGATTCCAACCGGGGTACCAACAAGTGAACTATGCTGTTTGGATTCTGCACTTCTAGCAACCCCATTGCTTTGAAGTTAATGGTCGATAGTTCCATTCTGCGTCTATTGCTTATTGAGTCATCATTCGAACATTGATCGTGCTACCTAATACAGATTCCTGGGTGCACCCTACTATCATTGTTCAGTTGTGTATGTTTTCCCTCAAGCATACATCGTTATATCATTTGATCCGACAAATGATATTTCCTTGTTCACCTAATTGTGGAAATTCATCCCTTGGAAATCTCGATGATTTGTTGTTGAGCCTATCAGCTACCACCTTATCCCTTCATTGGTTTAAGTTGGGCTTTTGTTTCGGAACTCGCTTCCGTAGTACATCTCCCAAGAATATTACAATGTCATCTCAACAAATTGTGTTGCACCTTTCTTCTCAGGCATCCTGAGTCTGAGGTATCCTGACACCCATCAGATCTGGATCTCGGTCAGATATGATGGTTGAAACATATTTCCAAGAGCTATAGCAACGGTCTTTATGTGACCCGGTAAGGTGATGTCGTGCCTAGCACACCTGGCCGGAGGCCCTATTGTTATAGATTCCTTTTCAGCAAGGTTATCCATTCTTCCAAAAGGAAATTGAAAGACTTATTCTATAAGTTGTTCCTGATGAATCCATTGAGTATCTAAAATCCGATTTTTTCTTGAAGACCATGACAATGCTATCTCGAAGCATGTCTGTGGTACTCCGATTTTCAACAAGAACATTTAAAGCCCAATGCTAAATGCTTCTTGATCAATTATCCAAACACCGTTGTATGGGTAATGTCATGAAAATTTCTCTTCCCTTTCCTAAAGGGGTCTTCTACGTTATATCCCGTCATGAATATCATGCTTTGCTTGCCCTTGGGAAGGATATACCCCCTGATATATGTGTTTAAACACATTTTCCTTTCCATTGTTACATTTAATCTGATAATCTTATTTTCCTTTCCATTGGTTGGTTTAACCTTTCTTGAGGTCTATATAATCTAAGCAGTATTATTCTCCTGCTTATGTAAACACCTCGGTGTACAACCCTGTCAGTGTAACCCTGTTTCTACTGTCGATGACTTCCGGTAACCGCCGATGGACGAGAACTTTGCCTATTGGTCCGCCTCGTTCAACGAGCAGGAAAATGGTTCTCTTCGTCCCTCGCCCTTAGTATCAATGTTGTTGCCGACATAACTAACATGCTACCCTCTGGCATGCCTTGCTATTGTGATCGTGCAAGATGCCAGCCCCCCCTTCCTACCTTTCACCCACAGGGTGGGCCCATACCCACAGTTCCACATGATCGAAACTTGACTCTACTGCACCCCCTGTTCCCAAGGTTCTTCCTCGCGTGTGGCCTCGTATGTAATTCACAAGCCACCTTCCGAGAGATCATCAAATCTGTTACCGGACGCAATACTTAGTCCCGATTGCTTGAGCCCCTTTCAAGCCCTGTTCAGGCATCGAACGGTTGCTTGCTCGCTCGAAACTCCCCATGAAACCCCATTACTTGCTCTCGATATTTACTTAAGTTTCAATTCGAGAGTTACTTTCCGCCACCTTCCCCGATGTTATCGACCGGATAGTCAACCTTGTAGAGGTTCGTTCTCCCGGAATAACCCCCTTATTCTTTCGTAAGTACGATGGAACCCCCAATGAAAGGATGTCGACTTCATCTTGATGACATGAAGCAGAAAAATGAAGACATCAATATAATGGATCGACCCCTTTGACAGGAGCAACCAAGACCGAGAAGATTCGTTAGAATGTCGTAACCAAACGTTTCCCCCTTAGTCCCCCTCTTAAATCTCGGGACGAGATTTCTTGTAGTGGAGGAGAATTGTGACGCCCGGCTAATTAAGCCACAGTAACCCTCCGCTAATGATGCCACGTCACCTCGATTACTGTTGCTAATCTCGCGTTAGTTTGAAATCGATTTGCATTCAAATTCAAAATCAAGCAAACAATAAAAGATTTCAAATATTAAAACTAAAATGTTCAGAGTGAGCCAAATAATTCATAAGTAATGTTGGTGGATAAACCAAGTCTTTAAAAAAAGTTTAAATACACTTAACTAAATAAAACGGTAACAAAGACAATTATTTGAATGCCTTTTAAATTAATAAACAAAACTTTACACTAGTTTATTAGTCACCAAACTTTTAAGGCAGTGGATTATTCGAAGACATTTATTTAGGAGCTATTATCATATTTATAAAACTAAAGAAACTAAAAGTAAAATAAGATAGAATAAAAGAAAATAGGAAAAGAAAAGAAAAACAAACACAAACAGAAATCTAACAAAAAAAAGGGAAAGGCCCCCCTCCATTGGACCGAATGGCCCAGCTGGCCGCCCATCGCCTCGGCCTATATCGCCTCCCACCACCGAACCCTAACCCCCACCACGCACTCCCTCTCCACTTGCCCTCTCCCCCACTCCTCGATCCAGATCGGGATCGGGCGACCACGCCCTGCCCGTTGACTCCTCATTCTCCTCTCCCTTGCGACGCCTTCACGGAAAGCATACGCCTCGCGCCCGACAGCGCCATCACCATTTGGATCGCCACCCGCTGCCGTCGTGGAGCTCCACCACCTCGCCGCCGCCCGTCATCGTCCCTCCTGGACCCCGCCGTTCGCCGGACTCCCTCGCCGGATCTCGACCTCGCCGTCGCCCGAGGCCGACTTGCCGGACCTTCTCCTCTCCGTCAACGCCGTCGTCCCCGACCCCCTCCTCGACCCCCGTTGCCCCGTCCCTACAAATTCCGGTGAGGCCATAACCTCCGCCCTTCCCCTTCCCTAGTCCCCGTGCCGGCCGCGCCCCCTGTTTGCTCGGCAGCGCCCAGTGCCGCCCTCACTGCATCCACAGACGCGCCAGCGCCGCCGTCTTCATGGCGCCCGACTCCTGCCTCTGCTACCTCCGGCCGCCTCCGGCGCCCTTCGTTCGCCCTGCCCGCTTGATTCAGTTGCCGCCCCACTTGCCCGTGCTAGCGCTTCCCGGCCCACATCCTCCGCCACGCCTGTTCGGCCCGGTAGCCGTGACCTCGGCTTGGGAGCTCACTGGCTCCCCATTGCCCGGGCATGCTACGGCCACGGGCACGGGCGCCACACCCGCTCGCCCGCACCCACACCCGTTGGCCCGACCCGCAATGGCCTCTGTGCCACTGACCAGAGGGGCCCGCCCCCAGAACGTTTAATAAAAAAAGAACTAAAAATATAATAAAGATAAAAATAAAATAAATAAATAGATAATAATAATTAAATTAGTTAATTAATTAACGAATCAAATTAAGTTAATTAATCACAATTAGATTAATCTAATTAACTGTTAGTTAATTAATCAAACAATGACAGTGGGGCCCACCCTCTAACTAATTATGATTAGTTTAATTAATCTGCTAATTAAAATGTGACACTGACCAGTGGGACCCACTGGCCAGGTTGACCAGTCAACTCTGTTGACTGCTGATGTCAGCATGACATCATGCTGATGTCATTAATTCATTTTCGAATTAATTAAATAATTAATTAAATTCCAGAAATTAATAAAATCTTTAGAAAATCATATCTTTTAATCCGTAACTCGGATTAAAATACTTTCTACATGAAAGTTGCTCAGAACGACGAGACGAATTCGGATACGCAGCCCGTTCGTCCGCCACGCGTCCCTAGCATAGTGAACCTGCAACATTTCACCTCCGGTTCATCTGTCCGAAAACACGGAACACCGGGGATACTTTCCCGGATGTTTCCCCCTTCACCGGTATCACCTCATACCGCGTTAGAACACGTCTAGCTCTGCTTGTTGTCCTGTTATGCACTTGCTTGCTATGTATTTATTGTTTCTTCCCCCTCTTCTTCCGCTAGACACCGAGACCGACGCCGCTGCTACCCAGTACGACTACGGAGTTGACGACCCCTCCTTCTTGTCTGAACAACCAGGCAAGCCCCCCCTTTGATCACCAAATATCGCCTACTCTTCTCTATACTGCTTGCATTAGAGTAGTGTAGCATGTTACTGCTTTTAGTTATTCCTATCTTCTTTGCATAGCCTTTGTCCTTGCTACTCTTGTTGTTACCTTTACCGCTATCCCATCGCTTAGTATAGGATGCTAGTGTTCCATCAGTGGCCCTACACTCTTGTCCGTCTGCCATGCTATACTCTTGGGCTGTGATCACTTGGGAGGTGATCACGGGCATATACTATATACTTCACACTATTACATTACCCGTGATCTTTGTTAGGAGATGGGGTTTGAAAGGACAGGTGGCTCCATCCCGGTAGAGGTGGGCCTGGGTTCCTGACGGCCCCCGACTGTTACTTTGTGGCGGAGCGGCAGGGCAGGTTGAGACCACCTAGGAGAGAGGTGGGCCTAGCCCTGGTCGGCGTTCACGGATACTTAACACGTTTAACGAGATCTGGGTATTTGATCTGAGTCTGGCCATTTGGTCTATACGCACTAACCATCTACGTGGGAGTAGTTATGGGTATCCCGGCGTCGTGGTATCGGCCGGCACTTCGTGACGCCAGCGAATGGCGGCGCGCCGGATTGGAACGTAAGCCTGCTCTTATATTAAGGGGGCTAGTTCCGCTTTCGGCCGCCCTCGCAACGTGCAGGTGTGCATTGGGCGATGGGCCCAGACCCCTGTGCGCTTAGGTTTAGACCGGCGTGCTAGCCTCTCTGTTGTGCCTAGGTGGGGCTGCGACGTGTTGATCTTCCGCGGCCGGGCATGACCCAGGAAAGTGTGTCCGGCCAAATGGGATCAAGCGTGTTGGGTTATGTGGTGCACCCTGGGAAGTTTAATCTATTGAATAGCCGTGATCTTGATGGCAGGGCGACTTGGAGTTGTACCTTGACCTTATGTCAACTAGAACCGGATACTTAATAAAACACACCCTTCCAAGTGCGGATACAACCCGGTGGTCGCTCTCTCTCGAAGTGCGAGGAGGGATCGCGGGTAGGATTATTGCTATGTGATGCTACATGGAGGACTTGAGTCTGCTCTCTTCTACATGTTGCAAGACGGAGGCTGCTGAGCGTAGTCTTGACAGGATTATATATCCCCTCTTATTACGGCATTCTGCGATTCAGTCCACCGATATGGCCCTTTACACATATATCCATGCATATGTAGTGTAGCTCCTTGCTTGCAGTACTTTGGATGAGTACTCACGGTTGCCTTGTTCCCCTTTTCCCCTTTCCTTACCCGGTTGCTGCGACCAGACGATGGAGCCCAGGAGTCAGACGCCACCGTCGATGACGACTACTCCCCCGGAGGCGCCTACTACTACGTGCAGCCCGCTGACGACGAACTGGAGTAGTTTAGGAGGATCCCAGGCAGGAGGCATGCGCCTCTTTCGATCTGTATCCCAGTTTGTGCTAGCCTTCTTAAGGAAAACTTGGTTAACTTATGTCTGTACTCAGATATTGTTGCTTCCGCTGACTCGTCTATGATCGAGCACTTGTATTCGAGCCCTCGAGGCCCCTGGCCTGTATTATGATGCTTGTATGACTTATTTATGTTTTAGAGTTGTGTCGTGATATCTTCCCGTGAGTCCCTGATCTTGATCGTACACATTTGCGTGCATGATTAGTGTACGATTGAATCGGGGACGTCACAATAGGCTCCTGATGATATGACCTTGGGGACCTACAAGGTTCGGTCTGCATACAAGTTAAAGCCTAGGAAGGGAATCAAGAAATACACACCTGAGGACTTCACCCAAAGAGGCAAAAGGACGGTCGGCACCTCGCGGATGGCGGCTTTGGATGACTATTTGGATGACGATGTGGATGACGTGGAGGAACCGGAGCCGGAGCAGAGCCGGAGCGGGTTCGTCTTCCTAGGAAGGTGAAGATGATACCCTACAAGAGAGGGGGAGGAGCCAGCAAGCGTGGAAGGAACTAGTCGTCGTCCTCTTTTAGTAATGGTAGTAATGGTAGCTCTATGTTGGTGGTAATGTCGAACTTGTCGTGATGGTCACTCTATGTGTTGAACTCTATGTTGGTGGTAATGTTCAACTAGAAGCTCTTAATAATGCTTATTCTATGATGCAACTATCTGTGATGCAACTATCTGTGACTTGAAATGACCCAGTTAGAGGGACAAAAAAACTGGAGCAACAAAGAGCAACACAATGAAGGAAAAGTTACAGACCTATGTGGCGCCTAGCTCGGAGGCGCCACGCCCCACAGTGCAATGCCTACCTGCCAGGCGTTGCACTATACAATGTGGCGCCTCCAGGCTAGGCGCCACACAGGTCTGTAACTTGTCCAACTTTCTGTTGCTCCCTGGATAGTTACAGACATGTGTGACGCCTAGCCTGGAGCCTTCTTCGTTGCAAATAACTCAAGAGCCTTGTCTAGTGATTCGGCCACCATCTCCTTGTATGCAACCCAACGTTGCTCCGAGTTGACACGCATTGTCTTCCAACAGATGTGCATTCCAAAACCAACATTATGCCTTCCCTCCAACTCAATGATATCACTAGGGTCCGTCCAATTCAAATCTTTCCTAACTTGTTGCAAGAGCTCCGCATAGCTAGGACTACTATCAAACACCATGTCAACCTCATCCGGGTCCGGTTCTATATTGCCTTTCAAAAAGGCGTCCTTGTCCCCATGATGAACAAACACACATGTTCTTCCCATCCCTATAAGCATTCCAAAAACACAAGGTAACATTGCTTCCATGAGTAATAATACTATTATTAACACTTAATAGAAACCCTTATATATATATATATATATATATATATATATATATATATATATCAAACAACAACCCTAACCCTAACCATAACCATAACCATAATTCTAGCCCTAAACCTAACCCTAGCACCAACATAAGAACACCCATAAGAATAACCCTAGCATACTAACAAAGCCTAATCATAAAAATTGGCAAACAAACATCTCACATCTCCATAAAAATCTCTAGATCCAAACAAAACTAGGGTTTCCCCAAACTAGCAACAAATGAGCAATGGGAACTTTACTTGGATCAAAACAAGGGGATCGGAGAATATTACCTTGAGGGAGGGTTTGACTTCGAAATCCACGGACAAATTCTTCAAATTTGCAAGATTTGGGAGAGGATTTGAGAGGGGGAGAGAGTGGGAGAGGGGGCAAAGCTCGGGGAGGAGAGTGGGAGAGTGTGTGGTGTGGGGGTGGGGGAGGGGGGCAGCCAAGTGGCTGGATAAGTCACAGTGCAGCGCCTACGCGCTAGGCGCTGCACTTTACAAGTGTGGCGCCTAGCTCGAGGCGTTACTGCTGGGTGCTTGAGCCAGGGGCTGCCACGGTGGACAGGCGGTAACGCCCACGAGCTAAGCGCGCCAGATCAGAGGGTGTGGGCGCCCGTCGTGGCGCTACACAAAAAGGTCATGGGTGTGAAATAGTTTCACGGGCAGTTCATTCCGTGAAATGATTTCGCCCAGAGGTCAAAATTGTCAAATTTGCCGTGCGTGGGTGGGTGGGGTGGGGCCGTGGGTTAGTGGGTGGGTGGGCCTGGCTAGGTAGTGCACGTGTCAGGATGGGTAGGTGGGGCTGGTGGGTTTTGGATGGGCTGACACGTCATCGATCCCGTGGGATCGATCCGCGTGATGTGCTTCTTCTTTGTTGTCTATGATTTTTATCACAGACGGCAAAAGAGCATACTTTGCCGTCTGCAATAAAAAACATAGACGGCATTGCCGTATATAATTTTTTATTACAGACAGCATTGTTGTATATAATTTTTTTTATTACAGACGGCAAAGTATATATTTTGCCGTCCGTAATAAAAAACGTAAACGGCAAAGATGTTTGCCGTCTGTGTTTCTTCTTGCAGACGGCAAAGTGAGCTCCTCGCCGTCTGTGTTTTTTTTCGCAGACGGCAAAGTATATTTTACCGTCAGTTTTTCTTTGTTGTCTATTGATGACGGCAAACCCTTTCTTTGCCGTCTTGCCCGACGAAAAGCTGACGGTAAAGCTGCCTACTGACGGCAAATTAGCTATTTCCCGTAGTGCTCTCTCTCTCTCTCTCTGTGTGTGTGTGTGTTTTTATTCTCTTTTTTGTGTCCTTGTTTTCTGGCCGAACACTGATTCTTAAATATCCGAAGATCTGTAACTCCAATCGAGTTGAAACTTTAACACGTTTTTTTGGATGTAAGCTTTCTTGCGCCCGAAGGACAGCTGTAGGCGACCTCCGAGGGAGCCATGAGTGCACCAGGCGCAGCCTAAGGGCGGGGCGCCCCTTGAAGCTTGTGAAGCCCATGAGCCCCCCCCCCTCCCTCCCCCGCCGGGGCATTGACTCTTGCACTAAAAAGTCTCATATAGTCCATAACAAATATCTATAAAATTTTATCATGCTTAAAGTTCATCTGATATGGATTTTCCGCGAAATACTAAAACATGCAAAAACAAGAAATATGTTAGTCCAAGAAAATCATATAAATTGTTACAAAAAATATGTGGAAGTAGTAGGACAATGGATGAAACAATCAAAAAATACATATACATCGGAGACGTATATCAATGCTCTAAGCCCATGCCTCGACGCCATGGTCAGATTTGCTACTGCAATGGCAATGGTATTTGGATCGGAGTACTTGAGACAATCAAATGCCACGAACACAATAAGACTCATGGCACTTGGAAAATGAACAAGGTTTACATGTATGCTCGGATCCCTAGATTTCATGCACCGGAAATGGAGGACTTCCCATATGCTCAACAAGGACAATACTAGGGCCTTCGTAAAAAGTCCATCATCACTCTTGAAGCAGTTGCATCATAATACCTTGGTCAGGGAGGAGTCCTAAATTGACCGGAGTCTGTTCTGGCGGATGTTATTTCCCTTGCCATGGATGCCAATTTGTTTCCCACATGTATATTTACCCCTTCCATTACACCGAAGCATGGTCACATTTGAAGAGTTGGAGATGGTGAGAAAAAAATATAATTGGTTTGATGTTTTGGTGCCCAATTCAGCTGACATGAAAATAATGCCCTTGGTGGACATAACATCTTATCAAAGTTTAAGGACCTTATTGGTCTGGTTTACGGGGCAATGGGATGAGGAGTTGGTAACTCAAACTTTTTGCCAAATAGATGTTCAGCGTATTTCGTCTATTCCTTTGCCTACTCATGACATGGATGATTTTGTGGCACGGAGTTTTAATTAAAAAAAATGGATTGTTCCCATCGTGTGGAGTGGAACCACCAACACCAACATGGTAAGAAACTGGGGCGTACAGATGGAATTGAGTCCACGTGTGAATGGAATTTGAGAGATTCCGTCTCAAATTCCATTCACACAAATCCAGAGGCCATTCCCATCTCGCCCGCGCGGACTTGGCGCGCGCCTCCCTTCTTTCCCGCCCCGCGACCCCTCCCCACCCCCAAAACCCTACCAACTCCTCCACTACCCCAACCCCACCAACCGCTCGCCATGGCGCCGCCGCCGCCTCGCCGCTCTGCGCCCATGTTCCCCGGTAAGCATCGCGGCGCCTCCTCTCCCCTGATCACCCCGTCCTTGTTAAAAACCTAACAAACAAACCCGCCGCACCGCAGCCGGCGGCACGACGCGGAGCATGCTCCTCCAGGCGGCGTACGACGGCGACCTCCGCTCCTTCAACAGTACTCTCTCTCTCTCTCTCTCTCTCTCTCTCTCTCTCTCTCTCTCTCTCTCTCTTCGCGCGCACGGCCTCTGATTTTCGTGTGATCCGACGGGCTGCAGGCCACGCGAGGGCGCTGGACAAGGGCAGGGGCCGCCTCAGGGAGACGGTGGAGGCGGTGACCGTGGAAGGAGGCGACGAGGCACTGGAGGGCGTCGGGGCGCTGCACCTCGCCGCCGCCAGGGGGAACCTGGTGATGTGCGCCCACTTAGTCGAGGAGCTGCGCATGGACGTGAACGCCGTCGACAACGGAGGTTGCTCCATCTCTTTCCCTTTCTCTACAAAATCCATCCTAACGCACACGTCTGATTCTTGTTCTGCTCCTTAGTGCCAATTGCTGTGAACACGTGTTTCCAATGAATCAATGTCATATATTGACAGGTAGAACGCCTCTGATTCATGCCATGTACGGTGAGAGGGTGAGCACTTTCAAGTATCTTCTTGATCATGGTGCCAATCCAGACAGAGTTGACCCCAATGGATTTGCCCCTCTACATTCTGCTGCTGGATCAGGTCCCTCTCCAAGACTATGAACCATATATGTATCTCTGTTATGCATCTGTACATCACTTTTATGTTAAATGAGAGGTCTTTTATTTGTAACAAATTGTGTGGCTAGTTTCTTTCTAGGATCTATTTGCCCTTGATTCATGCATGATACCGAGCTGCCAAATGAATTATCTTTATGAGCCTTGTGCTGAAAGAAACATCCAAATTAAGAGTAAGGCAGTTTCATCCAAAAGCTATTTTCATTGAATATACATGTTATCCTTCTCTTCTCATGAGGGAGGGTATACAATTATTATTTTTTAAATCCAACTCGTTGACCTGCTCCAACGATACATGCAAATCTAGGGACCTACAGTCCAGTTTGCACTATTATTTTCTTGAACGTGTTGGAGAAAGGCAGTTTCATCTATTTAGAATAAGAAGTATGATTGCATATATCAATACCAAGGTTTGCAAAGATTTAAACAGTTACTGGTCCTCTCCATTTTATCAAGTGTAAATATTATCTCTGACCGTTCTCCCCTTCATTGCACTGTTGTACCACACGCTGAGGGTAAACTGGGATCTCAAGGCTTTGGGAAAGAAATGTATTGTCGCTAAAATTGCTTGTCCACTTATGTAATAACTACCTGGTTTTTGCTTTATTCAGGATATTGTGAAATGGTAAAGCTATTACTTGCAAGAGGAGCTTGCACCGAGCCGGTAACTTGCTGTGGAACACCACTTCATATTGCTGCTACTGAAGGGCAAGACCGTGCTATGAAGATTTTACTTGCCCACAATGCAGATGTAAGTTTATGGCATACTAATTCTGCCTGAACATTCATAGCATTGTATGCAATCTAAAAGGTTGGTCTGAGGTGTAGTTTCCTCTTCACCAAAGAAATACGGTTCCATCAGAGTTGTACAGTTCTATCATTTTTGGTTTTGCCAAGCTCCAACTTTTATGCAACGAACAATTTATTCTGGGAACAATTTTCCTTTGGTGTATTTTGCAAATCTCCATAATAGATTATTCTCTATCATGTATTGCCCCTCCTTTTTAAGTGCCATTTGGAATTGAATAAAGTGTACTAGTGAATACTTGGCCAGGAACTAAACACAAGATATTCCATAACCATATGTTGACAATGTTCTGATTCATTTTCCAATGCCATGGAAACCGTTCTCTCTGCTCTCTCTGTTTTTAGTGAAATTTGCCATGTTAATATTGCTCTATGTATTCACCATTCTATCCGTAGTTTAATTTCCCTGTATCCCTTATATCAATAGATATAAGTGTAGAAACTAACATGCTTAATGCCTCTCTCCAGTACAACAAAATGATAAATGGTATGACACCTCTCTATTTTGCTATAAATGTCTCCTCGGTGAAATGTGCAAAACTCCTGATTCAGGTATGATAACTTTAACTTTGCTTTGCCAGTCCCTGGAATCGTATATTGGAGGTGTTTTTGCTTCCAACATTTAAATGTTTCAGCTTAGTGAACTTTAGCTTTCTTTGCATGGGATTTTGTTCGTGACCATAGACTACCACATGGCATGCCGTCCTGTTTAGCCCTGCAGTGCACTTATCAGTGTCTGTCTTTTAACCTTTATTTCTGAAACTGTGACCATCAACTTAGCTGCCACAAATGTGATGACATGAAGCAAAAATCTCAGTACTCAATTCATGCTTGCAAATAAAGTAGCCTTGGCCTTGCTATTTCATTTCAGAAATTGCACATAAGAATATGATGCGTGACTGAGACATCTTGAGGACTGATTAACTTTTTCCCATATAGGCTGGTGGTGTTGCCAATGGAGATTTTATCTTAACCGCTTTAGCTGATGCTCCAAACAATGGATCAGCGGAGTGCTTGAATTGCCTACTGGGGTTTGGTGCTGAATGGCATGCTCGTGATGATGTAAGATTATCTCTTTGCTACTGTACTCGTGCACTTCGAACCTTGCAGTGTTTTTAACGAGGCAGCAAGTTCGATGCAACTTACAACAGCGATGTTCTGTTTCCTCCATATCTCTTTCCACCAGTGTTTTGGAATGAGTTTATAATGAGGCGTATGCACGTATAGTGTACGTACCCCAAGGCATGTTAGTGTAACCTTGTATGCAAGTGTTGTTCTTCAGTTCATTCAGTTAGAGTCTGTCAGTGTCAGTTCATTCAGTTAGAGTCTGTCAGTTCATTCAGTAAGTTTGTTAGCCGAGTCCTAGTCTCTACCTTAGTTTCCTTCAGAATCAAGTTAACTGAGTCAGTCAAGGCTGTTAGTCATGCGCCTGGTCATTAGGACGTGCGCTAGACTATAGGGCCACTACGGCCAGTTTGTAAGGAAGAAGAAAACATGTAATTGTTCTTTACCATGAAGCCAAATCCACTCATGTATATTTCGCTTTGTTTTGCTTCAAGGAAATCTTGTATATTCTAGAGGAAATTGCCAAACCAGAAGTATGATACTACTACTTTGTTGCAAAATTTACTTATTTCATTATCATGTACTCCCTCTGTCCCAACATAAGTGACTCAACTTTAGTATGGAGGGAGTATATTCTAGAGAAAATTGTCAAAAAGTTGGTGCTTGCTTGACTAAATGCATCCTGCCCTGATAGTTTTTCCTGACTGGAATGATACCGATAGAAATTATCTCCTGTAACTGACCTGGTCCCCTGTGTGATTGGAGCATCAGCAGAATAACTAGCTCTGCATAAATCAATGTTAAATATGCTGATTGAGTCAGCAGCATGGGTCCTCAAGTTGGTTAATGACTTGGCTCAAAATAATTTCCTATTCGTACAGTCTATTTCATTCATGCTACCAAAGAAAAGATCAAGTTGTTGAAATGGCACTGTTGCATATCCTGTCTGAAAGCTGCTCTGAAATGTTTCAAAGAAATTGGTATCTCTTGTGTCTTAGACATGGAGTACTTGGGTGCAGTGAAGGTAGGTCATGTAATGTAGTAAAGGTAGGTCCAGTTCTAATGCACTGCTGCTTATTGCCTAAAGAGTATTTACAAGATATAAGATGGGGTGGACTGACATGGCAAGCGAGGTTGCGTAGATATAGGATGCGCAATGCTGATATTAGTAGTTACTGAAAGGAAGTACTGCCAATTTGTGATAATGTGGGCAGCAAGTAATCTTTAGTACAATACTGAGCATGTTTGCTAGTCGATTGTCATGAGTACTTGAAAGTGGAAACACTATGTCTGTGCTATCATAGAAATGATGAGCAGAAGATTTCTATGTAAATCAACAATCTTATTTCGTGAAATCTTTACATCACAGTTTTAGATAGTTGCTTTAGAATTATTATGCGTTCCAATGCATCAAATCAACTTTCGATTAAATCTTGATGATTCAGGAGGAGCCTGTGGATAGAAAGAAAGTAGCAGAATTGAAGTCACAAGGGAGCAAGGCAGTTGCAAGAAAGGATTTTCTTTCTGCAGCAGAAGCTTACAGTATGGTACATTATGGCATCACATTTCTCAGCGTCTATCCTTTTCCAGCCTCCAATTTTTTACTGCCCAAATCATAAAGACTTACACAGATACTCCTTTCCACTCTCATGTTATAATGCTCAGTTTGACTCTTTAGAAGTTTATGCAATTGGCTCAAACTTAGTAAACTGGATTGAATTGGTAAGAAATGCAACTTAAACTATACGTATGTTTTAAAGTGCAGACTAGAAATTTCCTTGCAAAGCATTTGAACTCTTCACTTAAGTGTTACAGAAGAAGTATATTTTTGATGTTGTTGGTTTCTCAACTTGTTATTTCTGGTTTTTTCACATGATCCATGCATGAATGTCCTGCACAACCATTTAGAACTGAAGTTAGGTAAATTAAACTTTGTATATGTACGTATATGTGAGGCAATATGCGTATTTCTTCTTTGAGTATTTTCAGTTCCTATTTCAGTGTTCACAAAGTTGTAATTTACAAACGTAATCTGCTAATAACTGTTGTTTTAACATGTTCGATGTAGGCACTGGAGCTTGATCCTGATGACGCGACGTTGTTCTCAAACAGGAGCCTTTGCTGGCTTCACATAGGCAAAGGAGGCAAGCCTTTGCTCAGTTTACTGGATGCTTATGAATGCAAAAAGAGGCGGCCTGATTGGTCGAAGGCCTTCTACAGGGAGAGCAAAGCTCTAGCGTTACTGAAGGTTGGGTAGAAAATACAGCAGCTTGACCTTTTCTTTCGGCTTTGCAAATCTTTCATAATCATTGAACTGGTCCCGTATCATCAGGACTACAAGGGTGCATGCGATGCGCTTCTTAATGTATTGAAGATGGACCCAGGGAATGCTGAAATCGAGGACGGATTGCGGTATTACCCTATCTTTCCTTCAGTTACAGCATATCTATCTTATGGTGACAACTCTTGCACTGGAGGCTAATTGTCTATGAAGCGCTTGCCTCATGACATCACATGGTTACCTTGAAAGTTTAACTTTGTGTAACGTAGGATTAGGCTTGTATACCATTTTGATTAAATTTGTTCGGGGATTTTAGGAAGCGTCGACTTTACTTAGAAAAAAACCTTCAATGCCTCTGACTTGTTAGACATGTAGTTTTAGCTTTTATGCATTCCCTTCATTGTTAGCTAGTGTTCTCTTTTATGATTTTATCCTTGAATGAGGATTTTAGAGATTTTGAGAAGTACTCACAACATTCCGCGTTAATTGCATTTGCAGCAAGCATAGCTCTAACAGTTCATGAAATTTGCAGGAAAGCTATGGAATCCTTGAAGGTGTCTCAAAGCACCAAGGCCAAGTGACATATACACCCAGCTCAAAAGAAGTGACCTATACACAGCTGTTCATGAAAATACAGTAGCTCCAAACACATGCACACATTTTATAGTCTCGTGGGAAAGATACATGGACTTCTTGGATCATTATGCTCCTTGTGTAAATTAAGTGATGAGTGCTAAAGCATTTCGGAGGCCTCTGTCTGGTGCTGTGATACATTTACTTTTGCCATGTATTTGAGGGTGGAGGGCTCCATGAATCTCCTCTACTTAAACTTAAGAGAAAAGGTGTGGTAGCTCCCGGGTGTCCCTACACCCTCATGTGCAGTAAAATAAAAAAAATGAAATTTTGTGACATCAAATATGCTTAAACGTTTTGTGGCATAGGCTTTTATCATTGCTACCTTTGCTATTATAATTATTTTGCTCGGTCTGCACAGTAATAACAGCTTTGATGCTATCCTAGAGTTTGGCGATCATCGTTGCTAGTTCTGCTATTATAATTGTTTGATTGCTAGGGTATGGTGGGTTTAGATGATTGGTATAGTTCTGATTCCTACATCCAGTATTATAACCATTGCAAACAATAAAGTTGATATCATTAATCTCAATATCACTGAAAGCATTTCTTTCTTTAATCATACCTATAGGCTCATCGATTTTGTTTTTCTGTAAGCTCTTCATTCTTTTCTTCGGTGATTGAATTTACGTTTCTAAATGTTAATCACCTAATCACTCAACATGCCACATCTACAAGTTTCTTTGCATCAGCGTGACTGGCTCCTGCAGCAGTATCAAGCATACTTTAGGATAAAGGATTTAAAGTATTATAGTACACATGGGGAATTTATCATTCTTCCATGTCATGGTTAGGATAATAGACAAGTACAGTTGGAGATTGGAGCCTTGGACGATGAGTTTGATGAGGAAGAAGAGTTGTCAGCTTTCAGCTATAGTAGCTCACCAGATTACTCTATCATGAAAAAAACCCTGGGTGAGACAATGATCTTCGATAGTGCAGGCCGATGCAGTGACGATTGCAATGATTTCCAAGTTTTTGTGGTCTCGTGACCATTTATCTGCCCAGTTAGCTCCCACTTTGCATTGCATGGATTATGATTTATGCATAAGTACTTCATTTCAACATTTGTGCTTGAGTGCTTTTGTGCAATTTGCTTTTGCAAAATTTATAACCATTCTATTGGCTTGCTTATATTGTATTGTCGGACCTAATAATGTTAAGTTATGGTAGCACCCACAGCAGCCACCATTTTGTCCTCACAGTTGTGGTTGCATCGGCAATCCACGATCATCATCATCATAGCATCGTTGGGTGTCGTCACTGCATAACCGCCCCTCGTAGCCATGTTGCCGGAATTGCAACTCATCGTGCAAAGTCGCAACATCTCCCTTCCACTCGCAGTTGTGGCATGGAGGGGACGCCCTAGGCAGCAGATCTCAAGGACGGAAACACCAATGAGGTGGGAGGGGGCAACAAGATCGGAGGAGCTACGGTCACAACATGATGTGCGCCGGAGGATGATATGTTGGTGGGGCCCGACGGGATCAAAGGGATGATGTAATGGTCGGGTTGCTCCCAGAGAGATCATAGGTGTTGCCTTACGGGAGGAGAATGGGTGGATAGGGAATGGATGAGGTAAACTTGATCATTGGCAACCCTACATGAAAACACGGGTCAGGCTGGGTCAGGCTTGCCTTTCAGGACGGGCTCATGCTTCATTTTACAGCCCAAACTTGTATTCGGGTCAGGCTCGGGCTTCAATTTTCTGATTTTCAGACCGTGCTTTTCACGTGCGTAGACTGAAATACAATGTCACGGGATGGGCTTCGGGTTGTTTTTCATGCAAGGCTGAGGCTTCAAAAAAGTAAAATTCCTATCTAACACATATCGCGTGAGATTGTCGACCTTTCACACGGGAAGCTGCAAGTGAGCTACGGACATGGGTCGGCCCACCTCAAGTGCGAGCTAAACCAGTTTTGGGAAGGTTCTAGAACCTTCCTTGAACAAGATTTTTTTGGTTTTATTTTGGTTTTTCCTTTCATTTTTTTGTATTTTTCTTTCCTTTATCCTTTTTTTTTGTTTTGGCTTCTTTTCCTTTATTTCAGAAATTCAATTTTTCATAAAATGTTCAAATCTTCAAAATATTGTTTGCTTTTCCTTAAATAATATTCAGAATTTAAATATTTTTCGTATTTTATTTTTTTAATTATATTGTTCCAATTTTCCAAAAAAATATTCCAAATCTTCAAAATAGGTTCATATTTTTTAAAAAAGTTCCTCTAAAATTTCAAAAAAATGTGCACAATTTAAAAAATATATTCCCAAATTTTAAATAATATTCCTGTTTTCAAATTGTGTTTGGAATTTCAAAAATTCTTCCTGTTTTAAAAATTTGCTCATGGATCCAATTTTATTGTGTTTTTCAAATTTGTCTTAATGTTTCAAAAATGGTTTCCGTTTTCAAAAAATGCTCATGTTATCAAATAAAGGTATATGTTTACAAAAGAATGCATTTTCAAATTTTGTTCAAAGTTCAAAAAATGTCCCTACTTTTCAAAAGTGTTCAGAGATTAAAAAAACTTCTGAAAGAAAGGTTTGCGTTTTCAAAAAAAACACTGAGTTTAAAAAATATTCAAAATTTTGAACAAGGTTTTCGTTTAAAAAAATATTCGGTTTTTTGAAAATTGAGTTTTGAAATTTCGAAAAATGTCTCAGATCTATAGTTTTTTAGTGTTCCGAACTGGTTTTTTCGCCCTAAAACTCGTGATCTCAACTTGTTTGCAATGAGTGCTCCCAAGCAGGAGTTCGTGTGTTCAGTACCGCTTGGGGCGCGTAGTTTTTTTTAGGTGGGACTTTTCTGTGTCGGACTAAAAATGGGCCGGCGCAGTCGTGGAGCGCCATGTGCGATGGAGCCTGGCTTGAGCAAGCAATTTTATTCTCTAGCATAAAACTGCAGCACTTGAGCAGATTATAAAATGTGAAAGATGAACCAATTAATTATACAAGGAAATTTAAAGACTTCTGACATAGTTTCTTTCAGCATTCTAGTTACAACAAAAGCAAACTGCAAGCACTTCTATTATGTAGCATAAAACTGTAACAATTGAACAGATTACAAAATACAAAAGCTCAACCAATTGCGCAAGGAAACTTTGAACGACTGTATAGCATAACACTGCAAGCATTAAATGACAAGTGCTAGAAATTCTGTAGCACAAAAAGGCAAAGAACTTGCAATGATTACACAAGGAAAAACTGAACTAATTGCACAAGGCACACATGCATAAATAGAACTGGTTAGGCCATTTGTCATTCAAATTCTTTAGCACTGTAACGATAACAAACAGCAACCATGATTAACTTGTTGATTTTTAGGGTGAACGGACGTACCCTTTGGGGTAGCCGGTTACGTGTTTATATAGACGGGAAGAGCCCCCGTGGTGGCGTATACAAAGAGGATACATATTGGGGTAGAGTACTACTCTATGCCCAATACGTATATTACAATAACTCTAATACCCCCCCTCCCCCCCCCCCCCTAATCTAGACCTGGGAGAGGTTTAGATTACGCTTAAACTCATCTCATTTTTGTACACATTACGTTTTTGTGAAACCATCTGCAATCTGATCCTTCCTTGATATGAACCTGACATCAAGCTGCTTGCGAGCAACCCGTTCTTGAACAAAACAGAAGTCTATCTCAATGTGTTTTGTACAGGCATGAAAAACTAGATTGGCAGACAGGTAGGTAGCACCAAGATTATCATACCATAGGCATGGTTTCTCCTGGAGAGAAACACCAAGTTCACGAACCAGTGCTTCAACCCAAATAAGCTCAGCAGTGGCATTTGCAAGGGCTTTATATTCAGCCTCTGTACTTGACCTGAACACAGTAGGCTGTTTTCTGGCACTCCAAGAAACAAGATTGGCCCCAAAAAATATAGCAAATCCACCAGTAGAGCGTCTATCATCTAAATCACCTACCCAATTTCCATCTGAATAGGCACTGAGAAGGGTGGAGCTGGACCTCTGGAAAGTAAGATCAACCTTACTTGTGCCCTGAATATACCTCAAAATGCTTTTAACAGCAGTCCAATGTGCAGTAGTAGGAGCACGAAGAAACTAACAGACCTTATTAACTGAAAAAGAAAGATCAGGGCGAGTCAGTGTCAGATACTGGAGTCCCCCCACAATGCTCCTATAATGTGTAATATCCTCAGATCCAAGAGGAGAGCCATCTGTCAAGCGTAATGTTTCTGCAGTGGAGAGAGGTGTTGGACATGGCGTGCAAGAACTCATACCAACACGATCCAGTAATTCTGTAGCATATTTTTCCTGACTTAAAAGCAACCCATTGGACTGTTTGTGAACCTCAATACCTAGAAAATAATGAAGATCTCCAAGGTCCTTGAGAGCAAAATCCGAACTTAAGTGATGAAGGAGAGCTGATATGGCCGAATCAGAGGAGCTTGCAACAATGATGGCATCAACATAAATTAAGAGGAACATAGTGAGTCCTGGCTTATCAAAAAGGAAAAACGAAGTATAAGCTTTGGATGGAAGAAAACCAAGTGTGTGTAACTTGGAACTCAGGCGAGAGTACCAAGCTCGAGGAGCCTGTTACAAACCATATAATGCTTTATCAAGTCTGCAAATATAATTTGGAGTAGCAGAAGACTGAAAACCTGGTGGTTGTTTCATGTAAACCTCCTCTTCCATAACACCATGTAAAAGCACGTTCTTCACATCTAGCCGCCTTAAACTCCAGCCTCGAGAAACTGATAGTGCAAGAAAAATTCTGATAGTGGCAGCCTTTAACAACAGGACTGAAAGTATCCTCATAGTCAATACCATATCTTTGTTTGAATCCTTTTGCAACAAGACGTGCTTTGTACCTGTCCACGGTGCCATCAACATGTTTCTTGATGTGATAAACCCATTTGCAATCAATAATATTTTTATTTGAACTGGGAGGCACTAAAAGCTAGGTATTGTTAGCAACAAGAGCATCATATTCATCTTGCATAGCATGTTTCCAATTTGGATCAATAAGGGCCTCGGAAAGATTCTTGGGTTCTCCTCTAGCTGTTAGAAGAGCATATCTAACAGTACCATCGGTATATATTTTCGGCTGTTGAATACCTTTTTGCAGTCTAGTTTGAACTCCAACAGCAGGAGGTGGTGCAGGAGTGGAAGGCACAGAAGATCATGAAGAAACAACAGAATCTACAGGCAGATCCACACTGGGATCCACACTGCTGTCACCTGATGAGGTAATCATTGGCTCATGATGATGCAGTCCACGCTGTGCATTGATGGCGTTGACGCGGGGGCATGCGACGACGTGGCTGTTGGCGATTCGGGCGGATGAGGCGACACCGGTACAGCCACTGAAGGGGCAGGAACCAACAGCGACGCATCGGGCGGGGACCGCGAGGAGACAGGCGGAGACCGGGGCGACTGCATGCACGATGGAGAACCTGTGCTACTGCTGCATTCCGCCTGCACGGATCTCGGAGGAGATTCTGGACCGAAACCAGCCTCGGGATTGCTCATGTTGTCCTGTTCTCCTGCTGGGTAGTGGTATTTGATGTGCTATTTGATGCATTTTCCTCAGAATTTGGACCAGATTCTTGAACTGAAACAACAGGGGTTTCATTGACAAGAACCTGAGGATGATTAACAGCTGAAACAAGATGCAAGTAATGATCATTAGTATGCACGCCCCTATCTGTACATGCCGAAGATGAGTTATCTTGTGGAAGAAGAAGTATTTCTTCACGGAGACGTCGACCAACATTAGGATTAAGTGAAGCAAATGGGAAAATATTCTCATCGAAGACAACATCTCGAGAAACATAGACACGACCAGTGGACATATCAAGGCATTTAACTCCTTTATGACGAGGACTATATCCAAGAAAAACACACCGTTTGGATCAGAAAGAGAGTTTATGTTTGTTATATGGATGAAGGTTGGGCTAGCAAGCACAACTAAAGACACGTAGAGGCTCATAATTGGGTGTGACTTGGAGAAGTTTTTCAGTGGGAGTGTCAAAATTGAGGACTTTGGTAGGAAGCATGTTTATAAGAAAGGTAGTTGTGATGATGGCAACATCCCAAAACTTGAGAGGCATAGAAGCATTGGCAAGTAGAGCAAGGCCTACTTCAACAATGTGACGGTGTTTGCGTTCAGCAGAACCGTTTTGTTGATGAGCATGGGGACATGACACATGATGAACAATGCCTATACGTTGAAAGAAACTGTTCAAATTTTCATATTCACCACCCCAATCGGTTTGCATGGTGAGAATTTTGCGACCAAATTGGCGCTCAACATACTGTTGAAAATCAAGAAAAACTTGATACACTTCAGAGCATTTCTTAAGTAAATAAACCCAGGTAAACTTGCTAAAAGCATCATTGAAGCTTACATAATATGCATGTTTGCTTACAGAGAGAGGAGCTGGACCCCATACATCAGAAAATATTTGTTCCAAAGGAATTGTAGACACACTAGTGGATACAGGGTAGGGTAGCTGATGACTCTTGGCCTGTTGGCATGGATCACATATGTAAGGATTTATTTATGGGGAATATGAAAGTTTATGCTTCCTAAGAATTTTCTGAACATTAAACGAAGATGGATGGCCTAGACGATGATGCCATGTAGAGGATGAAGGCTGGATAGTGGCAAGAGCATGCTTGGAGGAATCTGAAGACACTGGAACTAGTGGATATAAGCCTCCATGACAAGGACCTCTAAACACGGTGCGCTTCGTTGCCTGATCCTTAATCAAGAAAAAGAAAGGGTGAATTTTCAGATAGTAATTGTTTTCTAGACCAAGTTTATGAGCAGGAAGTAAATTCATAGATGCATCATGAAGATGTAAAATATTACGAAGTTGGATAGAGCTATTAAGGGTGTGCAAAATAGAATGACCAATATGTGCAATATCCATACCTTGTCCACTAGCAGTATTAACTTGATCATGTCCCTGATATGGTTCATGAACATGGAGCTTGTTGAGCTGGCCAGTGACATGATTTGTGGCACCTGTGTCTATATACTAGTTTGTATCAACCCCATAGGCACCTTTGGTCTCCTTTCGTGGCTTGTCATTATCATCATCATCACCATAGCGCCACCAGCACTCATCAGGCAAATGACCTTCCTTTTTGCAAATTTGGCAGAAGATACCATCCTGCCATGGTGTGGCACGGCGATCCTTGCGCCCTCCTTTTGGACGGCGGTCCTAACGTGGGCGTTGCTGCTGCTGCCGGGGTGGATGCTATTGGGGAGGACGTTGAGGGCGCTGCTGCTGCTGCGGAGGAGGCATGTAGGGCTGCATATACGGTGCTGGTGCAAACTGCTGCGGGTATGGACCCGGTGGAGGGTACTGATGAGGCATGTAAGGAGCCGGCTGGTGGTATGGAGGCATGTATGGAGCCGGTGGAGGGTACTAAAGAGTAGGCGCATACTGAGGGACCGGCTGATACTGGGGGAGCGGCTGGTATGAAGGATGATGAGGGGGCATGTATAGCGTTGATGTTCGCGGCCTCGCCAGACCTCCTGTAGAGTCAGGGTTCAGAACACGAGGAGCAACATTAACAGATTACATAAACGACCTGGAAGCCTGGCCAGTGGTAGAGAGCATAGCATCATGGCTCTCATAAGACAGCAGCTGAGAGCACATGTCATTGAGAGAGGTGGAGGGAACAACTTTGAGAGCAGCAACAAAATCATTATAGGAACTATCAAGTCCATTCATAATATAATCCTTGAGTTCATCATCATCAACAGTCTTTCCCGCAGTAGCAAGTTCAGAAGCAAAACCTTTCATCTTGGTGATATATTGTTGGGCTGTCATATCAAGTTTCTTTGTGTTGATGAGTGCACCACGGATGTTGGAAACCCGTGATTTGGACTGAGAAGAAAACAGCTCGTGGATAGCACGCCAAACTTCAGCCGCATGAACCATACCATAGATATGAGAGAGAATGTCCTCAGACAGAGAGTTGACGATATAGCTTATGACCTGCTGATCCTGCGTGATCCAGACATCATAGGCATGGTTGGGAACCTGTATCTTCTGCTTGTCAGCATCTTCACCATCGACGAACTCGGGCGGCGGAGATCGGAACCTTCAAGCAGTCTAATGACGCGAGCCCCATGGAGGGTGGGCAGGACTTGAGCTTGCCACGAGAGGAAATTTTCCCACGTGAGCTTTGTGGCAGGGGGAGCACCAATGGTCGCCCCAGCAGATGAAGACAAAGACGCCATGGATGCTGTGTCACGACAGAGATCGGCTAGGGTTTTGGTGTTTTAGGGTTGTGGAAGATAGGGATTGTCCTGGAGGCGATCGGGGCGATCAAGGTCGTGGTGTTGTAGGCGTGATGCTGTAGAGGCTAGGTTGTTGTTGTAAGGTCGGCGGGGAAGACCGGCGACCAAGTCCTGGCGGCGACGGAGAGAAGCTCCAGAGGCGGCAGCTAGAGAAAGGGAAGGGAGGGGCCTGATATCATGTTGATTTTTAGGGTGAACCGACGTACCCTTTGGGGTACCCGGTTACGTGTTTATATACACGGGAAGAGCCCCCGTGGTGGCGTGTACAAAGAGGATATGTATTGGGATAGAGTACTACTCTATGTCCAATACGTATATTACAATAACTCTATTATAACTCACAGTGATGATACAAAGAAAAAGGAGTAGCGGAGCCATGATGGAGGCTTGGAGGCATTTCACCAGAAGTAAGAACAACTACCCTCACTCTCCAAAACAAAAGTTAACCATACATGCTGGAAGACGCCAGAAAACAAGAAACATGTAACAAGAACATCAGATTCTATGACAAGAAGTACGGCAATTACCTTAGCTTCCTGTAGCCGCTTCCATCCCTCCAAGAAACCTGGCATGGCGACCGACCTGGCGGGAACGCTGGGAAGTCCAGGGCCGAATGTCGAGGCCGCCAAGGGTGCTAGCCGCGGCTCGAGCACCGGTCGCTGGCAGGGCCCTCACGCTCTCCCTGCACCAGTGGAGGAGTTCACAAGTAGAAAAGGGCCTATTGTCCCGGTTCGTAAGGCCTATTTGTCCCGGTTTTGAACCGGGACTAAAGGGTCATTACTAAAGCCCTAGGCCTTTAGTCCCAGTTCTTACACGAACCGGGACAGATGGGCCTCCACGTGGCCACTGCGGTGAGTCCAGGCAGGAGAGACTTTGGTCCCGGTTGGTAGCAAGCGTCCACGCGTCAGCATTTCAGTGGTTGGGGTTTTTGTTTTTTTAGCGCGGGGAGGGGGGGGGGGGTTAGGGGGTTTAGGGGGGTAATTTAGGTGTTTCATATATTGTGTTAGCTAGCTAATTAATAGAAAGAAGTGTCCTCTCTTATCTCCATGCTTGGTCGACGCTACGTACTATACATATAAAGAGGACTCGACACGCTAGCTAGTAAGCAAATGAAGGAAACAGAAGATCGTCATGAACATATGCATACAGAGAGAAGTGATATCGACCTCTCCTTCTCCGAGAGATTGGTCGAACAATAATTTTTCGTATATCGTCTATCCGACGCTACTAGCTACATATATACAATATTAAGATCTCTTACAATATAAGCCCCTAATATATGAACTCAGGGTCCATATGATATTCTCCGTCTTTATCGATCACGTGGTCAAGAAAGAATGCCACCAATTCTTGAATTGCTCGCATGCGATCTGGTTCTAGGAGTTCATCCCGCATCTGAAACATCTAAATTTGAAGAAGGGGGTCAATACATACATACATACATATATATATATATATATATATATATATATATATATATATATAGGACAAATGTTTCCTACAAGCAGTGGTAGTTACCACCACTTGTGTTTTGTATGTTGTATGTAGTATATATCGAAACCGAGAGTATGTACGTGTAGTATGTAGTATATAACAATGATTAGGTAGTGTATATACTAATTTTTAGGTAGTATGTATCATATTTTGAGTATGCTCTTTTTTTTACGCATAAATATATGCAATTTCACAAATATAAAAAACTAAGGGTTCATATGCAATTTTTCATGTAACTTGCTTTGAAATATCTTAGATATAGTAGATGAATATATTTAAAATAATAAAATAGTATATATAGTAGCACATGGTAGTATATGAGATATGTGGGGTAACTACCACCGGGTGGTAGGATGGATTTTCCCTATATATATATATATATATATATATATATATATATATATATGAATGAATGAATGAAACTCAACACAAATGATGGTAATAAAATAAAATTGTGAATATTATTGCTTACGCACTTCATATCGTTTGTCAGAGTAGCCCCGCTCACAGGTCGTGTGGCGGATGGACTCGCAAACGTAGTATCCACAGTAATTATTCCCGGCTTCCTGCCACAGCCACTTTACAAAAAATACAGGCCAATCAAACTGATAAGCAAGAATGCTAAATGGTATTGATGAAACTAGCGCTTGAATCACTAGGAGATGCACGGATCTGGCTAGTAGTACTTACTTTCGGGTGTATAAATCGCAGCTTCTTCGGCAGTCCCGGAGCTTTTGAGGTGAATTTTTTCCAAACCCTGCCAGACAAAGAAAATAATTACTTGATATCAGGAAATGAACAAAGTTGCCGATATGGTGCGATAATGATCGATTTAACTTACTTCTCGAGCATTTCAGTCATGTCCGCATACTCCTGGGGATCTTTTCGTCTCGAGTCTAAGACGGTTACTAGTCCCTGCTCAAGCTTAATCTCTAGGAGAATATAGTGAAACCTGCGCACGCATGCATAACTCATCAATTACATTACTATAACCTCGACTAATAAGGGCAACCGAATATGCACAAGACAGTAACACTCACTTGAAGTTGTAAGGAAAGAGTATTATAGCTTTGTTTTGATTTAATAAGAACGATTGTAGCAACTTGGACTCGGTATCTCTGGCCTGAAATTCAACCATATATGCATCTATGATATTTGTGTTAATGAACCCAATATCACCGACTTGTCTTTTCTTCAATTCAGCGATCTTCAATCTGCATAATATAGTGAGGATAATTATATATACATGCAATGAAAGAGCTGACCTATATATAGAGACTTAGTGACAGAAGTAGTACTTACAGACAGTAGGAAGTGACCGTTAATTTATCGAGGGCCTTTTGATTGAAAAACTGGAAAAACTCCTCAAATGGAACATTCAACAAATCAATTCCAACGAGGTCATGCTCCTCTCTAACTCTCAGCGTCAAAATATTCCTCCCCCAGACTCTCTGCAGGTTTTCATGTACTAATCATGGAATCTTCGCATCATCATTGTTAGAGATCTTTCATCTTTGACGAGAGGCTTCTCGTACTCGTATTTGTGTTCGTCCACCTCCAAGAAATCATAATGTACATCGTCGGGTAGGTAATCTTTTAGTATTGGGCAAAATATCCAGATGATTAGCGACGATATCGCACCTTCAGCGGCGGGCACGATTGGTTCGCTTGTTCGCCAAGATGGGCAATTTTCCCAGCTCGTCGTTCTGCTAACCTTCGATCACTGACAGTACTTCCCGACCGATCCGCTTTGATATATGACCTTTCAATAATGCGCTCATAGTTGGATTGTGGCGGAGATGGTGGTGGTTTCCTCAGGGCATCGATAGTGCGCTTTGCTTTCACCGGATCTATCTTCTCCTCCGGAGGTGGATGTTTCTTTGCTTTCACCGCTGCAAAGAAGTCCCTCACTTCGGCTTGCACGATCTCCCTGTTTTTCTGTTTGGTCTTCTCGTATGGTAACTTCTCTAGAGGCTTGAGAGATGGATCGAATCTGTATTGCCTCCCGCCTCTGGCTGTCTTGCTAGACGCTGAAGCGAGCATGAGCGGCTGCGGCTGTCTTCTTTCGTGCTTGCTTACGAGGCGGAGGAGAAGGACTACGATGCGCCGGAGCAGCCTTAGCGGCGGCGGGTCTCTTCCGCCCTTGCTGGCGAGGCGGAGAAGGAGGAGGCTGGCTGCTCGGGCGTGTCGATGCAGGCGGAGAAGGAGGCGGAGTGCCGCCACGCGCCGGAGAAGGAGGCTGAGTGCCCTGATCACTCGCCGGAGGAGGAGGCGGAGTGCCCTAACTCGCCGGAGGAGGAGGAGGAGGCGGAGGCGTCTAGTTCGGAAGGTTGATGAACTCCTTCCGCCATAGGCATGGAGTCTTCAGAGAAGAACCCAACCGAGTCTCCCCTTCACCCGTAGGGTGGTCAAGCTCGAGGTCCTAAAATCCGCATGTTATTTCATCCACTATCACCCTAGCATATCCTTCTGGAATCGGCCGGCAGTGATAGGTTGCGCCAGGTTCAGGAGGTGCAACAGAGCCAACAGCCGCCTTAACTTTCAATTTCAACCATTGCGTCATAGGGTGGCAATGTTGAGACCCCGTGATAGCATCCATGGGGTAGCTAGCAGGAGCCGTGAAGACAGGCTCCTGCTGAAGCAGCTCGGTGGAAGACACGCTGCTTCTCCGCTGAGATGGCGGGGTAGCTTCGGGGGAAGCTTCAGCAGGTCGTTTGCTACGATTTGCTTCTCGTTCCTCTATCGCTTGTACCCTTGCATGCAGCGCCTGCAGTTGGGTATGCTCCACTTTCTTCCTCCTCTCATGGCATTTGTAACCGCCTGCATCCGGAAACCCAGCCTTCCACGGAACAGAGCCTGGCGTGCCTCGTGTCCGTCCAGGGTGCTCAGGATTCCCGAGGGCCATTGTGAGCTCGTCGTTCTCTCTGTCTGGAACGAACTTCTCTTGCCGCGCTGCATCGATATACTCCTGAAGCCTCGTGACGGGTATTCTCAGTTGCTCGTTTGTCTAAATGCACTTCCCTGATACAGGGTCCAAGGTTCCGCCAACCCCGAAGAACCAAGTGCGGCAACGGTCTGGCCAGTTCAATGTCTCTGGTTCGACCCCTTTATCAACCAGGTCATTCTCAGCCTTGGCCCACAACGGCCGGGCTTTGAGGTAGCCACCTGACCCCGTGCGATGGTGAAGCTTCTTCTTCACAGCATTTTTATTGTTTATCGCTGAGATCTTCTTACTCTTGTCCGATGTCTTGTGGGCCACAAATGCGGGCCAATGATCTCTGATCTTCTCATACCGGCCGGTGAATTCTGGTATCTTTTCTTGGTCGACAAACGATGTTTTCAGCTCATTCTTCCACCTCCTGAATAGTTCTGCCATCTTCTTAAGAGCATGAGACTTGATCAATTGCTCTTTAACTGGCTTCTCCGGATCCTCCTCTAGCGGTAGGGTGAAATTTGCCTTCAGCGCGGTCCAAAGATCCTCTTTCTGCATATAATCGACATAAGACACCTCAGGGTCTTCCTTCTTAGGCTTAAACCATTGGTGGATGCTAATCGAGATCTTGTCCCTAACAAGAAACCAGCACTGAGCAGCAAATGCTTCCTTTGTCTGGATGGGTTCAATCGGCATGCCATCGCGCGCGATTGCTGTGATCTCAAACCTTTCATCCGAGCGCAACTTTTTCTTCGGGCCTTGTCTCTTTGCCAAAGTTGTGCTCGATCCGGAGGGCTAGAAAAAAGAAGAAAGACGAGAGTTAATTAATATGTGTACATACGGAAACAATGAATGCATCAATTAGCTAGTCAGCACAGACTTAACTAATATATATACCTGGCCGGACTCGGTTCGGTAGCCGGAGCGGTCATCACAGTCTCCTTCTTGTACCGGCATTGGGTCACCGGAGCCGTCATAATCATAGCCTGCTTCTTCACTCTGTCCTTCCAGACCATCGGTGTCGTTGAGAAACGACAAGACGGCATCACTTCCTTCTGTGATTATGTCCCCCAACATCGCTTCTGTTGCTTTGTCTCGGGGGTGCTCCATTTTTTCTGCAAATATTTACAACATGGCAATTATTATTCAAACATGACAGATGGATATATTAGTGGCAAACATAGAACTAGCTAGCTAATCACAATAAGGAATCATATTAGTGGCCTTGACGCTGCTTCTCAAGGGTTTGGGGTGGCCTCGGCAACGCTTCAAGGGTTTGGGGTGGCCTCGACAACACTTCAAGGGTTTGGGGTGGCCTCGACGACAACGCTCTTTTAACTTGGTAAATTTGGGTGGCCTCGAGAGAGTTTGTCGGGTAGGGGCGCGGCGGGAGGGGGTAGGAGACCGACATCATTTTTTCTAGGGTTTGGGTGTCCTCGAGAGTTTTGCTCGAACGAGAAGGCCGGGGGTGCTCCTGTGGTATAAGTTATCACGGTCGAGAGGGGGTGCTCACTTTTCTAAAAATCTAACTTTTGCATATATGAACATATATACACAGAGAACATACATACATATATACACTTTTCTAAACATGAAGCAGGTGGATATATTAGTGGCAAACGTAGACCTAGCTTCTCCCGGGTTTGAGGTGGCCTCGGCAACGCTTCACGTTTGTCTAGCTAGTGTCAAAGGATTTAACAAAACCCCTCGGCGTTCCTCGACCCTCGACCCCTCGACGACCCTCGCCCCTCGAACCCTCGACAACCCTCGACCCCTCGGTGACCCTCGACCCTCTGCCCTAGTTCCCGACCCTCGACCGCTCAGCGATCCTCGACACCCTCATTCCTGATAAAAAAGAAGAAGAAAAAAAAGAGGAGAAGAAGAAGGAATAGAGGAGTGGAAGAGAGGAGAAGAAGAAGGAATAGAGGAGTAGAAGAAAAAAGTCTTCCACTCCTCTATTCCTTCTTCTTCTCCTCTTTTTTTTCTTCTTCTTCCTCTTCCTATTTTTTCCGACATCCCCCCTCATGTCATGTCTGATGCCCCCCCCCCGCCTCATGTAATGTCCGACGTCCCCCCTCACTTTAATAAAGAACTACCTTAAAAAAAGACTTGCTTCGCCGCGGGTCCTCGATCGGTGCGACGTGGACTCGGTGGAAACACTTTATGAAAATGCGGTGGTGGCCGGGACGGGCGGTTTTCTTTTCCTTCTTCATTTTTTCCTTTTTTTCTTATATGTTTGTTTTCGTTTATACTCTACATTTTCGTATATATGAAAAAAATAAAGTTTCTATACAGAAGTGCACAATTTTAATGAACAAATTACAACATCTGAATTAACTACACATCTAAATAAATATAACTACACATCTGAAATTTTCCTAATCTTAAAACTAAACTAAACAAAAACTAAAATAGTCTAAAAAACATGTAAAAACATCTAAAAATAGCATCTAAAAACTGTTGGGGAACGTAGCAGAAATTCAAAATTTTCCTACGTGTCACCAAGATCTATCTATGGAGAAACTAGCAACGAGGGAAGGAGAGTGCATCTACATACCCTTGTAGATCGCTAAGCGGAAGCGTTCATGAGAACAGGGTTGAAGGAGTCGTACTCGTCGTGATCCAAATCACCGGAGATCCTAGTGCCGAACGGACAGCACCTCCGCGTTCAACACACGTACAGCCCGGTGACGTCTCCCACGCCTTGATCCAGCAAGGAGAGAGGGAGAGGTTGAGGAAGACTCCATCCAGCAGCAGCACAACGGCATGGTGGTGATGGAGGAGCGTGGCAATCCCGCAGAGCTTCGCCAAGCACCAAGGGAGAGGAGGAGGAGGAGAGGCAGGGCTGCACCAAGAGGGAGAGGTTCTCATGTGTGTTGGGCAGCCCCAAACCTCAAGTATATATAGGGGAGGGGGAGGGCTGCGCCCCCATCTAGGGTTTCCACCCCCAAGGGGTGCGGCCAGCCCTAGATGGGGCTTGGGAGGCGGCCAAGAGGGAGGGAGAGGAGGCGCCCACTAGATGGGCCTTAGGGCCCATCTGCCCCTAGGGTTTGCCCTCCCACTCTCCCTTGCGCCTTGGGCCTCTTGTGGGCGCACCAGCCCCTTGGGGCTGGTTCCTCCCACACTTGGCCCACGCAGCCTTCAGGGTTGGTGGCCCCACTTGGTGGACCAGGGACCCTCCGGTGGTCCCGATGCTATCTGGGAAAAACCCGAAACTTTTCCGGTGACCAAAACAGGACTTCCCATATATAAATCTTTACCTCTGGACCATTCCGAACTCCTCGTGACGTCCGGGATCTCATCCGGACTCGAACAACATTCAGTAACCACATACAAACTTCCTTTATAACCCTAGCGCCATCGAACCTTATGTGTAGACCCTACGGGTTCGGGAGACATGTAGACATGACCGAGACGTTCTCCGGTCAATAACCAACAGCGGGATCTGGATACCCATGTTGGCTCCTACATGTTCCACGATGATCTCATCGGATGAACCACGATGTCAAGGACTCAATCGATCCCGTATACAATTCCCTTTGTCTAACGGTATTGTACTTGCCCGAGATTCGATCGTCGGTATACCGATACCTTGTTCTATCTCGTTACCAGCAAGTCTCTTTACTCGTTCCGTAACACATCATCCCGTGATCAACCCCTTGGTCACATTGTGCACATTATGATGATGTCCTACCGAGTGGGCCCAGAGATACCTCTCCGTTTACACGGAGTGACAAATCCCAGTCTCGATTCGTGCCAACCCAATAGACAATTTCGGAGATACCTGTAGTGCACCTTTATAGCAACCCAGTTACGTTGTGACGTTTGGTACACCCAAAGCATTCCTACGGCATCCGGGAGTTGCACAATCTCATGGTCTAAGGAAAAGATACTTGACATTAGAAAAGCTTTAGCATATGAACTACGATCTTTGTGCTAGGCTTAGGATTGGGTCTTGTCCATCACATCATTCTCCTAATGATGTGATCCCGTTATCAATGACATCCAATGTCCATGGTCGTGAAACCGTAACCATCTATTGATCAACGAGCTAGTCAACTAGAGGCTTACTAGGGACACGGTGTTGTCTATGTATCCACACATGTATATGAGTTTCCTATCAATACAATTATAGCATGGATAATAAACTATTATCATGAACAAGGAAATATAATAATAACCAATTTATTATTGCCTCTAGGGCATATTTCCAACAGTCTCCCACTTGCACTAGAGTCAATAATCTAGTTCACATCGCCATGTGATTAACACTCACAGGTCACATCGCCATGTGACCAACATCCAAAGAGTTTACTAGTGTCATTAAACTAGTTCACATCATCATGTGATTAAGACTCAATGAGTTCTGGGGTTTGATCATGTTTTGCTTGTGAGAGAGGTTTTAGTCAACGGGTCTGTAACATTCAGATCCGTATGTCACTACTAGGAAAAGGGCTATAGATGGAAATGACACTAATGGCGCACCGGAAAGATGGTGCGCCATTAGTACTAATGGCGCACCACCATCCGATGCGCCATTAGAGTCTAAACTACTAATGGCGCACCATGCTTTGGGTGCGCCATTAGTACCAAATTTTTTTAAACTAGTGCTTTGTCCAAACATACTAATGGCGCATCCTGCCCAAGTGCGCGTCATTAGTAGTTGTAACTACTAATGGCGCACCAGGGTGTGGGTGCGCCATTAGTATATAAACTTTTTTGAACTAGTGCGCCTGTCCAAACATACTAATGGCGCATCCTGCCTCGGTGCGCCATTAGTAGTTGTAACTACTAATGGCGCACTGCAGTGTGGGTGCGCCATTAGTATAGAAACTTTTTTTGAACTAGTGCGCTTGTTCAAACATACTAATGGCGTATCCTGCTTAGGTGCGCCATTAGTAGTGGTAACTACTAATGGCGCACCATGCAAGAGGTGCGCCATTAGTAAGTGGGCAGCAACAAGATATTTGGGACAGCCTCTCCTACCCACACACTCACTTTCTCCCCACTTCATTCTCTCCACCTCCTCCTTGTCTCGGTGCCTCCTCTTTTTCACCTCATTTCCACCATAGATTCATTCAAATTAAGTGGTTAAATTACCTTGTTTTAATAGGTAAGTAAGGGGAAGCTATATTTAGGTTGTTCTCCTTACAACAATGTGCACATGCACTTTTTACGGCCTAGCTAGATCTATGTATGTTCGTGGTGTTGCATATGTTTGTGGTGTTTGCATATGTGTTTGTGTTTGGAGGTGTACCGGTATTTGAAATGCGATAGTTGCCAATATTTTGCCGGAATGTTGATTCATTTCCGTTTCAAGTAGAATTTTGGCATTAAGCATCCTTTTTGGTCCTATTTTAGGGAAAGTCATGCCAAATTTTTTCTTGGTTCTAAAATATCGCTTTTGCTCTACCGCAGCGACCATGATGGTCCGCACGATGACCGAAGGCATCGTGAATAGGTTTTTGAGGTCCGCGAAGGCCGAGATGCTTCAAAAGAACGAGACGGAGATAAGATGTCCGTGTCGAAGATGCAAGCTGAAGAGCCTTATTGCGGACCCGGATTCCGGCAGGTGCGGGACCACCTGCTGTTGCGTGGGTTTCATGGATGGCTATCGGTGGCAAGGTGATGAAGATGACTACTGAAGTCGTCCATGCGGGCCGGGCAAGAAATGAGGAAGGGCAGCAAGACAACCACCGCGGCTCGGGCGGGCGAGAAGACGAAGAATCCTCAGGAGATGATCACGACTGTGGATGTCGTACATACAGTCATCATGTAGAAGATGCAGGACATGATGATGAGGAAGATGCCGGAGCAGGCGACGGGCATGATCATGAAGATGATGATGCCGGGCGGAGCGACGCTGGACCATCGATGGGCTGGGTGCAGGACCCTCATATTCAAGAGCTGCTTCTCAAGCGGACGGATAACGCAAGAGCTGCCGCCGAGAGAAAGCCAAGATGGATCAACTTGAGTTAGACGCGGTTACTCCATTGTATGAAGGATGCAGGCCCGAGGATACCCGCCGAAAGTAACGCCATGGCCACGGAGATGAAGGTAAAACACAAAATGACCGGCGATGCTTCGACGAGAACATGTCATTCTGCACGAACGTCTTCCCAAGGGGAACAAGTGCCCGACCAGTTTGGAGGAGGCGAAGAAAATCGTGTGTCCTCTGGATTTACCGCACGTGAAATACCATGTGTGCATGAACAATTGCATCATTTATCGGGACGAGCACGCGGAGTCTACCATATGTCCGGTGTCTTGGCGTCACTCGATACAAGAAGAGGAAGAAAGCTCCTCGAAAAGTGGTGTGGTACTTTCCGATCACTCGCTCGCAGCGCTATTTCATGGACCCTAAGGTAGCAAAGCTCCTGGCGCACGCCGGATAGGGAGGAGAAGAAGCGGGAAGATGACGCAAATGATCCGGAGATAGATAAAAAGACAAGATGCTGAGTCACCCTAAGGATGCGAGCGGTGGCAAGCGTTGAACTTCAAGACTCGGAATTTGGGAACGATCCAAGGAACATCGTGGCCGGGCGCGAGCACCGATGGAGTCAATCCGTTTGGCAGCCAGAGAAGCACACATAGCACCTGGCCTGTGTTTGTGTGGATGTACAACCTTCCCCACAGTTGTGCATGAAGAGGAAGTACATTCACATGAGTATGCTAATTGAAGGGCCGAAACAACCAGGAACGACATCAATCAGTACCGGGGCTGCCGAAAGAGGAGCTTGACACGCTGTGGAAAACGCCACCAATACGTGGGACGCCCTGCAGAAAGAATATTTCCCTATGAGAGCCGTGACCGCTCACGACGGTGCACGACTATCTCGGTACGGATATGTCGCAAGGTGTAGTCCACGGATTTTCCGGATGCGTAAGGTGCATGGATGACACAACGTATCGCCAGCTAGATAGAGATCCCGGTCTTGAAAACCGTGTTCATGGGACATCGAAGGTGGCTTCGCGACGATGACCCGTGGAGGAAACACAAGGATCTGTTCGATGGTGAAACCAAACCCCGAAAAACGCCTGTACGAGGAGCGGCGAGGAAATAGACAAGCTGTTGGAAAATTGGAAAGACTGCCCACCGCCGGAAAGAAGCAAAAGGCGCCGAGCCGGAAAGAAGCGAAGGCGCCAGAGCCGCTGGCGAAGGTATGGAAAACGAGGTCTGTTTTCTGGGACTTGCCGTACTGGAAGATCCACCGTGTGCCTCACATCCTTGATGTCATGCATATCACGAAGAACGTGTGCGAGAGTCTGCTTGGTACCCTGCTCAACATGCCAGAGAGGACCAAAGATGGGCCGAAAGCAAGGGCAGACTTGAAATCAATGGGCATCGTGCAGAGCTTCACGCTATATATGATGATGATGATGATGATGATGATGATGATGATGATGATGATGATGATGATGAGGAGAAGCAGTACACACAAAGTCATCTCAAAGTCAAAAAGGACAAGAAGACCGCAAATGACTAACCTACCGCGTGCATCACTCTAAGTCGAGGAGATCGAGCAGTTTTCACCTGCCTCCTAGGAGTAAAACTTCCTTACGATTCTGTGGGGAAGATAAGCAGATACCTAGACCCAGTGGCGAAGTTCAGCGAGATGAAGTCTCACGGTATCCGCGTCTTGATGACGCAGATACTTCCAGTTGCAATCCGGTGGGATCATGGACGCGCACGTCCAGGTGAAACGCTATTTGGCCTATGCAACTTCTTCGACGTCATCTCGGAAGTCGATTGGCGTGAGGCAACTCAGAAGGCTACAGGAAGAGATCGTGGTGATACTATGCGAGCTTGAGATGTACTTCCGCCCGCATTCTTCGACGTTATGGTGCATCCGCTGGTCCATATAGTGGAGGATATCATCCAACTCGGGCCGACGTTCCTCGCACAAAGATGATGCCGCTCGAAAGGATGAATGGTGTCATCAAAGGATACGTTCGCAACATGTCACGCCCGAGAAGGAAGCATAGCCAGGGGCTTTTCAATCAAGAGTGCATCTCCATCGCACGAATTATCTAGGCATCGAGAACCCCGCTGGTCTGCCCGTCAACAGCACCTCGGCAGGCTCGCTGGATGGGGTCACCGTGAGGGTCGCCGCGAAATGCATGTCGGCTTCGAGGGTCGACTCGCCGACTTTGAAAGAGCAAACCTAGTCGCGCTACAACACATAGACGTGGTCGATCCTTGGGTGGTAGAGCACAAAACCTTTATTAAAAAGACGTACAATGACCGAGGCCAACAGAGGACGGACGGAGATACACTCCAAGAGCACAACTCATGTTTCACGCGTTGGTTCAAGCATAAGCTTACAGCCATTACCCTTTACATGAGGATTCTTCCGCGGAAGAACAACTCATATTCGCCTTTGTCACAGGGCGCCGAGCACAACCTGATGACCTATGAGGCGTACGATATCAACGGCTACACATTCTACACCGAGGCCAAGGACATGAAGAGCGATGGTTATCAGAACTCCTGGGTAACGATGGAATCCTACACCGGTAATGACAAGGACAGATACTACGGAAGGATCGAGGAGATCTGGGAGCTGAGCTACGCTGGAGAGAAGGTCCCGATGTTCCGTGTCAAATGGGCCAAGAACGTCATAAAAGAAGACCGGTATTTCACCACCATGGTTATACTCGAAGCCAAATCCAAGACCGCGGGCGCAAACGTCACCGCGAAAAATGAGCCATGGGTACTGGCTTCCCAAGTGGACCAATGCTTCTTCATTACCGACCCGCCAAAGCCAGTCGTGTTGTCGTGAGGAGAGGCAAAAGGAAGATCATCGGAATGGATGGAGTAGCCAATGAGCAAGACTTCGACAAGTACGGCGACCGAGGATCGAACATGACGGCGATGATGAAGTAGCAGCATACACCACAAGAAGAAGCAGGACCACCCTACCTAAAGGACGTCCGTTCCACGGAAGAACTCCATTTGCGAAAAAGAAGGGCAAGAAGATTGTGAACAGATAGCTAGCTAAGATCGATTGTATTTAAATCGTAGCCTTCATTTCTCGATTGTATTTCATGGGTACTTTTTGAACTATCATGAATATTTTTAAATTTCATGGACACTCGATCTCGATCCCCCTCCATCTCGATCGCTATCCCACCTCGCCAGATCCGGCCCCCCTCGCCGCCGAGCACCCCCCCAGTCCACCGTCACGCCACCCCCGCACCCTCGATTCCCTCCATCTTTTAAAATGGCTTTTTAAATGCTCTTGTCTTATAAAAAATGCTACTGTCTTATAAAAAAATTTGTGGAGCCCACCTCGATCCCCTCCATCTCGATCGCTGTCCCACCTCGCCAGATCCGGTCCCCCTCGCCGAGCACCCCCAGTCCACCGGCCGCCACAGCCCCCGCACCTCGATTCCCCTACTCAACCGCCGCCGCATGACCCCCGCACCCAGACCTTGCGTCTTATAAAAAATAAGTATCAAACAGCTTTTAAATGCTACTGTCTTATAAAAAATATTACTGTTATTATTTAAACAAGTTTGAACATATTTAAACATAAATAAGTATCAAATAGCTTTTCAAATGCTAAAAAAATTTGTGGAGCACAGGAGTCGAACCCAGGACCTCCCGGTGTGAGAACTGGAGGCTGACCCGGTCGAGCTAGTAGAGTGGGCTTGACATGGATAGGTTACAGTAGTAGATAACCTTGGCTTTTGTGGAAATAAAAAAAATACTAATGGCGCACCACGGTGAGGTGCGCCATTAGTGTGACATGCTAATGGCACACCGCGGTGAGGTGCGCCATTAGTATTGTGGCCCCTTCGCCCGATCCCCCTTCGCCCGATCCCCGCCCGATCCCCGATTCTCTCCCTCTCGCCCCACCGCCGCCGCGCCTCGCCCTCGCCCTACGCCCTCGCCCTCTCCCTCCCTCGCCCTCTCTCGCCGCCGGACGCCTTGCCCGGACGCCGCGCCCGGCCGCCTAAACCCGCCCCGACCCGCCGCCGGACGCGCCCAGACGCCGCCCGACCCGCCGCCCAGAGCGCCGCCGCCGCCCGGCCCGCCGCCGGGCGCGCCGCCGACGCCGCCCGACCCGCCGCCCGGACGCTGCCCCGCCGCCCAGCGCCGCCTCGACCCCGCCCCGACGCTGCTGCCCCACCTCGACCCCGCCCCGTCCACACCACCGTCGCCGGAGCACCACCCCCCCCGGGAGCTCCCCTCCTCCTCATCCTCCTCCTCCCCTCAAAACTAAATCAATGGAGATGACATGTTACGATCCGTCAGAACTATCGCCAACAAAGGTGCTGCCAAATAATCGATCAGTGCAATTATCTATGCAAGTGTCAAGACCGATGTAAATTAGTGGGGATCATGTGTCTTCATTCGGCGCTCATGAGACGGGTGTCCGCCTTTCGGGATTCAACAACTTTACATGGACGATGAACGCCCATGGTGGTAGCGACATAGATATTTCTTTGCTACTGCCTTTGCCGGTAGGAATCAGAATCAGACATTACACCGGCTCGCCTAGGGGAACTTCTCCAGTCACCATAGTTGCCTCCCCTGTTACTAGCTCAGGGAGGGACGTACCAAAGAGTGCAGCTACTGCCTCAATGATAACGAGCATCGATGTTGCAACCCTGCTGAATAACAAACTGATGCTACAACTGTTTTTATCTTGCCATGATGTTGAAAATCATCTTACAGTCCATGGAGCTCAACTAGAAACTCGTGAATTACAAGAACATTTGTATTTCCATGCTTAATGATGAATAGGTGTTTTCTTGGCATCGTAATGGATGAATAGGTGACAAAACTTTGCGTTGCAACAACCGGGCATATATGCACCTTATGCCCAACAATAGGCATCAAGAAAACGCATAAAATTTGTTGCTATATAAATGTGAACAAAATTAGTGCTTGTATATGATATTCTGCCATGAAGAAAGAATAGATAGTGTGGGTCCGACCTTGTTTAATTTCTGCAATTCTTGTATATGATATTCTTTGGTGTGTATTGCATTCTCATCGTGGTTTTGATCACGTAACAAGAAGGAAAGGGCGACTGAAGTACCTATCGCAGCAGCATGTAAGTATTTGCCCACTTTGCGTAAGGAAGCCGGGCTAAAGAGAAGAAGCCACGTGGAAGGTGATTCTTGGTTATGTTTTTTAAAAGCAATCCTTGGTTATGTTAGTGCCACTATATAGTACTTTACTATGAACACCCATCTTGGATGACCAATAGAAATTGCAGCCACATGTGCACCAATCTAATTTGAAACATCAATGAAAATTGAAAAAAAAATTACTCTCATAGCACTACTTCTATTTGCATTTCCCAAACATATTTGCATTTCCCATAGTTTATTACCTTCAGATGACAATCCCTTTTGCTGGATGTTTATGTACAAGGACAGCACAATTCTACTAGACTTAACTGAGATAATCATCGCTAGATATGCAATTACTTTGATGGGCGTTAAGGAAGAGGATGGGCAACACCAGGGTTTACTGCTGTATTGCTTTGGATATAATAGTAATTGGCACATTAAGTTTGACAAAATTTTCATCCAAGTGAGTACAAATATGAGTTCCATTCAACCTTGATAATTTGTGGGTTCTGCTTAGGATAAAATACCTTTCATTTGTTTGTGTTGCAAGATTATTGTAGGGCAAAACCCCTGTAGTTCATTCCTCATTTCCCTGTCTTAGATAGATAGTGTATTAATCTCCTCGGGTAGAGTGACCTACTACCATTTTAATTATGTGCTTGAGGTGGTTGCATAGCTCTAATACTAATGAGCAGGCCACTTTACATTCAAATTTTCATGTTCAGTCTTGGTTCTTTTGGGAGATGTGTTTGCTTGGTGTCTATCAAGCACATCATCAACAATACTTGTTAAACACTTGGTGTTAGGCCCTAATCTTTCTGTTCACCCGTGTTCCTCTGGTGAGGCAAGAATTTCTGTGTGTTTGGAGGAATTTTTTGTGTATAATTGAATTTTTTATGTGTAGCTTGCTTTCGTAATAGAGGATGATCAGCAGTTTGTGCAGTTGTGTTGTGTAGTATGACAAAACATGTAAATGTACATTAAATTGTTGCTCAACGCCATTTATAACTCTGTCAAATTCAGACAGACCATAGAATGCAGTAACAAAAATTTATATTGGTGTTGGAATGCAGTCAAAATTCAGACATGTAGCCTTGCAAGCAAAAGTATATTTGTGGTGCTATATTTGTGGTGCAAAATGAAGATATGCCAAACTCCTCAACAGTTGGTTAGTCTCATTAGGGTAAAATAATAGGATACTTTGTTAAATTAGAAGTCATCAACATGCTGCTGATCAATTGGTGCTGTATCCTGTATGATGTATGTGATCTTTGTTGATGTATGGTTTTTATCAAGAGGCCAAACATTCATCTAGTTTTGCTATGAACTGCTGCTAATGTATGATGTAGTTGCTTCACCTGCTATCTTGCTTACGATTCTGCCTTTGCCGTTTAAGAGTTTTTAGATGAATGTCTATAGTGCTTTTTTCTTCTCCGCTAACTCCGCTCGAGTTGTTGTTGGCCGATAACAAAGATGTTCAAGTACAATTGTTACCAATGTGGGCTTGTGGAATCCCATGACAAAAGTCTTGAGTTGGGTTCGATTACAATTGTCAAGGGTAGTCTCATTGTGATCTTCTGAAATGACCCATTGGCGACTTCATTACGCTGGGATAATGATTTTGCAGTACCCGAGAGGCCCTTGAGTTTGCCGGAATGTCGATTAACTTCCGTTCCTGCAAATTGGTACTCCATATGTCCTATTTTCAGCAAAGGTCATGCTGAAATTTTCCGTGAATTTTAGCATGACTTTGCTAAAAATAGGACATATGGGGTACTTGTGACTAATGCATGGGCCGGGTATCTTAGTAGTTAATTAAGTAGGATCAAGTGCCCGGCGCATTTGTGACTAATGCATGGCTTTTAGGGTGCCTCGGTGTCGATAAAAACCGAAATGATGAAAAGTTAGGCTTTTAGGGTGCCTTGGCGTCGAAAAACCCTCAATGATAAAAAGCTTAGATTTTAGGATGCCTCGGTGTCGACAAACCCTAAATGATGAGATCATGATCTTGTTCCTTGACAATAACCAACTTTTGACCAAACTTTGTTTCTATTTAGAGAGAAACATGGCCCACAACGATGAGGCCGGGGTTCGGCGGCAAGGCATTACAGGAGCTGTCCCAGGAGATGGAGGAACAACCTCACTTGTATGAGGCCGCCTTTCCCCACCGATGCCGAGACCACGGATGGTGCCGCCGAGGATGACCACACCGATGCCACCACCGATGGTGCCGCCGAGGATGCCACCATCGATGATGGCGGCGCATTTACGATGGCAGCCACCGAAGAGGCAACGGAAGGACCGGCGCCCGATCGTGCTCCGCACCCTCAAGGAGGAAGTTATCAAGTGGACTCCAACGGAATCCAACGGCGCCGAACGAATAGTCAAGGGTACTCGCTTCAGCTCGGGTGCATTGTCCGGAGCACCGCCTCGATCAACACCGAGAACCCGAGGCATCCCGACCGAGGGAATTTGGCGAACCTCCTCTTCACGAAGCTGCACGAACGATACAAGTTCCCGCTGAATTTGAAAACACAAGCCTCAAAGGGAATAAAGTGAACAATGCTGCCCTCACGAAGATGAGCAAGGACCTGTCTACTTGGAAAAGCAATGTGAAGAGAATGATCGAGAAAGGTGAGAGTTATGAGAAGATCAAGGAGAAAAATCCTTCCATCACCGAAGATGACTACAACGACTTCAAGATCAATTGCTCGAGCACCGCAAGCTCCCAATCAAGTGAGTGGGGAAACAAATGCGGAGCTGAACATAGGGGAACACACACTCGGTCCCGGGCGGTTACAGAGTGGCGGAGCCTATATGGGACAAGGAGGAGGCGGACCGTGCCGAGCAAGGCCTACCGCCTCTTCGATACATCTGGCGGTGACAAGCAGACCAGGAACTTTGTCGGGGCCGGTACAAGAAGGACCCGAAAACAAAGGAGCTTACCACGGATCCGAAGACCAGGCAGCTTGAGCTTGTTCTCGGTAAGGAATACACCCCGCGTAATTAGCTCCATATGGTTGCATTCTAATTAATGAAGCCGAATTTCTGAATGGTTCACATTCCTTCCGCAGGCGACTGAAAGCAGTAGCGCTGGGTCGACTCAGAGCAACCCTTGGGACACCACTCTAAATAGGGGGTTGAATGTAATGAAGAACAAGGATAAGCTCAGTAAGCCGACGTCAGCTGGTCGTGTGGCCGACAAAGGCTTGTCGACAAAATGGGGGTCATACTATACCGCTGGTGTGCGGAAGGAGAAAAAGACCAGCTCGGAAAGCCAGCGAGAGGTTCAAGAACTCAAGGCACAGGTGGCGCGGATTCAAGATTGTCCAAGAGCAAGTGGAACAACGACTCGGAGCGATTTATCACCGCCCTTGTGCCTACCTTGATCTCGGGGTTGAGGCGTGGATTGCGGGCGCCAACAGGGCCGCCCGATTCCTAGCTTCACGGCCAGCAACTCAGATAATGCGATGGCGGGCCATTGGTGCCTTCCAGCGAGGCGGCATTGGTGTCTCCGACGCCGCACGGGAGCTTAATGCACCCGGTGTACGCCGCCGGCACCTTCGCAGCAAGCGGCCCTCCGTCAATCAGCTGCACGCCCGCCGTTGGCGGTGCCTCTACATTAGCCGAGCTCGACGCCATCATCACGGTAACTAATTAAGCCTCTCTCGGCCGAGGACTTCATCTCCTTGCCTTTGATCGGGTATCCCCGACGCCCTACATGTTTTCGCAGGGCGCCGCCGACGCCTGCGTGCACTCTCCTCCACTTCGTGAACAACGAGTTGGTCGATGTCGCCAAGGGCAAAATCGTTCAACCGGCAACCCTTGTTCCACGGTACCCAGATGCCACCCAACTTGTTTAGGGTTCAACTGGTTCGGTGCTGCCAGGCTGCGACGACTTGTTACCTCCGAATCGACCCGGGGCCGACGATGATGACGTGATGACCCTCGCCGCCGAGCTGGCCCTCGCTTTGGCGAAGAGCCAGATTCGTTTGGGGGCGGGGACACCACCCAAAGACAACACCGCCAGCCGTGCGGCGCCAAGTCGGCCCCATGGCAAGACCGCCAGAACGGTGCCGGACATCCCTATGCCATCGGATCCAAACATGCATATGGCACGGGATCGTAATGACGACGCATTTACGACTATGATACATTTGGCAACGTCGATCAAGATTTTGCCGAGCATGGGTACGATGGCGACTTCATGGGGCCTCCTTCTCAAGAACCAAACCCAACAAAAGACGTGTGCGATCTAGCTCACATCATGGAGAAGCCAAGTTGCAACAGCGCCAGATGGCGTTCAGCTCTCAGAGACGCCTCCAGCTGCCGACTTCACCGAGCCTCAGATAGGCGAGGTGCGAAATATTATCAGCCCCAACACACTCAAGAAGGCGGTCTGTGAGCAAAACTCGGTCCCATTACAGAAGAAGAAGAAGGCACGCAAAAGAAAGACTAAGAAGGGTGCGAGCCAGCCGGCACCGAGTAAGATCCGTGCTCAGGACGGGCCACCTTCACCGCAGGATATCTCGAGGAGGGTGCATGTGGCGGGTAGGGCGATGCTACCGACAAATATGCTCAATGCTGCAACCGGTGCTATGCGGAGTCTGCATGACAGTGTTCTTTATTTGGAGAAGCGGCGTCTCAGGGAGAAGGATGTGGCATACCCAGTTTTCGCGGCCAAGGTGCCAGAGGGCAAGGGCTTTGTGGATAACTCCATCGGGCGTACAATCGTCCTGCGTTTTGATGACATCCACGCTATGTTGAACCTTCATCCGCTGCACTACACCTTCGTTCGGCTATTTTCGCTGAGTATGGAGATGCGGATCATTCGCGACAAGACCGGACATCGTGATAGTCGACCCCTTCTACATGCGTGCCAAGATCTTGGGCAGCGCCGGGACCGGCAAGTCGCGAAGTTCTTACCTCGAAGGCGTCATTCGGCAAACCAAGATAAGGATAACTTCCTCGTGCCTTACTTTCCCGAGTAAGTCCTCCCTCAACCGCCCGTAACATATGAATTCTTACATTTCGATCGCTTTTTCTTTTAACATTCCGTGTTTTCTGCAGTGATACACGTTGCACGCTCATCCTCCTAAGCCCTAAATATTCCATGGCCACGATTTCGACCCGGACCGTCGACCGAACGTAGACTACACAAATGTCAAGAAGGTTCTTGATGATGTTCTCCCGCCACGCCAAATCTGGAGGCACCTTCACCAGGCCTATTCGTGGCACGGCAAGCACGTGTTGTCCCACAATACGACGTTACGCTGCGTCAAGCAACCGCGCGGTCGAGAAGGGTGCCTACTACGCCATCCATCACATGCGGGCGATCGACGGGACCATCATCAACTTCGCTACCGAGTAAACTCAAGATTGGGCCGCGGCGTGTCGGCAATCCAGACGCGGACCTCCGACAAGAATTCTTTCGCATCCAAATGGAGTTTGCGGAAATCATCCATCAAGATGTCCTTCGTACCTCGGGGCAGTTCTACCTCAGAAATCAACCGTCCAACGGTGACATCGACACAATGCTACAAATGCAGGATGACAACGCCTGCTCTTTCATGACTCCCACGATAGACGGCGGCTTCATCCACGCCCGTCCCTTGAGTCGAGTTGTCTAGTTCTGAAACATCGATTGGCTCATGTTGTAATAAAACTTTAATGAACTTGTAGTATGTCTCTTTGGTTTCGAGAGTCGTTCAACTTAGATGTAATCGATGCTATTAATGTCTTGCTTTTCTCTTCCGATCGGTCTGTTGCATACTTATATATTGCTTATGTATTGTCTGTGAATTGGTACTAACGTTTACGTTTGGCTAGTGCATAGCGATGCCGACGTATGTCGTGTACAAGGGTAAGGTTCCCGGAGTTCACGATGACCGGGAGGAGTGTCGAGACAGGTTCACCGATTCAGCGGTAATGATTACAAAGGGTACACCACTAGGGCCGAGGCCGAATCTAGATACGCCCGCTATCTAGCGGGAGAGGGAGGGAGCGTTGGAGGAACCGGATGAAGACGAAGTTTCATCGTGATGACCGCAGCTCTCTTCTATGTGATGGTAGTTTAGATGATCGATATCGACTTGTAATGCGAAGATAAACTCGCTACTCGCGGTCTCGAGACTTGTAATATAATGTTCTATCTTTGTTCGGTCTTTTCAATTCGGAGACTAATATGATGAATTGTATTCGGAGACTAATATGATGAATTGTATTCAAGGACTAATCGCTCTATTGTATTTGATGAATCTATTGTTGATGTGTGCTGTCTATATTTTGTCAAATTATACATTTTGTAACCTGTGCAAAAAACAGAAAATAAAAAATAAAAAAACCTAATATTCATACTAATGGCGCATCACATGATAAAGGCGCCATTAGTATGACGATGCATACTAATGGCGCATCACCGGAAGTGCGCCATTAGTATGCTGCTTGATTACTAATGGCGATCCGGGGTGGTGCGCCATTAGTATGCCAAAGCACCTGGGTATACATGCCCCCTGGGAGGCATACTAATGGCGCACCCTTGCATATACTAATGGCGCACCGCACCAGGTGGTGCGCCATTAGTATACCAGATACTAATGGCGCACCAGGTGGTGCGCCATTAGTAAAAATTACTAATGGCGTGCTGTCAATGGCGCACCTCTGATGCGCCATTAATGGCCATATTAGGTGCGCCATTAGTAGTGGTATTTCTAGTAGTGTGTACTTCGCAATTCTCTATGTCATATTGTAAATGTTGCTTCCACGCTCCACTTGAAGCTATTCCAAATGGTTGCTCCACTATACGTATCCGGTTTGCTACTCAGAGTCACTCGGATAGGTGTTAAAGCTTGCATCGACGTAACCCTTTACGTTGAACTCTTTATCACCTCCATAATCGAGAAACATGTCCTTATTTACTCCAAGGACAATTTTGACCGCTGTCCAATGATCCCCATTCTGGATCGTTCTTGTACCCCTTTGATCGACTTCGGCAAGGCAATACACTTCCTGCGGTACACAAGATAGCATACTATAGAGCCTACGCCTAAAGCATAGGGACGACCTTCGTCCCTTTCTCTCTTTCCGCCGTGGTCGAGCTTTAAGTCTTAACTTCATACCTTACATCTCAGGCAAGAACTCCTTCTTTGACTGATCCATATTGAACACCTTCAAGATCATGTCAAGGTATATGCTCATTTGAAAGTACCATTAAGCGGTTTTGATCTATCCTCATAGATCTTGATGCTCAATGTTTAAGTAGCTTAATCCAGGTTTTCACTTGAAAAACACTTTTCAAATAACCCTATATGCTTTACAGAAAATTCTACATCATTTCTGATCAACAATATGTCAACAACATATACTCATCAGAAATTCTATAGTGCTCCCACTCACTTCTTTGGAAATACAAGTTTCTCACAAACTTTGTATAAACCCAAAATCTTTGATCAAAGCGTATATTCCAACTCCGAGATGCTTACTCCAGTCCTTAGAAGGATCGCTGGAGCCAGCATACCTTTTAGCATCCTTAGGATCGACAAAAACTTTCTGATTGTATCAGATACAACCTTTCCTTACAAAACTGGTAAGGAAACTCGTTTTGACATCCATCTGCCAGATTTCATAAATGCAGCTAAATGCTAACATGATTCCGACGGACTTAAGCATCGCTACGGATGAGAAAATCTCATCATAGTCAACTCCTTGAACTTGTGAAAAACTCTTTGCCACAAGTCGAGCTTCATTGACGGTGACATTACCGTCCACGTCCGTCTTCTTCTTAAAGATCCATTTATCTCAATGGCTTGCCGATCAACGGGCAAGTCCACCAAAGTCCATGCTTTGTTCTGATACATGGATCCTATCTCGGATTTCATGGCTTCGAGCCATTCGTCAGAATCCGGGCCCACCATCGTTTCTCCATAGCTCGTAGGTTCATTGTTGTCTAGCAACATGACCTTCAATACGGGATTGCGTACCACTCTGAAGTAGTACGCATCCTTGTCACCCTACGAGGTACGTTAGTGACTTGATCCGAAACTTCATGATCACTATCATAAGCTTCTACTTCGATTGGTGTAGGTGCCACGGGAATGACTTCCTGTGCCCTGCTACACACTAGTTGAAGTGACGGTTTAATAACCTCATCAAGTCTCCACCATCCTCCCACTCAACTTTTCGAGACGAACTTTTCCTCGAGAAAGGACCCGATTCAAGAAACAATCCCTATTGCTTTCGGATCTGAATTAGGAGGTATACCCAACTGTTTTGGGTGTCCTATGAAGATGCATTTTATCCGCTTTGGGTTCGAGCTTATCAACCTGAAACTTTTTCACATAAGCGTCATAGCCCCAAACCTTTAAGAAATGACAGCTTAGGTTTCTCTAAACCATAGTTCATACGGTGTCATCTCAACGGAATTACGTGGTGCCCTATTTAAAGTGAATGTGGTTGTCTCTAATGCCTAACCCATGAACGATAGTGGTAATTCGATAAGAGACGTCATGGTACACACCATATCTAATAGGGTGCAACTATGATGTTCGGACACACCATCACACTATGGTGTTCCAGGCGGTATTAGTTGTGAAACAATTTTCACAATGTCTCAATTGTGTACCAAACTCACAACTCAGATGTTCATCTCTATGATCACATCACAGACATTTTATCCTCTTGTCACGAAGATCTTCAACTTCACTCTGAAATTGCTTGAACCTTTCAATAATTCAGACTTGTGTTTCATCAAGTAAATATACTCAACATCTACTCAAATCATCTGTGAAGTAAGAACATAACGATATTCACTGCATGCCTCGGCACTCATTGGACTGCACATATCAAAATGTGTTACTTCCAATAGATTGCTATCTTGTTCTATCTTACTGAAACCGAGGCTTTTCAGTCATCTTGCCCATGTGGTATGTTTTGCATATCTCAAGTGATTCAAAATCAAGTGAGTCCAAACGATCCATCTGCATGGAGTTTCTTCATGCGTATACACCAATAGACATGGTTCGCATGTCTCAAACTTTTCAAAAATGAGTGAGTCCAAAGATCCATCAACATGGAGCTTCTTCATGCGCTTTATACCAATATGACTTGTATGGCAGTGCCACAAGTAAGTGGTACTATCATTACTATCTTATATTTTTGGCATGAAAATGTGTATCACTACGATCGAGATTCAATAAACCATTTATTTAGGTGCAAGACCATCGAAGGTATTATTCAAATAAATAGAGTAACCATTATTCTCTTTAAATGAATAACCAGACATGATAGACATAATCCAATCATGTCTATGCTCAACGCAAACACCAAATGATAATTATTCTGGTTTAATACTAATCTTGATGGTAGAGGGAGCGTATGCGATGTTTGATCACATCAAAATTGGAAACACTTCCAACACATATCGTCAGCTCTCCTTTAGCTAGTCTCCGTTTATTCGTAGCCTTTATTTCGAGTTACTAACACTTAGCAACCGAACCGGTATCTAATACCCTGGTGCTACTAGGAGTACTAGTAAAATACACAATAACATAATGTATATCCAATATACTTCTATCGACCTTGTCAGCCTTCTTATCTACCAAGTATCTAGGGTAATGCTGCTCCAGTGGCAGTTCCCCTTATTACAGAAGCATTTAGTCTCGGGTTTGGGTTCAACCTTGGGTTTCTTCACTAGAGCAGCAACTGTTTTGCCGTTTCATGAAGTATCCCTTGTTGCCCTTGCCCTTCTTGAAACTAGTGGTTTTACCAACCATCAACAATTGATGCTCCTACTTGACTTCTACTTTCATGTGTCAAACATCGCGAACACTTCAAGGATCATCATATCTATCCCCGATATGTTATAGTTCATCACGAAGCTCTAGCAGCTTGGTCGCAATGACTTTGGAGAAACATCACTATCTCATCTGGAAGATCAACTCCCACTCGATTCAAGTGATTGTTGCACTCGGACAATCTGAGCACAGGCTCAACGATTGAGCTTTTCTCCCTGAGTTTGCAGGCTAAGAAAATCGTCGGAGGTCTTATACCTCTTGACGTGGGCACGAGCCTGAAATCCCAATTTCAGCCCTCGAAACATCTCATATGTTCCACGACATTTTGAAAACGTCTTTCGTGCCTCAACTCTAAACCGTTTAACTGAACTATCACGTAGTTATCAAAACGTGTATGTCCGATGTTCGCAACATCCACAAACGACGCTTTGGGGTTCAAAGACAATCGAGCGGTGCATTAAGGACATAAGCTTTCTCCGTCCGCATAATCGCTACTTTCAACTTTCAACTATATTTTCTCTAGGAACATATCTAAACAGTAGAACTAAAGCGTGAGCTTACGACATAATTTGCAAAAGGTCTTTTGACTATGTTCAGGATAATTAAGTTCATCTTATGAACTCCCACTCAGATAGACATCCCTCTGGTCATCTAAGTGATTACATGATCCAAGTCAACTAGGCCGTGTCCGATCATCACGTGAGATGGACTAGTCATCATCGGTGAACATCTTCATGTTGATCATATCTACTATACGACTCATGCTCGACCTTTCGGTCTCTGTGTTCCGAGGCCATGTCTGCACATGCTAGGCTCGTCAAGTTAACCCTAAGTGTTTTGCATGTGTAAAACTGTCTTACACCCGTTGTATGTGAACGTAAGGATCTATCACACCCGATCATCACGTGGTGCTTCAAACGCATTTAACTTTAGCAACAAAGTACGCTTAGGGAGAACACTTCTTGAAATTGTTGTAAGGGATCATCTTATTTACTACCGTCGTTCTAAGTAAACAAGATGCATAAACATAATAAACATCACATGCAATTATATAGTAGTGACATGATATGGCCAATATCATATAGCTCCATTGATCTCCATCTTCGGGGCTCCATGATCATCATCGTCACCGGCATGGCACCATGATCTCCATCATCATGATCTCCATCATCGTGTCTTCATGAAGTTGTCTCGCCAACTATTACTTCTATTACTATGGCTACCGGTTAGCAATAAAGTAAAGTAATTACATGGCGTTGTTTAATGACACGCATGTCATACAATAGATAAAGACAACTCCTATGGCTCCTGTCGGTTGTCATACTCATCGACATGCAAGTCGTGAATCCTATTACAAGAACATGATCAATCTCATACATCACATATCATTCATCACATTCTTCTTGGCCATATCACATCACATAGCATACCCTGCAAAAACAAGTTAGACGTCCTCTAATTGTTGTTTGCATGTTTTACGTGGCTGCTATGGGTTTCTAGGAAGAACGTTTCTTACCTACACAAAACCACAACGTGATATGCCAATTGCTATTTACCCTTCATAAGGACCCTTTTCATCGAATCCGTTCCGACTAAAATGGGAGAGCGGCACCCGCTAGCCACCTTATGCACCAAGTGCATGTCGGTCGGTGGAACACATCTCACGTAAGAAATGCGTGTAAGGTCGGTCCGGGCCGCTTCATCCCACAATACCGTCGAAACAAGATTGGACTAGTAACGGTAAGCATATTGAACAACATCAACGCCCACAACTACTTTTGTGTTCTACTCGTGCAAACAATCTACGCAATAGACCTAGCTCATGATGCCTTTGTTGGGGAACGTGGTAAATTCAAAATTTTCCTACGTGTCACCAAGATCTATCTATGGAGAAACTAGCAACGAGGGAAGGAGAGTGCATCTACATACCCTTGTAGATCGCTATGCGGAAGCGTTCATGAGAACGGGGTTGAAGGAGTCGTACTTGTCGTGATCCAAATCACCGGAGATCCTAGTGCCGAACGGACGGCACCTCCGCGTTCAACACACGTACAGCCCGGTGACGTCTCCCACGCCTTGATCCAGCAAGGAGAGAGGGAGAGGTTGAGGAAGACTCCATCCAGTAGCAGCACAACGGCATGGTGGTGATGGAGGAGCGTGGCAATCCCGCAGAGCTTCGCCAAGCACCAAGGGAGAGGAGGAGGAGGAGAGGTGGCTGCACCAAGAGGGAGAGGTTCTCATGTGTGTTGGGCTGCCCCAAACCTCAAGTATATATAGGGGAAGGGTTGGGCTGCGCCCCCATCTTGGGTTTCCCACCCCAAGGGGTGCGGCCAGCCCTAGATGGGGCTTGGGGAGGCGGCCAAGAGGGGAGGCAGCGGCAGCCGCCCACTAGATGGGCCTTAGGGCCCATCTGCCCTAGGGTTTGCCCCCTCCCACTCTCCCTTGCGCCTTGGGCCTCTTGTGGAAGCACCAGCCCCCTTGGGGCTGGTTCCTCCCACACTTGGCCCACGCAGCCTTACGGGGTTGGTGGCCCCACTTGGTGGACCTCGGGACCCTCCGGTGGTCCAGACGGTCTGGAAAAACCGAAACTTTTCCGGTGACCAAAACAGGACTTCCCATATATAAATCTTTACCTCCGGACCATTCCGGAACTCCTCGTGACGTCCGGGATCTCATCCGGACTCGAACAACATTCGGTAACCACATACAAACTTCCTTTATAACCCTAGCGTCATCGAACCTTAAGTGTGTAGACCCTACGGGTTCGGGAGACATGTAGACATGACCGAGACGTTCTCCGGTCAATAACCAATAGCGGCATCTGGATACCCATGTTGGCTCCCACATGTTCCACGATGATCTCATCGGATGAACCACGATGTCAAGGACTCAATCGATCCCGTATACAATTCCCTTTGTCTAACGGTATTGTACTTGCCCGAGATTCGATCGTCGGTATACCGATACCTTGTTCTATCTCGCTACGGCAAGTCTCTTTACTCGTTCCGTAACACATCATCCCGTGATCAACCCCTTGGTCATATTGTGCACATTATGATGATGTCCTACCGAGTGGGCCCAGAGATACCTCTCCGTTTACACGGAGTGACAAATCCCAGTCTCGATTCGTGCCAACCCAACAGACACTTTCGGAGATACCTGTAGTGCACCTTTATAGCCACCCAGTTACTTGTGACGTTTGGTACACCCAAAGCATTCCTACGGCATCCGGGAGTTGCACAATCTCATGGTCTAAGGAAAAGATACTTGACATTAGAAAAGCTTTAGCATACGAACTACGATCTTTGTGCTAGGCTTAGGATTGGGTCTTGTCCATCACATCATTCTCCTAATGATGTGATCCCGTTATCAATGACATCCAATGTCCATGGTCAGGAAACCGTAACCATCTATTGATCAACGAGCTAGTCAACTAGAGGCTTACTAGGGACACGGTGTTGTCTATGTATCCACACATGTATATGAGTTTCCTATCAATACAATTATAGCATGGATAATAAACTATTATCATGAACAAGGAAATATAATAATAACCAATTTATTATTGCCTCTAGGGCATATTTCCAACAAAAACATCTAAAAATCTAATAGCACGGCGCAGGGGCGGAGGGGCACGACGGAGGGGCCAACACCGGCCGGGCAGGGAAGGGGCGTAGGTGCGCGGGACAGGGGAGGGGCACGGGAGCATGCTGGTGCTCACAGGGGGCGGGCACGGTGGCGTCAGGGCCGGCAAGACGCGAGGCCGACGCTGTCGTCGGGCAGAGGGCGCTGGCCAGCTGGCGGTGACGTTGAGCAGTTCGACGGCGTCGGTGGCAGCGGGCGATGGCGACGGCGAGCACCTGACGGCGTCGGTGGCGGCGGCGACGGAAGGTGGAGCAGGGGCGTCGGGCGGCGACGGCGAGGAGGAGCAGGGGCGTTGGGCGGCGACGGCGAGGAGGAGCAGGGGCGTCGGGGGAGAAGAAGTGATGGATTTGGTCGAAACTGCTAAGTGTTTTCTTATTTACCCCAGGGCATTGGCACCGGTTCGTGGCACCAACGGGACCAATGCTTTTAGTCCGGTTGGTGCCACCAACCGGGACCAAAGGTCTCTTTTCAGCAGCCCAAAGGGCGGGAAGCAGAGGCATTTGGTCCCGGTTGGTGGCACCAACCGGCACTAAAGGGGGGGGCATTGGTTCCAGTTGGTGCCACGAACCGGTATCAATACATCCCTTTAGTCCCGGTTAGTGCCACCAACCGGGACCAAAGGCGTTGCATAGCTGGGTGGTGGTGGGAGTTTAGTCCCACCTCGCTAGTTGAGAGGGGCGCGCAGTGGTTTATAAGCCCCACTGCCCCACCCCTCTCGAGCTCCTCTCGATTGCAGGCTTACGGGCCTAATTGTGACGGCTATGCCTAATGGACCTACTGGGCCTTCTGTGGGCCTTAATCCTGGCCCATGGATGGGTTTCTAGTCGTATTCAGGCCGTGGTGGCCCAGTAGGTAGCAAATTTTTTATTTTTTCCCAGTTTTTTTATTTTCTTTTTTGCTTTATTTATTTTGTTTTATTTCTACTTACAACAAAATACTTATTTATTTATTTTATTTTGTTTCTAATTACTTATTTATTTTATTTTATGATATTTCTTTTTGTTATTAAAGTTTCTAACAAAAAAAGTTCTTTATGAAAATTATTTTTGCTTTTAATGATTTTGAACAGAAAATACTTTGATAATTTTAGTTGCATCAATTTTATATAATTTTAGTTTCAATAATACTAGAGGTTGCTTATAATGTTTTGAACAAAAATACTTTGATAATTTTAGTTTCATAAATTTTATTTATGTTATTAAAGTTTATTTTATTTTATTTTATTTCTACTTATATATTTAAGTTTATATTATTTTGTTTCAAATTACTTACTTATTTTATTTTATGATAATTCTTTTTGCTATTAAATTTTCATGCATTTACTGATTATATTGAGCTATAAGACCCTGATTGAAAGGCATTTCAAATGAACTCTGAAAAGGTTAAAAGTTGGCATGGTATCATCATTTCACCCACATAGCATGTGCAAGAAAGTAGAGAGGGTTACGGCAAAAATTGGATGCACTTCGTGAACAAAACGGACAATCTCTTCCGAAGTATCAGGGTTTTATACGAAAATCGCATTACAAAGGGATTTCATTTTTTGAACTTATTTGAACTCCATAGTTTTTCTGTGTTCAAAATGCACCATTCAAAGCCACATCATCAATTTTCAACCCTTTCTAACATCATTTGTTATTTTTCATGCATTTACTGATTATTTTAAGCTATAAGACCCTGAAATTGAAAAGCATTTCAAATGAACTCTGAAAAGGTTGAAAGTTGGCATGGTATCATCATTTCATCCACATAGCATGTGCAAGAAAGTAGAGAGGGTTACAGTAAAAACTGGATGCACTCCGTGTACAAAACGGACAATCTCTTTCAAACTATCAGGGTTTCATACGGAAACTCGTCTGTTACAAAGGGATTTCATTTTTTTTGAACTTATTTGAACTCCATAGTTTTTCTGTGTTCAAAATGCACCATCCAAAGCCACATCATCAATCTTCAACCCTTTCTGACTTTATTTGTTATTTTTCATGCATTTACTGATTATTTTGAGCTATAAGACCCTGAAATTGAAAAGCATTTCAAATGAACTCTGAAAAGGTTGAAACTTGGCATGGTATCATCATTTCACCCACATAGCATGTGCAAGAAAGTAGAGAGGGTTACGGTAAAAACTGGAAGCACTTCGTGTACAAAACGGACAATCTCTTTCGAAGTATCAGGGTTTCATACGGAAACTCGTTTGTTACAAAGGGATTTCATTTTTTCAACTTATTTGAACTCCATAGTTTTTCTGTGTTCAAAATGCACCATTCAAAGCCACGTCATTAATTTTCAACCCTTTCTGACTTTATTTGTTATTTTCATGCATTTACTGATTATTTTAAGCTATAAGACCCTGAAATTGAAGGCAACATATAGCTCTCATGAATAGATAAGTGACCAAATTAATAGATTTAAAACCAAAGTACATTCATAGTTCTCATTGGACAACATATAGCTCTCCAGAGCATCTAAATAAATCATACATTGAAATTATGTAAAACATTTCAATGCAACAACAAATGGGATCATAATCGTAACCAATGTAACAATTGATCCAACTGCATAATGATACCAAGCCTCGGTATGAATGACATATTTTCTAATCTTTCTAATATTCAACCGCATTGCATCCATCTTGATCTTGTGTTCATCGACGACATCCGCAACATGCAACTCCAATATCATCTTCTCCTCCTCAATTTTTTTATTTTTTCCTTCAAGTAATTGTTTTCTTCTTCAACAACAACAACAAAGCCTTTAGTCCTAAACAAGTTGGGGTAGGCTAGAGGTGAAACCCATAAGATCTCGCAACCAACTCATCGCTCTGGCACATGGATAGCAAGCTTCCACGCACCCCTGTCCATAGCTAGCTCTTTGGTGATACTCCAATCCTTCAGGTCTCTCTTAACGGACTCCTCCCATGTCAAATTCGGTCTATCCCGCCCTCTCTTGACATTCTCCGCGCGCTTTAGCCATCCACTATGCCTGGTGAGTCTGCCGACCCATTAGCTTTTTCCCTGAAGGCTTGAGGGGCCTGCGATTGGGATATTTGTGTGACAAGCAACGTCAAGCATAAAGACAGAACATTGGGCCAACAACGGAAACTCACCCATTTGGGTTGGATGGCTGCGCACCCCCACCTTCGGTTGCTGCGCCCTCCCATACGAAGAAACCTGCCTTGACATGCAACTCAAGGCTCTCCCACCGATTGAAGTCCTATGTCAGTTAGGAAACTTGTAAACCCTAGGCCTCGCTATAAGACAAGGCCAGGGGTAGTTCGAGGGCCATCGACATCATAGTCATCTTCTCGGTAGCTATGATTACCTCATACTTGTAACCCCCTCACACGAGGCGTTTCCCACCATCAATTAAAATAAAGCAGGAGCAGGGTATTACCTCGACCATGAGGGCAGTGGCGGAGCTTGGCCCAAAAACCTGGACGGGCCGGCTGTAGGAAATGACTGTTGCGATTGTGTTCCATGGCCCAAAACTACATATACACTGCAGCAAACCGCATGGGCTGGGCGGGCCACGGCCCATTCGGCCTTGCCGTAGCTCCGCCACTGCATGAGGGCCTGAACCTGGGTAAATTCCCTGTGTGCGATCCCCTGTGGTGCTTCCGGTCGTGCTCTCCACAGTACTGACTGACGGTTTTCAGTATCGTCAAGTTGCAGAAACTAGGCTGTTCAATTTAGACATATAGGTGCAGCAATTCATTTGTGCTCCAGTGTAATGTGTTTTATGCATTCGTGCTGTACATTACAGCTGCATGATGTTTGGCGCGTTGGTCCATTTTATTACAAGTCTAATTCCTCAGAATGGTATCATATCTGAGTCATGTCAGGGTTAGTGTTTCCTCTTACCTCCCACCCAACTCCCTTCTCCAGCCACCGTTCACAACCAGATTGTGTCCCTCTTAGTGGGAACGGCTAAATTTCTGTTCGTCTTAGTGGTACGGCTCAATTTCTGCTGGTGATCAGCTTGGAATTTTAAAAAATATTTGGCAATTTCAGTTGAATACCACTGGTAACTGGCCCTTTTTTCTCTCTTCCTTTTGAGGGAAACTAACCGGCCTGTTCAGTAAGTGCTAGTTTTATTTGGTTGAGTGTAGGCAATGGGCCTTGATTATGAGGATGCGACCCTGTACTCAGATAGGAGTGTCTGTTTTCTCCAAATTGGCGAGGGAGACAAAGCCTTTGCGGATGCTTATACTTGTAGAATGATGCGCCCTGATTGGCCAAAGGCCTGCTATCGGCAGGGAGCATCTCTAATGCTGATGAAGGTGAGCTCAGCCGAGCTGTTTTATCTTAAATCATTTTCATAGAAAAACTTGTAACTTTTTATACGTTCTTTTTTGTTTGTCCAGGATTATGAAAAGGCCTGTGGTGCCCTTTTTGATGGTTTAAAAATGGACCCACGGAATCTTCAGATTGAGAACGCTTTACGGTAATGCTATATCTTTCATACAATTTTACTGCACATTGTATTTTATTCAAGATGCCAACAATGCTACACTAGCAGTCACCAGAGCTAAAAATCTTTGGAACACGACCACCAAGGCCTTTTTTTCAACTTGTTAACATCATTTGGTTAGCAACTGCTGTCGAAGACATGAAAAAACAGAGATAATTCAAAAAGTGGCATACTCTCGAATCATCAGTCTCTAAATATGAACAGCGTTTCCGGTTCCCGGCGGTACCGCTGTGATCTTGAACCCTGGTTGCGTGGTACTAGTACTTATGACTGCTGTGTAATATGCAGGGAGGCTATGGATTCCTTGAGGATATCTCGGGGCGCTAAGAAGACTGTATCGAAGTGCCCATAGGAGCTTTGTTTACCGCCTGCCTGCAGTTGCAGTCTGCTTGCTTCTGCATGATTTTTTCTAAGCTCTGCCCATATTTAGATATATTAAAACTGAGCACCCTCCCAGCCCTCTCAGTCCATCAGTATTTCTATCCGTTGGATCGTCTCTTTTTGGCTTTTTTGTCCATCCGATTCACTGTTGATCCCACCTAAATCGCATGTACATGCGTACAGGCTGCGCTTAGCCTTATCGGGCCGCTGCTCCGGTGGCCTTTTTGGTCGTCCGACATTCAATTGGGCCTACTGGCGCTACTGGGCTTGTATTTGATTGTCTGGCCCAGTTCCCCTGCTCGACTTCTCCTCTCCCCGAACTCTCTTCTCTTTCCGTCCGCCTGCGGGGCTTCCGGGGTGCTGACGCAGGGGAGGAAACCGCACGCGCTTGACCGCCGGCGGGGCTTGCGCCCAGGAGGTGCAGCGGAGGGTGAAGGAGTCGGATCCGGATCTGGCGGCTCCTCGCCACGCTTAAGGATCCGGACCGCCTCTGTCGCAATCAACTACTTGGGCTTCTCCTTCGTTAGGTAAGTCTGAGATGCATCCTATTGTCGAGTGCATCGTTGGATCTGAGCACAGCCGTTGGCGTAGACTAGATCAAATGGATATGCAGATTTCCTTGTTGGAAGGGGAGAGGAGATCTGTGGAATGCTTCGCGCCGCGGGACCATACTCTAATGACAGAGGAGAATCGCTGGAGGCTGAAGAAAACAATGGGGAGAAACACCATTCATACTAATTGCTGAATTTGTGTTCTGATGATTACTAAAGCGTACTGATTGCTTATGTACCGCATTGCTCTGCAACCCCTTTTCAGCACATTACAACGATTTTTACGTTTCTCCCCATTTTTGTATCGTAGGTGTGATTTGGTTATTGTAGGGAATGGGAGGAAGGAGAAGATTGCCTCCGGCCTCCTGGTCCCCTTGGTGGCACATCTCAAGGCAACCCAGGAGCAGATTGCCAAGGGAGGCTACACCATCCTCCTCCAGCCTAATCTGGAGGCCGGCGCACCATTGTTCACCAAGGGCACCGTTGAGAGGTTCATCGTCTACTTGTCAATCGTCTTGTGTCTGTTTAACTGTTGCCAACGGTGACGGCTCATTTTGCGTGGTTGCTTAGTGTTGGCTGGTTCGTCCAGCACACCGGAGGTCCTGGAGCGGATGACAACCATCAAGTCCAAGATACTGCAGCTCGAGGAGACCATCGCCATCCAGAGCAATGAAATCTGTAAGTGGAGGATATATTATAACCTGTAAAATAATGTGTACATGTTCGGAGAGTAATAATAGCAGAACAGTGGCCTGTTTGTGTTTCGGATTTTTTAGGTAGAAGGCCATGATGGGAAACTGATGGACTCCATGAAGGTACATTACTGATGATCTAATTTCTGAGAGTAAATTGCAAAAAACCACCACATTGAAGGCAACTTTTACGAAAACCACTACAATACATTTTCTTTGCAAAAAACACCGTGTCTATGGTAATCTTTTTGCAGAAAACACTGATCGGCGGATAAGCCTCATTTAAGCATGTTTATGACAGGTGGGTCCTGCTTTTCGCTGACGTGGCATAACGTTTTGCCAAAGACAGCGCTAGATAGGTCAAAATGCGAAAACAGCCCCAACATTCTTTCCCATGTCCTTGGACTTTGTCCAGCCGCCCGAGAAGAGGAACTCCTCATCCCGTGCGCTGCCGCAAGTAGTAGCACCACTGAAGCACATGCCGTCGCCGCCGCCCGAGTTAACCGCCGCCGTGCCCACCTGCATACTCTTACCTCCACCAATCTTATTCCCCTGCCCCTTCTTCCTCCGGGCGGTTGCACGAGGGCGAGGTCACCAGACTCGCCCCTTCCCTGCCGGGACTCCGCTCGGCTCCTCCTCGTACTTCACGCCGTCCCTGCACGACCACCACGGGCTACCAGTACGGCGAGCTGCTGCCGTCCGCCGCGCCCACCCTAGCGAGCCCCACCACACCACGGCTCCCAGCGGCGAATCTCGACGACGCCACGGATCAAAGTATTTGGTCCGCTGCGCCATGGCTCGCTAGTCAGGATCCAGTTGCGCGCCGCCGCCGTCATCTGCCGACGGGCGACGGGCGGCCAACCCCTGCCTCGCCGACACCCACTGACAGTGGGAGAAGCATGACCGTCGCCGTCGGATCCAGCGAGTGATGTCGGCGCTGCCGCCATTTGGCCTCCTCGCGAAGGATGTAGCGCCACCAGCGTTGACCGCCCCAACCAGCGGAGAGGGATGCACATGGGGCTGATTGCGTTTTTGCTTTTTGTTTCGGGATGTTTGTGTAAAATCCAAGGACTAGATTGTAAATTTAGATTACAATTGATCTGGCACAAAATGTAACACCACGTGAGGCAAAAACAACCCCACCTGTCATAAACAAGCTTAACTGAGCCCGATCCGCCGATCAGTGTTTTCTGCAAAAAGATTACCATAGACACGGTGTTTTTGCAAAAAAAATGTATTGTAGTGGTTTTCGTAATGCTTGCCTTCAAAGTGGTGGTTTTTGCAATTTACTCAATTTCTGAATTTTATGCGTTGCAGTCACAATATCTGCAAAAAATCTTCAGCAATTCTTTTTTGTAGCTGAAAATCCACTTCTGATTATATGCAATACATCCTCTCCAGTCTCCACCTCTGCGTGTTGATGTCAAATCCCTCTCCAAGGTAACCAGGCAATCCTCTTCATACAAATTTGCAAGCTTTGTTTCTCAAGTCTCCACTCACCCGCATACAATATTTCATTGAATTTGTGAATTTTCTCCTGAACTAATAGAGCCAGTTGTAGGTCAAAATGTTGTGATATGAGGTAAATGAAATATTTATGGAGTGGAAATTTACTTTACAAATCCCATAGATTATCTTTATCTAAATCATGTGGTCCATTTTCAGTTATGAGTAGCAGTAGTACTACATGAAGATTATGAATTAGGTACGATTGTTTTGCTCTTTAATTCATCAGTACCTGAGTACAAACTCAGTATCTCACTTTTACCATGTGATGACACGACAATCGTGGGGCGAACGTGATTGAACCTTATAAGATGGCCTCAAGAACACAAAGATCTATTTCATTTTATTTCCAATGTCTGCTACAGATACCTGTAAATGTCTTTCTTTAGAACGTCTAACCCTTAGTATATAATTCCTGGAAATAAAACTCTAATAACTCTATCTGCGTTAAAATTTAGACATTATTTTTTGGTTGTCGAATAAGGTTTCACAACAGTGGTAGCAATAGTTCAAACTTGCAATAGCTCTGTGTCAGATGGAAAAAAGCAACACAAGAACGAGCATGCTAATCAAGGGTAGACTATTATTGCTCAACTTTTTCAATAGTGTTGCAGTAAACATGGTTGCTCCCAGTTGAACGAATGTTATGTTTTCTAAGAGGATTCAAGTTTCTTCTTTTATATGTGTATTCATGCAATACAAGTTGATTGAATCGTTACTGAAATTTGTTTCAGTACTAATGCATAACTATGTAATGATATCTAGCTTGAACAACTCAAGTATGACCTTTGACAGGATACATGCTGCGTATGCTGATATCTTATGCATTGCTTCACATTTATTATAGTTATCACTTTTGATCTGATACTCTATTTCATCTTATACATGATGTTACTTGCTATATCAGTCATGTTGTCATGACCAGGAAGTTTTCTTTTCTTTACGCAACGCAGGTGGTTACTGATTGGTTGACATCTCAATTTGAACCTTATTTTATTCGTGCAAGTTAGCAAACACCATTTTCCATGCTGGTTTGTTTGGGTAAGTCTTTCCATGTATCAAATGGAAAGTCACATGTCTGCCACATTCTTACATATATCTTTCAGCTAAGTTGTTCTTTACAAAACAAGCAAACAAAAATGAAAATATAATTACCACATATACCCGTGTTGCTCGTGACGTAGTATTTAGTAGTAGTATATCGTTACTGGATATTGCCACTAATTTAATCCTTGTTAGGACTCTTGTCCTATGAATGTGATGCCTCCACAAAAATGTCCAGGTGCACTAGGCTAATTTAATTCTTCATTGTTTCCAAACATGGTGGCCCATTGGTAGGGGCATGTGAAGATTTAATTTATGCACCATGTATACAATCTATTTCTTATTGCCTATTATCCAATACTGATTAGTTGTATTAACTATCTAAATTGTTGTGTATGTTGTTATACCAAGCCACTTTGTATATGTGACCTTTGCTTTTACCGAGTATATATGATATTTCATTCGGTTACCGATTAATGGTTATATTTAGGCAAATTCATTATGTTTAATGTTGTCATATATTTATCAAAGTTCCTACCATTTCATTGTACAAATAGACGGGCGCAGCAACGCGCGCTGTCAATGATCTAGTTCTTTTATATTGGTGGGCACTTGTTAGAGGCGGAGCTATGTGTACGGGCTGTTGCCCCAGCCTTGGATCATTTCTCAAGGAATTTTTTGAGGAGGACTTAGGTTAGTTTTTTAGAGGAGGACTTTGATCAGACTATAAGGGTTGGACGCGCTTTGCTGCTCAGTTGGTGTTGCTGGTTTCTTAATATAAAAATTAGTCCCTCTGTTTAAAAAATATGAAGTGTATTACTTTTTAAAAAGTCAAACCTTTTAAGATTGATCAAATTTATAAGAAATATATCAAAATCAATCATATCAGATCGGTGTGGTTAGATTCATCATGAAATGAAGTTTCATATTCTTTTTTATTTAATATTATGGATCTCGATATTTTTTGCTTTGAACTTGATCGAAATTGAAGACATTCGACTTTCCAAAAAATAACACCCCTTATATTTTGGAACTGATGGAATATTTAGTTTGGCGGGCGGGGGAGATGATGGAGTGTGTTTTATTTTTATTTATAATGCGGTGATTTGATAGGGCTTCGTGGTGTGGTTCTGTGTTATCCGCTAATCAACATATATTTATGTGGGAAAATTTCCACGTCGATGACTGCATGTACTATATTGGTGCTACAATGTCACATAGTGGTGCTTCTTTTTCTAGGTGGTGATAGGGTGCGCGAGATTGATATATTTTACAGGCCGTTGTTGCTGATTGATTTGAAAAATCATTGGCCAAGTCAAAATCATAAACTAAATCCAAAATTAAATACCTTAATTGAATAAAAGAGCTTCAAAATTAGGGAACATAGGGTCGAAATTGGGTGACCAATTCAAAATTGAAGACCACAATTAATTGTGAGGCCTTAAAAATTAGAAATTATAGTGTGTATATATAGTACAAAAGAAATGAACGAGAGATATTTGAGAAATCGTTGACTCGGTCAAAATCGGGTGACACAATTCTAATTCAAGACCTTAATTGAATATGTGTTATTTAGAACTAAAACTAGGGAGCATAATGTTACCGGGGACAGTGCGAGAAATTGTTGGCTCCACCATCATTTGCTTTCCCCCACGGCCACAAGCCACTGCTCGCTCCCAGTTTCCTCTGCTCTTCCTCTGCCGCCCCAAAACCCTACCAACTGCCGCAAACCCACCGCCTAAACACGGGCCCCCCCGCCGCGGCCATGGGGCCGCCCCTCGCCCGGGGTAAGCGACCTCCCCCACCCCCCCCCCCCCCCCCCCCAATCCCAAATCCATGCCCGGCACCTGCTAAACCGCGGGTGAGCCCCAGCGCTAACGCCCGACCCCTCTCCCCCCCACCGCAGGTCCCGGCGCGCTGGAGCGGCGGCTTCTCCAGGCGGCGGCCGAAGGCAACCTCCAGCTCTTCAAGAGTGCGTGCTCGCGTCCCGCCCCGCCCGCGGATTTTGGTCTCTGGGAGCTCGATCGAGCGCCGATTTTGACAGATTTTTCGGATTTTGTTGGGTCCGTACATGCAGGGGACCGCCAGCGCGCTGGACGGCGGGAAGGGCCGCCTCAGGGATGCGGTGGAGGCCGTGACGCTCCAAGGGCGAGGCTCCGGGGCGCTGCACTTCGCCGCGCGCCGTGGGAGGATGGCGGTGTGCGTGTACCTGGTCGAGGAGCTCGGCGTGGACGTCGACGCCACCGACGAGACAGGTGCGCACTTGCTCTCCCTCCTCGTACGAAAGCAATACCCTCTAGAGTAGATGACTTGAGGTTGGTTGAATTGGCAGCCTTGGCTTGCGATGTCAAGCTGGGTACCGGCACTGCTGTTTAACTGTTACTGTATTATATAGGAGTAGTTGGTTTAGAGTTGGTTAATTTCGTTGAGCTCCTCTTGAAAGATGTGATGGATTGGCTGTTTGGTTGTCTGCATCCTTGATGCCTAGCAATGGGAGGGACTGATCACTTCCATGCCTTACCACGATCGAGGCCGGCTATCAGATTGGGTTGAATTTCATGCGGTCTGCACGATGCGTAATCAATCATGTGTGACCATGCTTCTATTTCTGCGGTTTCCATGTTTCATATTTCTAGTCTTGGCACTATCATAGAGAATGGCTTGTAGATTATCTTGGAGGCAAAATTTAGGTAAACTCAGCTTATATATGCCACTTTTACCTTGGCATTTGCCTTGAAGTGGGACGGGAATTGAACTGATTTATGCCAAAAATGGCATATATTTTTGGGACTCGATTTAGCTTATTTTGTTGAGAACTCTAAGGCTTGTAACTTGTCGATTGACTCTGTTTTTGAAACATACATCAAATTACTTTGTTCGCATTAATCTCATCAAGTTCATTTATTCCAGACGCAACGTATACTGCGAGTTGTTTCAGTAGAAAGACTATTGATGCTAGCTTCCATCCACTTTTACAGTTTTACCCCGGAAAATTCTATCAACTTGTTTTTTTTCTCCATGCATCAGTTTGCTTTCTAGGAAAAATGATTTTAGCTTAGTTTCTTTTCTTTTCTTCACTTGTACCCCCACAAAATATCTAGCTTTAGTTTGGACAGGAACTGTTTGCTTTTGATTAATAAACAATGAACCCCTCCATTATTTCTTGTTTAATGCTGTTTATGAATATACTCTGGCTTTTAAGCGACCTGTAGTATCTGATGTTTGTATTGTGTAACAAAGTATCTTGGCATGACGGCACTTCGCATAATATGCACATATTGAAGTTGAATCCTATGACACTTGTTTGATTATGTACACATGACTTAGGCGCTTATAGCCTAGCCTTTTCAATTCTTTATTTATTTTTAATCTTTTGGTGCTTTATATGGCTGATACTACCAGTATACACTTCATTTCATTCTACTGTGGATCATTAAAAATGAAAAGTGTCAGTGCCTTGCGCCAAGAATTTTCATGTATGATACTTATGAAGAGAACCTAAAATTTCTGTGCTCCTAGTTCTGACTTCTGAATGTGCTGTTATATCTAAAAAGTTTACATGTGTACTCTGGAAACAGATGCATGTCTATGAGTCTCTTATTTAGTTTCTTCTACTTTGATGTTCCTGATAGGCTATACACCTCTGGTTCATGCAATTATTGCTGGCACTGTGGACACTTTCCAGTATCTTCTTGATCACGGTGCTAATCCAGATAAACCCGATGGACAAGGGTCTACGCCTCTCCATTTGGCTGCTGCAGGAGGTCTCTCCCTATGTGTACTTATCTTGTTCCTCTGTGTCTTGAAATTCTTTGTTTGTGTGTTCTGGGGTGATGTAATGAAACTTGAAACGGATCATGTTATATACTCCCTCTGTAAACTAATATAAGATCTTTTAGATCACTAAAGTAGTTATTTACAAGATCTTATATTAGTTTACAGAGGGAGTACATTATAAGTAAGAAGGTAGGAAATGCACATGTCCTAATTGGTGTGCATGTGCATAGATATGACAGTGTCATCTGAGCATTTTGAGCTTTTTCTGTGACTAATGAGTTTTTTATTAATTGCTATCTTTTAAGTCTAAAAAACCCATTTATCAATGTGCATGTGTGTATGTATCATGAATTATGTATTCCTTGCCACAAAATGAGCTGCATTACATAAATTCACTATAGGTAAATTCAGACGTGATATAATTTATTGTGTGTCAGACAAAAATAGTAAAATATGAATTTGTTTCAAGCCACTATTCATACTTGTTGTGGGTATTTCACTGACATCTATTCAATTATGTAAATCCAGAAGTTACCTTGTTTATGCCCCTATCAGCTTTAAGATAGCAAATATGAACTTGTTTACAGCCACTATTTGCAGTTACTGTTGCTGGTTATACATTCATATAGTACTTTCTTTGACTAGTTGGTTCTCATTGCAATAATTTTCCTGATGTTTGCAACGTAGTTATTTTGCAGTTACTTCCTAAGGTAAATGAATACATATCCAAATCTTATGTTGCATGAAAAACATAATAAAATGAACCTCTTAACATTGGAGGTGTAGTTCACACTAGATTGTCTTCCGCAGATTTCAATGTTTACATATAGCAAAGGAATCTAGCAAAGAAGTGTGAGGCTATGCACTCCTATTTTCCAGACAACTTGGTACCACGTGGGTTCCTAAATTGTTTAAACACATTGTAGAATTATACTCATTAATCTACTGCCTCTGTTTATTTTTACTTGCGATTTAGGACATTGACACGGTCTTCGACAAACATGTTTGGCCATTAAATTTCATAGCTACTTGTTAGTAAGAGTTCATAAAAGTTTGATTACTTCAAAATATTTTCATGATAAATCCATGGGTCATTTTCATGTGCCAAATCATAATAATTCTTTCTTATCATTTAATCATTTAGGTCATTGACATGGTCTCCGACAAAAATGTGTGGCTGTTACTTTCCATAACTATTTGTTAGTAAAAGTTCATAAAAAATTGATGACACGAAAGTTCTTGTCATGACAAATCCATGGGTCATTTTGATGTGCTAGATCCTAATAGTTCTTTTTTGCTTATCATTTAGGAGATTGACACGGTCTCTGTCAAACATGTTTGGCCATTACTTCTCATAACTATTTGTTAGTAAAAGTTCATAAAAGTTTTGTTACATGAAAGTATTTTTCATGACAATCCGTGGCCATTTTCATGTGCGAAATCCTAATAAATCTGCAGGTGGAGTAACTATTTTCATCTATACCATCACCTATGGTGCAACTTTCATCTACAAAACCAGGTTGTGTCAATGACAGGTAGGGTCTGGTCCTACATGTCATTGACATAGGCTTGGTGGTATAAATGAAGTGTTTTTTTTAAGTTCACTGCACGCATTCTAGCATGTCATTTATTTGAGAACGGCGGTAGTATTCCAATACAACTAGCTAAGTGAACATATTGCTTTGAAAACTTTGATCCCTAAGGTACATATTGCTTTCACTAACAAAAAGAAAATCACAATAGCAGCAGCAGCAGCAGCAATACCAAATAACATGTTGGATATTATGTATTATGCAAATAATCTATGGAATTTCCACATTGTTATGAATTGAAACCTGCTTTGTATTTCTCATTCAGGAAATTGTGAAATAGTAAAAGCCTTGCTTTCAAAAGGGGTCAATGTTGATTCATTGTGTTATACTGGAACACCACTGCATACGGCTGCTTTCTGTAGGCAGGATGGTGCTATGAAGATTTTGTTGGACCACCATGCAGATGTATCGTCACTTGTTTGTGTACCCTTCCTTCTTGGGTTAACAGGGTCCACATTATTACATACATGATTGTTTTGTCTGGTACTACTTTGTCAACTGCCCATATACTAACAAAGATATCTTTTATTTCAGTGATAAAAAGATCAAACATCTTTGCCAACATTCATCATGTAAGGGTACTGATTTTCTTAATATTTCTTCTCAGTGTAACAAGATATTCAACACTGTCTATTCACCTCTTATTGCGGCTCTCAATGTTGGCTCTCTCAATGTTAGCCCGCTGAAATGTGTCAAGCTTCTGATTAAGGTATGGTGCATTCATCTCATTTCATTGACATCTTTTGAACTCTTGATAAGTATCACATGAAAAAGGAAGGAGTACAAATGATGGCACGCTTATTTAGAAGGGTCTTTGCAACCTTTTCCATGTTAGGCTGGCGCTGACGTGAAGGGTGTTGGCACTATGTCCCCCTTAATAACTGCTGTCACCAATGGCTTAACTGACTGCTACAAGTGCTTACTGGAGGCTGGTGCAGATCCTGATGTTCGTGATGATGTAAGTTTCAACTTTCACTCCAGCAACATGGAGTGGCTTTTCACACATGGTAATTATATTAAGAAACTAATGCAAAACTGTGTTGTGTTGTTAAGGCTAAGCAATACTTAGTCGTCTATTAATTTCACCCTCAAAGCCTATCTATGAAGTCCATTAATGATTCCGGTTGGTCCTTGGTGACCATGAAGGCATGAATTTACACCATTATTCTTAGATGCACAATCGGTCTGTATGTCATCATACCTGGTGTACCGATTGAAGTGCACACTTTGGTTATATTTTATATTTATCATTTATGAATGTTGTGAATTTGTACAAGATGATGTAGCTGGAGTGACTGACAATAATTTGGTGGAATGATAAGTGAGTTCTTGTTCAGTGTTTGAGGCATTATCTTCTGAAGTTCTAATCAGATGTGTAATTACTGCTTTAAGATGTTGCTGTATTAAAACTGCAGGGGTTTCTTTTTTCTTCTTTATTTGAACCATAGTGTTGAATATCTAAATGTATTATCATATACCTCGTGTTCATACTTCATTCCCTGGCTGTGCTTCTGTTATTTTGTATTACCATTCTGCAAATGCTTCAGTGAAACTTATCTTCGTTTTATTCTCAACAGTTTGGCCACCTTCCAATAGAAATTGCTGCATATAACAATAGACGGGAAGATGTTGAGATCCTACTTCCAGTAACTTCACGTACTCCATATGTGCGAGACTGGAGCGTTGATGGGATAATTCGTTGGGTGAAATCAATGCCATCAGTGGAGGTATAACTTGAGGCATCGCTGCCAATATAAGTTGCTTTGTATAGGTTCTTCAGCACGCCCTTAACTTAAAAATAGGTACTTAATCCTTGTGGGAGGATTTGATGTGAAGCTTACCGTGGTATGTGGAAGTAGTTTATTGTGCAGTCATATAAATGAGTGAGCTGGATCAATAAAATGTTCAGATCATAAATATTTTGTCTTTTAAAAATCTTCTCGTGCCCTTCTGATGTAGCTCATGTAAGTATGTAAGTCTTATGTCCTTACCACACATCCTCATTACTTGTGCCAAATGATTTGTTTGCTGTTTCAGAATGACCCCATGAACAAAATGAATCAAGCTGATCTCAAGTTAGAAGGAAGCAAGGCATATAAGAGAAAAGATTATGCTACTGCAGTCAAACTTTACTCTATGGTAAATTATTGCACCATATCTTAGCCTACACTTGTTCTGCTGTTGTATGATAACTAAAACATTAATTTGAGAGTTGGTGTGCTTTGTATTATTTTGAATCTCTAGTAAGAATTTGGTAACATTAAAGTGTATGTGCCTCCTTTATTTGTTCTTTTGCTGTTTTAATTTTCTTTCTATAAGGATTGCATTTATGTTTAGAAAGTCTATTGATGCAAATTCCCTGCATGGCTGTTACAGAGAACGAATTTCTGCTGTGCCTAAGTACAAACGTTATTAAGTTTTTCTGCATTAGTAACAGAACCCAGTAGGATATAGACACGGTAGATTTACTGCAAAATTTCAATTGTAACTCTGGCATCAACCCATCAAATAGTATATCTGTTAGAAAATTGCAATTTCAATTGTAACTCTGGCATCACCATCAAATAGTATATCTGTTATAGAAAATTATCAGTAGTTCATCTTATTATATTGGATTGGATAGAGAGGAGTAAAGCTTTGGTTTCGATGGATGGGTCTTAATTTCAGCATCCTAGCGTGTATCGATTATTGTTTCTCAGGTAATCAATAGCTAGTTTCCGCTAGCACCAGCAATTTTCTTGTGTGCGTACCTGACAACAATGCAGTAGTATATGTGGGTTGTAGCAATAAGCCAGTGTGCTAACTTTTTGTTTGTTTGTTTGTTAATGTAGGCAGCAGACCGCTGCCCTGATGACGCAACACTGTACTCAAATAGGTGCCTTTGCTGGCTTAAGATGGGTGAAGGAGACCAAGCTTTGATGGATGCGGGAGTTTGCAAGATTAGGCGCCCAGGTTGGGCAAAGGCCTGTTACCTGGAAGGATCTGCTCAAATGTTACTGAGGGTACCATTTTTTGCTACTCATGAGTGCATTTGCTCGCTATGTTAAATGCTTTTTTAGTGATGCAGCAACCTTTATGCGTGCAGGACTATGAGAAGGCGTGTGATGCATATCTTGATGGACTCAAACTGGATCCAGCAAATGTTGAGATCGAGAACTCATTACGGTAGCGTACTTACCCTGGCAGTGTTGATAATCCTATTCGTACATCTCATGCCTCTATTTCTTTCAAGTTGAAACATACATGGTGACTTTGTCCAATAGATTAGAATAACTCTTTTTATGCGGTAAACATTTGTGTCCTGTTTGAATCATCTAGAACATCATCAAGGCATCTGCATTTCGAACGCTTCAGTAATTGCTGTAATTTGTTATGCAGGGAGGCTGTAAATTGCTTGAAGACATCTCATGCCCCGAAAAAGTTGTAAGAATAGTCAACTATTAGGGGAAACCTTGCTATTCACAGGAGCAGCATGACTGATGCCAGTTACATCGGTGCGTGTGCAACGGAACGTTGAGTTTAAAACATCACTTGCTCTTCTAAACTAGGGTTCTTTAATTTTGCCAATGCTCGACTAGGCCGGCCATGAGGAATTACCATGTTTCTTGTTTGTGCCTACTATGTTTAGCCTAGAAATGCTGGACATGGATGTGGGTCACCACATAACATGCACTAGGTACGACCTTACTTGGTGCCATTGAATGCTAGTCGATCAGTAGCGAGCGAGATTGGAATGGATGCTAGTTGATGCTATATTGCTAATTGGTTGCATGCCCGCCCACTGGTGTGGTTTAGCCGTTTCATGGAATGTGCAGTGTGGTTGCGCTTTAGGAACACCCGGTGGATATGGATGTGATATTGAGCTTGGATTCTTGATATTAGTATTGCCGATACTTTTCTACTTTTGAGTATTGGAGCCCTTGTGTTTGTCTGCCTCCTCGAGATGATATCATCATCAGGGGTCTCTAGCGGATACAAAATTTAATAAATGTAGTATTAGACTCACTTCAACAACTTTCGGAGACATGACACATCACCTGAGGTGGTTTGGCTTGACCTAATTAATAGGCTGGCTGTAGCAACTGCTAGCACAATCAGCATGTGAAATTTGTGATTGTACAGGCAAATCATGTATTGTGATGAACAATTGTATCATGGAAGGAGCCAAACTAGCATATTTTGCTTGATTTATTAGGTTGGAGGGTGCAAAACCAAAATCTATAGATTAGCGTTTTACGGAAAATCCAACATGATGGAATGACTTTCAGTCGTGGCAGGTCTAGGGGACACAGAAGATTTGTACGGTTTACCTGACCTTTTACAAGCTAGTACTGTGTAAGTGTAACGTGACAAGGTTTGGGAGGGCGACTGAGCAAAGGTATCAAGCTCTAGAATGAAAGTGGCGAAAAGCAGCGGCGTAAAATTTTGTATATCATTAACTGAACCAAAAACACGTCCCAGGAGATGAAGGCGACGCCAAGCAAAAGCACACACCACCGTGCACGACCACTGGGCCAAGGAAGGGGTGGAAACATGCCGGGCTATGCCTGCTCACGACCCAGGCATGTCTCGCCACTAACTGGAACATGTCCTACAACCATATTTGTGTATTTTGGCCAGACAGAAGCATCTGCAACAATTTCTGATCCGAGAACACAAAATCAAGAACTAACTACCATATTAAGGATAAAACATATTTTTGGCCAAACAGAAACAACTATAGTGTTACTTCCAGTCTCACGTTGCTCTAAGGGCCAATGCAGGCTACCACGTAACAAGACATGTTCCCCATTGCCGCAACACACTTCATGCGCCTCCCGCTGCCAGCCGATATTCCTCGGCAGCTGTGAAAGTGCTAGTTATCGACTAGAGAGGGGGGGAGGGGGGGGGGGGTGGTGAATAGGCGATTTTTATCAAAGTCTTAAAAACGTGGAAGTTTCAAAGACAAACAATAGAAATGACCTAATTGATATGCAGCGGAAGATAAACTACAACAAGTAAGCCATAGTCAAGTATGCAATAATGTGAAAGTACAAAGACTAATAGCAGCTTGGTAGTAAGGATCAGGATGGAAGATAGTATGAAGCAAATCAACAATAACAGTCAAGCAATAAAGTCAAACAGATATGACAAACAGCCAATGACTTCACGAAGACAAACTTAAGGTAAAGGGAGTTAGAGGATAGAACCAGTCACTTGTTGAAGACACAAGATTTGTTGGACCAGTTCCAGTTGCTGTGACAACTGTACATCTGGTTAGGGAGGCTGAGATTCAACTCAGAAGACCGCGTCTTCACCTTATTCCCCTTGAGCTAAGGACACACATTCCTCGCCCAATCACTCTGGTAAGTCTTCAAGGTAGACTTCCGAACCTTCACAGACTTCGTTCACCGGCGATCCACAATGACTCTTGGATGCTCAGAACGCGACGCCTAACCGGCTGGAGGATACACAGTCCTCAAGTGTAATAAGTCTTCAGGTCACATAGACAGAAAGACTTCAGTGATGCCTAACACTCTTTGGCTCTGGGTGTTTGGGCTTTGTCCTCGCAAGGATTTCTCTCTCTCAAAGGCTTCGAGGTGGGTTGCTCTCAAACGACAAAAGCCGTAAACTAACTCTGAGCAGCCACCAATTTATGGTGTAGGGGGTGGGCTATTTATAACCACAAGGCAAACCGACCTGATATGTCCGAAATGACCCTAGGTCACTAAGGAACTGACACGTGTTCCAACGGTCAGATTTCAAACACACACGGCAACTTTACTTGGGCTACAAGCAAGGCTGACTCATCCAGCTCTGGATAAGATTTGCTCTCATTGTCTTCGCTCGAAGACATAGGATTTGGGTTGAGCATCACTTCAGTCACTCTGACTTTGTTCACTACGGTGGTTCCTATGACTCAACAAAGAAGAAAAGGGAACAACGAAACAACTCAGTCTTTGCGCTCCATAGTCTTCACTCAATGTCTTCTCATGTCATAGTCTTCAATGTGAATATCTTCACACACCACCATTGTCTTCAATGTCTTCATACATTTTTAGGGGTCATCTCCGGTAGGTAAACCGAATCAATGAGGGACACTACCTGCGTTATCCTGCAATTCTCACAAACGCAATAGTCCCTCAACCAACTTTGTCGTCAATACTCCAAAACCAACTAGGGGTGGCACTAGATGCACTTACAATCTCCCCCTTTTTGGTGATTGATGACAAACTGGTTGAAGTTTTCAACGGGAATGAAGTATGTGAAATTGTAAAGGATAGGTATTGTCTTCATAAGTGGCAAGGGCTCTCTCAAGATGTGCATATAAGTAATTTGCTTTTGGAATGCAAATGCACATGGAAGGTTGTACTTGTGGAGACCCTCTTCAACTTATGAAGATAATTCATCATGCATGAAATGATATAACTAAGAGGATGACATGCATAATGAAAAATGGACGTCTGCAGAATGATCTAAGTGCGGAAGTTATCATCGCACATGGAAAAGCAAATAAGTAGCAGACGACCATCGAGTTTAAGTGTTACAACTCAACGAACGAAATGTATCAAAAGCAAGAGTTGTAACCACAAGGCAAAATATAAAGCAGCCGTCCATATGAACCCGCTTGAAGACTATCAAACTCATATGCTTCTCCCCCTTTTGTCAGTAATGACCAAAAAGGTTTGAAGACATAGAGTATCTACTCGTCCTCATGAGGAGTAGGTGAAGCAGCAGGGTTGTCGTTGTTGGTTGGCGGTGCATTTAACTTGGTGCGGTGTCGATGCGTGCAGAAGTAGGGGTGATGAAGTAGCATCGCCTTTCATCATCGATCACGTTGGCATTCACGGTTGCCGTGGAGGAAGAATAGTCAGAGTCTTCAAGGGATGGAGTTCGACGTAGGACAGCATTCCGTGGAGGAGTGGAGTCAAACTTGAATCTTTGAGTGAAGCCATCGTCTTGAAGATCTGCTTCAGCACTGTGCAATGTCAAACTCTTCCATGATCGCCGACAGGTTTCGTGAGTGATAAATGCATTCTTGGTGGCAAGATTTCGAATGCGATTTACGTCCACCAAGAGGCTTTGCATCTGTCGCTTGAGCCAAAAGTGATGCTTGTCTTATTTCTAATGCAGTGCCACAAGAAGTTCTCGGTCATTTAGGACCCGAGAGCGCTTCTTTGGCCTTTGAGCAATTGTGCTCTCAGTAGCTTCAGTTGGTGCATGATGAGGCAGACGAGTGTTTCCAGCCATCGGATAGACACGTGTTACAGCTTGGACTCCTTCCATAGGCTGAGTGAAGCTTTGATGGTCAGCATTTTGAAGACAAAGCGGCTTCTTGGCAGGCTCAGGGTATATGGCTTCAACTGACATATCAACCTCTGGTAGAAAGATCACATGATTGCGAGCAGAGGGCTGATAGTTGATAGCAGAGTGTAGCTTGATGAGGCGCATGACCCATGGAGCATAGAATTTCAGACCAAAAAGTTCAGATCCAGATTCGGCCAGTCGCCGGAGGAAGAAATCTTGTGCATTGAAGCTGATGCCATTGAGGATGTAAAAGACCAATGTCTTCATGGCTCCTTTAAGTTTTGCAGCTGATGAATGTCCTTTGATAGGCCATAGAGTCCGCTTGATGATGTGATATATTGTGCGCGGCAGATACTCAAGGTCATCAACAAAGAACTCCTTTGGGTATTCAGCGTCATGAGGCAATGGCTTCATCATGCTCAACATCTGGCTCATCTTGGGTTCTGGCTTATGGAAGATGCTCTCCAGTGCATTGCGGTGGTTTTGACAACCTGGTTCGTACAGCTCTCCGGGAGTGGATAACCCTGTAAGCTCAATGATGTCAAGAGCTTTGGCTTCATGATGAACATTTCCTGTCATCCACTCGAGAACCCATGTTTTTGTATCCCTGTTGTAGCCGCGAATGTGGAGGGTAGCATAGAATTGAAGCAGAAGTTCTTCATTCCAATGTTCTTTGTCTGTCACAAAGCTGAGCAGCATCAAAGATCACGAAGGCCAAGTGCTTCTTCTAAGCATGGCAGTCCAGCAATGGCTTCAGTGCTGAGGCGCATATGAGGGAAAATGCGCCCTTGATCATACAGAACGCAGGAGTAATAGCTTCATTACTGATGACTCCAGAAACGATCAGATGATATTCTTGGCCTTGAGTAAGGGTTCTTTGAGCTGCCAAAGAAGGTGTTGTGGCTTTTGAAGCCATTTGCATTGAAGGACCCTATAGAAGTGGCAGTACCTGGAAACCTAGGCAGTCTTGGCTTTGGTTTCTGGACCTGAGGCCTATGCTCAATGTGATAATCAAACTGAGGACCAGAGACATTAGGCGGAGGGACCAGAACGGGCCATCTTACTGTGATTAGCTCGCCATGGTTGTATGCTTGCTCAATTGTATAGGGCCTTGGTGGCGGAACAGGAGCAGTGGCAACAACAGTGGCTTCAGGTTGCACAACAGAAGCTTCAGGAGCAGTTGCAGCATTGACTTCTGGCATGTTGCTTGGGGCAGGCTCCACATTAGCTTTAGCCATGACTACGTCATTGGCTTCATTTGTGTTGGTGGTGGCAGCCTCAACGTTTTCAACCTCCACTTGTTGAGCTGGAGGGTCTGGCACAGACACGTTCACTTCAGGAACAACTTCTTCAGTGATGGGGGGAGTAGGGACACGTTCTTCTTGATGTTCAACATCGGCTGATGCAGCCGGATTGTCTTCAGCAGCTTGGGCTTCAGACACGAAGACATTCACAGTTGGAGTGGCTTCTGAAAACACTTGACGTGCAACAGATTGGTGGTGCACTTCTCCTTCTGGAACGCTCGGAAGAGGGACTTTGGGCCTGGGTCCTTTGCGAAGCCTTTGTAATACGGGCGACGTCTTGGGAGATGGAGTTGGCTGGGCCTCATCCTCTTCAACTTGCACAGATGGTGTGACTTGTTGTTGTTGGGGAGTACTGGGGGAGTCTTGTTGTTGTGGGCGATCAACCCATGATGCATCCTGAGCAATTGGCGTCAGAGGACGACCAATGCTGATGATTTCGCTGTTCGTGAGAACAGGCGATGATACCACGTTGTGTTCAATCTGAGGAAGAACTTCATCATCTTCAACATTGTGATGGTGACCAATGTCTTCAGCAGCGATAGGATCAACTGCTGGAATCTCTTCAGCTTCATAAGCCTATGTGGAAGCAGGCTCATGAACAATCATTCGTCGTTCTTGGTGTTCAGATGCAGGGCGAACCACTGAGATAGGTTCAACAACTAAGGGCTCTGTGGGAGCAGCCCGATTCTTTTTGATCTTGCACTTCTTCTTGGAGGGAGCAGCATCAGAGGCTTCTGAGGTTTTCCTTTTTCTGGCTTCAGCCTCTGCAACCCTCGTCTTCTTCTGTTCTGAAGCGGTTGACATGGCCTTTGGCTTCGAGCCAGTCATGCTGCTTGGGAAGACTATGCGAGGTTCATCCTGCCTCGAAGGTGCAGGTTGGACAGTTGATAGCTTCTTCTTCTTTGCAGCCATCCTGGGGTCGATGCCAGGATGACCAAGAGCCTTGCTCTTCTCAGCCTCATTGTAGGCTAGCACACACTTGTCAGCCAGATTCTTCATGCGCTCTTGAGAGCCTCGAGCTTCTTCACGCTTCTTGTGAAAGGCTTCTTTGAGCTCGTGCAGCATGATCTTGAAGTTTTTGACATCTTGCACGCTGAGTGTGGACACATGCTTCTTGAACTGGGCCTTTTCATAGTCAATCTTGTGCTTCAGTTCGACGATGCGCTGAGCAATAGCTAGCTCAGAAGCAATAGCGCCATTGAAGGAGACGCTGAGGCCAATGGGAAGTTACAAATCATCAAAGCTGAGATTTGGTGTGTCAAACCACTCATCAATGAAGTTATGGATGATTGCCACGTCAATGAGAGGCAAATTATTGAAGATTTCTGCTTCTTCCTTGCTCTTGATCAGTTGCTCAAGAGCATCATCTGCAAGATCGTCATCGCTGGACAGATCAATGTGCTCTTCACGCAGAATGGCAGCAGGAGTCAATGTCTGATCAGTACTCTTGATGATTTTCTTTTTCTTCTCCGTCTTCTTGGAGATGCGTGAAAGATCTTCAGACTGCACACTGTCTTCAGGAGGTGCAGTCGCCAGTGGCTTCACACGTGAAGCTTTTGGAGGTGCAGCTGATTGTGAAGCCTTAATCTTCTTTAGCTTCTGCGGCTTTGGGGGTGGAGCTGGGGCTTCATCAGTGTCAGCATCATTTTCAGAATGATCCACTTTGGCACCTTGTACCAAGATGTATGAGATGAGGCCATCGAGGTTTGAAAAGGGGCCGATTTCAATGGGTTCTGCATCACGTGAGCCGTCATCACGGGGAGCAGAGGGACCAGGATTGAAGTCTAATCCCCATGACTTCTTGTTTTCCTTTGCCGATGCCTTTGCATGCTGGAAGTTGCGCTTGAAGAGATTATCGTCACGACACCAGAGCAATGATGATGGATCGACATTTTCAGGCTGTGGTCCACGGACCATACAAGGATAGAATTCCTGTGCAATAGCTTCAGCTCTGTTCTTGTGGGGAAGGCCTCGATAGAGAATATCACCCCAAGGACTTTTGATAGCATTCTTCTCAGCGCACTCCTGGGTCACGAACTTGTACTTGAACCATTGTTCAGCCCAATATCGTCGAATCCATTGGATTCGGGTCTTGCGCTGATTATAATCCTCTTCAGGATCTGTCTTGTAGATTTCTGCGAGGTCATCAGGCAAATCTTTTGATGTTCCCCCTCGATGCTGTCTTCCACCCTTCCTCACTGACTTCTCTGCAGCCATGAACTTCAAACTGAATGGCTTCAATATGTTCAAAGGCTTCAAGGGCTTTCGCTTGCTGGTCAAACAGGAACTAGCTTCAGGAGAGTTAATGTGTTGTCAGAGGAATTACGCAAACGAATGCGGACTATGAGAACCAAGGGATTCTCCCACGGACATGTACCTGTGACATCATTAGAGATGCGAGGGAAGGGGAAGAGGTCATATGCATTCTCAGAAGATTTTGAAGATAAATCAGTTTGAAGACATTGACCTCACACTACTAGGGAAAACCCTAGTAGTAGCGCGGGTTTTGAGGCTATCAGCAGCGCGGGCACCCGCGCTACCAATAAGGCGCTACAGCTAACTGTTAGTAGTAGCGCCGTTCGCTCGCGCTACTACTATTGACTATATCAGCAGCGTTGCTTCCTGAACGCTACCGCTATTAGTTAGCGTAGCGAGTTCCTCGCGTCAAGGCCGCTGTTATATCTTTCACCATTTCCCCACTCCAGCTTCAAGAAGAACTGCAATTTCAGATACTAGGTACTACTAGATATCAATTTCATAAAGCATTATAGGTATTAGGTAGTACTTCGGTTCCAAATTATTGCGTCGTGGTTTTAGTTCAAATTGGAACTAAAACCACGATTTAGTAATTTGGAACCGAAGGAGTACTAGATAACAATTTCATATATACTCAACATGCATCCTCAAGCAGTACAAGGTGACATCGACGACGATCATCATATTTAGTTCTAGATGATATCGACGATGATCATCATATGTAGTTCTACATGATATCGACGATGATCATCATAGCCACACACACATATGTAGTTCTAGATGATATCGACGACGATCATCATCCTCAAGCCTGGGCGGTGGGTGTTCCTGATAGTAATTAGGATGGCCTGTCCAACACGAAGATTCTTGCCAACGAGGAATCTCTTCCACCCAACCGAGTTTAAGTGTGTGCGACCGTCTGTGTCCATGCGGTAAGTACAGGTGGTGACGGAGCTGTTGGAGAACGTAGTAATTTCAAAAAATTTCCTACGATCACGCAAGATCATGGTGATGGCATAGCAACGAGAGGGAAGAGTGTCCGTCCACGTACCCTCGTAGACCGAAAGCGGAAGCGTTATAACAACGCTGTTGATGTAGTCAGACGCCTTCACGATCCGCCGATCCAAGCACCGAACGTACGGCACCTCCGAGTTCCGCACACGCTCAGCTCGATGACGCATCCCGGACTCCGATCCAGCAAAGTGTCGGGATGAGTTCCACAAGCACGACGGCGCAGGACGATGATGATGCTCCACTGACGCAGGGCTTCGCTTAAGCTCCGCGACGATATGACTTCTCCGCGCAGGGCTTCGCCTAAGCTCCGCTGACGATATGACCAAGTGGAATATGGTGGAAGGGGCACCGCACACGGCTAAGGAAAGATCCGTAGATCAACTTGTGTGTCAAGGGGTGCCCCTGCCCCGTGATATAAAGGAGGCAAGGGGAGGTGGCCGCCCAAGGGGAGGCGATTAAGGAGGAGTCCTACTCCCACCGAGTAGGACTCCCTCTCCTAGTTGGACTAGGATTGGAGGAGGAAAAGGGGAAGGGCGCCGCCTTCCTTGTCCTATTCGGACTAGAGGGGAGGGGGCACGCAGCCCACCTTGGGCTGCCCTTCCTCTTCTCCTATGGCCCATTAAGGCCCATGGACCTCCGGGGTTTCGGTAACCTCCTTGCACTCGGTAAGAAATCCCGATTTCACCCGGAACACTTCCGATGTCCAAATGTAGGCTTCCAATATATCAATCTTTATGTCTCGACCATTTCGAGACTCCTCGTCATGTCCGTGATCACATCCGGGACTCCGAACAACCTTCGTGCATCAATACTTATAAACTCATTATGAACTGTCATCGAAGCGTTAAGCGTGCGGACCCTACGGGTTCGAGAACTATGTAGACATGACCTAGAACCATTCTCGGTCAATAACCAATAGCGGAACCTGGATGCCCATATTGGTTCCTACATATTCTACGAAGATCTTTATCGGTCAAACCGCATAACGACATACGTTGTTCCCTTTGTCATCGGTATGTTACTTACCCGAGATTCGATCGTCGGTATCCAATACCTAGTTCAATCTCGCATCGGTAAGTCTCTTTACTCGTTCCGTAATACATCATCTCACAACTAACTCATTAGTTGTAATGCTTGCAAGGCTTAGGTGATGTGTATTACCGAGAAGGCCTAGAGATACCTCTCCGACGATCGGAGTGACAAAACCTAATCTCGAAATACGCCAACCCAACAAGTACCTTTGGAGACACCTCGTAGTACTCCTTTATAATCACCCGATTACGTTGTGACGCTTTGGTAGTACCCAAAGTGTTCCTCCGGTAAACGGAGTTGCATAATCTCATAGTTACAGGAACATGTATGGGTCATGAAGAAAGCATTAACATACTAAACGCATCAAGTGTTAAGCTAACGGAATGGGTCATGTCAATCAGATCATTCAACTAATGATGTGACCTTGTTAATCAAATAACAACTCCTTGTTCATGGTTAGGAAACATAACCATCTTTGATTAACAAGCTAGTCAAGTAGAGGCATACTAGTGACATACTGTTTGTCTATATATTCACACATGTATTATGTTTCCGGTTAATACAATTCTAGCATGAATAATAAACATTTATCATGATATAAGGAAATAAATAATAACTTTATTATTGCCTCTAGGGCATATTTCCTTCAGTCTCCCACTTGCACTAGAGTCAATAATCTAGATTACAAAGTAATGATCCTTACACCCATGGAGTCTTGGTGCTGATCATGTTTTGCTCGTGGAAGAGGCTTAGTCAACGGTTCTGCAACATTCAGATCCGTATGTATTTTGCAAATCTCTATGTCTCCCACTTGGACTTGGTCCCGAATGGAATTGAAGCGTCTCTTGATGTGCTTGTTCATCTTGTGAAATCTGGATTCCTTTGCCAAGTCAATTGCACCAAGATTGTCACGTAAGATCTTCATCGGTCCCGATGCACTAGGTATGACACCTAGATCGGAAATGAACTCTTTCATCCAGACTCCTTCATTCGTTGCTTCCAAGCAGCTATGTACTCCGCTTCACATGTAGATCCCGCCACGACGCTTTGTTTAGAACTGCACCAACCGACAGCTCCACCGCTTAATAAAAACACGATCCGGTTTGCGATTTAGAATCGTCCGGATCAGTGTCAAAGCTTGCATCGACGTAACCATTTACGACTAGCTCTTTGTCACCTCCATATACGAGAAACATATCCTTAGTCCTTTTCGTATTTCAGGATGTTCTTGACCGCTGTCCAAAGGATCCACTCTGGATTACTTTGGTACCTTCCCGCCAAGCTTACAGCTAAGCATACGTCAGGTCTGGTACACAGCATTGCATACATGATAGAGCCTATGGCTGAAGCATAGGGAACATCTTTCATTTTCTCTCTATCTTCATTGTGGTCGGGCATTGAGTCCGACTCAATCTTACACCTTGTAACACAGGTAAAAAACCTTTCTTTGCCTGATCCATTTTGAACTTTTTCAAAACTTTATCAAGGTATGTGCTTTGTGAAAGTCCAATCAAGCCGCCTTGATCTATCTCTATAGATCTTGATGCCTAATATGTAAGCAGCTTCACCGAGGTCTTTCATTGAAAAACTTTTATTCAAGTATCCTTTTATGCTATCCAGAAATTCTATATCATTTCCAATCAATAATATGTCGTCCACATATAATATTAGAAATGCTACAGAGCTCCCACTCACTTTCTTGTAAATACAGGCTTCCCCAAAAGTCTGTATAAAACCATATGCTTTGATCACACTATCAAAGCGTTTATTCCAACTCCGAGAGGCTTGCACTGCACCATAAATTGATCATTGGAGCTTGCACACTTTGTTAGCACCTTTTGGATCGACAAAACCTTCTGGTTGCATCATATACAACTCTTCTTCTAGAAATCCATTCAAGAATGCAGTTTTTACATCCATTTGCCAAATTTCATAATCATAAAATGCGGCAATTGCTAACATGATTCGGACAGACTTAAGCATCGCCACGGGTGAGAAAGTCTCATCGTAGTCAACTCCTTGAACTTGTCGAAAACCTTTTGCAACAAGTCGAGCTTTGTAGATGCAGTTACATTACCATCGGCGTCAGTCTTCTTCTTAAAGATCCATTTATTTTCAATGGCTTGCCGATCATCGGGCAAGTCAACCAAAGTCCATACTTTGTTCTCATACATGGATCCCATCTCAGATTTCATGGCTTCCAGCCATTTTATGGAATCTGGGCTCACCATCGCTTCTTCATAGTTTGCAGGTTCGCCATGGTCAAGTAACATGACTTCCGTAATAGGATTACCGTACCACTCACAGTGCGTATTTTACTCTGGTTGACCCACGAGGTTCAAGAGTAACTTGATCTGAAGCTTCATGATCATCATCATTAGTTTCCTCACTAATTGGTGTAGTTGTCACAGAACCATTTCTTGTGATGAACTACTTTCCAATAAGGGAGCAGATACATTATCTCATCAAGTTCTACTTTCCTCCCACTCACTTCTTTCGAGAGAAACTCCTTCTCTAGAAAGGATCCGAATTTAGCAACGAAAATCTTGCCTTCAGATCTGTGATAGAAGGTGTACCCAACAGTCTCCTTTGGGTATCCTATGAAGACACATTTTTCCGATTTGGGTTCGAGCTTATCCGGTTGAAGTTTCTTCACATAAGCATCGCAGCCCCAAACTTTAAGAAACGACAACTTTGGTTTCTTGCCAAACCATAGTTCATAAGGCGTCGTCTCAACGGATTTTGACGGTGTCCTATTCAACGTGAATGCGGCCGTCTCTAAAGCATAACCCCAAAACGATAGCGGTAAATCGGAAATAGACATCATAGATCGCACCATATCTAGTAAAGCACGACACGACGCTCGGACACACCATTTCTCCGTGGTGTTCGGGTGGCGTGAGTTGCGAAACTATTCCACATTGTTTCAAATGTAAACCAAACTCGTAACTCAAATATTCTCCTCCACGATCAGATCAGAGAAACTTTATTTTCTTGTTACGATGATTTTCCACTTCATTCTGAAATTCTTTGAACTTTTCAAACGCTTTCAGATTTGTGTTTCATTAAGTAGATATACCCATATCTGCTTAAATCATCTGTGAAGGTGAGAAAATAACGATACCCGCCACAAGGCCTCAACATTCATTTGACCACAAACATCTGTATGTATGATTTCCAACAAATCAGTTGCTCGCTCCATAGTTCCGGAGAACGGCGTTTTGGTCATCTTGCCCATGAGGCACGGTTCGCAAGTACCAAGTGATTCATAATCAAGTGATTCCAGAAGTCCATCAGTATGGAGTTTCTTCATGCTTTACACCGATATGACCTAAACGGCGGTGCCACAAATAAGTTGCACTATCATTATCAACTCTGCATCTTTTGGCTTCAACATTATGAATATGTGTATCACTACCGCCGAGATTCAACAAGAATAGACCATTCTTCAAGGGTGCATGACCATAAAAGATATTACTCATATAAATAGAACAACCATTATTCTCTCGATTTAAATGAATAACCGCCTCGCATTAAACAAGATCCAGATATAATGTTCATGCTCAACGCTGGCACCAAATAACAATTATTTAGGTCTAAAACTAATCCCGAAGGTAGATGTAGAGGTAGCGTGCCGACCGCGATCACATTGACTTTGGAACCATTTCCCACGCGCATCGTCACCTCGTCCTTTGCCAGTGCTCGTCTATTCCGTAGTCCCTATTTCGAGTTGCAAATATTAGCAATGTAATCCAGATCAAATACCTGTGCTACTACGAGCTCTAGTAAGGTACACATCAATAACATGTATATCACATATACCTTTGTTCACCTTGCCATCCTTTTTATCCGCCAAATACTTGGGGCAGTTCCGCTTCCAAAGGTCCGTCTGCTATAAAGAAAAACACTCAGTTCGGGCTTAGGTCCGCATTTGGGTTTCTTCTCTTGATCAGCAACTTTCTTGCTGTTCTTTTTGAAGTTTCCTTCTTCTTCCCTTTGCCCTTTTTCTTGAAACTAGTGGTCTTGTTGACCATCAACACTTGATGCTCTTTCTTGATTTCTACCTCCGCAGCTTTTAGCATCGCGAAGAGCTCGTGGAATTGTCTTAGTCATCCCTTGCATATTATAGTTCATCACGAAGCTCTTGTAGCTTGGTGGCAGTGATTGGAGAATTTTGTCAATGACACTATCATCCGGAAGATTAACTCCCAGCTGAATTAAGTGATTGTTATACCCAGACATTTTGAGTATGTGCTCACTGACAGAACTATTCTCCTCCATTTTGCAGCTATAGAACTTATTGGAGACTTCATATCTCTCAATCCGGCATTTGCTTGAAATATTAACTTCAACTCCTGGAACATCTCATATGCTCCATGACGCTCAAAACGTCGTTGAAGACCCGGTTCTAAGCCGTAAAGCATGGCACACTGAACTATAGAGTAGTCATCAGCTCGCTTTGCAGGACGCTCACAACTTCTCGCTCAAAGATTCTGCAGCAGTTCTGTCACCCGGTGCTTCCAGGACGTAATTTTTCCGTGCAGCAATGAGGATAATCCTCAAGTTACGGACCCAGTCCGTAATTGCTACCATCATCTTTCAACTTTGCTTTCTCAAGGAACGCATTAAAATTCAACGGAACAACAAAGCACGAGCCATCTATCTACATTAAACATAGACAAGCAAAATACTATCGGTACTAAGTTCATGATAAATTTAAGTTCAATTAATCATATTAAAAAACTCCCACTTAGACAGACATCTCTCTAGTCATCTAAGTGATCACGTGATCCAAATCAACTAAACCATGTCCGATCATCACGTGAGACGGAGTAGTTTCAATGGTGAACATCACTATGTTGATCATATCTACTATATGATTCACGCTCGACCTTCGGTCTCCGTGTTCCGAGGCCATATCTGTTATATGCTTGGCTCGTCCAAGTTTAACCTGAGTATTCCGCGTGCAACTGTTTTGCACCCGTTGTAGATGGACGAGAACTTATCACACCCGATCATCACGTGGTGTCCGGGTACTACTGAACTTTGGCAACGGTGCATACTCAGGAGAACACTTCTTGATAATTTTTAGTGAGAGATCATCTTATAATGCTACCGTCAAACAAAGCAAGATAAGATGCATAAAGGATAAACATCACATGCAATCAATATAAGTAATATGATATGGTCATCATCATCTTGTGCTTGTGATCTCCATCGCCAAGCACCGTCATGATCACCATCGTCACCGGCGCGACACCTTGATCTCCATCGTAGCATCGATGTCGTCTCGCCAACTATTGCTTCTACGACTATCGCTACTCCTTAGTGATAAAGTAAAGCAGTTACATGGCGATTGCAATTCATACAATAAAGCGACAACCATATGGCTTCGCCAGTTGCCGATAACTCGGTTACAAAACATGATCATCTCATACAATAAAGTATAGCATCACGTCTTGACCATATCACATCACAACATGCCCTGCAAAAACAAGTTAGACGTCCTCTACTTTGTTGTTGCAAGTTTTACGTGGCTGCTACGGGCTGAGCAAGAACCGTTCTTACCTACGCATCAAAACCACAACGATACTTCGTCAAATAGACCCTGCTTTAACCTTCTCAAGGACCGGGCGTAGCCACACTCGATTCAACTAAAGTGAGAGACAGACACCCGCCGTCACCTTTAAGCAACGAAAGTGCTCGGAGCGGTGAAACCAGTCTCGGCGTAAGCTGCACGCGTAATGTCGGTCCGGGCCGCTCCATCTCACAATACCGCTGAACCAAAGTATGACATGCTGGTAGGCAGTATGACTTGTATCGTCCACAACTCACTTGTGTTCTACTCGTGCATATGACATCAACGCATAAAACCAGGCTCTGATACCACTGTTGGAGAACGTAGTAATTTCAAAAATTTTCCTACGATCACGCAAGATCATGGTGATGGCATAGCAACGAGAGGGAAGAGTGTCCGTCCACGTACCCTCGTAGACCGAAAGCGGAAGCGTTATAACAACGCTGTTGATGTAGTCGCACGCCTTCACGATCCGACCGATCCAAGCACCGAACGACGGCACCTCCGGAAGTTACGCACATCGCTCAGCTCGATGACGATCCCCGACTCCGATCCAGCAAAGTGTCGGGATGAGTTCCACAAGACGACGTGGCAGGACGGCGATGATGCTCCACCGACGCAGGGCTTCGCCTAAGCTCCGCTGACGATATGACTTCTCCGGCGCAGGCTTCGCTTAAGCTCCATGACGATATGATCGAAGTGGAATATGGTGGAAGGGGCACCGCACACGGCTAAGGAAAGATCCAGAGATCAACTTGTGTGTCATAAGGGTGCCCCTGCCCCGTGATATAAAGGAGGCAAGGGGAGGTGGCCGCCCAAGGGGGAGGCGCAAGGAGGAGTCCTACTCCCACCGAGTAGGACTCCTCTCCTAGTTGGACTAGGATTGGAGGAGGGAAAAGGGGAAGGGCGCCCCTTCCTTGTCCTATTCGGACTAGAGGGGAGGCGCGCAGCCCACCTTGGGCTGCCCTTCCTCTTCTCCTATGGCCCATTAAGGCCCATGGACCTCCGGGGTTTCGGTAACCTCCTGCATCTAAGAAATCCCGATTTCACCGGAACACTTCCGATGTCCAAATGTAGGCTTCCAATATATCAATCTTTATGTCTCGACCATTTCGAGACTCCTCGTCATGTCCGTGATCACATCCGGGACTCAACAACCTTCGTGCATCAATACTTATAAACTCATTATGAACTGTCATCGAAACGTTAAGCGTGCGGACCCTACGGGTTCGAGAACTATGTAGACATGACCTAGAACCATTCTCGGTCAATAACCAATAGCGGAACCTGGATGCCCATATTGGTTCCTACATATTCTACGAAGATCTTTATCGGTCAAACCGCATAACGACATACGTTGTTCCCTTTGTCATCGGTATGTTACTTACCCGAGATTCGATCGTCGGTATCCAATACCAAGTTCAATCTCGCTACGGTAAGTCTCTTTACTCGTTCCGTAATACATCATCTCACAACTAACTCATTAGTTGTAATGCTTGCAAGGCTTAGGTGATGTGTATTACCTTGAAGGCCTAGAGATACCTCTCCGACGATCGGAGTGACAAAACCTAATCTCGAAATACGCCAACCCAACAAGTACCTTTGGAGACACCTGTAGTACTCCTTTATAATCACCTAGTTACGTTGTGACGTTTGGTAGTACCTAAAGTGTTCCTCCGTAAACGGAGTTGCATAATCTCATAGTTACAGGAACATGTATGGGTCATGAAGAAAGCATTAACATACTAAACGATCAAGTGTTAAGCTAACGGAATGGGTCATGTCAATCAGATCATTCAACTAATGATGTGACCTTGTTAATCAAATAACAACTCCTTGTTCATGGTTAGGAAACATAACCATCTTTGATTAACAAGCTAGTCAAGTAGAGGCATACTAGTGACATACTGTTTGTCTATATATTCACACATGTATTATGTTTCCGGTTAATAAAATTCTAGCATGAATAATAAACATTTATCATGATATAAGGAAATAAATAATAACTTTATTATTGCCTCTAGGGCATATTTCCTTCAGGAGCCCCTTGCGGTAAGGCGTAGTCCAGCTGAGCCTTCTTCATCAGGCTCGATACCACAACTCACAGATAGGTTCTTTGGCAATTTCTGAATAAGAAAAACATATCAATTAATAAATAGCCTCACACATACTCTTGCAAATATATTTCTATTAAGTCTAGATTCCACACAACATATCATTGGACTCTACACTAAGCATATCATCGGATAATTTGCATTTGTAAGTATAACATACCATATCATGTCGATCGACCATGGTACTTGTCAGCGGGTCACGAATGGCACCCGACAAAGTCAAGACGCGTGGTGGAATTATGTCCCATAGGTTGCACACCTCCTCCTCGCTCAGCCTCATTCTTTGAGCTACGATGGCCTCATGAAGTGGGTCCTCATTATCTTCATCATCTTCTTCATCTGCATCATCTTCGTCATCTTCATCATCTTCGTCATCTTCATCATCTTCCACCAGGTTGAGATAAATGACAGCCAGCTTGGGTCTTTCTGCTCTCAAGGAGAAGCTGATCAACTCACCACCAGTAAGACGCATGCGGGCGAAGAAACGGGCCCATCCATCTCCTCCAATCTGTGAAATATTGCGTCCTTTCTCGACCTCCATAGTGTACGCCCCAGAGCCTCAAATGTCACAAAGTGTCTCTGCCGCCTTGTTGAATGTCAAGCTCACATTGCATGGGACGGTCTCGTGTAAGAAAAGAAAATGACACAATGCAGTAATGCCAACACTAAAAATAAAATAGTTGTTACATTTCATCTAATTTCATCGCCGCATGATCTAAAACTCGGCTGGAAGTAGATGCCAAATAGCTTGCCAGTTGCAAGGCTGCTGGCGCACCTTGACTTGCACAGTCGACATAGTGGTGATGGTGGTGGCGCCATTTTCCTAAAGCAATATGAGCAAAGGATTGATGATTCACTTCACAGGAAAGGAAAACACTTGCACAATCAACTAAATCAACTAGCCTACTAAATCAACTAAATCAACTAGTCTACTAAATCAACTAAATCAACTAGCCTACTAAATCAACTAAATCAACTAGCCTACTAAATCAACTAAATCAACTAGCCTACTAAATCAACTAAATCAAAATGTTCTAAATCAACTAAATCAACTAGCCTACTAAATCAACTAAATCAACTAGCCTACTAAATCAACTAAATCAACTAGCCTACTAAATCAACTAAATCAAAATGTTCTAAATCAACTAAATCAACTAGCCTACTAAATCAACTAAATCAACTAGCCCACTAAATCAACTAAATCAAAATGTTCTAAATCAACTAAATCAACTAGCCTACTAAATCAACTAAATCAACTAGCCTACTAAATCAACTAAATCAAAATGTTCTAAATCAACTAAATCAACTAGCCTACTAAATCAACTAAATCAACTAGCCTACTAAATCAACTAAATCAAAATGTTCTAAATCAACTAGCCTACTAAATCAACTAAATCAACTAAATCAAAATGTAGCAGGGAGGAGGGAGAAGGAGGGGCGACTCGAGGAGGGAGAAGAGAGTAGGACGGAGGAGGAAGGCGGAGCGAGGAGGGGCTGGCCGGCGGCGAGTGGAGGGAGAATGGAGGAGGAAGGCGGAGCGAGGAGGGGCTGGCCGGCGGCGAGTGGAGGGAGAATGGAGGAGGAAGGCGGAGCGAGGAGGGGTCGGCCAGTGGAGGGAGGATGGAGGAGGAGGCCGGTACCGAGTCCAGCGAGGAGGATGAGGCGACGGCGGCGCAGATCGGAGGAGGGGCGACGAGGGGGAGGTCGAGTGTGTGTGTGTGTGAGTGTGATCTGGATCGGATAGGTGAGGGGGAGATGGAATGGCTTAGCAGTAGCGCGCTATAGCAAAGCGCACTACTGCTAAACGACCTATCAGTAGCGCCTTCGGCCAAGAACGCGCTACTGCTATGTTAGTCATAGACATAAAAAAATACATTGATCATCAATTGTCTTTTTGTGTACAATCTGATTTGTCAATAGGAATCCTCGACGGTTGGTTTAGGAACAGGCGAGGATTCCTATTACGGCCACAGATCCTACACATAGAGTTCAATGAAGACCAAGTGGTTGTGAAAGTTGTAGAAAGAACATATTTAAGGTGGTACAAACTCTCTTCACGGAGCGAGGTGGGACTAAATTTTTGTAGTAACCTTAGTAGTAGCGATTATAGCGTAAATGCGCTGCTGCTACGATGATCGTTAGCGATAGCGCCCTTTGTTCCAACGCTGCTGCTATAATTGGCCTCACCGCTGGCGTCGTGGAAATTTTAGCAAGAGCGCCGTCTGTTGTGTGCGCCATCGATAAACTTGTACCAGCAGCGCTGTTTAAAAGTGAGCGCTACTGCTAAGTAGCAGCAGCGCCTGATTTTAAAGCGCGCTGCTGGTAAGATTCTGTGTATAGGCTTTTCCCTAGTAGTGTCATGTTGCGAAGACATTCACTTATATGTTGAGAGTTGGTTCCAGATTTGTACGAATCCGTGAATAAGTACACGCGAGGAATCTAACTAGATATGAAGCTTAAGTGAATATACTAGGCAGTATGAGATGCGCATGAATAGATCTAACATCGTATAGGCAGAAACCAATTTTGGTAAATAGGATGAATCATTGAGGATCAAAAAGATGGTAAAAATAGAGTTATATTTACCACACGAAGAACTGCTAGATGGGATGAATAGGAGACGAGCAGTTCAATCCACCGTGCCCTAACTTGGCGATGGAGGACACCTACGGAGGCGGCGGAGAGGACGATGTCCGCGGCCGGCGTGAGGACGGCGTCGGAGAAGTCGCGGCAGCTAAGCGCTTCGTCGCCGGCGTCGTCGAGAGCTAGCGGTGGCGCTAGGGTTTTGACGAGGTGGAGAGGTGGAAGAAGGTTTTCTTGACCGCAGGGGACACGTATTTATAAGAAGGTGTGCGGCATAGCGCAATTACGCAGGTGCCCCTGCCTGTTCACATCCGAGGGACACGTGGCAAACATGCAACATACTCAGAGTTGTCCCACGTTCCCACGCCCGCCAAGTTTGTCGGATGGTTGTTCCGGCTTCTCCGGATTTCAACAATAATGATGAATCATTTAAAAAGACTTGATGTTTGTCTCTGTGTCTTCTGCTGACAAGGATGCAGAGAAGACATTCGACAGTTTCAACAGAATGCATATGATTTGGAAAGATAGATTTTGAGATAGTAAGCATAGAGAGATTAGGGTCCGATCACATTCACTTAGTTCAAAAGATTCAACAAGGAAGACATAGCTATAAGTGAATGCTGTAGAGGACAGAATACTATATATATATATATATATATATATATATATATATATATATATATATATATGAGAAAGCAATCAAATCGACATAATGAAGTAAATCATGAAGATAAGTTGAAAGTTGAAGACAAATCAAATGCGAAGATATTGCAACAATAACGCCATGAGTGAAACACTTCAAACCAAGAAATTTGGTGGTGGCATTACCCACCGTATAGGAAGTATTAGACCCAGACACGGCGCACAATTATCGTGGCACTCCGAAGTCAAATTCCACGTTAATGTATTCGCACTCAGGATGTAAGTCTTCATTGATTGAAGATATACTTTACTTCGTGTGTTGCACATCTAAGTCATCAACATGCATAAGTGTTAGGATGTGTGCCTGATCACAGGACATTTGAGGATTCCAAGATATTTAGCTCACATCGTAACTTGCAAAACCTTTTCTCATCCAAGGGCTTTGTGAAGATATCTCGCCATTGCTCTTCAAAGGTTGTCGACATGAATGATGTCAATATCTTTCTTCATGACATGATCTCTGAGAAAGTGATGACGAATTTCAATGTGCTTTGTCTTCGAGTGCTGGACTGGATTGTTGGCAATCTTGATTGCGCTTTCGTTGTCGCAGAAGAGAGGTACTTGTTTCAGATTGATGCCATAGTCCTTGAGAGTTTGCTTCATCCAAAGAAGCTGAGCGCAGCAAGATCCAGCAACAATGTATTCAGATTCAGCAGTTGAGAGTGATACACAGTTTTGCTTATTTGAAGACCAACAGACAAGTGATCGTCCTAGAAAGTGACATGTGCCTGATGTAGACTTGCGATCAACCTTGTCTCCAGCATAATCAGCATCCGAGAATCCAACCAAGTCAAATCTTGAGCCCTTTGGACACCATAATCCGAGTGTTGGGGTGTAAGCCAAATATCTAAGAATTCGCTTCACAGCTAAGTGATGCGATTCCTTCGGTGCTGCTTGGAATCGAGCACACATGCAAACAATAAGCATAATATCTGGCCTAGATGCACATAGGTAAAGTAAGGAACCAATCATGGAGCGGTATACCTTTTGATCGAACTCTTTACCACTGTCGTCGGGACCAAGATGGTGTTTGGCTGGCATTGGCGTCGTGTAACCTTTGCAATCTTGCATTCCAAACTTCTTCGCAGTCTTTGAGATATTTTTCTTGAGATATGAAGATGCCATTCCTTTGCTGACGAATTTGAAGACCAAGGAAGAACTTCAGCTCACCCATCATGGACATCTGATATTGCTCTTACATCATGTGTCCAAACTCATCACTATACTTCTGGTTGGTGCAGCCGAAGATAATGTCATCCACATATATTTGGCACACAAACAGTTCACCATCATATGTCTTCGTGAAGAGTGTGGGATCGAGGGATCCAGGTTTGAAGCCTTCGCTCTTCAGGAAGTCTTTGATTGTATCATACCAAGCGCGAGGAGCTTGTTTGAGGCCATACAGTGCTTTGTTTAGTTTGTACACCATATCAGGATGTTTTGGATCTTCAAAGCCAGGTGGTTGAGCAACGTACACTTTGAAAGTGCTAGTTATCGACTAGAGGGTGGGGGGGGGGGTGAATAGGCGATTTTTATGAAAGTCTTCAAAACATGGAAGTTTCGAAGACAAACAATATAAACAACCTAATTGATATGCAGCGGAAGATAAACTACAACAAGCAAGCCATAATCAAGTATGCAATAGCATTAACGTTCGAAGATTAATAGCAGCTAGGTAGTAGGATCAGGATGGAAGATAGTATGAAGCCAATCAACAATAGTAGTCAAGCAATGAAGTCAATCAGATAAGACGATAAGCAATGACTTCACGAAGACAAACTCAAGGTAAAGGAGGGAAGAGATAGAACCAGTTGCTCGTTGAAGACACAGGATTTGTTGGACCAGTTCCAGTTGCTGTGACAACTGTACGTGCAGTTAGGGAGGCTGAGATTCAACTCGTAAGACCGTGTCTTCACCTTATTCCCCTTGAGCTAAGGTCACTTAGTCCTCGCCCAATCACTCTGGTAAGTCTTCAAGGTAGACTTCCAAACCTTCACAGACTTCGTTCACCCGGCAATCCACAATGACTCTTGGATGCTCAGAACGCGACGCCTAACCGGCTGGAGGATACACAGTCCTCAAGTGTAATTAGTCTTCAGGTCACACGCATGTAAAGACTTCAGTGATGCCTAACACTCTTTGGCTCTGGGTGTTTGGGCTTTGTCCTCGCAAGGATTTCTCTCTCTCAAATGCTTCGAGGTAGGTTGCTCTCAAACGACAAAAGCCGTATATTAACTCTGAGCAGCCACCAATTTATGGTGTAGGGGGTGGGTTATTTATAGCCACTAGGCAACCCGACCTGATTTGTCCGAAATGACCCTGGGTCACTAAGGAACTGACACGTGTTCCAACGGTCAGATTTCAAACACACACGACAACTTTACTTGGGCTACAAGCAAAGCTGACTCATCCAACTCTGGATAAGATTTGCTCTCATTGTCTTCGCTCTAAGACATAGGATTTGGGTTGAGCATCACTTCAGTCACTCTGACTTAGTTCACTTGGACCCCACTTAACAGTACGGTGGTTCCTATGACTCAACAAAGAAGAAAAGGAAACAACAAAACCACACAGTCTTCGTGCTCCATAGTCTTCACGCAATGTCTTCTCATGTCATAGTCTTCAATATGAATATCTTCTCATACCACCATTGTCGTCAATGTCTTCATACATTTTTAGGGGTCATCTCAGGTAGGTAAAGCGAATCAATGAGGGACACTACCTGCTTATCCTGCAATTCTCACAAACGCATTAGTCCCTCAACCAACTTTGTCGTCAATACTCCGAAACCAACTAGGGGTGGCACTAGATGCACTTACAATCTCCCCCTTTTTGGTGATTGATGACAAACTGGTTGAAGTTTTCAACGGGGATAAAGTATGTGAAATTGTAAAGGATAGGAATTTGTCTGCATAAGTAGCAAGGGCTCCCCCTGAAGATGTGCATATAAATAATTTTGCTTTTGGAATGCAAATGCACATGACAGGTTGTACTTGTGGAGGTCCACTTCAACTTATGAAGATAATTCATCATGCATGAAATGATATAGCATATAGGATGACATGCATAATGAAAAATGGACGTCTGCAGGATGATCTAAGTGCGGAAGTTATCATCGCACATGGAAATGCAAATAAGTAGCAGACGACCATCAAGTTTCAGTGTTACAACTCAGAGAACCAAATGTTTCAAAACGCAAGAGTTGTAAGCACGAGGCAAAATATAACGCAACCGCCCATATGAACCCGCTTGAAGACTATCAACTCATACGCTTCTCCCCCTTTTGTCAGTAATGACCAAAAAGGTTTGAAGACATAGAGCATCTACTCGTCTTCTTGATGAGTAGGTGAAGCAACAGGGTTGTCGTCGTTGGGTGGCGGTGCGTATGAACTTGGTGCGATGTCGTGCGCGTGATAGTAGTAGGAGGTGGTGAAGTAGCATCATCTTCATCATCGATCACTCTGGCATTAACTGTTGCCGCGGAGGAGGAATATTCAGAGTCTTCAAGAGATGGAGTTCTTCGTAAGACAGCATTCCGTGGAGGAGTGGAGTCAAACTGAAATCTTTCATTGAAGCCATCGTCTTGAAGATCTGCTTCAGCACTAAGCAGGGTCAAACTCTTCCATGATCTCCGGCAAGTTTCATGAGCAACAAAGGCATTCTTGGTGGCAAGGTTGCGAATGCGATTGACATCCACCAAGAGGCTTTGCATCTGTCTCTTGAGCCAAAAGTGATGTTTATCCTGTTTCTGATGAAGGGCCACAAGAAGTTCTCGATCATTGAGAACGCGAGAATACTTCCGAGGCCTTTGGGCAATGGTGCTTTCAGTGGCTTCTGTAGGTGCTCGATGAGGCAGACGAGTATTTCCAGCCAATTGATAGATTCGTGTAGCTGCTTGAACACCTTCAATGGGTTGAGTGAAGCTTTGGTGCTCGGCATTCTGAAGACAAAGAGGCTTCTTGGCAGGGTCAGGATATATAGCTTCAACTGACATATCAACCTCAGGTAAAAAAATCACATGATTGCGAGAAGAAGGTTGATAGTTGACAGTAGAGTGTCGCTTTATGAGGCGCATGACCCATGGAGCATAAAACTTCAGACCAAAGAGATCAGAGCCGGAGGCATCTAGTTGTCTGATGAAGAAATCTTGTGCATTGAAGCTGATGCCATTGAAAATGTAGAAGACCAAAGTCTTCATAGCTCCTTCAAGCTTTGCCGCTGATGAATGTCCTTTGATAGGCCATAGAGTCCGCCTGATGATGTGATATATGGTGCGTGGCAGATACTCAAGGTCTTCAACAAAGAACTCTGTTAGATATTCAGCATCACGGGGCAAAGGCTTCATCATGCTCAGCATCTGACTCATATTGGGTTCAGGCCTATGAAAGATGCTTTCCAAGGCATTGCGATGATGTTGACAGCCAGGTTCATAGAGTTCTCCGGGAGTGGACAGGCCTGTAAGCTCGATGATATCCATAGCTTTGGCCTCATGATGAACGTTTCCGGTCATCCACTCGAGAACCCAAGTCTTTGTATCTCTGTTGTAGCCGCGAATGTGCAGTGTGGCATAGAATTGAAGCAATAGTTCTTCATTCTAGTGTTCTTTATCTGTGACAAAACTGAGCAGCCCAACATCACGAAAGCAGTCAAGTGCTTCTTCTAAGCAGGGGAGTCCAGTAATGGCTTCAGTGTCGAGGCGCATATGAGGGAAGATGCGCCCTTGATCATACAGAACACATGAGTAATAGCTTCGCTGCTGATGACTCCAGAACCGATCTGATGATATTCTTGGCTTCGTGTAGGGGTTCTTCGAGCTGTCAAAGAATGTGTTGTGGCTCTTGAAGCCATTTGCATTGAAGGACCCTGGTGAGTTTGCAGTACCTGGGAACCTTGGCAGTCTTGGCTTGGGCTTCTGGACTTGAGGCCTATGCTCAACATGATAGTCAAATTGAGGACCAGAGACATTAGGCGGAGGGACCAGAAAGGGCCATCTGACTGTTGTTAGCTCTCCGTGGTTATATGCCTGCTCAATTGTGTAGGGCCTTGGTGGCGGAACAGGAGTAGTGGCAGCAACTGAGGCTTCAGGCTGCACAACAGGTGCTTCAGAAGCAGTAGCCTCACTAGCTTTCAGGTGTAGTGGCCGCATTAGCTTCAGGCACACTGGTTGTTGCAAGCTCCACATTAGCTTCAGCCATGACAATGTCATCGGCTTCACTTGCGTTGGTTGTGGCAGCTTCAGGATTTTCAACCTCCACTTGAGGAGCTGGAGGGTCAGGCATTGACACGTTCACTTGACGTTCTTCATCGGCTGATGCAGCCGGATTGTCTTCAGCACAGGTGCTTCAGACGTAGAGACATTCACAGCAGGAGTGGCTTCTGAAAACACTTGACGTGCAACAGGTTGATGATGCACTTCTCCTTCTGGAACGCTCGGAAGAGGAGCTTGAGGCCTTGGTCCTTTGCGAAGCCTTTGAAGTACTGGCGACGCTTTTGGAGATGGAGTGGGCAGGCCCTCATCCTCTTCAGCTTGTATGGATGTTGTGACTTGTTGTTGTTGGGGAGTGTTGGGGGAGTCTTGTTCTTGCGGGCGATCAGCCCATGAATCATCCTGTGCAATTGGCGTCAGAGGATGGCCAATGCTGATGAGTTTGCTGTTCGTACGAACACGCGATGATACCACATTGTATTCGATCTGAGGAAGAACTTCATCATCTTCAACATTGTCATGATGATTGATGACCAATGTCTTCAGCAGCGGTGGGTTCAGCTGCTGGAATATCTTCAGCTTCAGGAGCCTCTGTGGAAGCAGGATCATGAACAGTCATGTGAAGTTCTTGGGATGCAGATGCAGGATGAATCACTGAGATGGGTTCAACAAAAAGGGGCTCTGTGGGAGCAGCCCGATTCTTCTTGGTCTTGCGCTTCTTCTTGGAGGGAGCGGCATCAGAGGCTTCGATATTCTTCCTCTTTCTGGCTTCTGCCTTTGCAGCCCTCGTCTTCTTCTGTTCTGAAGCGGTTGTGGTGACCTTTGGCTTCGAGCCAGTCATGCTACTTGGGAAGATAATACGTGGAGCTTCTTGGCTTGAAGTTGCAGGCTGATCAGCAGGAAGCTTCTTCTTTTTCTTTGCTGCCATCCCGGGGTCAATGCCAGGACGGCCAAGTGACTTGCGCTTCTCAGCCTCATTGTAGGCAAGCACACACTTATCAGCTAAACTCTCCATGCGCTCACGAGAGCCTTGAGCTTCTTGGCGCTTCTTCAGAAAAGCTTCTTTAAGCTCATGCAGCATGACCTTAAAGTTCCTGACGTCTTGAACACTCAGCTTGGCCATATGCTTCTTGAATTGAGCCTTTTCATAATCAATCTTGTGCTTGAGCTCAACGATTCGCTGAGCGAGAGCCAGCTCAGAAGCAATGGCGCCATTGAAAGAGATGCTGAGGCCAATTGGAAGCTGTAAGTCTTCAAAGCTGACATTTGGGGTGTCGAACCACTCATCAATGAAATTGTGGATGATGGCCACATCAAAGAGAGGCAAGTTGTTGAAGATTTCTGCTTCTTCCTTGCTCTTTATCAGCTGCTCAAGAGCATCATCAGCAAGATCTTCATCACTTGACAGATCAATGGGTTCTTCACGCAGAATGGCGGCAGGAGTTAAGGCTTGATCAGTATGCCTGACAAGTTGCTTTTTCTTCTCCGTCTTCTTGGAGATACGGGATTGATCTTCGGACCGCATTAATCGGCTTCGTGGAGGTGCAGTGGCCAGTGGCTTCACACGAGAAGCTTTTGGAGGTGCGGCTGATGATGAAACTTTAACCTTCTTTGGCTTCTTCGGCCTTGGAGTAGGAGCAGGGGCTTCATCAGAATCAGCATCATTGTTGGAATGATCCACTCTGGCACCATGAACCAAGACGTAGGAGATGAGACCATCAAGGTTTGCAAAGGGGCCAATTCTATTCTCTTCAGCTTCACGTGTCCCATCCTCACGGGGAGCAGAGGGACCAGGATTGAAGTCTAATCCCCATGACTTCTTGTTTTCCTTTGCTGAAGACATAGCAAACTGGAAGTTGCGCTTGAAGAGATTGTCGTCGCGACACCAGAGCAATGATGATGGGTCGGCTTCTTCAGGCTGTGGCCCACGGACCATGCAAGGATAGAATTCTTGCGCAATGGCTTCAGCCTTGTTCTTGGGGGGAAGGCCTCGATAGAGAATATCACCCCAAGGACTCTTGATAGCATTTTTCTCTGCGTACTCCTGGGTGATGAACTTGTACTTGTACCACTGTTCAGCCCAATAGCGTCGAATCCATTGGATTCGAGTCTTGCGCTGATTGTAATCTTCTTCAGGATCTGTTTTATACATTTCTGCCAGATCCTCAGGCAGATCCTTCGAAGTTCCCCCACGACGCTGTCTGCCACCCTTCCTTGCTGATTTTTCTGCAGCCATGAACTTCAAGCTGAATGGCTTCTATTTGTTCAGAGGCTTCAGAGATTTACGCTTGCTGGTCAAGCAGGAACTGGCTTGAGGAGAATTGATATGATGCTGTAAGTATTCTGCAAACGAATGCAGACTATGAGAACCAAGGGATTCTCCCACGGACATGTACCTGTGACAGCATTAGAGATGCGAGGGAAGGGGAAGAGGTCATATGCATTCTCAGAAGATTTTGAAGATAAATCAGTTTGAAGACATTGACCTCATGATGCGAAGACATTCACTTATATGTGGTGAGTTGGTTCCAGATTTGTACCAATCCGTGAATAAGTACAAGTGAGGAATCAAACTAGATAGGAAATCTAAGTGAATAGACTAGGCATTATGAGATGCAGATAGAATAGATCTAACATTGAGTAGGCAGAAACCATTTTCGGTAAGTAGGATGAATCTATGAAGATAAAAAAGGTGGTAAAAGTAGAGTTATAATTACCGCACGACGAACTGCTAGATGGGAAGAATGAGAGACCGAGTAGTTCAGCCCACCGTGCCCTAACTTGGCGATGGAGGACACCTACGGCGACGGCGGAGAGGACGATGTCCGCGGCCGGCGTGAGGACGGCGTCGGAGAAGTCGCGGCAGCTAAGCGCTTCGTCGCCGGCGTCGTCGCGAGCTAGCGGTGGCGCTAGGTTTTTGACGGAGGTGGAGAGGTGGAAGAAGGATTTCTTTACCGCAGGGGACAAGTATTTATAAGTAGGTGATAGACACAGCGCAATTACGTTGGTGCCCCTGGCGGTTCACATCTGAGGGGTACGTGGCAAGCATGCAACATACTTAGAATTGTCCCACGTTCCCACGCCCACCAAGTATGTCAGATGTTCGTTCCGGCTTCTCCGGATATCGACAATTTAGATGATTCATTTAAATAGGACTTGATGTTTTGTCTCTGTGTCTTCTGCTGACAAGGATGCAGAGAAGACATTCGACAATTTCAATAGAATGCATATGATTTGGACAGATAGAGTTTGAGATAGTAAGCATAGAGGGATTAGGGTCCGATCACATTCACTTAGTTCAAATTATTCAACAGTGAGGACATAGCTATAAGTGAATGCTGTAGAGGACAGAACACTAGTATATATATACGCAATCAAATCATTATAGCGCAGAAAAATCACGAAGATAAATTGAAACTGAAGACAAACCAAATGCGAAATCTTTGCCATATAACGCCATGAGTGAAACACTTCAAACAGAGAAATTTGGTGGTGGCGTTACCCACCGTATAGGAAGTATTAGACCCAGACACGGCGCACAATTATCGTGGCGCTCCGAAGTCAAATTCCATGTTAATGTATTCACACTCAGTGTAAATCTTCATTGATTGAAGATATACATTACTTTGTGTGTGTTGCACATCTAAGTCATCAACATGCATAAGTGTTAGGATGTGTGCCTGATCACAGGACATTCAAGGATTCCAAGATATTTAGCTCACACCGTAACTTGCAAAACCTTTTCTCATCCAAGGGCTTTGTGAAGATATCTGCCAGTTGCTCTTCAGTGTTGACGTGCATGATATCTATATCTTTCTTCATAACATGATCTCTGAGAAAGTGATGACGTATTTCAATGTGCTTTGTCTTCGAGTGCTGAACTGGATTGTTGGCTATCTTGATGGCACTTTCGTTGTCGCAGAAGAGAGGTACTTGTTTCAGGTTGATGCCATAATCCTTGAGAGTTTGCTTCATCCACAGAAGCTGAGCACAACAAGATCCAGCATAATCAGCATCCGAGAATCCAACCAGATCAAACCTTGAGCCCTTTGGATACCATAATCCGAGTGTTGGGGTGTAAGCCAAATATCTAAGAATTTGCTTCACTGCTAAGTGATGCGATTCCTTTGGTGCCGCTTGGAATCGAGCACACATGCAAACACTAAGCATAATATCTGGCCTAGATGCACATAGGTAAAGTAAAGAACCAATCATGGAGCGGTATACCTTTTGATCGAACTCTTTACCATTGTCGTCGGGACCAAGATGATGTTTGGCTGGCATCAGCGTCATGTAACCTTTGCAATCTTGCATGCCGAACTTCTTCAGGCAATCTTTGAGATATTTTTCTTGAGATATGAAGATGCCATTTCTTTGTTGACGGATTTGAAGACCAAGGAAGAACTTCAGCTCACCCATCATGGACATCTGATATTGCTCTTTCATCATAAATCCAAACTCATCACTGTACTTCTGGTTGGTGCAGCCGAAGATTATGTCATCAACATATATTTGGCACACAAACAGTTCACCATCATATGTCTTCGTAAAGAGTGTGGGATCGAGGGATCCCGGTTTGAAGCCTTTACTTTTCAGGAAGTCTTTGATTGTATCATACCAAGCGCGAGGAGCTTGTTTGAGGCCATACAGTGCTTTGTTGAGTTTGTACACCATATCAGGATGTTTTGGATCTTCAAAGCCAGGTGGTTGTGCAACATATACTTCTTCTTCAATCTTGCCATTGAGAAATGCACTCTTTACATCCATTTGATATTGCAAGATGTTGTGATGGTTTGCATAGGCTAGCAGTATGCGAATGGCTTCAAGCCTAGCAACAGGAGCAAATGTTTCATCGAAGTCAATTCCTTCAACTTGAGTATATCCTTGAGCCACAAGACGTGCTTTGTTTCTGACGACTTGACCATGCTCATCTTGCTTATTTCGATATATCCAGTTTGTTCCAATAATGTTATGCTTGCGAGGGTCAGGTCGCTTGACAAGTTCCCAAACATTATTCAGCTTGAACTGTTGAAGTTCTTCTTGCATGGCTTGAATCCATTCAGGTTCCATAAAAGCTTCAGCAACTTTCTTGGGTTCTGATATTGACACAAATGAAAAGTGCCCACAGAAGTTTGCTAACTATGTTGCTCTTGAGCGAGTAAGCAGACCAGGCGCATTGACGCCGTCAATTATCTTCTCAATTTGTACTTCATTAGCAACACGAGGATGAACTGGATGAAGCCCTTGCTCTTGCTGATCATTGTCATCATTGGGACGATTGTCTTCGGTCTGAACATTGTCTTCAGGTTGGTTTGGTGCAGAAATGATAAGTTCCTCTTCAGGCTGTGCTTCAGAGGGCATAATTTCACCTGTTCCCATCAGCTTGATTGATTCGCTGGACGAAGCTTCATCAAGTGTACTCGGCAGGAGCTCTCTTTGTGAACCATTGGTTTCATCAAATCGCACGTCCACAGTTTCAACGATTTTGTAGTGATAGAGGTTGAAGACTCTGTAAGAGTGCGAGTCCTCTCCATAACCGAGCATGAAGCCTTCGTGAGCTTTAGGTGCAAATTTTGACTTGTGATGGGGATCCTTGATCCAGCACCTAGCACCAAAGACTCTGAAGTAGCTGACATTTGGCTTCTTGCCAGTAAGGAGCTCATAGGATGTTTTGCTCAAAAGCTTGTGGATGTAAACACGGTTGATGATGTGACATGCTGTATCAATAGCTTCAGGCCAGAACTTTCTTGGTGTCTTGTACTCATCGAGCATTGTTCGAGCCATCTCAATGAGGGTTCTGTTTTTGCGCTCAACAATGCCATTTTGCTGAGGTGTGTATGGAGCAGAAAACTCATGAGTGATTCCCATTGTATCCAGATAAAGATCAAGGCCGGTGTTCTTGAATTCAGTGCCGTTATCACTTCTGATATGCTTGATCTTGACGCCATAGTTGTTCATTGCTCGATTGGCGAATCGTCTGAACACATCTTGTACTTCAGTCTTGTAGAGAATTATGTGCACCCATGTGTATCTTGAGTAGTCATCAACAATGACGAAGCCATAGAGACACGCCGTTGTTGTGAGGGTGGAGTAGTGGGTAGGTCCAAATAAGTCCATGTGTAGCAGCTCGAAGGGTTGAGATGTTGTCATGATTGTCTTCGAAGGATGCTTGGCCCTTGTCATCTTTCCAGCTTCGCAGGCACCACACAGATGATCTTTCTTAAACTTGACACCTTCGATGCCTATGACATGCTTCTTTTTGACGAGAGTGTGCAAGTTCCTCATGCCAGCGTGCCCCAGCCTTCGACGCCAGAGCCAGCATTCTGAAGCTTTAGCAAGAAGACATACGGCAAGTTTTGGACCTGCTGAGAAATCTACCATGTATAGATCACCTTTCCTATACCCTTCAAAGACTAGAGATTTGTCAGATTCCATTAGTACAAGGCAACGATATTTTCCAAATATCACAATCATGTTTAAGTCACAAAGCATTGAGACAGACATTAAGTTGAATCCAAGGGATTCAACAAGCATCACTTTATCCATGTGTTGATCCTTTGAGATTGCAACTCTACCTAGACCCAATACTTTGCCTTTACCAGTGTCAGCAAATGTGATTTGACTCTTGTCGGATGGACGTAAGGTTGAGTCCATGAGAAGACTTTGATCGCCAGTCATATGATTAGTGCATCCGCTGTCAATAATCCATTCTGAAGCTTTTGGTGTACCCTACAGTGCAGTTAGAGGGATAGGCTTCACAATGTATGTTGTGAAGCATAAGCATTTGATGCACACTTGGATTATCACAGCATAGATGAAAGTTAGCACACAATATGACAGGTAAGCGATTCATATGTGGAATACATATTAAGTTATTTTATCATGCGTCCCTTTGTGTTTTAGGTCCCCAGCAATTATATCGTACGCCATTGATTGCTGGCTGGAGACCACATTCTGCAAAAGAGAGTTAATTCTTCTTCACCACCCACATTTTCAGGGGTGGCTTAGAAGGAATGAGTCTAAGTGCAGCATCTGAGAATTTCGGCTTTGAAGCCCTAGCAAATAGCCTTGCAGGAGATGAATGATACTCATGTGAATAAGCTGAAAAGTTCTTAGTTCTATGAACATAGCGATTTGTAGACACACGCTCATATTCATGAGTCTGAGTATGATTTCCCTGCAAAAGATTGGCATTAGGGTGACACAAGTGAGTCCTGTGTTCGTAAGTAGCCGTTGGACCATATGCTGCCTTTGGTCTGGGGTTTGTCTTCTTCCCTGGTGGTGTCATGATGACATTCACTGGAAGATTTCCAAGGCAGCTTTTGGGAACCCAGATCTTCTTCATAGGAGGTCCATTCCTGCAGTTAGTACCAATATACCTGGCAAACACTTCACCATTCTGATTTTTGAACAGTTTATAGTTTGCATCAAAGGATTCATCAATGATAATAAGATTAGCACAGGTAAATCCAGATAAAGTAGATGGATCCACTAAAGGTTCCTTTGCAGCAACCCATGTGGTTTTGGGATACTGCTCAGGCTTCCAGTAGGAACCATCAGCATTCATTTTCCTCTCGAACCCAACACCCTCTTTCCTAGGGTTTCGGTTCGGAATCTGCTTTTTGAGTACATCACAAAGTGTCTGATGCCCTTTCAGACTTTTATACATCCCTGTTTCAAGCAATGTCTTCAACCTAGCATTTTCATCAGCAATAGTAGTGGTATCCTCAGAAGAGGGGTTAGTTACCACATCAGTCGTTGAAGACAGAGCAATAGTAGCAGCAGTGGAACATTTAGCAATAGAGGTAGCGTTATCACGCTCAATGCATTTTAATCATGGTGGTTCAAATCATCCTGAGCGGGACTGATCTGTTGAGCGCGAAATGACTCATTCTCTTTTTGAAGATCTTCATGAGTCACTTTCAGTTTCTCAAGCTCTTGCTTCCTTTGAAGATATTCATAGGAGAGCTTTTCATAAGTGGTTGAGAGCGTCTCATGAAGACTTTCAAGTTCTTGATACTTAGCATGAAGATTTTTTATGTCTTCAATTAAGGACTGTGAACGTGTCATTTCCGCGTCCAACAGGTCATCGCTTTTGTCTAACAGTTTTTGAGTATGTTCCATAGCCCTTTGTTGTTCAGTAGCAATTTTAGCAAGTGTTTTGTAGCTGGGTTTAGATTCACAATCGAGTCATCTTCACTTGATGTTTGAAAGTAAGCATCGTATGCGATTTTACCTTAATCTGCGTGCCATGAAGCAGTAGGTGGGAGCAAGATTGTCCTTGTCATCATCAGCGTTGGTGTGGGAGTCATTGTCTTCAGTGTTGAAGATGGACTTTGCGACATAGGCTGTGGCCAGAGCCAGACTTGCAACGCCAGAGTCGGACTCAGCTTCAGATTCCACCTCTGCCTCCTCAGACGCAGACTCCTCCTCTGAATCCATTTCCTTGCCAACAAAAGCATGAGCCTTGCCAGATGAGCTCTTCTTGTGAGATGAATACCTTGATGAGGACTTGGAAGAAGACTTCGAAGATTTCTTCTTCTTCTTGTCATCGGAGTCATATTCCTTGCTCTTCTTCTTCTTCTTCTCATTGTCCCACTGAGGACACTCAGAGATGTAGTGCCCAGGCTTCTTACACTTGTGACATGTTCTCTTCTTGTTGTCTTGAGTGGAAGCTTCATCATTTCTTGAACTGGATCGTGAAGACTTTCTGAAGCCCTTCTTCTTGGTGAATTTCTGGAACTTCTTCACAAGCATAGCAAGCTCCCTTCCAATGTCTTCGGGATCGCCGTAACCGCAATCGATTCTTCTTCTTCAGATGAGGAAACAACTTTTGCCTTCAAAGCACGAGTTCAACCATAGTTGGGGCCATATATATCTCTTTTCTCAGAAAGCTGGAACTCATGTGTGTTGAGTCTCTCAAGCATATCATACGGATCGAGTGTCTTGAAGTAAGGACGTTCCTGTATCATGAGGGCAAGGGTGTCAAAGGAGGTGTCAAGTGATCTCAGCAGTGTCTTGACAATTTCATGCTTGGTGATCTCAGTAGCGCCGAGAGCCTGAAGCTCATTTGTGATGTTGGTGAGGCGATCAAACGTGAGCTGGACATTTTCATTGTCGTTTCTCTTGAAGCGATTGAAGAGATTGCGAAGAACACTGATCCTCTGGTCTCTCTGTGTAGAGACGCCTTCATTGACCTTGGACAGCCAGTCCCAGACTAGCTTTGATGTTTCCAGAGCACTCACACGGCCATACTGTCCTTTGGTCAGATGACCAAAGATGATGTTCTTCTTGATCGAGTCCAGTTGAATGAACTTCTTGACATTAGCAGGGGTGACACCTTCACCAGTTTTGGGAACGCCATTCTTGACGACATACCAAAGGTCGACATCAATGGCTTCAAGATACATGCGCATCTTATTCTTCCAAAGAGGGATATTCTGTTCCATCGAACACGGGCAAGCAGCGGAGACTTTGATTATCCTGCGATCGACATATAAACTCGGTGGTTAAACCGAATCACAGAACAAGGGAGTACCTTGCTCTAATACCAATTGAAAGTGCTAGTTATCGACTAGAGGGGGGGGGGGTGAATAGGCGATTTTTATGAAAGTCTTCGAAACATGGAAGTTTCGAAGACAAACAATAGAAACAACCTAATTGATATGCAGCGGAAGATAAACTACAACAAGCAAGCCATAATCAAGTATGCAATAGCTTTAACGTTCGAAGATTAATAGCAGCTAGGTAGTAGGATCAGGATGGAAGATAGTATGAAGCCAATCAACAATAGTAGTCAAGCAATGAAGTCAATCAGATAAGACGATAAGCAATGACTTCACGAAGACAAACTCAAGGTAAAGGAGGGAAGAGATAGAACCAGTTGCTCGTTGAAGACACAGGATTTGTTGGACCAGTTCCAGTTGCTGTGACAACTGTACGTCTGGTTAGGGAGGCTGAGATTCAACTCAGAAGACCGTGTCTTCACCTTATTCCCCTTGAGCTAAGGTCACTTAGTCCTCGCCCAATCACTCTGGTAAGTCTTCAAGGTAGACTTCCAAACCTTCACAGACTTCGTTCACCCGGCAATCCACAATGACTCTTGGATGCTCAGAACGAGAAGCCTAACTCGGCCGGAGGATACACAATCCTCAAGTGTAATAAGTCTTCGTGTCACCTGATGTAAAGACTTGATGATGCCTAACACTCTTTGGCTCTGGGTGTTTGGGCTTTGTCCTCGCAAGGATTTCTATCTCTCAAATGCTTTGAGGTGGGTTGCTCTCAAACGACAAAAGCCGTATATTAACTCTGAGCAGCCACCAATTTATGGTGTAGGGGGTGGGCTATTTATAGCCACTAGGCAACCCGACCTGATTTGTCCAAAATGACCGGTCACTAAAGGCCCGACACGTGTTCCAACGGTCATATTTCAAACACACACGGCAACTTTACTTGGGCTACAAGCAATGCCGACTCATCCAACTCTGGATAAGTTTTGCTCTCATTGTCTTCGCTCGAAGACATAGGATTTGGGTTGAGCATCACTTCAGTCACTCTGACTTAGTTCACTTGGACCCCACTTAACAGTACGGTGGTTCCTATGACTCAACAAAGAAGAAAAGGAAACAATGAAACCACACAGTCTTCGTGCTCCATAGTCTTCACGCAATGTCTTCTCATGTCATAGTCTTCAATATGAATATCTTCTCATACCACCATTGTCGTCAATGTCTTCATGCATTTTTAGGGGTCATCTCAGGTAGGTAAACCGAATCAATGAGGGACACTACCTGCGTTATCCTACAATTCTCACAAACGCATTAGTCCCTCAACCAACTTTGTCGTCAATACTCCAAAACCAACTAGGGGTGGCACTAGATGCACTTACACACTTCTTCTTCTATCTTGCCGTTGAGGAATGCACTCTTCACATCCATTTGTTATAGTAGGATGCTGTGATGGTTAGCATAGGCTAGCAGTATGCGAATAGCTTCAAGCCTAGCTACAGGAGCAAATGTTTCATCGAAGTCAATTCCTTCAACTTGAGTATATCCTTGAACCACAAGACGTGCTTTGTTTCTGACGACTTGACCATGCTCATCTTGCTTGTTTCGATATATCCATTTTGTGCCAATAATGTTATGCTTGTAAGGGTCAGGGCGCTTGACAAGTTCCTAAACATTAATCAGCTTGAACTGTTGAAGTTCTTCTTGCATGGCTTGAATCCATTCAGGTTCCATAAAGGCTTCAGCAACTTTCTTGGGTTCTGATATTGACACAAATGAAAAATGCCCACAGAAATTTGCTAACTATGTTGCTCTTGAGCGAGTAAGTGGACCAGGCGCATTGATGCTATCAATTATCTTCTCAATTTGTACTTCATTAGCAACACGAGGATGAACTGGATGAAGCCCTTGCTCTTGCTGATCATTGTCATCATTGGGACGATTGTCTTGGTGCGAACATTGTCTTCAGGTTGGTTTGGTGCAGAAATGATAAGTTCCTCTTCAGGTTGTGCTTCAGAGGGCATAATTTCACCTGTTCCCATCAGCTTGATTGATTCGCTGGACGAAGCTTCATCAAGTGTACTCGACAGGAGCTCTCTTTGTGAACCATTGGTTTCATCAAATCGCACGTCCACAGTTTCAACGATTTTGTAGTGATAGAGGTTGAAGACTCTTTAAGAGTGCGAGTCCTCTCCATAACCGAGCATGAAGCCTTCGTGAGCTTTAGGTGCAAATTTTGACTTGTGATGGGGATCCTTGATCCAAAGACCTAGCACCAAAGACTCAAGTAGGCGACATTTGGCTTCTTGCCAAGAAGGAGCTCATAGGATGTTTTGCTCAAAAGCTTGTGGATGTAAACACGGTTGATGATGTGACATCTTTGTATCAATAGCTTCGGGCCGTAACTTTCTTGGTGTCTTGTACTCATCGAGCATTGTTCGAGCCATCTCAATGAGGGTTACATTTTGCGCTCAACAATGCCATTTTGCTGAGGTGTGTATGGAGCAGAAAACTCATGAGTGATTCCCATTGTATCCAGATAAAGATCAAGGCCGGTGTTCTTGAATTCAGTGCCGTTATCACTTCTGATATGCTTGATCTTGACTCCATAATTGTTCATCGCTCGATTGGCGAAGCGTCTGAAGACATCTTGTACTTCAGTCTTGTAGAGAATTATGTGCACCCATGTATATCTTGAGTAGTCGTCAACAATGACGAAGCCATAGAGACAAGCTGTTGTTGTGAGGGTAGAGTAGTGAGTAGGGCCAAATAAGTCCATGTGTAACAACTCGAAAGGTTGAGATGTCGTCATGATTGTCTTCGAGGGGTGCTTTGCCCTAGTCATCTTTCCAGCTTCGCAGGCACCACACAAATGATCTTTATTGAACTTAACACCCTCGATGCCTATGACATGCTTCTTCTTGACAAGAGTGTGTAATTTCCTCATGCTAGCATGCCCCAGCCTCTGATGCCAGAGCCAGCATTCTGAAGCTTTTGCAAATATACACACGGGAAGCTGTGGACCTGCTGAGAAATCTACCATGTATAGATCATCTTTCCGATACCCTTCAAAGACTAGAGACTTGTTAGATTCCATTAGTACAAGGTAACGATATTTTCCGAATAGCACAATCATGTTCAAGTCACAAAGCATTGAGACAGACATTAAGTTGAACCCAAGGGATTCAACAAGCATCACTTTATCCATGTGTTGATCCTTTGAGATTGCAACTCTACCTAGACCCAATACCTTGCTTTTACCAAAGGTCAAAGCAAATGTGATGTGACTCTTGTCGGATGGACGTAAGGTTGAGTCCATGAGAAGACATCGATCACCAGTCATATGATTAGTGCATCCGCTGTCCATAATCCATTCTGAAGCACGAGGTGTCATTCCCTATAGTGCAGTTAGGAGGATAGGCTTCACAAGGTATGTTGTGAAGCATAAGCATTTGACGCACACAAGGATTATCACAGCTTAGATCAAGGTTAGAACACACAGTATGACAGGTAAGTGATTCATATGTGAAATACATAGTAAGTCATTTTATCATGCGTCCCTTAATGTGTTTTAGGTCCCCAGCAATAGTATCGGACACCTTTGATTGCTGGCTGGAGACCATATTCTGCAAAAGAGAGTTAATTCTTCTTCACCACCCACATCTTCAGGGGTGGCTTAGAAGCAATGAGTCTAAGTGCAGCATCTGAGAATTTCGACTTTGAAGCCCTAGCAAATAGCCTTACAGGAGATGAATGATACTCATATGAATAAGCAGAAAAGTTCTTAGTCCTATGAACATAGTGGTTTGAAGACACACATTCATATTCATAAGTTTGAGTACGATTTCCCTGCAAAACATTGGCACTAGGGTGACTCAGGTGAGTCCTATATCTGTATGAAGCCGTTGGACCATATGACACCTTAGGTCTGGGATTTGTCTTCTTCCCTGGTGGTGTCATGATGACATTCACTAGAAGATTCTCAAGACAACTTTTGGGAACCCAGATCTTCTTCATAGGTGGTCCATTCCTGCAGTTAGTACCAATATACCTGGCAAACACTTCACCATTCTGATTTTTGAACAGTTTATAGTTTGCATCAAAGGATTCATCAATGATAATAGGATTAGCACAGGTAAAGCCAGATAAAGTGGATGGATCCACTGAAGGTTCCTTTGCAGCAACCCATGTGGTTTTGGGATCTTTGCTTTCGGGGCTTCCGATGGGGTACCATCAGCATTCATTTTCCTCTCGAACCCAACACCCTCTTTCCTAGGGTTTCGGTTCAGAATCTGCTTTTTGAGGACATCGCAAAGTGTCTGATGTCCTTCCAGACTTTTATACATCCCTGTTTCAAGCAATGTCTTCAACCTAGCATTTTCATCAGCAATAGTAGTGGTATCCTCAACAGAGGGGTTAGTTACCACATCAGTAGTTGAAGACAAAGCAACAGTAGCAGCAGTGGAACATTCAGCAACAGAGGTAGCGTTATCACGCTCAATGCATTTTAGACATGGTGGTTCAAATCCATCCTGTGTAACGCTGATTTGTTGAGCAAATAATGTATCGCGCTCCTTCTGAAGATCTCGATAGTCAAATCTTATCTTTTCAAGATCTTGCTTTCTTTGAAGACATTCAGAAGAAAGCTTCTCGTGATCAGACAAGAGAGCATTATGTTGATCTTGAAGGGCGTCAAACTTGGAATGAAGTCTCTGAAGACTCTCAGCCAATGCTTTTGACTGATCCATTTCTTCACCCAACATATCATCGCTCTTACTAAGCATGTTTTGAACCTTTTCCAAGGCTCTTTGTTGTTTAGTGGCAAGGGAAGCAAGTTTGACATAGCTGGGGCCAAATTCATCACCTGATTCATCATCACTAGTTTCAGAGAGGTAGCATTCAGTTACCTTAGCACCCCCTGCCATGAGGCATGGTGAAGATGAAGATGATTCAGGTGGAAAGGTCATCTCTTTAAGAGACTCCTTGTAGTCATCAAGCCAAGGATCATGACGATTAAGATGACCTTCATAGACCTCAGAAAGCCGGTCCGAGATTAGCTTCGCATGATTGAGGTGCATGACGTTCCTGAACTGATTTCGGGACAGATACGAGCAGATGACATCCTTCGCTATGAGGTTCAGTAGAGTGTACTTGCGAATGTCATCGGCCTCTGCCATCTTGCATAGATCGGTAAGACCAATCTCAGTGACGGTCCACAGTTCGCTATCCATAGCCATGAGTTGCTTCTTCATCATGGCTTTCCACCGAGAATACTCATGACCGTCAAAGGTGGGGCAAGATACATTCCTCAATCCTGCAGTCGACATAGCTAAACTCCAGGTGATTAAATCGAATCACACAGAATAAGGGAGTACCTTACTCTGATACCAATTGAAAGTGCTAGTTATCGACTAGAGGGGGGGGGGTGAATAGGCGATTTTTATCAAAGTCTTCAAAACGTGGAAGTTTCGAAGACAAACAATAGAAATGACCTAATTGATATGCAGCGGAAGATAAACTACAACAAGCAAGCCATAGTCAAGTATGCAATAATGTGAAAGTACAAAGACTAATAGCAGCTTCAAGGTAGACTTCCGAACCTTTACAGACTTCGTTCACCGGCGATCCACAATGACTCTTGGATGCTCAGAACGCGACTCCTAACCGGCTGGAGGATACACAGTCCTCAAGTGTAATAAGTCTTTAGGTCACACAGACAGAAATAATTCAGTGATGCCTAACACTCTTTGGCTCTGGGTGTTTGGGCTTTGTCCTCGCAAGGATTTCTCTCTCTCAAAGGCTTCGAGGTGGGTTGCTCTCAAAAGACAAAAGCCGTAAACTAACTCTGAGCAGCCACCAATTTATGGTGTAGGGAGTGGGCTATTTATAGCCACAAGGCAACCCGACCTGATATGTCCGAAATGATCCTGGGTCACTAAGGAACTAACATGTGTTCCAACGGTCAGATTTCGAACACACACGACAACTTTACTTGGGCTACAAGCAAGGCCGATTCATCCAGCTATGGATAAGATTTGCTCTCATTGTCTTCGCTCGAAGACATAGGATTTGGGTTAAGCATCACTTCAGTCACTCTGACTTTGTTCACTTGGACCCCACTTAACAGTACGGTGGTTCCTATGACTCAACAAAGAAGAAAAGGGAACAACGAAACAACTCAGTCTTCGCGCTCTATAGTCTTCACTCAATGTCTTCTCATGTCATAGTCTTCAATGTGAATATCTTCACACACCACCATTGTATTCAATGTCTTCATACATTTTTAGGGGTCATCTTCGGTTTACCGAGGGACACTACCTGCGTTATCCTGCAATTCTCACAAACGCATTAGTCCCTCAACCAACTTTGTCGTCAATACTCCAAAACCAACTAGAGGTGGCACTAGATGCACTTACAGGCTGGACGGAGCCGAGTGTGAAGATGTAGCAGGCATCATGATCATTGATTTCCTTATTTCGAAGGTACAACAGCACGCGGTACTCGCTGGTAGGCTGGTGCACGTACATTCCCAAGACGGTGAAGTGAGAAATCATTGGCAGGTAGGTGGACTGGCGCGTGGCCGGGTTGCAGATGGAGAAGTATGGGCCAATCATGAATTCATAAGATCAGAGGAGGAGGAGGCTGTCGCAGGGGGCATCCACACGGTACAACATCTTGTCAAGCGGGGCGACGTGTTGGAGCTGGGCGTTGTGGTCAAAGGTTATGATGTCATCACGGTAGAAGGCGAGGGGGAGGGTGGGCTGGTGGTTGTGGTGGGCGAGAAGGAAGTCGCGGGAAGAGGTGGTGCGGCGCCAGGCGCTGCAGACGGCACGGCAGAGGAGGAGGGCTTTGGGAGGCAGACGGACGAGAATCTCCCATATTACCATCTCAACGGGGAGGCCGCGGCTGAGACGTGCCGATACTGCTCTTGCGGTCTCCACCATGGTCACCGGCTGATCGCCGTACGTCCCAGCAGCAGGAGCAAGAGGAGTTTGTGGCGGCGAGCGAGGATGAGAAAGCGGAGGTGGGGGGTAGTAATTACGAGCGGACTTGGGCTGGGGTTTAGCCGAAAAGACTACTATATTTGTGAATCACTACGGATTGGTTTACGGGATGAGGTGTCCTCCTCTCCGTCTTGCAAGTTCACAGAGATCGATTCAGTTTTATTTGGGTTTACACATTTAGACGTGACATAGTTATGTCACATCTAATATCATGTCCACTATATTTGTGGTCTATTTTTTGTTTCAGTTTTTTTGTTCCTTCTTGTTGCGTTATTTGTGGGAGTTTAGATGTCACATCCTTAGAAAACATCTAGATTTGAATTAAACAAACTGGTTTTCTTTTCTCTTGTCTTAGAATTGAATCTCGCTTGCGGGCCTAGAATCTATATCTATACCTACTAATAAAAGAAATAGGTATTCAAATGTTTTTTAAAATACTCATATCTTCTAAACCAAACTTCAAATTCAAAATGTTATATATGAAATTTGATTAGAAAAATATATAGAATCTGAATATGATGTTAATTTACCTGTTAACCATTTACAAAGAAATACTATCTAGGGTGCAATCTTAATCAACAGTGCATTATCCGTCTTTCTTTTAAATCGGTACTGGTTCGGATTGTGGATGAACATCTCAGCAAAATCAGGATTAGAGACGAAATTGAAGATCACTTGCTCGTTTTTTAGTACGTATTATATCTACATGCAAGCCGTGTTTAAATAGAAGACATGTGGAATCTTGAGCTTGCACTTTTGTACGCAAAGACCATTTTTGTTTGGGCCGTAGCTACAAATACTCAGATTATATATCATTTTTTTGTAAATAAAGAGCGTGTGGTATTTTTTTCTCACATTGCAACGCACGGGCCCTTTTGCTAGTATATACTCAATAATTAAATATTTTATCTCTACTATCTAAAAGAAACGTAGTGTTCCGTTTCCCCTCTTACATTCGTCAAGCCACTCGTACGATCCCCTCGCCCTCGATTTTCTGTTCTTGCCCTCCCAACCCACCTCTCGGCCCACTTGATTTTCTTTCCCCCCTCCCGGTTTTCTCCCTCACGGTTTTCTCCCTGTTGCAGAACCCGCCCCTCTTACGTCGTCATCCATCTTACGTCGTCACTTCGTCTGACACTCCTGTTTTTTTGGTTCGCCCCTCAGGAACGCAACCCGCCCCTCTCTCGCCCCTCTTGACACGAGCGACCCACCCACCCGCCCATGGCGTAGCCCTACATGGCCGCCGCCGCCGCTGCCATTTGCTCCTTTCCCGCCCCCTTCGTCATCCCACGGTGCCGCCATGACCGTTCCTCTCCTCAAATTTTGAGTCTCCGCTTCTCTCTGAATCGCCCAACGCCCAACTGCGCATCCCCTACTTGATCTGGACCCAGCAGAGGGACGCCTGCTGAGAACATGTAGCCCATCGTCGTCGCATCGAAGATGGATAGGATGCTGCAGTTATGCTGGGAAGGCTGGACGAGGGCTGGAGGCAAGGTGGTGGTGGTGGTGGTGGTCGGGGCCCGATCCAACAAATTACAGGGTCGTGAATCGTGATGCATACAAGCGGCGGCGTTCTGGGGTGGCCGGTTGGTGAGGTTTGGATCATGTTCAATGAGTTTGTGGGTGACACGGTGCGTTCTGCTGTCAAGGCAAGCAACAAGAGCAGGGCTAAGTGCCCAAGCAACCTCGCAAGCCTGCGAGGTGTAAGAAGGGTCAAGGGGCACGGGAGGAACAATTGCACTAAACCGATGGAGCTTCGGCTAGCGGATACATGTTCAGTAGGGAGGTAAATGATGCTGCTGCCGAGATTATACCGGTAGAGCTGCGATTTGGACTTTGCAATTCATTTTCAGACCACTCCGAGTGGTGTCAATGCAGTAAACTGATGTACTAATTGTCTGATGAAAACCCTAGGTTATCAGATGATGGCTAGACATCAATCCATAATGCCAGTACTTGGTCCGTATAATTGCTCCATACAAGTATGGTTGTGTAGATTACTATCTATTTGCTTCGAGTTCTGTACTTTGATGGAAAAAAATACAACCTGAAATTTTATTGAATTCTGACGTGTGATGCTGCCACAGATTCTCGCGAAAATTGTTTTATCAGTTTGGAAAAATTTGCAGTTAGCTTTGGGCAAGGTGCCAGGTCTCTGAAATTACTGATGGTTGAGGTGGTAAAATGTGTCCGGATTTGGATGAACTCTCATCGAGTTGATTAACTTCAGTAGCGGCTACCTGTCAACGCGCTGGACTAAACGTCCATCTGTTCTGAGTAGCGACCATGATCAGAAAAGGTGGCAAAGGTAGATATGTTTGCACTTATACCTGGGTACATGCCCTCGGTCGCATTGTCTTGGCAGAGGTTCAATCTGGTTTGTCTTTTTGAATTTTGAATTGTACTGGCGGGAGTGAGCTAGGCATCTGCACATAAAACCATAGGCATGAGGGTTTGTGAACTTGCGTACTGCATCTTGACGTAAAGTACTTTAGTATCTTAGATCATCTACAACCAGGATTGGCTAATTTCGATGCCCAAACGTCGTGGACATGCCCAGTCAGTGACCGGGCCCGTCTTCTTTGGGCTTCCATTTGTGTATACAACCATGTCCTCTACATCCTCCCCAAACTGTGTGTTAGAGGTATGGTGGGGGATCACGATGGACCGTCGAAGAAGGCGGCTTGGACAGGGAGGCAAAGGACATTGGCACCAGACGCATCCAGTGCCAAAAGATGGGTCATGGGCACGGAAAGAGGAAGAAACCGACAACGAACACATAATTTTAGATGAGGGGGCGGAAAGAGGAAGAAGCCGACAACGAGCACATAATTTTAGAAGAGGGTGTGGGAATAGAGGGATGGTTAAGGGCAACGGTGGGCCTCCAGAGAAGTCGGCTCGGGCAGGGCGACACGCGACATTGGCACCGGTAGTGACCAATATCGGAGGGCGGATCGGGGTCAACGATGGACCGACAGAGAAGGTAGCTCGGGACCAGTGTCGGGGCAATGGTGAACCGACAGAGAAGACGGCTAGGGTAGGGTAGCGCACAACATCAGCACCGGTCTCGACCAGTGTCGTAGGATGGGTCGTGGGGACGGAAGGAGGAAGATCAAGATCATAGTTGCTCTCATAGTATCTGCTCAAGAAATTGATATAAGGCAATATATATATTTGAAGAACTTCACTCATGTCACTTAGTCACCGGTTTGATTCATGTTCCTATATTTTGCCCGTAGCAACGCACGGGCATTCTACTAGTAAATCTAAAGAAGAATATATTTTATTTGTTGCTGACATGAAAAATGTGTTTTTTATGTAGCACACGAATCCAAATTTTGTCACCAGCTCACCTAGCACATGTTCATGTCGAAGGAGAGACATACTTTATATCTGTTCCTTTTGTTGCTGACATGAAAAATGTGTTTTTTGTGTAGCACACAAATCCAAATTTCGTCCCACCAGCTCACCTAGCACATGTTCATGTCGAAGCAGGAGAGACATACTTTATATCTGTTTCTTTCTCTCGCCTGCACTGGGCTGTGTATCTTCCCTGTTGGGCCTATTATGCATCAAATAGTTGCACTGCTGAGCCTTCTCTGTGAGCCTGATGAGTTGCCATGTGAGTCACCTGTTGTATCAAATAAAACCACCTTGCTCCCTTAGACCAATTCTTATTGCTCATAATAAACTGTAGGAAGCGGCATCGATATATCAGCCTTTCTCAAACACTCCTGAAGATCTTTGGCAAGCCTCATTATTGCGATTGTGTGTTGTGTTCTCCTATTGCAACATACATTTATATTTATTATAATTAATTAATTGCAAATTTTGAAATTCAAATATATATTTTTGTTAATAATGTAGTTGATTGGACTTTGGAGTGCATATTTGCTTATAGTTCAATACGTTAAAAATGTTTTTCCGTTGCAACACACGGGCATGTTTGCTAGTAGAAACAATGTACTTAAATATTTGAAGGAGTCGTGGATGGCAAATGAAACTTAAATTTATTAGCATAAAGTGTGTCGCAGAAGATTCCCTCAAATCCCTTGATAGGGTATCCCAGCCAGGCAATTAGGCCGGACAAGAGAGAATGGGTCAAGCATGCATAGAGGATCAAATTGGTGCACATGAGACGAACGATTTTACCGAGATCCAGGCAATATGCTCTATATTCCGCAGGTCTGATCTTTATCGATATCGAGGTGTCTCGTATGAGTGGTAGGATCTTTAGGATCTAGGGGGTCATGGTGCCGAATTGGGAGACCCCTACCCCTCCTTATATAAGTGGACATGGGTAGGGTTACAAGAGTCCAAGTCGGATTACATGCTTGAAGCTCAAGTAAGGTATACATATTTTATTAAAAGTAAAGAGGCATCTTTACGCAAGGGGCCTACATGCCGGATTGCAGGCCGGGGTCGGATAGTGGCATGGGACCATGGCCGGCCTGGCCGACCATGACTTCCGGTGGCTCACAGACATGGGTACATAACATCTTCGAAGTGTATCAAGCAAATGACAGATATTTTAATTATTTAAATGAGCATAACAAAAGATGTCATGATCTCGTCCAAGTAGGCCACAATCACTAACTGATATGCACTATGGTGCACCATCCACTTCATAAGAGGACTAAATAAACCTCAAAACATTGAAATCATCACTCAATAGTTCAAGATTCTTACTATAGAATGTTTGGAAGCATAGGCATAAGCCTTCAAGGAGGGCCAGAAACAGGAAGAAAGAGATACTCTAAGAGCAGGAGGAATGGGAACATGAATGAAAATATATCCATCCACACCTCTTGCACGGGGGGGGGGGGGGGTGGGGTCGACTTTTCGTAGTGCTTCCCAATGCTCCCTTCCTATCATTGTTAGGTGCTCCTTCCGCTCCCGCTTAGTTTACCACATGCAGTTCTCTTAGTGATCGAAACAAAAAAGGATCCATGTATCACTTAAGTGACGAGGCCACCAGAGGGAGTCATGATTTATTTCTGTGTTTTTCTAGTGTCTCCCATGCCTATTGTTCTTGTGTGCTCGTTCAACTTTCTTTTAGCTTGCATAACTATCTTAACAAATGTTATGCACATGGATGATGAGGAAGTAAAGGCAAGTAAGAAAGATGAAGAAAATGAGCACCTAAGAGCATTGGGCATGAGAACATAGAGGAAAGCCTAGACTGGTGATACCCTCAATAATTTGGTAGCAATATCTTTCCGAGTTTTCTCAATGCCTCTCGTGCCCACTCTTCTTATGCGTTCCTTCCTCTTCCTTTTGACTTGCAAGACAAAACAGTTAACCAAGTGTAAACAGACAACTTAGTGCCTTCATTGTTTGGTATCTATGGTTGGTCCCACGATGTCAAAATGCAATAGACAACTCCTATTAAACCGAGTCACTCATGTATGGTGGAAATCAACAACACAGAGGGATCCGATTAGCCGCTTTCTTTTGCCATACTGAATCAAGATGGCGCACACCAAGCATCCATCACTAATCCGCGCTCCGTAGCCACATCGAGCAACCGTCATCATGCATACGTGCTCATAGGACTCAGTGGGCCAAGAGCCGAGCAAGTGGTAGCCGGCGGTGGTCAAACATGCAAAGCGACCAAATAATATCCATTTTTCCTTTTTGAGGAAATAAAATTGTTATTTTTGTTTTTCAGATATTTCTTTTCATTGAGTTATTCTTACTGTATATGGCTCTTGGGATTTCAAATGCCCATTGGGTTGTCCAATTATGGAGCAGGCTTCTGTCAAGAAAAACAAAATGGAGACAACTATGGCTTTATCCGTTAAAAAATCGTGCTATGGCCCCATTGGCTACTGGCTAGTACACTACAGTTTGAAGATACTAATTTCCAACGAAATGACCAGGCTGGCCGACTGATGTGGATGTAAACCAAAACGAGATTCCCTATATCTACTACACTTTCTAAATACTCATTTTTAGTGAAATGGCCAGGTTTAGAGGTATTGTCCTCTCACGTAAACAAAACAAAATACGTGGAGCTAAAAAGTTAGACCAATCTTGCACTTTGATTGCAAGCTTAGCTTTAGGTACATACCATACACTCTTCAAGAACGGCCCCTGAAGAAATTAACTCAGCATCGGCACAGAGGAAGCGACATCAGAAAAAGGAATCAACAAAATCGCCCATGTAAGGCAGAAACGGGGTGGCTCGGAGGTGTGCATAGGCAAGAAGGAGGCCATCAGCGAGGGCCAGAAGCACAACAGCGACATGAGGGGGAGGCCATGGCGGAGTAGGACGGCGCCGGGTAGTGGTGCTGGACGCCGACCCATAGCCAGCAGGAGGCGGCGGGGGACGTCCATGGCGCTCCGGCAGGGCGCAGATGACGGAAGGGGGGTTAGAGAGGAGTGGGAGAGAGGCGCTGCAGCGGAGCTCACTCACCTCGCCGGTGAACTCAGCTGGGTGACGGCGAGCAAGGGGAGACTGAGGGCGCACGCAGGCAAGGAGGACCAAGGTAGGAGAAGGTGGAGGGCCAAGGTAGGAGAAGGGGGCCACAGACTGCGGAGGAGATGGGCTCGCCGACGGGCGCGCGGGGCAGGCCGTAGGCGCTGGATGGAGAAGAGGCCGCGCGATGGCCAGCTTCTCGATAAGATAAGGCACGCAGTTGCCCATGGCTACTGCTTTTTTATCGATGAAAAGCCGCTGGATGGACTACTCTTGGCTACTATTTGTTTGTACGACCCGGGCTTAATGTTCATGCCTAGCGTATCTTACGAATGCATTGGTAGTTATAGTAATTAAAATACATGTGACTGGAATGTTAGAAAAAATTATTTCTTAAAGGAAATGATATTTGGAGCTCTCTTGTGGACTAGCTGGTCATCAATACATTCCTCCACTCTAGATGTTACCGGTGCCGTTGGTGAGATATAGAGGAGAGAGGGAGGGATGAAGAGTTGAGAGAGTACGACAACGATGCATGTTGCTCGAACTGGGTGAAGGAGGGGCCGCGTCCTATTTTGCCCCGCACGTCGGCGATAGAGAAGAGAAGAGAGAGAGAGAGAGAGAGAGAGAGAGAGAGAGAGAGAGATGCGTGTGGTGATGGCTATGACTACCATTTCCTCGGTCCTTCCATGCCCCACCTTCAGGTGGGTACTCCCCTTCATCGTACCAACTCTCCCGCAACTTTGCGTGCCTCAATCCTGATCCTCCGAGCCCTGATGATGGTGTCAATGGAAGTGGTTGCGTTGGCGCAGTCGGTGCGCTCCTAATGCTGACGACAGCGTATAAGCAAAAGAGCACCAAACATTGTAAACTATTTACTCTCTAACTGGTCATCTTATATTCAAAGTGGGCAAGTATAAAAATATGAATTCATGATAAGACGAGGAAGAATCTAATGGATTGAGAGATATAGCTCATTATTTCACCACAACAGATAAACTCTCCAATATCACATGAACTGTGGAATTTACTTTATACCTGTTGCAACAAATGAGCTGTTTTGCTAGAACACTAATGCCAATAATGTGCACACAGGTAATCAGGGCCTAAAAAGGATGGTGCTATACCAGTTCCATTTGTTTACCAAGAGAAAGATACGCAAATAGCAGGACCCCGGTTATGTAATATGCAAGACATAAAAGGAACCCAGTTTCATAACAGCTCCAAAAACCTGTTGAGGCGGCCGATTATTTTTTGTTAAGCAAGTGCTACAAAATTATATTTCATTTCCTTCTTTGAAATTGCATCGTGCATCTTGATGAGTAACTTTAGTGATTTGGCTTTGCATAGATTTATACAAAGATTTGCTCACATTGAGCATCATGTGAGTGCTAATTATGCATTTCAAAGGAAGTTCTTTTCTTGGAAAACAAAGGAAGTAGATTTTAATCAAAACCCAGTGATTTATTTTCTCAATTGCTTCTGCAATATATGAAAGTGTCATACATTTGATCGATAATCTGGTGAAAACTTTATAGGACAATGTCACATGTATATCTAAATCATATCATTTTATGTTTTTTTAAGGATCAGCATTGCATGCCAGCAGTTTCACACCAAAGGAAAGATAAGGGAGGGAGAAGCGTATTGTGCAGAACGTGTTAAACTATTGAATACCACACAAACTCTCAATTTTTTATAATATCCATTGCAACACAAGGGATCTTTTGCATGCACAATTTTCATGAACAATAGATGTGTTTTGCACATACTCAAATACACATAAACTTTTCTCCCGTTGCAACGCACGGGCGTTTATGCTAGTAATTTCTCAAGTGTAAACCTTTATGATATTAGATTATAAAAATATACAAGGGGGGGGGGTCCACTGTATAAAGCTTACTATATCATTACCTAGATGCGAGCTATGTTGTTCCTAACACTTACACGCTCTCACGTTAAGCACCATGGCATATAGAACCATCTTTCGTTTGTGCAGCCCTCAATGCACCACCCCATGTGAACTTCATTGCTCACAACATTGCATTAGGACAATGGATGTCAGTACGTATGTGGTACACCGTACACCTAATGTATCTATATATCGGTCGACGGGTCAGACTTCCAACTCTGAAAATCTTGTAGTCTTACACAAGGAGCACAAGTAGGGAAGAGGAAGAAGCGGGTCTAAGAGGTGTAGGAATAGGAACATGAAGAAAATCAAATTTATTCCCTCCTCTGGTATTGGAGGGGAGAAATGGTCTGATGTTTCTGATGCCTCCCATTCCTATGGATCTTAGGTTCTCCTTCCTCTTACTTTTTGCACGTACAATTTAGTTGGTAAACGAGACAAACAATCCTCCCTCAAAAAAGAAAAAAAGAATCCTACATGGATGGTCGTGATGCGTCTCAATAGTGAGTCGGAAAGAGGCGGGGGGGGGGGGGGGGAGATTAGAATTAACAAACACAAGGAAAATTACAATTATTTCTCCTCCTACAACTTAGGGTTGAGATATAACATTGTATTTTTCCTAATGCCTGTCGGTCATAACGTTGTTAGATGCTCTTTCTCTTCCTTTTGGCTTGCACATATACATGCAGAACATCTTTAAATCTATGTTAAGGCTATTCAATACAAGTTTTGTGTAGACCCATGAAAATCAAATATATGTAGCGTCCACCTTCCTTCATTAATTCCAAAAATGAGCTACCAAACTAAAACAAATTAACTACAATTTCCATGCTTTGAACTCGAAACGACGACTCAGACCATATCTAAGCACCAACTTTCATATTGTTTTTAGAAGCTCTTAACTTTTTATTTTGTCCTACACATATACATGGACAACCTTTTTAAATTTGTGGTAAGGGTGTCAATAACAGTTTAAGTGAACCCGTAAAAATGTCGTAAGTAGTGTTTTCCTTGCTTCATTTGTTCCAAATTGAGCCACATTCTCAAAATTAACTTACTGAGTTCTAACTAAATGAATGAGCTTATCTACATTCCATTAAATAGATTAATATGCACTTGTGTGCTTTGGATGCATGGGCTAGGGTGTAGTAAAGATCTTCCTTTTCCAAAAAAAGAAGATATACATTGTTGTAAAGGACAGCCAAGCACATGGTTGAGATGCTATGACTTCATTGAACTCCCTACATGTTGAATACTTCCTTCACAACATCCTTGAGCTGCGGAAAGGAATACTATGACACTCTACGTTCATCATGTTTTGTGCAAGTAACAAACATATTTGTGACAAAATAATTAAATTAGTTGGCACCAGGAAGACATATCTGGCTCTTATGTTCTTCCTACGGCAGAAGATGCCTAGCTTCAACTAAGGAAACACAACATGCTGAATAGACATGAAAGAGTTTAGCCTGGATTATACAGTTCAAGAAATTTGTTTCCTCCATAAGGTTGTATTTGGACATCATACTTCCTGATAGTACACTCTGCTTGTTTATCTAGTTTTTTCCTTTCCTGTTAATGAGTGGGAAGGGTTGTGGTAAATAAATATTGAGCATTACTGTTATTGTTGTACAGGGGTATTCGTCTTCCATATATGACTGCTGTGTTTCATATCAATATGTAATGATAATGGCAGTCACCTCAGTTGTGCCAATTAATAGTTCACTTATATGATAATTTTTCTCCTTTATTAAATTTCCACATCATGTCTGGACCAAAATGTTGGGTTTTTGGATACACTGATATATAAGCAATTGTAGAAGATCAGCTCCCAACAACTACAATGCTGGTCCAGAATTACAAAGCTTGTTCATTTGTCTCACGAACAAGGTACCCAGGTCCATGTCCCCACTGTCACTTACCATTGTGACCCGTAGTACACCATGCAGTAGGTGTGTGATTAACTCATATAATGACCTACACCAACAACTCTGGACCTATATCTATGTATATCCCAATGCTATCATGCAATAGCTCAAGATGCTCTTCCGAGTTCTCATGTTTCTGGAGTTAGTTGTGGAGTGTGGGCCAAGAAGACGAAGAATGAGAGGGTCCAAGAGTAGTATGAACGGGCACATCGAGGAAAGCATGAGATTTCTAGATTTCCTCTCCTAACAAAGGAGAAATCTAGTTTTGTGTTTTTCCGATGTATCCCATTCCTATCGCCCTTGGGTGCTCCTTCCCCTTCCTTTTGGCTTGCAAATTTTTCTTAATATGAGGAATCAAACAATCCATGTATAAATTAGATGGCAAGACCTTGGCAGTAAGCTAGGAAGAGGAAGAAAAGAGTGTATAAGATCTGTAGGAGTGGCATCATGGAGGAACACATAAGAAATTTAGTTCTTCTCTCTTAACACCCGAGTGGAAACTTGGCTTCGAAATTTCCCAATGTCCCCCATTCCTTTTCATTTTTAGGCGTTCCTTCCTTTTACTTTTGCTTCAAAGTTCAAACTGTTGTGATGTATGCTGCATCATCCGTGTACGATGTGCATTTGGCACTTCCCTCAAAGAGAACTGCATTAATTGTAGGTTTATACACCAGAACATTGCACCGCAGGTGTGTGTGTGTGTGTGTGTGTGTGTGTGTGTGTGTGTGGTTTTCTCATAAACTAACATAAAGGAACTCCCAGCTCTAATTTCCCCTCTAGCATTAGAAGTGGAGATGGCTTGATGTTTTCCTGATGCTTCCCGTTCCTTGGATTCTTAGATGCTCCTTCATCTTACTCTGGTCTTGCACTATACACAACTAAGAGCATGCTTATCATTATTTAGGTTCACTTTAATTCAACGGGATACAGATGATGAGATCCCGTTGATATATATTAAAAACAGATTAGTTATGTACAATTAGTTTGGAAAAAGGATGACAATAAGACACATCGCACTGCCATTGGGAAGTGTCCAAACTGAAATTCAGTGAACGGTGCCTATTATGAAATACTAGATGACCCCGTTGCGCCAGTTGACGCAGAGACCAACTAGAGTCCGAAAGTTAAACGAGCTATCGAAGGATCCCCCCCATCAACTATCTGCAAATCATCATGTTCGTACTAAGTGTGTAGTTTCCTTGATGATGATCATTACCCATAGCAGCTTTCTTTGGCGATGCACAAGCCATTTGCTTGGGCAGGTGATTGGACTGAGATTTTTTTATGAACCAGCCTTTCCCGGTCTCGTAATTCTGATGGAAAACAACCAAGAATTAGGTTAACCATTTGAAGAATGCATGTAGTGAATTGCTCGCTGATACCCACAAGTGTAGGGGATCTATCGTAGTCCTTTCGATAAGTAAAAGTGTCGAACCCAACGAGGAGCAGAAGGAAATGACAGGCGGTTTTCAGTAAGGTATTCTCTGCAAGCACTGAAATTGTAGGTAACAGATAGTTTTGTGATAAGATAATTTGTAATGGGTAACAAGCAATGAAAGTAAATAAGGTGCAGCAAGGTGGCCCAATCCTTTTTGTAGCAAAGACAAGCCTGGACAAGTTCTTATAATGAGAAAAGCGCTCCCGAGGACACATGGGAACACTATTAGGGAAAACGTTATACACAGAACTTTAGCAGTAGCGCTTGTTAAAAAAGCTCGCTACTGTTAGACAGCAGCAGCACATGCCAAATAAGCGCGCTGCAGATGCATATATAGCAGTAGCGCGTCTCACTGAAAACTCGCTACTACTAAAATTTCGACCACTAAGCCGATGGGCTACACATAGTAGTAGCGATCTTTCAGAAACCGCGCTGCCGCTAATATTCTTATAGCAGCGTGTTTACGTGTAGAGCGCTACTGCTAACGAAAATAAAATAAAATAAAAAACAAGTAGAAAAGTAAATGAAAATGAAAGGAATAGAAAAGGGAGAAAGGAAAAATATATAATGTAAATAAAAATAAACGAAAAAGGGAAAAAAGGATGAAGGAATAGCAGTAGCGCATTTGGGAAAATGCGTTATAGCTAACTTAGCTATAGCGTGTTTTCCCTAACGCGCTACCGTTATTTTTGACTTAACCCAAAAAACGGTTTTCCCCCGGCCACCACTTCTCCCCCAAATCCCTCGCCCCACTCTTCGTCGCCGTCTCCCCCACTTCGCCGTCGCCTCACTTCACCGCCTTCTCCTGCCGGCGTCTACGCCGCGCTCATCCTCACCGCCGCCACCCGAGGCCGCCCAGCCTCACCGCCGCCGCCTCTCGGGCCGCCCTCGACCTCTCCGCCGCCGCACTCAACCTCACCGCCCCCGAGCCCGCCCAGGAGCGCCGCCTCTCAATCCTGAGCCCGCCCTCGCTGCCCCTACCTCCGTCGCCAAGCACCTCCCCGCCACAGTATCTCCCCTCTCTGTAAGCCCCCCACCCCTCCCCCACCCCCTCTCTCTCAGCTTTTTCTTCCTCTGCCATGTTAATTAGCACTACTAGATGTTAATTAGTACTAGGGTTCATACATAATGATTTTTAGTAGTAGTAGTAGATGTTAATTAGTAGTAGTGATGGTACTAGTAAACTAGTGCAGTATGGTTAATAGTAGATGTTTTTTAGTTAGGGTAATAATAGATGTTAAGTAGTAGATAATGTTGATGTTAATTAGTTTAGTAGGGTTTAGTTTTTGAATTGAGTTTGTTTAACTAGATGTTAACTAGGGCAGTAGGGTTTAGTTTAGAGTAAAGTAATTTAGTTCAGTAGTTAACTAAATATAATATATATATTTGGTTTTTGAATTGAGTTTGAGAGAGCATGAGATTTGTGTAGATTTTCTTGTAGTGTCAAACGCTAGGACATGCAAATTTGAAGTGGTTAGGATATATGCAAATTCCTCAATTGTGTTTGCACATGCATGTTTCGATTGTGCCCAAGTGGCATTTTGTTGTTTCCAGGGAATGAAGCCCAGTGGCCTATGTTTTGCCGGAATGTTGATTCATTTCCATTCCGGCAAAGGTTCTCAATTTGTCCACTTTTTAGCAAAGGGCATGCCGAAATTTTCCGTGAATTTCGGCATGACTTGTGCTACAAACTAGGACATATCGAGTGCCCGGGATTTGCCGCACCGAGAAGGAGTCAACGTTCCTGCAAAACAATAGGCCTTTTTTATGTCATTATTCATTTTATAGGTCTAGAATTACTTGGCTAGATTTAATCGTAGGAAACATGGCTAGCAACGATGAAGGACAGGGTTCTGGTGATTGCGACGACGTCTACCGGGCGGCAGACGAATTTTTGAGCCTTGCCGATGATCAACCGATGTTGTTGCTGGGCCCACCGGTGGCATCGGGGACTGAGACCGACACGCAGACCGGTGCTGAGACTGAGACCGGCGCTGAGACTCAGACCGGCATCGAGACCGACGCTGAGACTCAGACCGGCGCTGCCTCGGGGAGCGGAGCCGGTGTAGAACCGAAAGCAAAGAGGCAACCGCTTCCTAACAAACTCATGACTACTAGACTGGTGGTCATGGAGGTGGACAGCGGCAATTTTGAGCCAAACGCGCCCAAGGAAGCGCGCGCGTGCTACAACAATCAAATAGGCTGTATCGTACGGACAACTGCCACCATCAACGATGAGAAACTACAGAAGATAAATAATATGAGGCCCTCCCTCCTAAATAAGTTTCACCAGATATTCTTGTTCCCGGGCCGGAATGAAAAGGATTATGAAGATCCAGATAAGGACCCGGCAATGAAGAAGATAAAAAAACACGCCATGACCAAGTTTAGCGACGCGTTGCCCGCTTGGAAAACAAGGGTGAAAGCAAGGATCATCTAAAAGAAGGAACCCTACTCTGAGATTGTAAATGATAATCCGACAATCACGGAAGAGTAGTTTCAAATATTCAGGCGGCTTGCAAGGCCGAAGCTGCCAAAAAAAGTCTAAGTACATGAAGGGGCTTCAAGAGAGGAACATTGGGAGCCACCACCTGGGAAGCCGTGGTTACGGCGGGAAGAGGTCCAAAAGGGCCAAGGAGGACGCGGAAGCCGCGAGTCTGGGCATCCCAGACCCCTTGGCGGAGTTCACCGTCCCACAAGAGCATGACGTCCTCAGGGCCCGGCACCGTTGGGACCCAGTGAAGAAGGTTTACGAGGCAAACGCGGTCACGACGGAGTTCATTAGACTGCTGGTAATTTTAGTTTCTAATCAATTCGACTGCACACGTTAGTCATATTTATAAACAATCCTTGTGCCTTTTGCAGAGAGAGCAGCACAGGATTGTGGCCGAAAGCGACTCGCCGTCTGAGGCATTGGCGAGGCCCAAGTGGGAAACTCCATTCAACCGAGCGTTGAACATATTGAAACGACTCCCGGTGGAGATTCGACCGTCGTATGGACGCGTGCACGGTGTCGGAGACGGCGCCATGTGGAAGAAGTACTACCGTGAGACCATGGAGGAGAGAAAGGAAAGACGGAGGTTAACTGAAGAAAACATCGACAAGAAGGTTGAGATTGCGGTTGAGAAGAAATCATCTCAGACAGCCGCAACAGCGGTAGCTGCCGCAAAACATGTGGTTGTAGATATGTATACTTCCTTGGTTCCGGCCGTTTTCAATTGGACCAGGCAAAATCCAGAAAAAATGCAGCGGACTTTCCCCTTGCTGACTTCTTGGGGAGCAGCTCGACTAGCGTTGCACCAGTACCTGCTCCCGCACCGGCTCCCGCACCGGCTCCGGCACCGGACGTGCTAGGCGGTGCTTCTTCTTTGGCTGAGCTCGACGCCCTTACTGTATCTGTCACACCGCCCCCCTTCAATAAATGTATAATCTCCCGTTTTCGTTGCCTTTCGGATGTCTCACGTCGCAGACTTTTCTTTGCAGGCCGACGAAACCCCGTGCACCATATTGTACACCATCGGCGACCAGAAGGTGGACGTGGGGAAGGCAACGATAATGGAGCCGAAGGAACCATTGTTCCACAGCCGGCCGATCCCCCCGAACGTCTTCAAGGTTTCCGGGGCTAGTGTCAAACCGGCCCACGAGAATTTGCCTCCTCTGGTACTAGTGGGGGATGACGACGAGACCCCGCGGTGGCTTGGTGATTGTTGCAATGGGTGGGTCCTATTGTGGCCAAAGAGTCTGCTTCGCCTGGAGGCGGTCGGGAGCACACCCACGAGCACGCAGCCTCAGCAAGGAATGAACATCAACACCCCACCTACCAATTAGTGCCGGGTGTCGGGTTAGGTGATAGCGGATGGGGTAAGGAAGAGGCTCCATTAGTCGCTGATAACGTTGCCATGGATGAGGATGAGGATGAGGATGACAATGGCACTCAACAGTATGTCTATACTGGCGCCTACTCAGGGTTTGAGCGTCATGAGTCGGTGCCTGAATTGCCGTCTCCGGAGGTTGAACGTATTATGGACGACCTTCCGGTAGTAAAGAAGTCTAGGAAGAGAGCGAGGAAAGGCAAAAAAGTTGATTCTATGATCCAGCCGCCTCAGCAGCCTCGACTTCAGGACCGTATAGATATCTCCGATGCGGATAAATGGCATATCACCGGTCAACCAATCCTACCTACAAGAGCGCTAGGGGCCAGATTCGGCGATCTAAGGAGACTTCATGACGATGTGCTGCGGATAGAGAAAGGCCTCATCGCCTCGAAAGATCCAGGATACCCACTCTACATGGTTAACATTCCGCTGCAATTGTCGTACGACGACTGCTTCCCCGCGGACAAGTTCTTCCTTCGATTCGATTACATATTCGACATGTTTCACGTGAAGAAGTTGGATTTTACGTTTGTCCGCCTTTATGCCTTGCACATGAACTACATCATCGGGGTTGAGCAGATACCTCATATCTGTGTCGCTGACCCGTACTACATGCACGAGGGCTTCTTGAGAGTCTGCGCAAAGCACCGTGAATACGCGAGGGAATACATCGTTAGTTTCATGCTTGCCAATAAGGACAAGGAGGCGATTCTCGTGCCTTATCATCCCGTGTAAGTCATCCGCGCGGATATCCTTCCTTCGATTTCAATCATTCATTTGCACGGTGGAGGCTAATTAATTTGAGGTGTACTTATTTTGCGCAGCGGTGGGCGCACCGTCCTCATCATCCTCTACCCCTGATACTCCCACGCTCTTTACTTGGACTCGTCGAAGAACATTCACAAAAAGGATTACACCCACGTCAAGGATGTTCTCGACAGTGCTATGTTTTACTACCAAGCACGGGGTGGAGAGGTCAAGGACAAGAAGAGAAGGGGCGGCAGGCTCGCCTTCGTCCATAAGACCGACTTCTGCTGCATCCAGCAACCGAGTGATTCTCTTAATGATGGATTCTATGTCCTACACCACATGCTAGAGTACAGACGGGATCACCAGAACCTTCGCATGTCACCTAGATCCGGTGATGCCCATATTCTGCAATGGGCAAAGAACGTAGGAGATATCGAGGATCATCAACTTCGAGCTGAGTTCTATAACATCTAGCGCAAACTTGCCCAAATCATCATGAAGGAGGTCGTCGTAAAAACAAGGATGTTCTACGAAGAAGGACAAATGTCGCGGGAAGACGTCCGAACATGGGTAGCCTCTCAGCGTCTCGACATGAAGCCTTTCACTAAGCTCGGGGACTATCTCCCTGACATCGATGGATGGCACGACATGTTGGAGTGATTGTCGATATATGACAATGTGTCCGTTTAGTCCATACTTTCTGTATGACAAAACTTTGAGTTATGCACGGCGAAACTTTATTTGTGATGTAATTAAACCGTCCTCCTCTTCGACTAGCGAAGATCACTCTAGTTAGGGCATTTTGGGTACGATGAACTTTGTTATTTATGCTTATGATATGTTGTTTCTTTTTTTGCCAAATCTGTCTCTTTTTGTTGCTCAACTATATATGTTGCATATCATCGACTCATGTGACGATGTAGGTGCATAGATCATCGATGGTGAAGAAGTGCTACGCGAGGAGTATATATACGACGAGTGGCCGAGTGTCGAGCCCAGTGTACGGTTTCCGGTTTCCGAGCTGACAGTAGTTAGTTTAGGTTCACGCTAATGCGAGAGAGGGATACGAACTCATGTACTGCATAGTTCCGCTCTCACTCAAAGTGATAGCTCTTCTCGCGTATATCATTGTTTAGATGGATGACGATGTATTTGCAAGTAATAGAGACTTGTATCGCTATTTTCGAGATGATGACGAGAGACCACTTTGTGTTGGATGATGATTATGATGATGACATGATTTGATGAGACTAGTTGAATGTATATGCTATGATTACATTTTATGTCTATGATATGCTAAAGATTATTGTATAAAGCCTATTCAAATACAAAACAAATATGCAGAAAAAAACTAGTAGTAGCGAGGGAAAAAGTTAGCGATGGCGCCGCCTTACGATGGCGCTTCCTGTAAAAAGCGGCTGCAGATAATATCAGCGGCGCTCATCATCGAAGCGCTACAGCTATCCATGTATAGCGATGGCGTGGGGCGTCAGCGCCATCTGCTACACGTTAGCTGTAGCTCCTTATCAGTAGCGCATCGTCCCGCGCTACTGATAGGCCTAAAACGCGTGCTGCTGCTAGGCTTTTCCCTAGTAGTGGAATTATCGTCAAGCCAGTTTTCATCATGCTCATATGATCGCGTTCGTTACTTTGATAATTTGATATGTGGGTGGACCGGTGCTTGGGTACTGCCCTTTCTTGGACAAGCATCCCACTTATGATTAACCCCTATTGCAAGCATCCGCAACTACAAAAGAAGTATTAAGGTAATCCTAACCATAGCATGAAACAAGTGGATCCAAATCATCCCCTTACGAAGCAACACATAAACTAGGGTTTAAGCTTCTGTCACTCTAGCAACCCATCATCTACTTATTACTTCCCAATGCCTTCCTATAGGCCCAAATAATGGTGAAGTGTCATGTAGTTGACGTTCACATAACACCACTGGAGGAGAGACATCATACATCTCATCAAAATATCAAACGAATACCAAATTCACATGACTACTAATAGCAAGACTTAACCCGTGTCCTCAGGAACAAACGTAACTACTCACAAAGAATATTCATGTTCATAATCAAAGGGGTATTCGTATGCATTAAGGATTTGAACATATGATCTTCCACCAAATAAACCAACTAGCATCAACTACAAGGAGTAATCAACACTACTAGCAACCCACATGTACCAATCTGAGGTTTTGGTACAAAGATTGGATACAAGAGATGAACTAGGGTTTGAGAGGAGATGGTGCTGGTGAAGATGTTGATGGAGATTGACCCCCTCCCGATGAGAGATTGTTGGTGATGACGATGGTGATGATTTCCCACTCCCTGAGGGAAGTTTCCCCGGTAGAACAGCTCCACCGGAGCCCTAGATTGGTTCCGCCAAGGTTTTCCCTCGTGGCGGCGGAGTTTTGTCCCGTAAGCTTGCTTATGATTTTTTCTAGGGTAAAAGACTTCATATAGTAGAAGATGGGCACCGGAGGGCCACCAGGGGGCCCACGAGGCAGGGGGCGCGCCCCCACCCTCGTGGCCAGGGTGTGGGCCCCCTCTGGTACTTCTTTCGCTCAATAATTATCATCAATTCCAAAAATTACATTCGTGGAGTTTTAGGACTTTTGGAGCTGTCCAGAATAGGTCTCCAATATTTGCTCCTTTTCGACCCGAATCAAATTGCGGCATTCTACCTCTTCATGTTAAACCTTGTAAACCAAGAGAGAATAGCCTTAAGTATTGTGACATAACGTGTAATAACAACCCATAATGCAATAAATATAAAAGCATGATGCAAAATGGACGTATCAACTCCCCCAAGCTTAGACCTCGCTTGTCCTCAAGCGGAAGCCGATTTCAAAAAATATGTCCACATGTTTAGAGATAGAGGTGTCGATAAAAATTGAAAGTGCATTATATCGACTAGAGGGGGGGGGGGGGTGAATAGGCGATTTTTATGAATTATTCACTGAGGAATTTGCTGGTGAGGAAATTCCTAGATGAAGAACTACTTGCAGCGGAATAAGTACTCAAAAGTAAACATAGCAGAACACAAGCATGGTCATCATGATGGAATGAAGACAAGCACAGAGTTCAGAAAGCGTAAGCACATGATAACACAAGATGAAGACGGACAGACTAAAGAATTTGAACTGAGGAAATTGAGAAAGTCTTCAGTCAAAGTCTTCAAACAGATATGAACAAGCGCACAACACAGTTATGAGGAAATGAAAGAGTTTAGGAAATAGAACCAGTAAGCTCGGTGAAGACAATGATTTGGTAGACCATTTCCAACTGCTGTCTCAGTTGTACATCTGGTTGGAGTGGCTGAGTATTTAAACTCGAGGACACACAGTCCCGGACGCATAGTCCTCACCATATTCTCCTTGTGCTAAAGTCACACAGACCTCGCCTAATCACTCGTGGTAAGTCTTGAGGTGACTTCCAAACCTTCACAAACTCGGTCACTCGGCGATCCACAATTCCTCTTGGATGCTCTAGACCTTGACGCCTAACCTTCTGGAAGAAGCACAATCTTCAAAGGTAACAAGCGTCGGATCCACGCAGGATCAATATCTTCAGTGATGCTCAATCACTTTGGGGTTTTGTAGGTTTGGGTTTGGGTTTTCCTCACTTGATGATTTTCGCTCAAAGTCCTCGGAGGATGGGATGCCCTCAAATGACAAGTGTCAGTTTCTACCGGAGCAGCCAACCAACTAATGGTTGTAGGGGGCGGCTATTTAGGGCCTAGGGAGCAGCCCGACATGATAAGACATAAATGCCCTTGTCTGATATGACCGTTAGGTGGGTAGATATTTTGGGATAGCTGGCGCATAGCACAACAACGGTCAGAATATTTGACTCTCAAATTCCTCAGGGCTATCATGTTCCTCACTGTGTAGGCAATCCGCACTGGCGAATTCCTAACTCCTCAGTCAGAACAAATTCCTCAGAGACTAGAAGAACTTCGTCTCTGTCACTGAAGAATATGACTGAACTGTGTGAGATTTCCAATGGCTTCACTCAAAGGGATTGGTAGGTGTAGGATTTTGAGTTGAGCATCACATGGAAATTTTCCCTTAGTATTTCCTCGACCCCCTTTAACAGTACGGTGTTTCCTATGACTCAAGAAAGAGAAAATGAAACAATGAAATACAGAGTCTTCACGCTTCATGTTCCTCGAATGATTGCCAAGTCTTCAAGGTCACACCCATTTCTTCACTTTCAAAGTCTTCAGGAAGTCTTCAGATATCCAAAGTCTTCAGTTGAAGAACTTCATGTTTAGGGGTCGACTTTCTCTGTAAATGTCAAACTCCTCATAGACTTATAGACCTGTGTACACTAACAAACGCGTCAGTCCCTTAACCTATAAGTCTTCAATGCACCAAAATCACTAAGGGGCACTAGATGCACTTACAATCTCCCCCTTTTTGGTGATTGATGACAATATAGGTTAAGTTTTCAACGGGGATAAATATATGTAGTGTAACTACTGATGTTGAGGAATTTGATTGCAAGATATAGAGGAACTCCCCCCGAAGATGTGCATAGTGAGGAATTTGCTTTTGGAGCAATGCACAATTGAAGAGTATAATCACGGAGATCACCCCTATATCTTGTAATGCATACACGCATTTGACATATAATATGAAGAATTTGAAATGCATGATGAAATATGGTGACTAATGTAATTCAGCATGCGTGCATTGACATTAATGAGGAATAAGCATGCAGAAGAACTCAACAAAAGTATCAGGCCACCATAGAGTTTAAGATTACAACTCGATCCAGCAAAGTCATGAAAAAACGAGAGTTGTAACTTAGAAAGAAAACGCCCATATAAGATAGACCTGCTTGAAGACTAACTCAAATTTCTCCCCCTTTGTCATCTAATGACCAAAAGGGTTGAAAATGAGGACTAATGCCTCTGAAGAATATCATGATGATGGAGGAGGGCCAGCGTCATTGGGGTCTTGAGTCGTTGTAGGGCCTGCCGCACTGTCGTCCAAGTCTTCGAACTCGTCCGTGTTGCGTGATGAAGAATATGAACTGGCGACCAAGGAAGGAACCTTGACCTTCTTGAGTTTCTTCGGTGGAGGAGCAGACCAGTCAAAATCTTCTTTGAAGCCCATTTTCTTCAGATCTTCTTCACCATAGAGATGATGCAGAATAGCCCAGGTGCGATCAAAAACTTCATGAAGGTAGTAATAATTTTTCTTCACTGCATTATGTGTAGAGGTCATGTTGTGAAGAATAGAGCCAAACTAACGCTTAACCCATTTGTGGTTTCGATCCACCTTCTGGTGAAGACTTAGAAGCAGCTCATGGTCAGTCATCACACGAGGAGCAGTAGATTGAGGACTTGACTTGGGAGCATTGGCAGCAGGACCATGAGTGGCAGAGTCATCATTGGTGGAATAAGATGCAGCTTTGCGGAACTGACCATCCAATGGACGAATGCCTTCATCGATAACAGCTGGTGTCTTGCCCTTCTCATTAGCTGAGGAATATGTCCGCTTGAGGACTTCAATTGGAGGCAAGTAGCTGAGGTGATTCTGAAAGTCAGCTTTATAGTTGAGTGAAGACCTTGTTCTGAGGAATCTCATGATCCACGGAACATCAAGGCTTCAGCTCAAATGGTGAAAGTGCAACATTCGCCAGAGTCCTCATGAAGAAATCATGATAATTAATAGGGATGCCATGCATGATGTTGAATAGCATATTCTTCATCATCCCAACAATTTCTTCATCAGATGAGTCATGGCCTTTGATGGGACTCATTGTCTTCATTATAATACGATAGATGGTTCTTGGCACATACAACAATTCCTTCACGAGGAATTTGGTCCTTGGGGCTTGACCAGGCCTCAGAGGCTTCATGAGCACTTGCATGTAATGAGCAGTGAGTTTAGGATCATCGTACAGACAATGAGCACCTTCAAGTGGAGGACTGATTGGCAGGGCACGAAGCAATTCAGAGACCGGTGCCTTGTAGTGAGTGTTTTTGGTCATCCAGTCCAACACCCAAGAGTTGATGTCATCAGCTTCACCTGTGATGTGCAGCGTTGCGTAGAACTGAAGAATAATCTCTTCATTCCAATCAAATATGTCTGAGCAAAAGTTGAGCAAGCCTGCATCATGAAGCATACTGAGGACTTGAGAGAAGCAAGGCATTGATTCCATGTCCACGTGAGGAATATGCTCGTGGTCGAAGACTTTGTCCTTGTTGAAAAGCAGTGAAGAATAGAAGTTGGCCTGGCTGGCAGTCCAAAAACGCTTCCTTCTAAGACGAGCATTGTCATAAGGGTTGAACTCAGTGAAGAACACATGCTCGCCGAAGAAATCATCAGCCTTGAATTTTTGCTTATTTGAGAAGGGATCCTTTGGCTTGGGCCGAGGAGTGTGAGTCAATTGCATCACCACCTCAGGAATCGCATACTCAGGTTCCTCAGGCTGAGGAATTTCAGGCTCTTCTTCAGCTGCAGCCTGGGTCTTCAATTCTTCATATACAATTTCTTCAGCACTAGCGGCTGGAATTTCTTCATGAACAAACGGGGTTGCATGAGGTCCTTCATATCCCATTTGTACTTCAGTAGCAGCAGTGGACTGAGGAATTGATTGAAGTGGAGTGAACATTGGAGAGTTGGGGTGCTGACTTTCCCAAAAGTCATCATTCAGCACTGGAGTGGTACAACCAATGTCGACATCCTGATCTTCCATTTCTTCAACACCTGCCTCTTCAATAGTGAACTGAGGCATAGGTGAGGAAACAACTGGGGTTGAAGGGATTTCGTCCACTTCAATTTCTTCATCCAACTGCTCTGACAAAGAAGCAGAAGGATTCTCTTCATCGGATTCATTGGGAATCACATAATCTTCACCAAAAGGAACAAGGTCCTTTGATGGCATGAAAGAGACAGGAACGACATCAATTGGGTTGTCAATTGAGCTGGTCAGAGGCTTCATCTTCTTCGAAGCTGAATAATTTGATGAAGTTGATGCCTTCCTTTTCTTCATAGTTGCACGCTTTGCAGCCTTGGTCTTCTTCGCATCTGATGCAAATGGAAGGATCGGAGTGGGTGTAGGCGCAGGAGGTGCAGAGGACTTTGGTTCAGTTTCTTCAGGCACAACTGATATAGTTGCCCTGACTCTTCATTTTCTTCAGGTGCACCGCTAGTGGATGCCCTGGCAATTTCTTCAGCGGCTAGAATGCAGTCATCAGCCCTGGTACTCTCATTTTCTTCAGCAGCCTGATTGTCATCAGCGGTGCTCGCATGTTCTTCAGTAGGCTGAGCAGATGCTTCAGCCGGTGTAACTTCAATATGCACAGGAGCAGGAGCACTTGAAGTGAGTTTCTTCGTCAAATTGACGAACCAGACCTTGGCGCCCTTCCAATCAGCATAGTAGCGATTGAATTCATCACTCAGTTGCTTGATTTCAGTTTGCAACGCAATGAGTTGATCAGGGGTAAGAGTGAGGACATTGTCCTTGAGGTAGCGCTGCTTTTTATACTGCGCTTTCTTCAGCCTTCTACCTTCTTCAAATTTCCACTTCTCTTCCACAATGAAGGCAGTAAGAACATGACTTTGACCAAGAGTGAGATTCATCTCCGGCAAAGGCGTGTTAGGGTCTTTGTGCCTAGGTCAATGAAATCGAGGATCAACTTTGGATCCAATAGCAGTGGCACATTGTTGCCTTTGGCTCTAGCGGCCTTGGCCTGCCTGTCTCTGATGATTTCGGCAAGTTCTTCATCATCAGCCTCATCGTCATCAGAGGGCACTTGGAAGGCGACCTGCTTCTTGTGAGGACTTGGTCGAAGGCCTCGTCGAGCAGTGGCCTTTTTCTTCAGCAGCGAGGGGCCAACTGAAGAATTTGGTGCAGCAGAGGAACTTGCAGATGCTCCTGAGGCAATTGAGATGCCTTTTGTCCTTTGGCACGTGGCAAGATGCACAGGTGCAGAGGATTTGGTCGGAGCAGCTGAAGACTTTGTCGGAGGAGCTGAGGACTTTGAAGGAGGAGGAGCAGCTTGAGGAATTGGTCGTGAGGGCTTTGAAGAATCTGGCCTTGAGGGCATTGCTGAGGAGCTTGGCCGTGAGAGAATTGAAGAAGAAGCACTTGACTTATGTGCAGGCTTCTTAGGCATCGCCTTCCTTGGCTTACTAGTAGAGGCCTCAGCAGTGGTAGCAGCAGGAGCAGAGTCTTCATTAAATTTCCTCACTGCTTCCTTTGCTTATTTGGCCAGTTTGGCCTGGCGCTTTGCCCATTCATCAGCATAGTCCTCACCGTGCTTGAGGCTGGTGGGATCTGCCAATTGGCCTGGTGCCAATGGAGGTCTTGAGCATGGAGGGTTGAGTGCGAATTTCTTCATGTACTTGGGAGTAACATACCTGTACTCCCTCCATTCCCGTGCCCATCTCCTCTCAATCTTTTGAATGCGCACCTTGCGCTGATTTCTATCCTCCTCGGGGGGTGTGCAGTACCCAGCATAAATGTCCTCAGGGATTTTGAAAGCAGTATTGACCTCAGGCCTCTTTCCTCCCTTCTGTGGCTTCTTATCAGCCATTTTCTTCAGCTGAGGAATATGAACAACTGAAGTTTCTGAAGAGGTGTGCAACTTTTCTTCGAGGAACGCTGCAAATGAGTTAAGTTGATGAGAACCTAGAGATTCAGTAGCGGACATGAGTACCTGTGAACAGAGTATAGTTGCGAGGAATTTGGAGAGGTCATATGCGTTCTCAGAAGATTTTCAAAAAGAATAGGTTTGAGAAATTTGACCAGATGAGTCTTGAAGAATTTCACTAAGCGTTCTTAATCTTAGGTTCCAGAGTTGTATAGATTGAAAATCCACACAATTGAGGAATCTTGAAGAAAATCATCGCTTATAGAAACAAATCAAGAGCAGATGACCTGTGAGGTGTTCATGTGTGTGAAGAGTTGAAGAATAAACACCTTTGAAGATTTTTCAAGAAAACATATGAATCAAAGAGGGCAGTAAAAGTAACTTTCAATTGCCCGAAATGAAGAACTCGACGAACTCGGAAGTGTAGATGTGAAGTTCGTCAGTTCAGATCTTCCACGCCCTAACTCGTTAGAGGAAGACAGCTACGACGGCGGTGGAGTGAAGAAATGCGCAACCGGCGGGAGTACGACGGTGATGAGGTCGAGGTAGTGAAGCTCTTCCTCACCGGCGACGATGAAGTAGCAGCGGCGCTAGGGTTTTGGGAAGTTCGAGTGGGATTGAGAGCGAGCAGAGTAAAAAACGAAGTGAAGAAGAAGCAGGGGTATTTATAGTGGAAGTGAAAAAACTGTACGCCCGAATAATTCGGACGAACGTGCCCCTGGCCCTTCTCATTCGCTTGACATGTGTCACCCATGTACTGAGAGGTGGTGATCGTGTAGGATCGTGGGTGAATAGATAAGTATGGTCGTGGGATGCGGAACGGTTTGAGCGGCAAAGCCGAAAATTCAGATAGGATTAGTTAAAGGTTCCGTTCGCAATTTCTTCAGCTGTCAAGGACACAGTGAAGATTTTGAACGAGTTTCAATTAGAACGCACATGAATAATTTGTGAACGGACTTGGTTGAGTTTAGCATAGAGGGGGAAGGGTCCGATCACATTCACTTAGCAGAAAAATCAACTTGAAGAAATAGCAATAAGTGAATGCTGTAGAGGACATAAACTCATATATATATATATATATATATATATATATATATATATTCAATGAAGAAAAATGACGGAAATAGTGAAGACAATGCAAAGTTGAAGAATTTGAAAAACTGAGGAATTTCAAAAACTGAGGAAAAACTCAAATTGAAGATTTTTTCAACTTTTGGTGGTGGCGTAACCCACCGTATAAGAAAACTGACTTCAGACACCGCGTACAATTGTCGTAGGGCTCTGAGAGTCAATTTCTTCACACTTAGAGGGTTAGTCTTCATTGATTGAAGAAAAACGTTACTTCATGTGTTGCGCATCTAAGTCATCAAGTCAGCATAAGTGTTAGGATGAGTGTCCATTTCAGAGAACATTCGAAGATTCTAGGATATTTAGCTCACACCGTAACTTGCTAAATCTCTTCTCATCCAAGGGCTTAGTGAAGATATCGGCCAGCTGATCTTTAGTGCTTGTGTGGTCGATGGAGATATCGCCCTTCAACGCATGATCACGAAGAAAATGATGACGAATCTGGATGTGCTTGGTCTTCGAGTGCTGAACTGGGTTATGAGCAATCTTGATAGCGCTCTCATTGTCACAGTAGAGAGGCACATTCTTCACGTTGATGCCATAGTCCTTGAGTGTTTGCTTCATCCATAGTAATTGAGCACAACATGATCCAGCAGCAATGTACTCAGCTTCTGCAGTGGAGAGTGATACACAGTTCTGTTTCTTCGAGGACCAACAGACCAAAGATCGTCCCAGGAAATGGCATGTGCCTGACGTTGACTTGCAGTCCACACGATCACCAGCATAGTCAGAGTCTGAATATCCAATGAGATAAAATGAAGATCCCTTGGGATACCATAATCCAAGTGTTGGTGTGTGAGCTAGATATCGAAGAATATGCTTTGACCTTATGGTGTGATTCCTTGATTGTAACTTGAAATCGGGCACACATGCAAACACTAAGCATAATATCTGGCCTAGATGCACATAGGTACAATAAAGAGCCAATCATGGAGCGGTATACCTTTTGATTGAAGTCTTTACCATTTTCATCAGTGCATAGATGGCCATTTGTGGGCATTGGAATTTTGCCCCCTTTGCAATCTTGCATGCCGAATTTCCTCTATACATCTTTGAGGTATTTCTCCTGAGAAATGAATATGCCATTGCGATGTTGATGAATTTGAAGACCTAAAAAGAATTTCAATTCTCCCATCATAGACATTTGATATTCTTCACTCATCATATAGGCAAATTCATCACTATAACGTTGATCTGTACATCCAAATATAATATCATCAACATATATTTGGCACACAAACAATTCTTCATCATAAGACTTAGTGAAAAGAGTTGGTCGAGTGAACTGGGTTTGAAGCCTTTCTTCATGAGGAATTCCTTCAAATTATTGTACCACGCCCGAGGGGCTTGCTTGAGGCCATACAGGGCCTTATTGAGTCTGAAGAGTTTGTCAGGATGCTTTGGATCTTCAAAACATGGGGGTTGAGCAACATATACTTGTTCCTCAAGCTTACCATTGAGGAAGGCACTTTTCACATCCATTTGATATAAAGTGATATCATGATGATTAGCATAAGCAAGTAATATGCGAATAGCCTCAAGTCTAGCAACAGGTGCAAAAGTTTCATCGAAATCAATTCGTTCAACCTGTGTGTAGCCTTGAGCTACAAGCCATGCCTTATTCCTCACCACGAGGCCATTTTCATATTGCTTGTTGCGGTAGATTCACTTTGTGCCAATAATGTTGTGCTTGCGAGGATCTGGACGTTTGACCAGTTCCCAGACATTGTTGAGCTCGAACTGATGTAATTCTTCTTGCATAGCTTGAATCCACTCAGGCTCCAGAAATGCTTCATCTACCTTAGTGGGTTCTATGATAGAGACAAAAGCAAAGTGCCCACAAAAGTTAGATAAATGTGAAGATTTTGAGCGTGTGAGAGGACCTGGTGCTTCAATGTCATTGATGATCTTCTCAATTTGCACTTCGTTTGCAATGCGAGGATGAGCGAGTTGTCTTCGAGGAATTTGATCCGTATTTTCTTCAGGAGCATTTTCCTCAGCACCATTTTCTTCAAGTGCGCCAGCTCGATGTTCATCGCGTTCTGGAATGAATTCTTCAGCAGATTCTTCGGTGGGAATGACATCCTCAGTAGCCTTGAACTTGATAGATTCTTCAGGTGCTGGTTCATCTAACACAGAAGGTAGGTGCTCTCTTTGCGAGCCATTAGTTTCGTCGAACCGCACATCTACAGTTTCAACAACCTTATAAAGAACGGGTTTGAAGACTTTGTAGGTGTGCGAGTCCTTTCCGTAACCAAGCATAAAACCCTCACGTGCTTTCAGTGAAAATTTAGAACTGTGATGAGGATCTCTAATCCAACATTTTGCACCGAAGACTTTGAAATAACTCACATTGGGTTTTTTGTCAATGAGGAGTTCATAAGCAGTCTTCTTGAAGAATTTGTGAAGATATACTCTGTTGATGATGTGGCATGCAGTATCAATAGCCTCAATCCAGAGACAACGAGGTGTCTTGTATTCATCAAGCATAGTGCGAGCCATCTCAGCAAGAGTTCTGTTCTTGTGCTCCACGACGCCATTCCGCTGAGGAGTATAAGGAGCAGATAACTCATGAGTAATACCAAGTTCATCAAGATAGCCATCAAGACCGGAATTCTTGAACTCAGTCCCATTGTCACTTCTGATGTGCTTGATCTTCACACCAAAGTTGGTTGAAGCCCTCGAGAAAAATCGTTTGAAGACTGCCTGCACCTCATGTTTGTAAGTGACAATGTGCAACCATGTGTAACGAGAATAATCATCAACAATACCAAAACCATATAGAGATGCATCATTTGTAACAGCAGAATAATGATTAGGACCGAAGAGATCCATGTGAAGCAATTCAAATGGTCGAGTGGTAGTCATGATAGTCTTTGCTGTATGCTTGGCCTTTGTCATCTTTCCAGCTTCAGAAGCTCCGCATAAGTGATCCTTGAGGAATTTGACATTCTCAATGCCAATGACATGCTTCTTCTTCGCAAGCATATGCAAATTCCTCATGCCAGCATGACCAAGTCGTCAATGCCATAGCCAGCCTTCTAAAGCTTTTGCAAGTAAGCATACGGCCGGTTGTGGTCCTGTAGAGAAATCAACGATATACAAGTCTCCTCTCCTAAAGCCTTTGAAGACTTTGGAATGGTCAGCTTCCATGATCACAACACAACGATATTTTCCAAAGACAACAACTATATCGAGATCACAAAGCATTTAGACAGACATGAGGTTGTATGCTAAGGACTCAACAAGCATGACTTTGTCTATGTGTCAATCCTTTGAGATCGCAACCTTACCTAGACCCAATACCTGACTTTTGCCTTTGTCAGCAAAGATGATATGCTTCAGATGCGACGGTGATAAAGGAGCATCCATCAATAGATTCTTTTCACCAGTCATGTGATTCGTACATCCACTATTGAGGACCCACTCATTGGCTTTGGGTTGATCATCCTACAGATGAATTAGTGCAACTTACGAACTCATATACTTCATTAGTGAAGAATATGAAATCAATATCATCAGATCAATTTCATCAAGCGGAAGAATAGATAAAACAGTATGAGGACATGAGAAATGAATGTGCATTTCTTCATGATTAGCCTGCATCCTTTCAGGCACTGTTCAGGTCTCCAGCAAATTCTTCAGACTTTTGAGCACGTCTGGAGACCTGACCGTGCATAAGAGATTGGTTCTTTTTCTTCACCACCCACATCTGAAGGGGTGGCAAAGAATTCATCACTCTGCGAGCACCATATGAGAAAGGTGGCATAGAAGCCAGTCCACTTCGTTTAACATGAGAGGGGTTAGGGTAAGCATATAAATAAGCAGAGAAATTCTTTGAGGACTTATGAACATAATGATTGGAAGAATAATACTCATATTCATAGCCCTTAGCTCTACCCTGCGAAACAGAGGGGTTAGCACGATGATGATCATGTGAGTACTTTGATCCTCTTGAGGAATTTGATCCACGTGAGGAATTTGGTCCGTATGAGGACTTGTATCCATATGAAGAATTTGGTCCATATGAAGAATTTGATATGGAGTTCCTATTCTTCACAGGTGGTGTCATGAGGACATTCACCTGAAGACTTTCAAGGCAACTTTTGGGAACCCAAACTTTCTTCATAGGGGAACCGTTCCTGCAGTTAGTGCCAACATATCTAGCAAATACTTCACCATTCTAATTTTTGAACAGTTTATAGTTGGAGTCAAATCACTCATCAGTAGAATGAGGAGATTCACACGAAAAACCAGATAAATTGGATGGATCAACTGGAGGCCCCTTTGCAGCAACCCATGAGGTTTTGGGGTAGTGCTCAGGCTTCCAATATGTTCCATCAGCATTGAGTTTCCTCTCAAAGGCAATACCCTCTTTCCTAGGGTTCCTCTTGAGGATCTGCTTTTTAAGCACATCACAAAGAGTCTGATGCCCTTTGAGGCTTTTATACATGCCTGTCATGTACAATTCCTTCAGCCCTGCATCATTAGTGATACTAGCAATGTCCTCAGATGAGGAATTAGTGATAGCAGAGACATGTGAAGAATTTGTAACATTAGAAGCATTTGAACATTCAGGTGAAGAATTAGCATATTCACGTTCAATGCACTACAGACATGGAGGAACAAATTCTTCCTGAGTAGCACTGATTTGTTGAGCAAGTAATGAATCACGCTCCTTCTGAAGATCTTCATAACTCACTCTTAGCTTCTCAAGATCTTGCTTTCTTTGAAGAAATTCATAAGAAAGCTTTTCATGATCAGATAAGAGAGTGTTATGATGACCCTGAAGGTCGTCAAACTTGGAATGAAGTCTCTGAAGACTTTCAGCCAAAGCTTTTGACTGATCCATTTCTTCACCCAACATATCATCGCTCTTATTTAGCATATATTGAACTTTTTCAAGAGCTCTTTGTTGTTTAGTGGCAAGGGAAGCAAGTTTGACATAGCTTGGTCCAAATTCATCATCACTGGACTCAGATAGGTAGCATTCAGTTACCTTAGCACTGTTTTCCATAAGGTAGGGTGTAGACGATGATGGTTCTGGTTCGAATGTCATCGCATTGAGAGATTCCTTGTAATCCTCAAACCAAGGATCATGACGGGTTCGATGACCTTCATAGACTTCAGAGAGCCGGTCCCAGATTAGCTTCGCGTGATTGAGGTGCATGACGTTCCTGAACTGATTTTGAGACAGATAGGAGCAGATGACATCCTTTGCAGTGAGGTTGAGTAGAGTGTACTTGCGAATGTCATCAGCCTCAACCATCTTGCATAGATCGGTAAGACCAATCTCAGTGGCGGTCCACAATTCGTTGTCCATAGCCATGAGTCGCTTCTTCATCATGGCCTTCCATCGAGGATACTCATGACCGTCAAAGATGGGACATGATACATTCCTCAATCCTGTAGTCGACATAACTAAAACTCCAGGCGGTTAAACCAAAATCACACAGAACAAGGGAGTACCTTGCTCTGATACCAATTGAAAGTGCGTTATATCGATTAGAGGGGGGTGAATAGGCGATTTTTATGAATTCTTCACTAAGGAATTTACTGGTGAGGAAATTCCTAGATGAAGAACTACTTGCAGCGGAATAAGTACTCAAAAGTAAACATAGAAGAACACAAGCATGGTCATCATGATGGAATGAAGACAAGCACAGAGTTCAGAAAGCGTAAGCACATGATAACACAAGATGAAGACGGACAGGCTGAAGAAATTAAACTGAGGAAATTGAGAAAGTCTTCAGTCAAAGTCTTCAAACAGATATGAACAAGCGCACAACATAGTTATGAGGAAATGAAAGAGTTGAGGAAATAGAACCAGTAAGCTCGGTGAAGACAATGATTTGGTAGACCAGTTCCAACTGCTGTCTCAGTTGTACATCTGGTTGGAGCGGCTGAGTATTTAAACTCGAGGACACACAGTCCCGGACACACAGTCCTCACCGTATTCTCCTTGAGCTAAAGTCACACAGACCTCGCCCAATCACTCGTGGTAAGTCTTCAGGTGACTTCCGAAGCTTCACAAACTCAGTTACTCGGTGATCCACAATTCCTCTTGGATGCTCTAGACCTTGACGCCTAACCGTCTGGAAGAAGCACAGTCTTCAAAGGTAACAAGCGTCAGATCCACACAGGATCAATCTCTTCAGGGATGCTCAATCACTTTGGGGTTTTGTAGGTTTGGGTTTGGGTTTTCCTCACTTGATGATTTTCGCTCAAAGTCCTCGGAGGATGGGATGCTCTCAAATGACAAGTGTTAGTTTCTCTCGGAGCAGCCAACCAGCTAGTGGTTGTAGGGCGGCTATTTATAGCCTAGGGAGCAGCCCGACATGATAAGACATAAATGCCCTTGTCTGATATGACCGTTAGGTGGGTAGATATTTTGGGACAGCTGGCGCATAGCACAACAACGATCGGAATATTTGACTCTCAAATTCCTCAGGGCTATCATGTTCCTCACTGTGTAGGCAATCCGCACTGGCAAATTCCTAACTCCTCAGCCAGAACAAATTCCTCAGAGACCAGAAGAACTTCGTCTCTGTCACTGAAGAATATGACTGAAATGTGTGAGGTTTCCAATGGCTTCACTCGAAGGGATTGGTAGGTGTAGGATTTTGAGTTGAGCATCACATGGAAAATTTTCCTTAGTATTTCCTTGACCCCCTTTAACAGTACCGTGTTTCCTATGACTCAAGAAAGAGAAAATGAAGCAATGAAATACAAAGTCTTGCCGCTTCATGTTCCTCGAATGATTGCCAAGTCTTCAAGGTCACACCAATTTCTTCACTTTCAAAGTCTTCAGAAAGTCTTCAGATATCCAAAGTCTTCAGTTGAAGAACTTCATTTTTGGGGGTCGACTTTCTCTGTAAATATCAAACTCCTCGTAGACTTATAGACCTGTGTACACTCACAAACACATCAGTCCCTTAACCTATAAGTCTTCAATGCACCAAAATCACTAAGGGGCACTAGATGCACTTACAAAAATAAAATACGGACATGAGGGCATCATGATCATTCTTATAACAGCAACATATATATAATTTGTCATATGATTTCTTATGCTCAAGTAACAATCTATTCGCAATGTCAAGTATGAATCATAAACTTCATTGGGAACTAACAAACTATAATCTCAGTCATTGAAGCAATTGCAATTTATCATAACATAGGAAAGAGTCAATATAAGAGCTTTTCAGCAAGTCCACATACTCAACTATCATTTAATCTTCCACAATTGCTAACACTCACGCAATACTTATGGTTCTGGAGTTTTAATCGGAAAAAGAGAAAGATAGGGGCTTATTGTGTTGCCTCCCAACGTTTTACCTGAAGGGTAATGTTAACAATAATAGTTCATGCTAATTTACATCCGATTAGATATATATATATATATATATATATATATATATATATATATATATATATATATATCAGTATCTTTACAACACGAGGTGCTTGCGAAACGATAAAATGTAAAAGGGAAAGGTGAGGATCACCTTGACACTTGCATAATGTAAAAGATAGGCCCTTCGCAGAGGGAAGCAGAGGTTGTCATCTGCTTTTTGGTGGGATGCACAAAATCTTAATGCAAAAGAACATCACTTTATATTGCCACTTGTGATATGAACCTTTATTATGCAGTCCGTCGCTTTTATTACTTCCATATCACACGATCGTATAAAGCTTATTTTCTCCACACTAATAAGTCATACATATTTAGAGAGCAATTTTTATTGCTTGCAACATGACAACTTACTTGAATGATCTTACTCAATCCATAGGTAGGTATGGTGGACTCTCATGGCAAAACTGGGTTTAAGGATATTTGGAAGCATAAGTAGTATCTCTACCTGGTGCAAGGAATTTTTCTAGCATGAGGGGGAAAGGCAAGCTCAACATGTTGGACAATCCATGACAATATACTTTAACTAAGATGTGAGAAAACATAACCCATTACGTTGTCTTCCTTGTCCAACATCAACTCTTTAGCATGTCATACTTTAATGAGTGCTCACAATCATAAAAGATGTCCAAGATAGTATATTTATATGTAAAAACCTCTCTTTCTTTATTACTTCCTATTAATTGCAACGATGACCAAAACTATGTTTGCCAACTCTCAACAACTTTTATGTATCATACTCTTTATGTGTGAAGTCATTACTATCCATAAGATCAATATGAACTTTTTTTATTTCTTTTTATCTCTTTTATGCACGTAAGATCATAGCAAGATAGCAAAGCCCTTGACTCAACAATAATATTTATTATAGATAGCTCACGGACTCGATTACATAGGGGGATCACAAAGCAAAACTCAAAACTAATTCATACCAAAACTTTATTCTACTAGATCAACATATTACCAAAAGGATCGAACTAAGAAAACAGTAAAGATAGGAGTGTGATGGTGATACGATACCGGGGCACCTCCCCCAAGCTTGGCAGTTGCCAAGGGGAGTGCCCATACTCATGTGATTATGTCGTCGGAGGTGTTGATGATGGCGTTGTTGATGATGTAGGCTTGTCGTCCGTCTTCCAAGGCATAGGCTCACCATCATAGAAGGATGATTGAGTCTCCGGGATCCTCAATCTGCAGCCAAACTCATCCTTTTGAATCTATATTCATACTCACAGTTTTGGTTTTGCAGGTCATAGATCTGGGCTTGGAGGTGCTCGATTTTCTCATGAAGCTTGAAGATGGTCTCCCCAATGTTCTTGGCGTCCAGCTTGTGGTTGTTGGTGAATTCCGCGATCATCATCTGATTGGCGTTAAGTCCGCGCTCCACCATCCCTTGGCACTTGAAAACTTGTTGTTCCATCGCTTCGAGCTTTGTCTCCACGCTTCCGGTACTCCTTGGTCCCTCCACGTCGCGGATGTGCAGCACCCCCTCGCGCATCTCAATGGTTTGCGGGTGATGCAGTACCTCCGCGAGGTAGGGGTTGAGGACCCTCTCGAAAAACTTGTCCTTGGGAGCGCTTGAAGACGTCATGGTGCTCTAGATCTGTCAGAAAAACAGCTCGAAACAAATACAGAAGATTTTTGCATGATACGGTGGTCAAAACCTTTGGGAGATTATATAATGAATTTTTACCGACCAAAAGAAGTAACGTGCAAGAAAACGGAGTCCGGAGAGCGCACGAGGTGCCCACGAGGCAGGGGGCGTGCCCTCCACCCTCGTGGACGCCTCGTGTCCTTCCCGGACTACTTCTTATTTTCCTATTTTCTTAAATATTCGAAAATGAAGAAAAAAATACTATTAGAACTGTTTTGGAGTCGGTTTACTTACCGTACCACATACCTATTCCTTTTCGTAGTGCAAACGCTCGGAAAGTGTCCCTTATGTATTCCTCCGGGGTTACGGTTTCAATAATATTGGTTACAACATTTATAGGATTACCTGAGATATAATGCTTGATTCTTTGTCCGTTCACCACGTTCGGATTTGTGCCTTCGAAGTTGTTGATTTTTATGGCACCGAAATGATAGACCTCCTCGATAACGGAAGGACCTTCCCATTTAGAGAGCAGCTTTCCTGCAAAAAAATTTAAACGAGAGTTGAATAGCAACACATAATCACCTACGTTAAACTCACGCTTTTGTATCCTTTTGTCATGCCATCTTTTAACTTTTTCTTTAAACAGCTTGTCATTCTCATATGCTTGGGTTCTCCATTCATCAAGTGAGCTAATATCAAATAACCTCTTCTCACCGGCAAGTTTGAAATCATAATTGATCTCTTTAATAGCCCAATATGCCTTATGTTCAAGTTCGAGAGGTAAGTGACATGCTTTTCCATAAACCATCTTATGTGGAGACATACCCATAGGATTCTTATATGCAGTTCTATAAGCCCATAATGCATCATCAAGTTTCTTTGACCAATTCTTTCTAGATCCATTAATAGTCTTTTGGAAAATTAATTTGAGCTCTCTATTATTCAACTCTACTTGACCACTAGACTGTGGGTGATATAGAGATACAATTCCATGATTAACATCATACTTAGCAAGCATTTTATGAAAGGCACCATGAATAAAATGTGAACCACCATCAGTCATGAGATATCTAGGGTCTCCAAACCTTGGAAAAATAACTTCTTTAAGCATCTTAATAGAGGTGTTATGATCAGCACTACTAGTTGGAATAGCTTCTACCCACTTAGTAACATAATCAACAGCAACTAAAATATGTGTACATCCATTAGAGGCAGGAAAAGGTCCCATATAATCAAAGCCCCAAACATCAAATGGTTCAATAACAAGAGAATAGTTCATAGGCATTTCTTGACGTCTACTAATATTACCAATTCTTTGACATTCATCACAAGACAAGACAAACCTACGTGCATCTTTGAAGAGAGTAGGCCAATAAAAACCGGATTGCAATACCTTATGTGCAGTTCTATCTCCAGCATGGTGTCCTCCATATGCCTCGGAGTGACACTTGCGTAGGATCTGTTCTGTTCATGCTTTCGGTACACAATGTCTAATAACACCATCTACTCATTCTTTATAAAGGTGTGGGTCATCCCATAAGTAATGTCTTAAATCATAAAAGAACTTTTCTTTTGCTGGTATGTGAAACTAGGTGGTATAAATTTAGCAACAATGTAATTAGCATAATCAGCATACCATGGAGCAATACGAGAAGCATTTATGATCACTAATTGTTCATCAGGAAAGCTATCATCAATAGGTAGTGGGTCATCAAGAACATTCTCTGACCTAGACAAGTTGCCTGCAACGGGATTCTCAGCTCCCTTTCTATCAATAATATGCAAATCAAATTCTTGTAGCAAGAGAACCCGTCTAGTAAGTCTAGGTTTAGCATCTTTCTTTTTCATAAGATATTTAATAGCAGCATGATCATTGTGAATAGTTACTTTAGAATCAACAATATAAGGTCTGACTTATCAAATGCAATACAACTGCTAAGAATTCTTTTTCAGTAGTAGCATAGTTTCTCTGTGCAGTGTCTAGAGTTTTACTAGCATATTGAATAACATTTAGTTTATTATCAACTCTTTGTCCTAGAACATCACCTACAACATAATTGCTAGCATCATACATAATTTCAAAGGGTAAATTCCAATCAGGTGCTGAACAATAGGTGCAGTGATCAAAGCTTTCTTAAGTATTTCAAATGCTTCTACACAATCATCATCGAAGACAAAAGGAATATCTTTTTGCAATAAATTAGTCAGAGGCCTAGAGATTTTAGAAAATTCCTTAATGAACCTCCTATAAAACCGGCAGGACCAAGGAAACTTCGTATACCTTTAATGTCCTTGGGACACGGCATATTTTAAATAGCATCAACTTTAGCTTTATCAACTTCAATACCTCTTTCAGAAATTTTATGCCCCAAGACAATGCCTTCATTAACCATAAAGTAGCACTTCTCCCAAATCAAAACAAGACTAGTGTCTTCACATCTCTGCAAAACTCGATCAAGGTTGCTCAAGCAATCATCAAAGGAGGATCCATAAACGGAGAAATCATCCATGAATACCTCACAAATCTTTTCACAAAAGTCGAGAATATAGCCATCATGCATCTTTGAAAGGTAGCAGGTGCATTACATAAACCAAAAGACATACCTCTACAAGCAAAATTACCGAAAGGGCAAGTAAAAGTAGTCTTTGCTTGACCGTCCACTGACACAGATATTTGAGAGAAACCAGAATAACCATCTAGAAAGAAGAAATGTGTATGTTTGGATAGTCTTTCTAGCATTTGATCAATAAAAGATAAAGGGTAATGATCTTTCTTAGTAGCTTTATTTAATTTGCGGAAATCAATTACCATCCTATAACCTGTAATAATTCTTTGCAGGATCAATTCATCTTTATCATTAGGAACTACAGTTATACCTCCCTTCTTAGGGACACAATGGATGTGGCTTACCCAACGACTACCAAAGAACGGGATAAATTATACCTGCCTCAAGGAGCTTTAGTATTTCCTTTCTTACCACTTCCTTCATCTTAGGATTCAACCGTCGTTGATGGTCTCTAACTGGTTTGGCATCTTCTTCCAAATTTATATTGTGTTGGCATAGAGTGGGACTAATGCCCTTAAGATCATCAAGTGTATATTCAATAGCAGCACGGTGCTTCTTCAGATTTTTCAATAATCTTTCCTCTTCCTGCTCTGAAAGGTTAACACTAATAATAACAGGATATATCTTCTTTTCATCAAGATAAGCATATTTAAGAGTACCAGGTAATGGTTTAAGCTCAAACACGGGATCACCCTTGGGTGGAGGAGGATCCCCTAGGATTTCAACAGGTAAGTTGTGTTTCAAGATAGGACCCTGTTTAAAGAATACTTCATCTATCTCCCTTCTTTCATTCATGAACATATCATTTTCATGGTCTAGCAAATATTGTGCTAATGGATCAGTAGGAGGCACGACAATAGAAGCAAGACCAATAATTTCATCCTTACTAGGCAATTCTTTATCATGGGGTTGTCTATGAAATTTAGCAAAATTAAACTCATGTGTCATATCCCCCAACCCAATCGTAACAATATCCTTTTCGCGATCAATCCTAGCATTGATAGTATTCAAGAAGGTTCTACCAAATATAATGGGACAAAAGCTATCTTGTGGGGAACCAAGAACAAGAAAATCAGCAGGGTATTTAACCTTCCCACACAAGACTTCAACATCTCTAACAATCCCAAATGGTGAAATAGTATCTCTATTGGCAAGCTTAATTGTAACATCAATCTCTTCTAATTCAGCGGGTGCAATATCATGCATAATTTCTTCATATAAGGAAAAAGGTATTGCACTAGCACCCATATCCCATAATCCATGATAACAATGATCTCCTATTTTAACAGAAATAACAGGCATGCCTACAACAGGTCTATGTATCTTAGCATCGGGTCTAGCAATATTAGCAGCTTCATCACAGAAATAAATAACATGCCCATCAATATTATCCGCCAAGAGATCTTTAACCATAGCAATACTAGGTTCAACTTTTATTTGCTCAAGAGGTGTATATGTTCTAGTATTACTCTTACGAACAAGAGTTGAAGCTTTAGCATGATCCTTTATCCTAACAGGGAAAGGTGGTTTCTCAACATAAGAAGTAGGAACAATAGGATCACTATAAGTGATAGTCTTTTACTTCAGTGGGAGGATTATATTTAAACCACTTCTCCTTAGGGAGATCAACATGAGTAGGAAATGATTCACAGAAAGAAGCTACTATCTCAGAGTGAAGTCCATATTTAGTGCTAAATCCACGAAAAGCATCGGTATCCATAAAAGATTTAACACAATCGAACTTAGGTGTCATACCTGACTCCTTACCATTGTCGGAATCCCAATCTTCAGAGTTGCGTTTAATTCTTTCCAATAAATCCCTCTTGAATTCAATAGTCTTCATCATATAAGAGCCAGCACAAGAAGTATCGAGCATGGTGCGATCATTGAGAGAAAGCCGAGCATAATTTTTTTGAATAATCATTTCTCTTGAGAGCTCATGATTGGGGCATGAATATAACATTGACTTAAGCCTCCCCCAAGCTTGAGTGATAATTTCTCCTTCGCGAGGCCAAAAATTATATATATAATTATGATCACGATGAACAAGATGCATAGGATAGAACTTCTGGTGAAATTCCAATTTCAATCATTTATAGTCCCAGGATCCCATATCATCACATAGCCAATACCATGTCAATGCATCTCCCTTCAAAGATAAAGGGAAGACCTTCTTCTTAACAACATCATCGGGCATACCTGCAAGATTAAATAATCCACAAACTTCATCCACATAGATAAGGTGTAAATCGGGATGCAATGTTCCATCTCCTGCAAAGGGATTAGCTAGCAGTTTCTCTATCATTCCTGAAGGAATTTCAAAGTAAACATTTTCAGTAGGTTCAGTAGGTTGAGGAGCAACTCTTTGCTCTACTGGTCGGGCGAAGATGCCTAGAACAAGCCCCTCAAAGGATTAGTTTCCATTGTAACAAGTGACAGTAAATTTCAGCACACTATATAAATGTTTCCTTACCAAGTTCCACTCACCAAAGGCGCTTCACTCCCCGACAACGGAGCCAGAAAAGAGTCTTGATGACCCACAAGTGTACGGGATCTATCGTAGTCCTTTCGATAAGTAAGAGTGTCGAACCCAACGAGGAGCAGAAGGAAATGACAAGTGGTTTTCAGTAAGGTATTCTCTGCAAGCACTGAAATTGTAGGTAACAGATAGTTTTGTGATAAGATAATTTGTAACGAGTAACAAGCAATGAAAGTAAATAAGGTGCAGAAAGGTGGCCCAATCCTTTTTGTAGCAAAGGACAAGCCTGGACAAGTTCTTATAATGAGAAAAGAGCTCCCGAGGACACATGTGAATTAACGTCAAGCCAGTTTTCATCACGCTCATATGATTCGCGTTCATTACTTTGATAATTTGATATGTGGGTGGACCAGTGCTTGGGTACTGCCCTTTCTTGGACAAGCATACCACTTATGATTAACCCCTATTGCAAGCATCCGCAACTACAAAAGAAGTATTAAGGTAAACCTAACCATAGCATGAAACAATTGGATCCAAATCAGCCCCTTACGAAGCAACGCATAAACTAGGGTTTAAGCTTCTGTCACTCTAGCAACCATCATCTACTTATTACTTCCCAATGCCTTCCTCTAGGCCCAAATAATGGTGAAGTGTCATGTAGTCGACGTTCACATAACACCACTAGAGGAGAGACAACATACAACTCATCAAAATATCAAACGAATACCAAATTCACATGACTACTAATAGCAAGACTTCACCCGTGTCCTCAGGAACAAATGTAACTAATCACAAAGCATATTCATGTTCATAATCAAAGGGGTATTAATATACATTAAGGATCTGAACATATGATCTTCCACCAAATAAACCAACTAGCATCAACTACAAGGAGTAATCAACACTACTAGCAACCCACAGGTACCAATCTGAGGTTTTGGTAGAAAGATTGGATACAAGAGATGAACTAGGGTTTGAGAGGAGATGGTGCTGGTGAAGATGTTGATGGAGATTGACCCCCTCCCGATGAGAGGATCGTTGGTGATGACGATGGTGATGATTTCCCCCTCCCAGAGGGAAGTTTCCCCGGCAGAACAACTCCGCCGGAGCCCTAGATTGGTCCCGCCTTCTGGCGGCGGAGTTTCATCCCGTAAGCTTGCTTATGATTTTTTTCCAGGGTAAAAGATTTCATATAACAGAAGATGGGCACCGGAGGGCCACCAGGGGGCCCACGAGGCAGGGGGCGCGCCCTATAAGGGTGGGCGTGTCCCCCACCCTCGTGGCCAGGGTGTGGGCCTCCTCTGGTACTTCTTTCACTCAATAATTATCATTAATTCAAAAAATGACTTTGTAGAGTTTCAGGACTTTTGGAGCTATGCAGAATAGGTCTCCAATATTTGCTCCTTCTCCAGCCCAGAATCCCAGCTGCCGGCGTTCTCCCTCTTCATGTTAAACCTTGTAAAACAAGAGAGAATAGCCATAAGTATTGTGACATAACGTGTAATAACAGCCCATAATGCAATAAACATCGATATAAAAGCATGATGCAAAATGGACGTATCACTCGCAAGTGATTATATTCCTAGATTATTGGTAACTGTCTCACCAAATGATAGGAAATGATGATCTTTACCCATGTGCTTCGTTGTTTGGCCAGAGGAACCCAACAACCGGGTCAATACAAAGCCCGATCTCACCCCGACGGTAAATGACCTGAACCATCGGAACCGGGCACCCCCAGCATAAACTACACACACAAAAGGAAGCCAAGCAAACCGACCAGATGACTGAAATGCTAGGGTAGAGTGCGATCAATGAGAACGCGTAGCCGTGTATGCCAGTAGCAAGGCAGCAACGGCCAAAGGACGGACAAAGATTCCAAAAACACCAATTGGGCCGACCCAACATCCAAAAGTTGTTATCGATCTTTCTATCTAGCAGCCAGTCACCCCCCCTCTCTCTCTCTATCTCTCTCTCTCTCTCTCTCGATCCCACACTCAAACACCGACCCCATTCTCCCTCTCTATCAATATCCACCCCTCTCTTTTGTGTGGTTCGTCCTTCCATACACGACGGCTCTAGCCCCCTCTTTCACACACAGGTGTCGTGGGCAGCACCTTTAATATATGTTTGCTTTATAAAATATCCCCAAAGTGCGTTAGCAGGAATAAGAATACATTCAGTAATGAACACCAAGAAGGAACTGACATGCCAAAAATAGGGATAGCTGATCATAGCAGTTGTTTGTTCATACTGGCAGGACTTAGACACGACATGCTTCTTAGCCGCCAGTCTTTATCGCTCATGGATCCGAGCCAGGTCCTTTGCCTCGCTTTGATGGAGCGTCTCGCAGACCTGGCTCACCCAACAAGTGTGTGCACCCGAATCGGCGTGCAGCAGGCGTGACTTTGACATGTGGGGCTATGAGGGACCTGGTTGGCCGGCTTTGTTTGTGTAAGGTTGAGTCGGCGCGCTGCATGCCTGGGCACTGCGTGACACTTTTACCTGGGCTTTGCCTACCCAGACACTTGTCATCACGGACCCTGACTGACTAGCCCCCGGGCCAGTTTCCCGGGTTGTATATTTTTCCTGAGTTCTATGAAAATGATTATATTCACATTGTGTTTACAATGCCGATTTCTTGACCAGGCGAATGGATTGTAAGTTTATTCATGCTCCAACCTTTCTTAGCATGGAAATTGTATCCTTACAAGGGAGCAAAGTAAGCAAAAGCAGCTTAGTAAAAGCTAACCTATCCCAGCACATCGCCAAAATAGCTAGCAACAGGGGCCTGAGACTCAGCCCAGCTTCACCCACATCCATTCCTACCAAAAGGTGATCAACCTTTGAATGACATCTATGAGTGATCTGCAAAGGGTACCTGGTTCCTTGGATAACTTTGGATAAGTACAGACACAACTACACCAAGAAACATATGTATATGCACATTAGAAAACATAGCTATTTGTCATTGTCACATAGATGACCCATTGCACCATTGGCACAAAGCCCAAATGCAACCAGGATCAGTGTGACCGATGTCAGTTCCCTCTATGCGTGTGCAACAGAGTGTTGAGTTTAAAACAATACTTGCTCTTGTAAACTTGGGTTCTTTAATTTTGCCAATGCTCGATTAGGCCACGAGGAATTACCATGTTTCTTGTTTGTGCTTAGTATGTTTTGCTTAGAAATGTTGGACATGTGTGCGGATCACATAACATGCACTACATACGACCTTACTTGGTGGCATTGAGTGCTAATCGATCATTACCAAGATTGGATGTTGGTGATCATCTTTGTTCCTAGCTAGTATTTAATGTTGTATTGCTACTTGGATGCATGCCCACTGTGTGGTTCATGGATGATGTGCAGTGTGGTTGCACTTTAAGAACACTTTAAGAACACCCGGCCAATTTATGCATGGATGTGAGCCTGATTTTGCGATCGAGCTTTGGTTCTTGATATCTGTATTGCTTATACTTCTCTACTTTTGAGTACTGGAGCCCTTGCCAGTTGTTGTGTTAGTGTAGCCATCTAGAGGATACAAGAGCAAATAGATGTATTATTAGACTCATGTCAACAACCTTTGGAGACATGACACATCAAATGAAGTGGGTTGCTTCATGCTTTGCTTCACATAACTACCGACCTGAATTTTTATTTAGCCAAACACAAGCAAACCAACAGACGTATAGGGTTTTTTCCCACTTAGAGGAGAAGATTAGCATTTAGTAATGTTAAGATTTTAAACTACATATATATTCATATGGAATTGCAGGAAATAAAAATGAATGCTAGGCCATGCAGCAACGGAGGTAGGCAACTCCAGTTGCTTTGGAACTTCATAGAAAATACCTCGTAATCGTTGATTATGATGTTAATAGCTTGTAAATCATACCTTCTTAAATTTCGAGAATCGGCAGAAAACTCTTGCCATCTGTTTTTTGGAAGGTTCTGGTTGGCGAATGGGGCTCCAACCATGTCTCAATGTCTTGTGTCAACTGGACTTTAATTAGATTATGAATGAAGCAATCCTCTTTGCGAGTGGACTCTGAAACTGGTTCAACCTTTGTATTTACTAGAACTATGTCTTATGCCAACTAAACTTGAATTAGAGTATGAATTGAGTGCACATATTGTTGAACTTGTAGAAGGTAGGAAATATTTGAAAAGATTGTGTGTGGCAACTGATAGATGAGAACAAAATAAGTGAAACATATTTGAAGTTTTAACTTTGCAGTCACTACTAGTATGGTGAACTAACTTCTCTTTTTCTTGGTGATGATTTAGCGGTTTTATTTTGTTACTAAATGACCTCAATTTTGTGTGTGGACTGGAGGTGTGCTTTCCAAATGTATATTTTCTGTGCACTGATTTGTCCATGGTTGTGTCTTCAATTGTTTTTCTAAACACAAATTCAGTTTTTTTTGCAATTCAGAAAGTTCATGCTGACATGAATTCCACGCACATTTATCAAGACTTGCATTGGACACTCGCATTTACTAAAGTTTGAGTGGAATTTATGGACAGAATTGTCAATATTTGACATTGACCCTTTTCAAGTTCACTGTTCCACATACTTCTCCGTTGGTGCAACAAATTGTGTTCTCTTGCTGAGCATAACATCCTATATGCCTAAGAAGTTCATTCACACTATCTTATTTATCTTAACATGCATTTTGTCCATCTCATGGCATATGTCCCACACAAGTCACCTCCCATTTAAATGCACATGCAAGCCATCCCCATCATCAAGGCATGCAGTGAATTAACTTTTCACTTTTCACCACATGCACTCCCTCCACATCATCAAACGACAATGAAATCATTCAACTTTCCAATTTCTACCTCATGCAAGCCCTCCACATCATCAAATACATGAAAGCCCTCCATGTAATTAATTTTCATTTTATGTTTCAACAATAAATAATTGAAACTTGAATGTTCCAAGACATATAACATGCATCCACCCCCCATTTACCTCTAGCTAGGTTGAATGTGGTGTCATACTATTCTCATATATTCTAATATTGAAAAGGCCATTGGTAAAAAAATCCTGCAACAATGCATGGGGAGTCTTAATGAATATGCCATTTTAATTCTCTCTACTTTTTATGCAGTTGACAGAGTATCTAACTTATTGTGTTGAAATGGCATTTTTTCTTTTCAATTGTCGCTTGCTTGTACATTTTGAATGCAATCATGTGCAAAACTGAGCTCATAGTTGCAAATATGTCATTAAATATTATCCGAATGTATTACAAGACACCATTGTAGTTGACACACATGCAATGCTATACGCCTGTAAATCATCAATTCTATAGTTATGTAACACCCGGATAATTAAGCTACAGTAATCACCACGGTTACTGTGACTAAACTCACGTTGATTCGAACCCGGTCTAATTCTAATTTTAAAACAAAAGCAAACGATAAAAGTTTTCAAAAACTAAAACTAAAATGTTCGGGGGTTGTCAAAAATAACAAACCTAATTATGGTGGGGTGCATACATTTTTGTAAAGTGATTTGGTATTTTAAATAAACTAAAACAGAAAAGAAGAAAAAGAAACAGAAGGAGTGGGGGAGGAAACCCCATGGCCCAACCGGGCCAGCCCCCCCACAGCCCGGTCGGCCACACCATGGGCCGCCCAACCGCCCCACTTATCCCTCCCGAGCGGCCGGGAACCCTAGCCCTCACTCGCCCCCTCCCCCGATCCCCTTTCTCCCCCCCCCCGACCCGATCTAGATCGGGGCCGGCCGACCGCTCCACCCCGTCGCGCCCCGACGCCGGCGACCCTCGCCACCTCCCTCCCCCCCCTCGCCTCGCCGCCTGATTCCCCTCCCCACCGTCGCCCCATCGCTGAGGCACTGCCGCTGGGTCGTCCCCGACCCCCGCCTCACCGGATCTCCTCCGACGCCGGTCGGCCGCCGCCCCGCCCGCCGCCTCGCCGGTCGCCACCGAAGCTTCCCGAGCCGCCCTCATAGACCCCGACCCCCAGTGAGCTTCGCCCTCACCCCTCGCTACCCTCTCCCTCCCGAACGACACTGCCGCCGGACCTCCCGTCGCCCGGCTCGGCCGCCCCCCCCTCGCGGTCACCGCGCCACGCCCGCGACCACGCCGCCCCCACCTCCTCTCCTCCTCCACGCCCGAGCGGCGTTTCTCCCCCTCCGCCGCACCGAATGCCCCTCCGTCGTGGTTCCGTCGCGGCGCCCCGGTGACTAAGCGGTCACGGGCCGAGCCCGTGTGGCTCGGCGCAGGCCAACCCCTCCCGGCCCGAAGCGCGCCCCTGAACGGAGACCGAACCTCCTCGCCGCCTCCGCGCCATGGCGCCGTTCGCCAAGTCCGGCCGACCTCCTTGCCCTCATCGGACGCGCCGCCCTCTCCTCTTCCGACGTCTTGGCCCGGCGCCCGTGAGGGCCACCGGAAGGAATCCGTGAGCTCGGCGCCCTCCGCGCGGAGGCCACCGAGCCGACTCCGCCCCTGCCGACGTGGCCACTGGGCCCCAGCACATCGATCGATGGGCCCAGTGGCCCCCCTCGCTTTGTTGACTTTGGCCACAGAGCCGACCGTCCAACCCCCATCACATCGACATGGGGGCCCCGCCCCACAGAACGTTTTAAAAAAAATAAAAAAGGGAAAAGGAAAACGAAAAATTAAATAAATATAAATAAAATGAATAAAAACTAATTAATTAATTAATTAATTAATTAAATAATTAATCTAATTAATCCTGATTAATTAAACCTAATGACTAATTAACCTAATCAACTATTGTTAATTAAACTAAACTAGGGTTAATTAGTTAACAGAGTATGACGAACGGGACCCCTGTTGACTGCTGACGTCAGCATGACGTCATGCTGACGTCATAATTCCATTTTCGAATTAATTAATTAATTAATTAAATTCCAGAAATTATTAAAATCTTTTAAAAATCATATCTTTTAATACGTAACTCGGATTAAAATATTTTAAACATTAAAGTTGCTCATAACGACGAGACGAATCCGGATACTCTGTCCTTTAGTCCGCCAAACACCCCTAACCTATCGAACCTGCAACTTTTCCTCCGGCTCCTCTGAAAACACGAAACACCGGAATACTTTCCGGATGTTTCATAACCAAGAAACCCCCATACCACGTTAGGGCACGCCTAGCACCGCTTCTTGACATGTCATGCATCGGTATGCATCTGCTTACTTGGTATTCATTGTTTCTTCCCCTCTTCTCTCCTAGACTACTGAGACCGACGCTGCTTTGGCCGGTTCGACTACGGTGTCGACCCCTCTCTCTTGGAGCAACCAGCAAGCCCCCTTGATCACCAGATATCGCCTACTCTTCTCTATACCGCTTGCATTAGAGTAGTGTAGCATGTTATCGCTTTCAGATACTCCTATACTCTTGCATAGCTTTGTCCTTGTTACTTACATTGTTACCTTACCGCAATCCTATATGCTTAGTATAGGATGCTAGTACTTTCATCTGTGGCCCTACATTCTTGTCCGTCTGCCGTGCTATACTATCGGGCCGTGATCACTCGGGAGGTGTTCACGGGTATATACTATGTACTTATACATGATACATGTGAGACTAAAGTCGAATTAATTTGGTGGAGCACCATGAGTGGATCTTTGTGGCGGAGCGACAGGGCAGGTTGTGACCGCCTAGGAGAGAGGTGGGCCTGGCCTGCTCGGGCTCATGGATACTTAACACGCTTAACGAGGTCTTGGTATTTGATCTGAGTTGGCTACGAGCTTATACGCACTAACCATCTACGCGGGAGTAGTTATGGGTATCCCGGCATCGTGGTATCAGCCGGAGCACTTCAGACGTCAGCGACGGAGCGGCGTGCGCCGGATTGGACTGGAACGCCTGTTAGGCTAGGTCTGCTTCCGGCCGCGTACGCAACGTGCAGGTGTGCTCAGGGCGATGGGCCCAGACCCCTGCGCGCTTAGGTTTAGACCGGCGTGTTGGCCTCTCTGTTGTGCCTAGGTGGGGCTGCGACGTGTTGATCTTCCGCGGCCGGGCATGACCCAGGAAAGTGTGTCCGCCAAATGGGATCAAGCGTCTTTGGGTAAGATGGTGCACCCTGCAGGAAGTTAATCTATTCGGATAGCCGTGATCTTCGGTAACAGGACGACTTGGAGTTGTACCTTGAGCTTATGACAACTAGAACCGGATACTTGATAAAACACACCCTTCCAAGTGCCAGATACAACCGGTGGTCGCTCTCGCTCAGGGATATGAGCAGGGGATCGCCGGGTAGGATTATTGCTATGTGATGTTACTTGGAGGACTTCAGATTGTCCCCTCCTACCTGTTGCAAGACAGGTGTCCAGAAGCGTAGTCTTCGTTAAGACTAGCTATCCCCCTCTTATTCTGGCATTCTGCAGTTCAGTCCACTGATATGGCCTTTACACATATATCCATGCATATGTAGTGTAGCTCCTTGCTTTAAGCAGTACTTTGGATGAGTACTCACGGTTGCCTTGTTCCCCTTTTCCCCTATCTCTACTCGATTGCTGCAACCAGACTTTGGAGCCCAGAGCTGTGACGCCACCGTCGATGACGACTACTACTGCGAGGTGCCTACTACTACGTGCAGCCCGGCCAGCGGCGACTGTGAGTAGCTTAGGAGGATCCCAGGCAGGAGGCCTGCTCCTCTTCGATCTCAGTATCCCAGCTTTGTGCTAGCCTTCTTAAGGCAAACTTGTTTAACTTATGTCTGTACTCAGATATTGTTGCTTCCGCTGACTCGTCTATGATTGAGCACTTGTATTCGAGCCCTCGAGGCCCCTGGCTTGTATTATGATGCTTGTATGACTATTTTTATTTGTAGAGTTGTGTTGTGATATCTTCCCGTGAGTCCTTGATCTTGATCGTACACATTTGCGTGCATGATTAGTGTACGATTGAATCGAGGGCGTCACAAGTTAATTGGGACAACAAGAAGCAATGCATCATCTAATTGGAACAACAAGCACAATGTTGTTGTTCAGCGAAATTCGGCTTCTGTATTCAAACCAAGGTTGTTTTAGGCTTCGAGTTCACACAAGTTTAGCTTATGTATCCAAATCAAGGTTGCTTCAGGCTTCGGGTTCAGACAAGTTTAGCTTATGTATCCAAAGCAAGGTTGCTCCAGGCTTGGGGTTAACATGCCGAAACTTGAAATTATGTTTTCCCACTTACATTTACTTAAGTTAGAAAACTTATTGAGCCCTTCAGACCTAATGAACTTATCGTGTTTCGGCACTTAAGATTATTTCCTACACTTATTTTCCTCAGAACACGACCCATTATGCTTTTGCATCTAGAGCAATTATATTCTACACTTTCTCACTACGAGTACATAACTTATAGTCTTCTCACATCTTGAGCATGAGTCCCAGTACATTTTCACCATTAGCGTCATGAGGAATACTTGGTGACCCCGAGTATTGGAGCACTGAGTTTATATGCTACCACTTTGCACTTCCATCTAAGTATGTAGCTTTTGTTGTGGTCGACGTGAACCAACACGGCTCATGCCCGTCTCACAAGCCTCAGATTACCAGGAACATGATTTCATGATCATCCCCATGCACACACACACACACATTCGAAGAGGACGAACACATAACCATTGACAAAACTACTATTTATCCCTTAAAAACCCGCTCAATGGTGGAACCCTTTTTACATGTGCTTGTTTAGGGGGAACGGAGAAAGGAGATCGAAATATGGCTACCCCCAAGACTTTGAGAAACTCAGGAAGGAACACCTCCACCTTCACTGACAAATGTAGCATGGATCTTTTAAGGGGAACCATACACTAGGCAACAAGGAGGTTGGCACATTGCAAGCTGACATCCAACTGTATGCATGCTTTTGCAAAGCAGCTTCTGTAGAAAGAGTCTTTTCCCCTAAAGGACAACACACCCCTTGGAAGTTTTGACCTCGTCGAGAGAAGTTGACGCCTTGGTGCGAGTCAACATGCCATCTAGTGAGGCTCGGATATGATCATGACTCTCCATCCTTCAGAGATCATAAACATGGCTCCGATGATCTACCCCAAGCTCATGACGGTAATAACGATGACCTTGCTAAAATAGATGTGGGGTCTTGACATCAGAAACTTATGCAATAGAGGAAGGAGAAATATGGAAACGAAACATCATATCTCAACAATTGAGTGGAAGAAGCGCACCACCATGGCTGACATTGAGCCAACTGAATATTTGCCCCCGGCTGATGGAGAAACTCTAACTACAGCAGCAAAATTCGGCCCCACAAAGCTTAGGACACCTCACAAACATCATGAGGATTGCCGCCAGGAGGAGGCTAACAATCATATGACCCCAAGGAAACTAGGACGCATTCTATAGATGAGGAAAAAAGGCCTAAACTTGTTGTATACTAACACCAGGTCCGACTTCTATCCCTGCACGTGCCAAGGCATGAAAATGGAGGTCTTCCATAACTAGTGATACATAAGGGGCACTAGGGGAACCGTGGAAGGGGAGCTCTCCCTCGCCATAGTTTACCCTATACCACTGAGAAGAATTACCGTGCTTAACGCATGATTGTCCATCACCCTTAGAACTACCGGTGTCTCCATGACTCGCCGAGTCCTCCCTAACATTGTAATCTCTTTCATTCTCCGCATATACAAGGAAAGAAAAAGGCGGGAAGTAGGGTTTTAACCCTCCCTGGGAGCCCGATCTTGGGTATATTGTGTGCATCTATGATCTATGTCCAATAACCCCTGTTGTCTTGATGTTACGTTACCTCAATTAAACATTCCATCTACTCCATCTAGTACCATTGTTAGGATCGATGCAAAATCCCTTGACAACATGATTCCCAATTGTGAAGCTTCTTGGTAAGTTAGTCCAGTTATTAGCACAACAAAGGTAGATATGTTACATGAATATAGGAGATATCTTGTATGATGTGCGGGCACATACTCCACGAACTGTAGTAAGAATGTAAGATAACAATTTTTAGCCAGCTTTCAATTACTTTCAGGTATATTTGGCAGTAAGATTGATTGAGGAACTCCACCATAAAAATACAATAATAACACTTCTACCACTCTCCATGCTAAGTGTTATTGCATAATAATGTATTATTGCCATTTTGTCGTTTCTAGCTCTAGTATCGACAATTGAAGAATAATGTCTTATCTAAAGTCAACATCATGGAAGTTATCGGCCGAAAGAAATATCATGCAATTTTTGGACAACTATTTGATACAACGATATGTTCCCTAATTCAAGGCATTCCAGAATTGTTTGTAATTATGACATTTATTTGCTTGGTTCTAGGGATCTTCTATCCCATGGACTATTCTCTCTTCCTCCACCTTGCTCAAATATATTGAAGGATTGTATGCTTTATTTTCCTTTCCACTTCATTTAGATGCAAGTTTAGAGTCAAGGACGAATCTTTTTTCTTTAGATGGGCATGAGAAAAATATTGCTAGTATCTTCCCTCTCCGTGCCCATTTAACAGTAGATGTCCCATGGTGTTAGAAAAACAATAGATGTCCCATGGTCCAGTGTTCATTCAATGATACACTATGGCGCACCATGCAGATATGGGTGTGTTATACTTGATTTCAACATTCCTCTCACAAGATTCAACATATTTTACACTATAGAGCACTTCATAAGAGGCCCATACACTAGTAGAAAAAACCCCATTCGTCCCGGTTCGTGAGGTCCATTTGTCCCCGTTCACGAACCGAGACTAAAGGGTCGTCACCAAATCCCTGTCCCTTTAGTCCAGCTTCACCCAGGAACCGGGACAGATGGGGCTCCACGTGGCCGCTGCCGCTTGCCCGGGCAGGGGGCCTTTTGTCCCGGGTGGTGCCACCAACCGGGACCAAAAGGCTTCCACGTGTCAGCATTACATGGGCTGGGTTTTTTGTTTTTTTTTTCTGAAAGGGGGGGTTGGGGGTTTTGTAGGGTTAATTTAGGGGTTTCATATATTGTGTTAGCTAGCTAATAGAGAGAAGTGTCCTCTCTTATCTCCGTGCTTGGTCGACGCTACGTATAGAGAGGACTCGACACGCTAGCTAGCTCGTAAGCAAATGAAGGAAACTATTAAGTACAGAAGATCGTCATGAACATATACACAGAGAAGTGATCGACCTCTCCTTCTCTCTGAGAGATTGGTCAAACAACAAGTTTTCGTATATCTTACCGACGGTACTGGCTACACATATATATACAATGCGTAAGATCTCTTACAATACCGTAACATATGAACTCAACTTCCACATGCATTGTGGTATTCTTCGGCTTTATTGATGACGTGGTCAAGAAAGAATCCAGCCAATTCCTCTTGAATTGCTCGCATGCGATCTTGTGGTAGGAGTACATTCTGCATCTCCCACATCTAATTTGAATAAGGGGGTCAATACATATATATGAATGAAACTCAACAGAAATGATGGTAATAAAATAAACTTGTGAATATTTTTGCTTACGCACTTCATATTGTCTTTTAGAGTAGCCCCGCCTATTCTTGGCCGTCGCGTTGTAGATGAACTCGCAGACGTAGTATCCATAGTAATTATTCCCGGGTTCCCGCCACAAGCACTTTAAGAGAAATAGAAGTCAATCAAACTGATAATGAAGCATTATAAATGGCATTGATGAAAGCAGCTAGAATCAACGGGAGATGCGTGGAACTAGCTAGCTAGTAGTACTTACTTTCGGAAATTTCCATCGCAGATCCTGCGCCAGTCCTGAAACTTGTGCGATGAATACTTTCCAAGCACCGCGAGACAAAGAAAACAATTACTCGATATCATGAAACTTGTTGGCCACAAATGCGTCCCATTGATCTATGAGCTTCTCGTACCGGCCGATGAATTCTGGTGTCTTTTTTTTGTCGACAAACTTTGCTTTCAGGTCATTCTTCCACTTCCTGAATAGATCTGCCATCTTCTTGAGAGCAAAGGACTTGATCAATGGCTCTATAACTTGATTCTCCGGATCGTCCTCTTCCGGTAGGGTGAAATTTACCTTCGGCGCTTTCCAAAGATCAGCTTTCTGTCTATCTTCGACAAAAGAAACTTGAAGCTCTTCATCCTTAGGCTGATTCCGTAGCTCTATGCTGATCGGGATCATGTCCCTAACAAGGTCCCCGCACTGAGCATTAAATGCCTCCTTGGTCCAGAGGGGTTCAATCGGTTGGCCATCGCGTGCAATTGCTATGATCGTGAACCTTTCGATCGCAACTTTTTCTTCGGGCCTCGTCTCTTTACCGAAGTTGTGCTCGATCCGGAGGGCTAGAAATAAGAAGAAAGACGAGAGTTAATATGTGTAGATACCAAAACAATGAATGCATCAATTAGATATAGTCAGCACAAGCTTAATTTGTCAGGACCCCGATCCTAAGTCACACCGATCTAGCATGTAACACATCATATCACTTTGCGGCCTCACGCACGGTATTCCCACGGGTGTCGCCTTACCATGGCCCGGGACCGTTTGCACCTTTTGGCTCACGTATATGATAGTGTCGCTAGCATCCATATGACAAAGAACCCGAGCCGACATGGCTAGTCGTGAACCCAAAGCGGCGCTAACCCATGGGGACAGGCTAACAGGACTCCGGTATCCCGGGTTGTAGCAGGCTAGGAAGGACTCCGAATAACACCGCGTGACATTTCCCCGAAGGGACAGACATAGGAACGAAGTGAAACACATGCCGGCCAGTCAAGTGTCCAAGCAGTAGTGCTGGGCTAGCAGGACTCCGGTGAACCGGGCTGTAGCGGACTACTATCGCTCGGAGGCACGAGACTACATTTCCCCATATGAGAGGCTGCCAAGGATAAACAACTAGTTTGTCGGATCCCACACATACCAAGCATTTCAAACATACACACAATATGCTCAATATGTGTAGATACAACATGGCATCACATCATAACTCTACGACTCAAATATTTATTCATTAGGCTCCGAGGAGCGAGAGATTACAAACATGGGTCTCATGACCCAACACTCAGAGCATACAAGTCAAAGCACAAGCGGAAGCTAATCATGTCCGAGTCTGAGACAACTATAAATGAAAAAGGCTGAGAAGCCTGACTATCTACCAGATCCTGCCGAGGGCACAAGATCGTAGCTGAGGTAACAAGCTAAACGTCGAAGCCCACATGGAACTACTAGCGAGACTGTCGTCTCTCTGCAAAACATAAAATAAGCAAATGTGAGTACAATTGTACTCAGCAAGACTTACATCAGAACTAACTACATATGCATCATTATCAAAAGGGGGTGGTGGAGTTTGACTGCAGCAAGCCAGCTTTGACTCGGTGGCTATCCTGAACTACATCGCAAGTAACTCTTTTGAGGTGGCGCACACGAGTCCACATATTCACCATATCAATACACCACTATGGACCCGCTCCCGCCTCCCTCACGAGAACGCCATCCATAGCACTCACGCTTATCTTGCGCATTTTAGAGTATCCACTTTCACTTGTCTATGAACTGATATAGGCAACCCGAAGTCCTTCTCCATGGACACGGCTATTCGAATAGATCATATTAAACCCTGCAGGGTGTACTTATTCACACACGCTCACCACTTACCGCCGTTTACACGACATGTACTCGGCAACCTTCAAGCGGAAGCCCAACGTGGGTGTCGGCCACGGCCTACCTAAACACTCAAGTCCCTAGTCCAGGGTTATCGCCTATTCGGGTTCCATCCGCAGGGAGTCCGGCCGAGGTTTCCCATACAGCCCCGAACGATGTGTGCAGGGTTCCCGAGATACCAAACGGGCACTCGGTACATCAACACGATGCCTACCGCAACACAACCCACCCCTAAGGTCAGCGCTATGCGGCCCCCAAAGATGCTACAAACACGAAACTACTTGCAACTCCCGGACTAAGGACAAGGGTGGTTAAGAAGCCGAGAGGGTCCATTGGTTTCGGGCCCAATGCGTGGTAGTAACTGTTTCATGGATCACAAACACAGAACTCAGTTCATGAGGACGGCTGCAATGAGACAACCCACCATGTACTCCTACATGGCCTCTCACCGCTACCTTTACCAAATCGTGTTCACACACTCAGCTCACACACAGTAGGACATGTTCATAACAATTCCAATTCATTCCCGATGAATCAGACCCGACTCAACTCTAAGCAGTAGCAGGCATGACAAACAAGCAAAATGAGTAGGCACAACAGGGCTCAAACAACTCCTACTCATGCTAGTGGGTTTCATCTAATTACTTTGGAATGACAGGTCATGCAGAGGATAAAGGGGTTCAGCTACCGCAGCAAGTAACACATGATTCGTTGTTGTCCTAATGCAGTAAAATAGAGCAGGAGCGAGAGAGTGGGATTATATCGGAATGAACAAGGGGGTTTTGCTTGCCTGGCACTTCTGAAGATAATATAGTTCTTCATCCGTGTCATCGAACAATCATCGGAACATCGTCTACCGAGAGGGGACAAACACCGGCAACTAAGAAGGAACACAATCAATGCAATGCACATATATGATGCATGATCATGTTAAGGAACTGAATCCACCTAATGCAATATCTAGCCAGGTTAATTGGAGTGGAACTCAAGCAAGAACAATTCCAACTCCAAATGCTAGTTCATAAATTACCCTAATCATGATTCATCCTATTCAGTGAGCTTAACTTGTTCAAACATTCATGAAAATGCCATAAATAGATTCTTCATATTTTTCTGATCATTTTTCATATATAAATTATTTCCATTGGAGTTACGGTTGAATTTCTATGAATTTTAGAAGTTTGGGGTATTTTCTGGAATTTCCTGAATTAAAATAATTCCAGAAATCATTATTGCGTCAGCATGACATAGGCGTGACGTCAGCAAGTCAACTGGGTCGCTGTCCAGGTCAAATCTGACGCTGGGACCCACTGGTCAGTAGTTAGTTTAACTAACTAATATCGGTTAGTGTTAACCCTGTTTAGTTAGTGGCCGGGCCCACTCGTCAGTGACCCTGGGGGAAGTCAAACCCCTGGTCAACCGGGGCTAATCCACCGGCGTCGAGTCGCCGGCGAGGCCGAGACGGCGGAGGCCTTCGGGTTTCTTGCCCCGGCGACCAAATGGACGGGGGAGGGGCTCTACGGGTAGCTGGAAGAGCGCCAGATCGGGTGGTGCAGTAGTTGGGCTCGGTCGCCGGAAAATGCGCGGCGATGAGGTTTCTTGGCTGCCATGGTTCGGTTGGCGGCGGTTTCGTAGCTATAGCGTGCAGATCGACTAGCTAACGGCGTATGCATGACATATGCGTGCCCACGAATCCGTTGGATATGGTGGTGTGACCAAAAGGTCGCCGGAATAGCGCCGACGACGAGCTCGGGCGGAGGCGAGCTTCGGTCATGGTTGGGGATGAGGCTAGCGGGCGCAAACGAGAGAGGGAGAAGAGGGGTCCGGAGCAGAATCTCACAGCGCGTCGTTTGGCGGTGTCGGGTGGCTCGGGGAAGCACCGGAGCGAGCGAAGCGGCGAGGGGGATCTCCGGCGGCCGGCAATGAAGATGTTGAGGATGACGATGATGTGGGGCGTCCGGTGGTGTGTGTGTCCTCGAGGAGGCGTAGACGACGGAGGCGGATCTCCTAGACATGCTGGGGAGGCTAGGCGGTGGAAGTGGCCACGGCGAACGGCGTTGGTGGCGGCGGCTCTGTTCGGTCGCACTCGGGGAAGAAGCTAGAGAGCGAGGGAGAGAACAGAGAGTGAGGGGAGAGGCAGAGGGGGCTGCGGGGCGTCTCCAGACGCGTCGGAGGCGCCTCGGTGGCAAGCAGGAGGGCAAGGAGGAGGCGTGGCGAGCTCAGCGCGTGCACCGTGTCCCTCCTCTGCCTACTGGCAGAGGTAGGCGACGAGCGGCGAGGCGGTTGGTGGGCTGGGCCAAGCCCCAGGCGGCCGAGGAGGAGGGGAGAGAAGGCTGGGCCGGAGTGGGCTGCTTGGAGTAAGCCAGGTAAGGTATTCTCTCTCTCTCTTTTATTTCCATTTTCTATTTTCTGTAATTATGTTTGGCTTTAATAAAAATGCCAGGGCATTTCCAAAAATCATGAAACTGGTCAATGTCACTGTTTGGAATATTTCCAACAACAAACATTTCAGTTTATGATTATTTGAGCATTTAAAATATTTTATAGTATTTAAATGCCCAAATGCAAATACCATAAGAATTAATTCAAAAGTCCAAATGTCATGGAAAAATGTGCAACATCTCTGGTTACTGTTTCCAGCATTTTTCCAAAAATGGTGAACATTTTTGAAGGCCATTTGGTTCATTGAAAAATATTTCTTAGTTGAACCTATTCTAATTGTCTTGGTGCTAGGGGTTTAGGCAATCCCCATTTCAAATTTCATGGAAATTAAACATGATGCATGGATGCAATGCTACTAGTTATAAGCAAGCTCTAGGGCTGTGACATAATTAATATATATACATGGTCGGACTTTGTTTCGTCACCGGAGCCGTCATCACGACCTCCTTCTTGCACCGGCATTCGATCACCGGTCACCGTCTCCTCCATTGTTCGAGGACCGTAGCCTGCTTCTTCACCCTCTCCCTCTAGACCATCACTTTCATTGAGATATGACATGACATCAGCTCCGGCTGCGATTATGTCCCCCAACACCCCTTCTGCTTCCTCGTCTCGGCCGTGCTCCATAGTTTCTGCAAATATTACAACATGGCAATTATTATACAAACATGACAGATGGATATATTAGTGGCAAACGTAAACCTAGCTATAGCTATTCACAACAAGGAATTGTATTAATTAATGGCCTCGACGCTTCTCTAGGGTTTGGGGTGGCCTCGGCAACGCTTAAAGGGTTCGGGGCGGCCTCGACGACAACACTCTTTTAACTTGGTAAAGGAGGGGGTATATCGACAACGACGACATACATACATGGAAAAAATGTTACCGGGGAGGGGGTATATCGACCCCCCCCCTCATGTCGAAGTTATCGGGGAGGGGGTATCGACCCCCCTCCCCTCATGTTGAATTCTCGAGAGAGTTAGGAACCGGAGGGGGACTCCTCCCCCCTCATGTCTGATGAGTTTTTAATCCCTCTTTCCCATGAAACATTCGTCGAACAAACTTAATACGAGTTTTAACAGAAAACATTCATCGAACAAAATTACAACAGAAAAAATTACAACAGCGATCCTCGGAGAGTTGGCCGAGCGAGAGGGGGTTGATCGACGCTCGAAGAAGAAGAAATAGACTAACCTAAAATTTACTAACCTAAAATGCACTAACAACAACTAACCTAAAATGCACTATAAATGAACTAACCTAAAATGCACTAACCTAAATCAACAAACTCAACATATGAAGAAGGAAATGCTATCGGAGAGGGGGTATATCGACCCCTCATGTATCCACATACATACATCTATATACATACATACATACATCTATGGATCATCATTGGAAAAAAATGCATACATCCATGGATCATCATTTCTCATATATATCCATCTATAGCCACATACATATATAAATGGAAAAAAATGCTATGAAAAAAAATACATATATGGACAAAAATACATATATACTTGGTAAATATTCTATGAACATCATTTCTCATATATATCAATGCATACATCCATGGATCATCATTGCTCATATATCCATAGTCATATATAAAAACTTTCTATATATGAACAAAAAACTTTCTACGAACAAAAAAAATATTTTTGACATATTTAGCATATTCTAAATTTTCCTAAAACTTTTACAACCAGAAAAATTACTCCAACTTCATGAAAGTACCCACACTCCATTTCACCAAAAACCTTCTGATCCATAGTTCAAATGTTTCAAATTTCATTCAAATGAAATTTGAATCAGATTCATATTACTTTCTGAAAACCTATTCTAAACCACTCCAAAAATTCTTAAATTTTTCCTCTCCTCTCCTTCTGCTCTTCTCTCCTTCTCCTCTCCTCTGCTTCTCCTCTCCTTTTGCTCTTCTATGCGTCGAGGCTGGCGGCGACCATGGAGGAGGGGCAGAGCAAGGGGCGCTCGGGCGCAAGAGCGGCGCTCAGGACCATGGGAAAGGGGGGGGGGGCGAGGGGCTTACTTCGAGGGGGGCCGCGATGGCTGGAGTCCGGCGACGAGGACTGCGGGCTCGGCACGGCACGCGGTGACGGGGACGGCGGGCTTGGGGCGACACGGGGCGGCGCGGGGAGGTGACGGTGACAGCGCGGAGTGGCGCGCGGTGACGGCGTCGGGGCGGCGCGGGGCACGGGCGGCAACGACGGGTGAGGGAGTCCGGGATTAAGGAGTCCTCGGACAGCCGGACTATATACTTTGGCCGGACTGTTGGACTATGAAGATACAAGATTGAAGACTTCGTCCCGTGTCTGGTTGGGACTCTCCTTTTGAAAGTGCGTTATATCGACTGGAGGGGGGGTGAATAGGCGATTTTAATGAATTCTTCACTGAGGAATTTGCCGGTGAGGAAATTCCTTAGCGAAGAACTACTAGCAGCGGAATAAGTACTCAGAAGTAAGCATAACAGGATACAGACTTAGTCATCATGATGAAATGAAGACAAGCACGGAGTACAGAAAGCGTAAACACAGGATAACACAAGATGAAGACAAACAGACTGAAGAAATTGAACTGAGGAAATTGAGAAAGTCTTCAGTCAAAGTCTTCAAACACAGATATGAACAATCACTCAACACAGTAATGAGGAAATAGAACCAATAAGGTTGGTGAAGACAATGATTTGTTAGACCAGTTCCAACTGCTGTCTCAGTTGTACGTCTGGTTGAGCGGCTGAGTGTTTAAACTCGAGGACACACAGTCCCGGACACCCAGTCGCTGAGCACGCAGCTCAGGACACCAAGTCCTCACCGTATTATCCTTGAACTAAGGTCACACAGACCTCGTCCAATCACTCGTGGTAAGTCTTCAGGTGACTTCCAAACCTTCACAGACTCGGTCACTCGGCAATCCACAATTCCTCTTGGATGCTCTAGACCATGACGCCTAACCGTATGGAAGAAGCACAGTCTTCAAAGGTAACAAGCGTCGGATCCACGCAGGATCAATCTCTTCAGTGATGCTCAATCACTTTGGGGTTGTAGGTATTTGGGTTTGGGATTTTCCTCACTCGATGATTTTCGCTCAAAGTCCTCGGAGGATGGGTTGCTCTCAAATGACAAGTGTCAGTTTCTCTCGGAGCAGCCAACCAGCTAGTGGTTGTAGGGGGCGGCTATTTATAGCCTAGGGAGCAGCCCGACATGATAAGACATAAATGCCTTTGTCTGATATGACCGTTAGGTGGATAAGATATTTTGGGACAGTTGGCGCGTAGCACAACAACGGTCAGAAATTTGACTATCAAATTCCTCAGGGCTATCATGTTCCTCACTGTGTAGGCAATCCGCACTGGCGAATTCCTAACTCCTCAGTCAGAACAAATTCCTCGTGACGGAAGAACTTCGTCTCATCCTTTGAAGAAATGACTGAACTGTATGAGATTTCCAATGGCTTCACTCGAAGGGTTTGGTAGGTGTAGGATTTGAGTTGAGCATCACTTGGAAATTTTTCCTTAGTATTTCCTCAACCCCCTTTAACAGTACGGTATTTCCTATGACTCAAGAAAGAGAAAAACAAAACTATTAAAACGAAAGTCTTCAAGCTTCATATTCCTCGCATGAATATCAAGTCTTCACGGATACACCAATTTCTTCACTTTCAAAGTCTTCATGAAAGTCTTCAAGAATACCAAAATCTTGATCGAAGATATTCATATTTAGGGTCGACTTTCTCAGTAAATATCAAACTCCTAATAGACTTATAGACCTGTGTACACTCACAAACGCATTAGTCCCTTAACCTATAAGTCTTCAATACACCAAAATCACTAAGGGGCACTAGATGCACTTACAATCTCCCCATTTTTGGTGATTGATGACAATATAGGTTAAGTTTTCAACGGGGATAAACATGTGAAGTGTAAGTACTGATATTGAGGAATTTGATTGCAAGATATAGAAGAACTCCCTCTGAAGATGTGCATAGTGAGGAATTTGCTTTTGAAGCAATGCACACTTGAAGAGTTAAATCATGGAGATCTCCCCCTATATCTTGTAATTCATACACGCATTTGACATGTAATATGAAGAATTTGAAATGCATGATGAAATATGGTGCCTGATGAAATTTAACATGCGTGCAATAATATTAATGAGTAACAAGCATGTAGAATAAGATATCGAGAGTATCAAAGCACAGTGCATCAAAAGTATCAGGGCACCATCGGGTTTAAGATTACCACTCGATCCAATAAAGTTTCAGAAGAACGAGAGTTGTAACTTAGCAAAAAAACGCCCATATAGTAGACCCGCTTGAAGACTAACTCAAATTCCCCCCCCCCCTTTGTCATCGAATGACCAAAAGGATTGAAACTGAGGACTAACGCCCCTGAAGAATGTCAAGTTGATGGAGGAGCGCCAGCGTTGTTGGGGTCGGTTGTTGTAGTAGGGCCTGCCGTAGTGTCATCCAAGTCTTTATTTTCATAATTCTCGCGTGATGAAGAATAGGAGCTGGCCACCAAGGAAGGAACTTTGACCTTCTTGAATTTCTTTGGTGGAGGTGCAGACCAGTCAAATTCTTCTTTGAGACCCATATTCTTCAGATCTGCAGCGCTGTAGACATGAGATAGAACAGCCCAGGTACGGTTGAAGGTTTCATGGAGATAGTATTGGTTTTTCTTCACTGCATTGTGTGTTGAGGTCATGTTGTGAAGAATTGAACCAAACTGACGCTTGACCCATTTATGATTGCGATCAACCTTTTGATGAAGACTGAGGAGTAACTCACGATCAGTCATCACCCTGGGAGATGTGGCTTGAGGATTTTGCTTGGCGGCAGAGTCATGTGTGGCAGAGTCATCATTGGTGGAGTAGGATGCAGCCTTGCGAAATTTACCATCCAATGGACGAATGCCTTCATCTATCACAGCAGTTGCCTTGCCTTTGTCATCAGCTGAGGAATATGACCATTTGAGGACTTCAATCAGAGGCAAGTAGCTGCCATGGTTCAAAGTGTCAGCTTTGTAATTTAGTGAAGCCCTTGTCCTGATGAATCTCATAATCCATGGTGCATAAGGCTTCAGTTCAAAAGGTGACATAGCAATATTTGCGAGTCCTCATGAAGAAATCATGGAAGTTGACGGAACGCCATGAATGATATTGAAAAGCATGTTCTTCATGATGCCAACGACCTCTTCATCATTTGAGTCGTGGCCTTTGATAGGACTCATTGTCTTGACGTAACGCGATAGACAGTCCGGGGCACATATAGTAATTCCTTGACGAGGAATTTGGTTCGAGGAGCCTGCCCTGGCTTCAAAGGCTTCATCAGCACTTGCAGGAAATGATTTGAAAGTTCAGGTTCATTGTAGACACAACGAGCACCGTCAAGGGGAGGACTGACTAGAAGGGCATGAAGCAATTCAGTTGCTGGTGCCTTGTAGTGAGTATTTTCAGACATCCAGTCCAACACCCATGAATTCACATCTTCAGAGTTTCCTGTGATGTGCAGCGTTGCATAGAATTGAAGAATAAGTTCTTCATTCCAGTCACAGATGTCAGTGCAGAAATTTAACAGTCCAGCATCGTGAAGAACACTGAGGACTGGCTCGAAACACGGCAGAGACTCCATGTCTACGTGAGGAATATGCTCATGATCGAAGACTTTGTCTTTGTTGAACAGAACTGAGGAATAGAAGTTTGCTTGACTAGCAGTCCAGAAGCGTCTCTTCCTTATGCAAGCAGAGTCATAGGGGTTATAGTCAGTGAAGAACACATGCTCACTGAAGAAATCTTCAGCCTTGAACTTTTGCTTCTTTGAGAATGGATCCGTTGGCTTGGGCACAGGAGTGTCAGTGAGTTGCATCACAACCTCAGGAATCGCAATCTCAAGTTCTTCAGGCTGAGGAATTTATGGTTCTTCTTTAGTAGCAGGCTGCGTGTTTAAGGGTTCAACAACAGCAGCTTCTTCAGCACTAGCGGCTGGAATGTCTTCATGAATAGACGAGGTGGGATGAGTTTCTTCAGAGCCCATTTGAACAGTTGGTGGAGGGGACTGAGGTATTTGTTGAAGTGGGGTGAAGAGTGGAGTATTGGGGTGCTGACTTTCCCAAAAGTCATGATTCATCACTGGCGTTGTGCAGCCAATGTCCACGTCTTCATCTTCAATTTCTTCAAGGCCAGCCTCTTCAGCTGTGAACTGAGGCATTTGCGAGGAAGCAACATGTGTTGAAGGGATCGCATCCACTTCAATTTCTTCATCAACTTGCTCTGACGAAGCAGCAGATTGAGGATCTTCATTGGATCCGCTTGGGCTCACATATTCCTCACCAAAAGGAACAAGGTCCTTTGATGACATGGTGGAAATTGGAACAACATCAATTGGATTTTCAATAGAGCTTGTCAGAGGCTTCATATTCTTTGGGTTGAAGATTCTGAAGCACTGGATGCTTTCCTTTTCTTGACTGTAGCTCGCTCTGCAGCCTTGGTCTTCTTCACATCGAATGCACATGGAAGAATAGGAGTTGGGGTAGGCGAGATGGGCCGAGGTTTCTGTTTGAATTTCCTCGGAGTGCAAGCGATGCAGTTCTCGACTTCTTCAGTTTCATCAGGCGTACCACTAGTGGATGCCCTGACAATTTCTTCAGCGGCTGGAATGGAGTCATCAGCCCTGGAACTAGCATTTTCTTCAGCAGCCTGAATGTCATCAGCGGTGCTGGCATGTTCTTCAGTTGGCTGAGCAGACGCTGCAGCTTGAGGAATTTCTTATTGCGATGGGGCTGCAACATTTGTGAATTTCTCAGTCAGTTTCACAAACCTAACTTTGGCTCCTTGCCAATCAGCATAGTAAGCATTGAAATCATTGCTGAGGGCTTTGATTTCAGCTTGAATCTTGAGGAGTTCATCAGGTGTCATATTGACAACGTTATTCTTCAGGAACTTTGCTTTTCTGAACTGGGTTTTCTTGATCTTCCTGGCCTTCTCAAACTTCCATTTCTCTTCAGTGATGAAATGGGTCAGCATGTGACTTTGACCAGGAGTCAACTTGAAATCAGTGTTGGGGAACGTTGCAGAAAATTAAAATTTTCCTACGGATTCACCAAGATCCATCTATGAGTTCATCTAAGCAACGAGTCAAGGGAATGAGTTTGCATCTACATACCACTTGTAGATCGAGTGCGGAAGCGTTCAAGGGGATGGTGATGATGGAGTCGTACTCGCCGTGATTCAGATCACCGATGACCAAGTGCTGAATGGACAGCACCTCCGCGTTCAACACACGTACGGTACGGACGACGTCTCCTCCGTCTTGATCCAGCAAGGAGGAAGGAGAGGTTGAGGAAGACAGCTCCAACGGCAACACGACGGCGTGGTGTTGTTGGTGCAGCAGTACTCCGACAGGGCTTCGGCAAGCACGTACGGAGGAGGAGAGGTGTTGGGGAGGGGAGGGGCTGCGCCTTGGCTTGGGTGTTCAGCCCTCCCCTCACCCCTCTATTTATAGGGGAAGGGAGAAGGGGGGCCGGCCCCTCTAGATGGCATCTAGAGGGGGGGGGGGCGGCGGCCAAGGGGAGGGGGGACTTGCCCCCCAAGCAAGGGGGGCGCCCCCTCTAGGGTTCCACCCCAACCCTAGGCGCAAGGGCCCAAGGGGGGGGTGCGCCCAGCCCACCAGGTGCTGGCTCCTTCCCCACGCAGCCCATGTGACCCCCCGGGAGGGGTGGCCCCTCCCGGTGGACCCCCGGAACCCTTCCGGTGGCCCCGGTACAAAACCGATATGCCCCCGAAACTTTCTGGTGTCCATTTGACAACTTCTCATAAATAAATCTTTACCTCCGGACTATTCCGGAACTCCTCGTGACGTCCGGGATCTCATCCGGGACTCCGAACAACATTCGGTAATCACATACAAGTCTTCCTAATAACCCTAGCGTCACCGAACCTTAAGTGTGTAGACCCTCACGGGTTCGGGAGACATCTTGAGACATGACCGAGACGGCTCTCAAGTCAATAACCAACAGCGGGATCTGGATACCCATGTTGGCTCCCACATGCTCCTCGATGATGTCATCGGATGAACCACGATGTCAAGGATTCAATCAACCCTGTATACTATTCCCTTTGTCAGACGGTATGTTACTTGCCCGAGACTCGATCGTCGGTATCCCAATACCTCGCTCAGTATCGCTACCGCAAGTCACTTTACTCGCACCGTAATGCATGATCCCGTGAGCAGACACTTGGTCACTTTGAGCTCATTATGATGATGCACTACCGAAAGTGGGCCCGGTGATACCTCTCCGTCATACGGAGTGACAAATCCTGTCTCGATCCGTGTCAACCCAATGACACTTTCGGAGATACCTGTAGTGCACCTTTATAGTCACCCGATTACGTTGTGACGTTTGGTACACCCAAAGCACTCCCTACGGTATCCGGGAGTTACACGATCTCATGGTCTAAGGAAGAGATACTTGACATTGGAAAAGCTCTAGCAAAAGCGAACTACACGATCTTGTGCTATGCTTAGGATTGGGTCTTGTCCATCACGTCATTCTCCTAATGACGTGATCCCGTTGTCAATGACATCTGATGTCCATAGTCAGGAAACCATGACTATCTGTTGACCAACGAGCTAGTCAACTACAGGCTCACTAGGGACGTATTATGGTCTATGTATTCACACATGTATTACGATTTCCGGATAATACAATTATAGCATGAATAAAAGACAATTATCATGAACAAGGAAATATAATAATGCTTTTATTATTGCCTCTAGGGCATATTTCCAACAGTCTCCCACTTGCACTAGAGTCAATAATCTAGTTACATTGTGATGAATCGAACACCCATAGAGTTCTGGTGTTGATCATGTTTTGCCCACCGAAGAGGTTTAGTCAACGGATCTGCGACATTCAGATCCGTTTGCACTTTACAAATTTCTATGTCTCCATCTTGAACATTTTCACGGATGGAGTTGAAGTGACGCTTGATGTGCTCGGTCTTCTTGTGAAACCTGGGCTCCTTGGCAAGTGCAATAGCTCGGTGTTGTCACAGAAGAGTTTGATCGGCCCCGACGCATTGGGTATGACTCCTAGGTCGGTGATGAACTCCTTCACCCAAATTGCTTCATGCGCTGCCTCGAGGCCGCCATGTACTCCGCTTCACATGTAGATCCCGCCACGACGCTTCGCTTGCAGCTGCACCAGCCATCGCTCCACCATTCAACATATACACGTATCCGGTTTGTGACTTAGAGTCATCGGATGCATCTGTGTCGAAGCTAAGCGCCGACGTAACCCTTCTGACGAGCTCTTCGTCACCTCCATAAACGAGAAACATGTCCTTCATCCTATTCAGGTACTTTAGGATATTCTTGACCGCTGTCCGGTGCTCCTTGCCGGGATTACTTTGGTACCTTCCTACCAAACTTACGGCAAGGTTTACATCAGGTCTGGTACACAGCATGGCATACATAATAGATCCTATGGCTGAAGCATAGGGGATGACACTCATCTCTTCTTTATCTCTTGCCGTGGTCGGGCATTGAGCCGAGCTCAATCTCACACCTTGCAGTACAGGCAAGAACCCTTTCTTGGAATGATCCATTTTGAACTTCTTCAAAATCTTATCAAGGTATGTGCTTTGTGAAAGACCTATAGGCGTCTCGATCTATCTCTATAGATCTTGATGCCTAATATATAAGCAGCTTCTCCAAGGTCCTTCATTGAAAAACTTTTATTCAAGTAGGCCTTAATGTTGTCCAAGAGTTCTATATCATTTCCCATCAAAAGTATGTCATCTACATATAATATGAGAAATGCTACTGAGCTCCCACTCACTTTCTTGTAAACGCAGGCTTCTCCATAAGTCTCAAGATAAACCCAAACACTTTGATCATCTCATCAAAGCGAATGTTCCAACTCCGAGATGCTTGCACCAGCCCATAAATGGATCCTCGAGCCTGCATACTTTGTTAGCATTCTTAGGATCGACAAAACCTTCCGGCTGCATCATATACAGCTCTTCCTTAAGATAACCGTTAAGGAACGCTGTTTTGACGTCCATCTGCCATATCTCATAATCATAGTATGCGGCAATTGCTAACATGATTCGGAGGACTTAAGCTTCGCTAAGGGAGAGAAAGTCTCATCGTAGTCAATCCCTTGAACTTGCCGATAACCCTTAGCGACGAGTCGAGCTTTATAGATGGTGACATTACCATCCGCATCCGTCTTCTTCTTAAAGATCCAATTGTTTTCTATCGCTCGTCGATCATTGGGCAAGTCAGTCAAAGTCCATACTTTGTTTTCATACATGGATCCTATCTCGGATTGCATGGCTTCAAGCCATTTGTTGGAATCTGGGCCCGCCATCGCTTCTTCATAGTTCGAAGGTTCACCGTTGTCTAACAACATGATTTCCAGGATAGGGTTGCCGTACCACTCTGGTGCAGAACGTGTCCTTGTGGACCTACGAAGTTCAGTAGCAACTTGATCCGAAGTACCTTGATAATCATCATTATTTTCCTCTTCAGTCGGTGTAGGCATCACAGAACATTTTCCTGAGCTGCACTACTTTCCCGTTCAAGAGGTAGTACTTCATCGAGTTCTACTTTCCTCCCACTTACTTCTTTCGAGAGAAACTCTTTTTCCAGAAAGGATCCGTTCTTGGCAACAAAAATCTTGCCCTCGGATCTTAAGTAGAAGGTATACCCAATGGTTTCTTTAGGGTATCCTATGAAGACGCATTTTTCCGACTTGGGTTCGAGCTTTTCAGGTTGAAGTTTCTTGACATAAGCATCGCATCCCCAAACTTTTAGAAACGACAGCTTAGGTTTCTTCCCAAACCATAATTCATATGGTGTCGTCTCAACGGATTTAGACGGTGCCCTATTTAAAGTGAATGTAGCTGTCTCTAGAGCGTATCCCCAAAATGATAGCGGCAAATCGGTAAGAGACATCATGGATCGCACCATATCCAATAGAGTGCGACACGACGTTCGGACACACCGTTCTGTTGAGGTGTTCCAGTGGCGTGAGTTGTGAAACGATTCCACATTTTCTTAAGTGTGTACCAAATTCGTGACTTAAATATTCTCCTCCACGATCCGATCGTAAGAATTTTATCTTTCGGTCACGTTGATTCTCTACTTCATTCTGAAATTCCTTGAACTTTTCAAAGGTCTCAGACTTGTGTTTCATCAAGTAGACATACCCATATCTACTCAAGTCATCTGTGAGAGTGAGAACATAACGATATCCTCCGCAAGCCTCAACACTCATTGGACCGCACACATCGGTATGTATGATTTCCAACAAGTTGGTTGCTCGCTCCATTGTTCCGGAGAACGGAGTCTTGGTCATTTTGCCCATGAGGCATGGTTCGCATGTGTCAAATGATTCATAATCGAGAGACTCTAAAAGTCCATCAGCATGGAGCTTCTTCATGCGCTTGACACCAATGTGACCAAAGGCGGTAGTGCCACAAGTATGTGGGACTATCGTTATCAACTTTACATCTTTTGGTATTCACGCTATGAATATGTGTAATATTACGCTCGAGATTCATTAAGAATAAACCATTGACCATCGGAGCATGACCATAAAACATATCTCTCATATAAATAGAACAACCATTATTCTCGGATTTAAATGAGTAGCCATCTCGTATCAAACGAGATCCAGATACAATGTTCATGCTCAAACTTGGCACCAAATAACAATTATTAAGGTTCAAAACTAATCCCGTAGAGGTAAATGTAGAGGCAGCGTGCCGACGGCGATCATCACATCGACTACGGAACCATTCCCGACGCCATCGTCACCTCGCCCTTCGCCAGCCTCCGCTTATTCCGCAGCTCCTGCTGTGAGTTACAAATATGAGCAACGGCACGGTATCAAATACCCAGGAGTTACTACGAGTAATCGGTAAGGTACACATCAATTACATGTATATCAAATATACCTTTGGTGTTGCCGGCCTTCTTATCCGCTAAGTATTTGGGGCAGTTCCGCTTCCAGTGACCCTTCCCCTTGCAATAAAAGCACTCAGTCTCAGGCTTGGGTCCATTCTTTGACTTCTTCCCAGCAACTGGCTTACCGGGCGCGGCAACATCTTTGTCGTCCTTCTTGAAGTTCTTCTTACCCTTGCCCTTCTTGAACTTAGTGGTCTTATTGACCATCAACACTTGATGTTCTTTCTTGATCTCAACCTCTGCTGACTTATGCATTGAAAATACTTCAGGAATGGTCTTCACCATCCCCTGCATATTGTAGTTCATCACAAAGCTCTTGTAGCTTGGTGGGAGCGATCAAGGATTCTGTCAATGACCGCCTCATCCGGGAGGTTAATGTCGAAGCTGGGACAAAGCGGTTGTGCAACCGAGACATTTTGAGTATGTGCTCACCGACGTAACTATTTTCCTCCATCTTACAACTATAGAACTTGTCGGAGACTTCATATCTCTCGACCCGGCATGAGCTTGGAAAACTAGTTTCAGCTCCTCGAACATCTCATATGCTCCATGTTGCTCAAAACGCTTTTGGAGCCCGGTTCTAAGTTGTAAAGCATGCCGCATCGAACGAGGGAGTAATCATCAAGACGAGACTGCCAAGCATTCATAATGTCTTGGTTCTCTCGGGACGGAGCGTCACCTAGCGGTCCTTCTAGGACATATTGTTTCGGCAGCTATGAGGATGATCCTCCGGTTCGGACCCAGTCCGTATAGTTGCTGCTGTCATCTTTCAGCTTGGTTTTCTAGGAACGCGTTGAAGTTCAAGTTGACATGAGCGTTGGCCATTTGATCTACAAGACATATTATGCAAAAGTTTTAGACTAAGTTCATGATAATTAAGTTCATCTAATCAAATTATTTCAATGAACTCCCACTCAGATTAGACATCCCTCTAGTCATCTAAGTGTTACACGATCCGAGTCGACTAGGCCGTGTCCGATCATCACGTGAGACGGACTAGTCATCGTCGGTGAACATTCTCATGTTTATCGTATCTTCCATACGACTCGTGTTCGACCTTTCAGTCTCCGTGTTCCGAGGCCATGTCTGTACATGCTAGGCTCATCAAGTTAACCCAAAGTGTTTTGCATGTGTAAAACTGTCTTACACCCGTTGTATGTGAACGTAAGGATCTATCACACCCGATCATCACGTGGTGCTTCGAAACGACGAACTTTAGCAACGGTGCACAGTTAGGGGAGAACACTTCTTGATATTGTTGTAAGGGATCATCTTATTTACTACCGTCGTTCTAAGTAAACAAGATGCATAAACATAATAAACATCACATGCAATTATATAGTAGTGACATGATATGGCCAATATCATATAGCTCCATTGATCTCCATCTTCGGGGCCTCATGATCATCTTGTCGCCGGCATGACACCATGATATCCATCATCATGATCTCCATCATCGTTTCTTCATGAAGTTGTCACACCAACGACTACTTCTACTTCTATGGCTAACGTGTTTAGCAATAAAGTAAAGTAATTTACATGGCGTTCTTTAATGACACGCAGGTCATACAAAAAATAAAGACAACTCCTATGGCTCCTGCCGGTTGTCATACTCATCGACATGCAAGTCGTGATCCCTATTACAAGAACATGATCTCATACATCACAATATGTCATTCATCATTCATCACAACTTGGCCATATCACATCACATGACAATTGCTGCAAAAACAAGTTAGACGTCCTCTAATTGTTGTTGCATCTTTTACGTGGCTGCAATTGGTTTCTAGCAAGAACGTTTTCTTACCTACGAATAACCACAACGTGATTTTGTCAACTTCTATTTACCCTTCATAAGGACCCTTTTCATCGAATGCGCTCCAACTAAAATGGGAGAGACAGACACCCGCCAGCCACCTTATGCAACAAGTGCATGTCCCGGTGGAACCGGTCTCACGTAAGCGTACGTGTAAGGTTGGTCCGGGCCGCTTCATCCCACAATACCGCAGAAGCAAGATAAGACTAGTAGCGGCAAGCAAGTTGACAAGATCTACACCCAGAACCAAATTGTGTTCTACTCGTGCAATAGAGAACTACGCATAGACCTAGCTCATGATGCCACTGTTGGGGAACGTTGCAGAAAATTAAAATTTTCCTACTGTTTCACCAAGATCCATCTATGAGTTCATCTAAGCAATGAGTCAAGGGAATGAGTTTGCATCTACATACCACTTGTAGATCGAGTGCGGAAGCGTTCAAGGGGATGGTGATGATAGAGTCGCATTTCGCCGTGATTCAGATCACCGATGACCAAGTGCTGAACGGACAGCACCTCCGCGTTCAACACACGTACGGTACGGACGACGTCTCCTCCGTCTTGATCCAGCAAGGAGGAAGGAGAGGTTGAGGAAGACAACTCCAACGGCAGCACGACGGCGTGGTGTTGTTGGTGCAGCAGTACTCCGACAGGGCTTCGCCAAGCACGTACGGAGGAGGAGAGGTGTTGGGAGGGAGGGCTGCGCCTTGGCTTGGGTGTTCAGCCCTCCCTAACCCCTCTATTTATAGGGGAAGGGAGAAGGGGGCGGCCCTCTAGATGGCATCTAGAGGGGGCGGCGCCAAGGAGGGGGACTTGCCCCCCAAGCAAGGGGGCGCCCCCTCTAGGGTTCCCCCCCCCCAACCCTAGGCGCAAGGGCCCAAGGGGGGTGGTGCGCCCAGCCCACCAGGGGCTGGCTCCTTCCCCACGCAGCCCATGTGACCCCCCGGGAGGGGTGGCCCCTCCCGGTGGACCCCCGGAACCCTTCCGGTGGCCCCGGTACAAAACCGATATGCCCCCGAAACTTTCCGGTGTCCGTTTGACAACTTCCCATATATAAATCTTTACCTCCGGACTATTCCGGAACTCCTCGTGACGTCCGGGATCTCATCCGAGACTCCGAACAACATTCGTTAATCACATACAAGTCTTCCTAATAACCCTAGCGTCACCGAACCTTAAGTGTGTAGACCCTACGGGTTCGGGAGACATGCGAGACATGACCGAGACGGCTCTCGTGTCAATAACCAATAGCGGGATCTGGATACCCATGTTGGCTCCCACATGCTCCTCGATGATGTCATCGGATGAACCACGATGTCAAGGATTCAAGCAACCCCGTATACTATTCCCTTTGTCGACGGTATGTTACTTGCCCGAGACTCGATCGTCGGTATCCCAATACCTCGCTCAGTCTCGTTACGCAAGTCACTTTACTCGCACCGTAATGCATGATCCCGTGAACATACACTTGGTCACTTTGAGCTCATTATGATGATGCACTACCGAGTGGGCCGGTGATACCTCTCCGTCATACAGTGACAAATCCTGTCTCGATCCGTGTCAACCCAACAGACACTTTCGGAGATACCTGTAGTGCACCTTTATAGTCACCCGATTACGTTGTGACGCTTGGTACACCCAAAGCACTCCTACGGTATCCGGAGTTACACGATCTCATGGTCTAAGGAAGAGATACCGACATTGGAAAAGCTCTAGCAAAACGAACTACACGATCTTGTGCTATGCTTAGGATTGGGTCTTGTCCGTCACGTCATTCTCCTAATGACGTGATCCCGTTGTCAATGACATCGATGTCCATACTGTGAAACCATGACTATCTGTTGACCAACGAGCTAGTCAACTAGAGGCTCACTAGGGACGTATTATGGTCTATGTATTCACACATGTATTACGATTTCCGGATAATACAATTATAGCATGAATAAAAGACAATTATCATGAACAAGGAAATATAATAATGCTTGTATTATTGCCTCTAGGGCATATTTCCAACAATCAGGCATAGGAGTATTTGGATCCTTGTGCCAGAGATCAATGTAATCAAGGATCGCCCTTGGATCCAAAAGCAGTGGCACATTTGTGCCTTTGGCTCTAGCGGCCCTTTCTTGTCGGTCTCTGATGATTTCTGCAAGTTCATCATCATCAGCTTCATCGTCAGATGGCACGCGGAAGGCAACCTGTTTCTTCTTTGGACTTGGCCGAGGACCTCGACCAGCCGTTGCCTTAGTCTTCAACAGAGTGGGGCCTGATGAAGATTTTGGTGCAGTTGAGGAACTTGCTGAGGCACCAGAGGCAATAGAGATGCCTGTTGTCCTTTGGCACGTGGCCAGATGTACAGTGTTGAGGACTTTGGAGGAGGAGTAGTAGTTGGTACTGGCCGTGAGGGCTTTGAAGAATCTGGCCGTGAGGGCTTTGAAGATTCTGGCCGTGAGGGCATTGCTGAGGAACTTGGCCGTGAGGGCATAGTTGGTGAAGCACTTGGCTTGTGATCAGGCTTCTTTGCCATTGATTTTCTTGGCTTGATAGACGCCTCAGTGGCAGTAGCAGCAGCAGAGTCTTCATTGAATTTCCTCACTGCTTCTTTGGCTTGTCTTGCCAACTTAGCTTGGCGTTTGGCCCATTCTTCAGGAAAGTCCTCACCACGCTTGATGCTGGTGGGAATTGACCACTTGGCCAGGTGCCAATGGAGCTCTTGGGCATGGAGGATTAAGTGCAAATTTCTTCATATACTTTGGAGTCACATATCTGTACTCCCTCCATTCTCTTGCCCATCTCCGTTCAATTTTCTGTATGCGCACCTTGCGCTGATTTTTATTTTCTTTTCCGTACTTAGCCTCATCAGGTGTGCAATAATCAGCATAAATTGGCTCAGGTATTTCAAAAGCAGTCATGACCTCAGGTTTCTTTCCTCCTTTCTACGGCTTCTTACCATCAGCCATATTCTTCAGATGAGGAATTTGAACAATTGAATTCTCTGAAGAAGTGTGTAACTTTTCTTCAAGGAACACTGCAAATGAGTTAAGTTGATGAGAACCTAGTGATTCAGCAGCGGACATGAGTACCTGTTAACAGAGTATAGTTGCGAGGAATTTGGAGAGGTCATATGCGTTCTCAAAAAGTTTTTCAAAAAGAACAAGTTTGAGGAATTTGACCAGATTAGCCTTGAAGAATTTCACTAAGCATTCTTTGTCTTAGGTTCCAGAGTTGTATAGATCGAGGATCCACACAATTGAGGAATCTTGAAGAAAAACGGTGCTTAGAGAAACGAATCAAGAACAGATGACTAGTGAGGTGTTTTGTGTGTGAGGATTTGAAGAATAAAACACCTTTGAAGATTTTGTTGTGAAATTTCGAATCAAAAGGGGTAGTAAAAGTAACTTTTAATTTACCCTGGATGAAGAACACGACAAACTGAGAAGCAGAACAGTGAACCTCGTCAGTGCAGATCTTCCACGCCCTAACTTGGCGGCAGAAGTCAGCTACGGCGGCGGCGGAGTGAAGATTTCCGCGGTTGGCGCGAGTACGACGGCGACGAGGTCGAGGCAGTGAAGCTCTTCCTCACCAGCGAGGATGGAGTAGCGGCGGCGCTAGGGTTGGAGGAGCTCGAGCGAGAGAGAGAGCGGTCGAGCGGAGTAAAGGAAGTGAGGAAGGGGAGAGGGGGTATTTATAGTCGCAGTGAAAAACTGTTCGCCCGAAGATTTAGGACGAACCTGCCCCTGACCCTTCTCCTTCGCTTGACATGTGTCACCCACGTACTGAGAAGTGGAGATCGTGTTAGATCGTGGGTGAATAGATAAGTCTATCGTGGGATCTGGAATGGTTTGAGCGGTAAAACCGAAAGTTTGGATAAGATTAGTTTTAAAGTTCCGTTCGCAAATTCTTCAGCTGTCAAGGACAGAGTGAAGATTTTGAACGAGTTTCAAATAGAATGCACATGAAGAATTTGTGAATAGACTGGGTTGAGTATAGCATACAGGGGGAAGGGTCCGATCACATTCACTTAGCAGAAAAGTGCAACTTGAAGAATTAGCCATAAGTGAATGCTGTATAGGACTTAAACTCATATATATATATATATATATATATATATATATATATATCGCCAATGAAGAAAAACGACCGGAACATTGAAGATTTTGCAAAGTTGAAGAATCTGAAAAACTGAAGAATTTCAAAAACTGAGGAATTTCAAAAATGAAGATTTTCAACTTTGGTGGTGGCGTGACCCACCGTATAAGAATGATGATTTCAGACACCGCTGCATAATTGTCGAGGGTTCTGAGAATCAAATTCTTCATTAATTTCTTCACACTTAGAGTGTTATTCTTCATTGATTGAAGAAAAACGTTTCTTCATGTGTTGCACATCTAAGTCAACAATTTTGCATAAGTGTCAGGATGTGTGTCCTTTTCAGAGAACATTCGAAAATTCTAAGATATTTAGCTCACACCGCAACTTGCTAAATCTCTTCTCATCCCAGGGCTTTGTGAAGATATCGGCTAGCTGTTCTTCAGTCTTCACGTGCTCGATGGAGATGTCGCCCTTCAACACATGATCACGAAGAAAATGATGACGAATCTGAATGTGCTTGTCTTCGAGTGCTGAACTGGGTTGTGAGCAATCTTGATTGCACTCTCATTGTCACAGAGGAGAGGCACATTCTTCACGTTGATGCCGTAGTCCTTGAGGGTTTGCTTCATCCATAGTAGTTGAGCACAGCACGAACCAGCAGCAATGTACTCAGCCTCTGCAGTAGACAGTGATACGCAGTTCTGTTTCTTCGAGGACCAACAGACCAAAGATCGTCTGAGGAAATTACAAGTACCAGATATTGACTTGCGGTCCACACGATCACCAGCATAGTTAGAGTCAGAATATCCAATGAGATCAAAAGTAGAGCCCTTGGGGTACCATAATCCTAGTGTTGGTGTGTGAGCTAGATATCAAAGAATATGCTTCACAGCCTTATGGTGTGATTCCTTCGGTGCAGCTTGAAATCGGGCACACATGCAAACACTAAGCATTATATCTGGCCTAGATGCACATAAGTACAATAAAGAACCAATCATGTAGCGGTATACCTTGTGATCGAAGTCAATACCATTTTCATCAGTGCATAGATGGCCATTTGTGGGCATAGGAATTTTGACGCATTTGCAGTCTTGCATGCCGAATTTCCTCAGAACTTCCTTGAGGTATTTCTCCTGAGATATGAATATGCCATTGTGCTGTTGACGAATTTGAAGACCTAAAAATAATTTCAACTCTCCCATCATAGACATTTGATATTATTCACTCATCATATAGGCAAATTCATCACTATAACGTTGGTCAGTACAGCCAAAGATAATATCATCAACGTATATTTGGCACACAAACAGTTCACCATCATAAGATTTAGTAAAGAGAGTAGGGTCGAGTGAACCGGGTGTGAAGCCATTCTTCATGAATAATTCCTTCAAAGTGTCATACCACGCCCGAGGGGCTTGTTTGAGGCCATACAGGGCCTTGTTGAGTCTGTATACTTTGTCAGGATTCTTTGGATCTTCAAAACCTGGGGGTTGAGCAACATATACTTCTTCCTCAAGCTTACCATTGAGGAATGCACTTTTCACATCCATTTGTTGTAAGATAATATTATGATGGTTAGCATAAGCAAGTAATATCCGAATAGCCTCAAGTCTAGCAACAGGTGCAAAAGTTTCATCGAAATCAATTCCTTCAACCTGTGTGTAGCCTTGAGCTACAAGTCGTGCCTTATTCCTTACTACAAGGCCATTTTCATCTTGCTTGTTGCGGTAGATCCACTTTGTGCCGATGATATTATGCTTGCGAGGATCTGGACGTTTGACCAGTTCCCAGACATTGTTGAGCTCGAACTGATGTAATTCTTCTTGCATGGCTTGAATCCACTCAGGCTCCAGAAATGCTTCATCTACCTTAGTGGGCTCTGTAATAGAGACAAAAGCATAGTGCCCACAAAAGTTAGATAAATGTGAAGCTTTTGAGCGTGTGAGAGGACCTAGCGCTCGAATGTCATCGATGATCTTTTCAACTTGCACTTCTTTTGCAATCCGAGGATGAGCTGGTTGTCGTTGAGGAATTTGATCAGCATTTTCTTCAGCACCATTTTCTTCAGCATTTTCATCAGGTGCACCAGCTCGATCTTCTTCACGTTCTGGAATGAATTCTTCAACAGATTCTTCGGTAGGAATAACATCCTCAGTAGCCTTGAACTTGATAGAATCCTCAGGTTCTGGTTCATCTATCACAGAAGGTAGGTGCTCTCTTTGCGAGCCATTAGTTTCATCGAATCAAGACATCTACAGTTTCAACAACCTTGTGAAGAGCGTTGTTGAAGACTCTGTAGGTGTGCAAGTCCTTTCCGTAACCAAGCATAAAACCTTCATGTGCTTTCGGTGCAAATTTAGCATTGTGATGAGGATCTCTAATCCAACATTTAGCACCGAAGACTTTGAAATAACTCACATTTGGTTTCTTGTCAGTGAGGAGTTCATAGGTAGTTTTCTTGAAGAATTTGTGAAGATATACCCGATTGATGATGTGGCACGCAGTATCAATTGCATCAATCCAAAAACGACGAGGCGTTTTGTATTCATCAAGCATAGTGCGAGCCATTTCAGTGAGGGTTCAGTTCTTGCGCTCCACGACGCCATTCTGTTGAGGAGTATAAGGAGCAGATAACTCATGAGTAATACCAAGTTCATCAAGATAGCCATCAAGACCGGAATTCTTGAACTCGGTCCCATTGTCAGTTCTGATGTGCTTGATCTTCACACCAAAGTTGGTTGAAGCCCTCGAGGAAAATCGTTTGAAGATTTCCTGCACTTCATGTTTGTAAGTGACAATGTGTACCAAAGAGATCCATCACTTCACGAGAATATTCATCAACAATAACAAAGCCATATAGAGATGTATCATTCGAAACAGCAGAATAATGATTAGGACCAAAGAGATCCATGTGAAGCAATTCAAAGGGACGAGTAGTGGTCATGATAGTCTTCGCTGGATGCTTGGCCTTTGTCATCTTTCCAGCTTCACAAGCTCCGCATAAGTGATCCTTGAGGAATTTGACATTCTTAATGCCAATGACATGCTTCTTCTTCACAAGCGTGTTCAGATTCCTCATGCCAGCATGACCAAGTCGTCGATGCCATAGCCAGCCTTCTGAGGCTTTTGCAAGTAAGCACATGGCTGGTTGTGGTCCTGTAGAGAAATCAACAATATACAGATCTCCTCTCCTAAAGCCTTTGAAGACTTTGGAATGGTCAGCTTCCATGATCACAACGCAACGATACTTGCCAAAGACAACAACCATATCAAGATCACAAAGCATTGAGACAGACATGAGGTTGTATCCTAAGGACTCGACAAGCATGACTTTGTCCATGTGTTGATCCTTTGAGATCGCAACCTTACCTAGACCCAATACCTGACTTTTGCCTTTGTCAGCGAAGATGATGTGCTTCAGATGTGACGGTGATAAAGGAGCATCCATCAATAGACTCTTGTCACTCGTCATGTGATTTGTACATCCACTATCTAGAACCCACTCGTTGGCTTTGGGCTGATCATCCTGCAGATGAATTAGTGCAACTTACGATCTCATATACTTCATCAGTGAAGAATATGATATCAAGTTCATCAGATGAATTTCATCAAACAGTAAGACAGATATTTCAATATGAGGACGTGTGAAATGAAAGTTCATATCATGATTCTCCTGCGTCCTTTCAGGCATTTTTGTCAGGCCTCCAGCAAATTCTTCAGACGTTTAAAGCATGTCTGGAGACCTGACCCTGCATAAGAAATTAGTTCTTTTTCTTCACCACCCACATCTGAAGGGGTGGCAAAGAGTTCATCACTCTGCGAGCACCATATGAGAAAGGTGGCATTGAGGCCAATCCATTTCGTTTCACATAAGAGGGGTTAGGGTAAGCATATGAATAAGCAGAGAAATTCTTCGAGGACTTATGAACATAATGATTTGAAGAATAATGCATATTCATAGCCCTTAGCTCTACCTGTAAATGAGGGGTTAGCACGATGATGATCATATGAGGACTTTGATCCATTTGAGGAATTTGATCCATGTGAAGAATTAGGTCCATATGAAGGATTGGATCTGGGGTTCCTGTTCTTCACAGGTGGTGTCATGAGGACATTCACCTGAAGACTTTCAACATAACTTTTGGGAACCCAGATTTTCTTCATAGGGGAACCGTTCCTGCAGTTAGTGCCAACATATCTAGCAAATACTTCACCATTCTGATTTCTGAACAGTTTATAGTTGGAGTCAAATGACTCATCAGAAGAATGAGAAGATTTACAGGTAAAGCTAGATAAGTTAGATGGATCAACTGGAGGTCCCTTTGCAGCAACCCATGAGGTTTTGGGGTACTGCTCAGGCTTCCAATATGTTCCATCAGCATTGAGTTTCCTCTCAAAGGCAATACCCTCTTTCCTAGGGTTTGTGTTGAGGATCCGCTTTTGAGCACATCACAAAGAATCGATGCCCTTTGAGGCTTTTGTACATGCCTCGTGGTACAATTCCTTCAACCCTGCATCGTTAGTGATACTAGCAATGTCCTCGGATGAGGAATTAGTGATAGCAGAGGCAGGTGAAGAATTTGTAACAGTTGAAGCATTTGAACATTCAGGTGAAGAATTAGCAGATTCACGTTCAATGCACTTTAAGCATGGAGGAACAAATTCTTCTTGAGTAGCGCTGATTTGTTGAACAAGTAATGAATTGTGATCCTTCAGAAGATCTTCATAACTCACTCTTAGCTTTTCAAGATCTTGCTTTCTTTGAAGAAGTTCAAGAGAAAGTTTCTCGTGATCAGATAAGAGAGCGTTATGATGACCTTGAAGATCGTCAAACTTGGAATGGAGTCCCTGAAGACTTTCAGCCAAGGCTTTTGACTGGTCCATTTCTTCACCCAACATATCATCGCTCTTATTTAGCATGTAATGAACTTTTTCCAAAGCTCTTTGTTGTTTAGTGGCAAGGGAATCAAGTTTATCATAGCTAGGTCCAAATTCATCGCCAGATTCATCATCACTGGACTCGGATAGGTAGCATTCGTTTACCTTAGCACTTTTTTCCATAAGGCAGGGGTTGGACGATGATGATTCTAGTTCGAATGTCATCTCTTTGAGAGATTCCTTGTAATCATCAAGCCAAGGATCATGAAGATTTAGATGTCCATCATAGACCTCAGAGAGACGGTCCAACATTAGCTTCGCGTCATTGAGATGCATGACGTTCCTGAATTGATTTCGGGACAGACTTGTGCAGATGACATCCTTCGCTGTGAGGTTGAGGAGAGTGTACTTGCGAATGTCATCAGCTTCAGCCATCTTGCATAGATCAGTAAGTCCGATCTCGGTGACGGTCCATAGTTCGTTGTCCATAGCCATGAGTCGCTTCTTCATCATGGCCTTCCACCGAGGATACTCATGACCGTCAAAGATGGGGCAGGAAACGTTCCTCAATCCTCGCAATCGACATAACTAAAACTCGGTGGTTAAACTAAAATCACATAGAACAAGGGAGTACCTTGCTCTGATACCAATTGAAAGTGCGTTATATCGACTAGAGGGGGGTGAATAGGCGATTTTTATGAATTCTTCACTGAGGAAGTTGCCGGTTAGGAAATTCCTTAGCGAAGAACTACTAGCAGCGGAATAAGTACTCAGAAGTAAGCATAACAGGATACAGACTTAGTCATCATGATGAAATGAAGACAAGCACGGAGTACAGAAAGCGTAAACACATGATAACACAAGATGAAGACAAACAGACTGAAGAAATTGAACTGAGGAAATTGAGAAAGTCTTCAGTCAAAGTCTTCAAACACAGATATAAACAATCACTGAACACAGTAATGAGGAAATGAAAGAGTTGAGGAAATAGAACCAGTAAGGTTGGTGAAGACAATGATTTGTTAGACCAGTTCCAACTGCTGTCTCAGTTGTACGTCTGGTTGGAGCGGCTGAGTATTTAAACTCGAGGACACACAGTCCCGGACACCTAGTCACTGAGCACGCAGCTCAGGACACCAAGTCCTCACCGTATTCTCCTTGAACTAAGGTCACATGCACTCGGCCCAATCACTCGTGGTAAGTCTTCAGGTGACTTCCAAACCTTCATAGACTCGGTCACTCGGCAATCCACAATTCCTCTTGGATGCTCTAGACCATGACGCCTAACCGTCTGGAAGAAGCGGCCGTGGCTCGTGGCTGGCCGAGTGGTGGCCTCACCTGCAGCAGCGGCGTACACACATCTTGTACTACAGAGGAATTGGCATCCGGCGGCTACGCCAAACTGAATCAGGCTCTGCTCCATCGTGCTCCTGCTCCCTCTTGCGATTTGTGCTTGTTCACGCCTTTGCAATTTGTGCATACCCCACCATTTATTGAGAATCCTTTCCATGTTTGTTTGTAAATAGATTGTGTATAGATTATTGATGTCATTTTATTTGGCAAGATTGTGAAGCAAAATACAAACAGTAGGTGATGAAAAAAATGTTGTTTTGATACTTAAATAAAATGCTTTCAAAATAAAATTAATGTTGCATATATTACTGGAAAAGCAAACACTAATTTGGAAAAAAATCATTCCATTCCATTCCACCAACTAAACATGGAGATGTAACCGTTCCATTCCACCTAACTGTTGATACCAAACACAGAGATGGAACCATTCCATTCTTGTAGAATGGAACCATTACATTACATTCCACTTGGTTCTTTGTCGGTGTACTAGAGTAGGGGTACCCTAGTATCCCGAACTCGTGCACGGCCAGTTGCAGCACCCCGCGACAAGGCTTGCCGGGTGACCGCCAAGGTCCTCCGTGGTTCCTTTGGAGCCATTCAAGAACAAAGTATTCAAGCCAAGGAGACAAGGCCCCGGCAAGAGGAGCTTGCCGGGAAGGCCAACCAAGGCATCTCGAAGAACTTGCCGCGACGCGCCACGCGTCCCGGCGAGGCCCGGTGAGCGACAAGCTTCCGGACGCGACAAGACAACGACCGCGGCAAGGCGCTTGCCGCGGCAAACTACCACTCTGTACCGCGCTCCAGCATATCCACCAACGTGTCGCCCTGGGACCTTTCCAGCGCTGCGTGGCAAGAGGTCAGGCGGTCTGGCCAGCGGTGGCAAGCGACGCCGACAAGATTGCCATCGTGGCAAGCGGTATGCCCCCGACGGTCCTTTTTGCACTATTTGGGCGACGAGACGGGCATTTAATGCCTTTGTCCCCTGCCGTTAGGGTTAGGTATGATACATCGTGCGGTAGTTGTACCAACCGCAATTCCATTTCCATTTTTACCCTTGTCTACGTTGCCACCTGTCGGAGACCCCTTTAACATATAAAAGGAGGCCCATGCGCAACGTAGAAGGGGGTTCGAAGGCAGAAAAACACTCACTCTCGGTCTCGTTAGCAGCGAGTGTGTATCAGAGCATTCGGTGCTCCCGAGCAAGAACTCAATACACTCGGACATGCAGCAGTAGGAGTGTTATCTCTCCGGAGAGCTCCGAAGCTGGGTAAACTGCTCGTGTGCCTCGCCTCGATCCGCTCTTCGTGCGATCTCCGCCCCCCGCCGAACCGAAAGGGGCTCGGTCCGCCGGTCCCATAGGTGTTCGTGGATCAGTTTCCCCGACATCTTTGGCGCGCCAGGTAGGGGGCGTCGAGGTTGTGTGAACCTGATCCGACGTTCACATGAGCTAGATCTTCATCTTCTTCATCGACATGCCACCAAAGAAGAAGGCTTCGGCGGCAGCTGTTCCGTCCACGTCGAACCCACCACCACCGGAGCAAATGGGTGGTGGGGTAGACGCCGGCGGAAGAACGGGCATCGACGTGGGAGCCCACGGTGCTGCCAGGTCCAAGGACAAGGCTGCGCAGACCTCGGTGTCCGTACATGCACCGCGCCCATCTCAGGAGGCGCGGGACCGACAACGTCATGGTATTCACAGTGCCATGCGTTCGTTGGACCAAGATCGAGCTGGTGGATTTCGGGGTGCTCAAGACCAGCATGCACGCCAACATGCTGGCACGAGCGAGGCACGGTCGCCTGGACGGGATACTGCTCCTTCTAACATAGTTAGAAGTCCGAGCATATCTCGCTCCTCGCGCCGTTCGCCACTGCCGCCCACCACTCCAGCGGAAGCTTTGGCGCGAGCTCAACTGCTCCTGGATTACCCTCCAACGGCAGACAAGATCGAAGAATGGAGGGCCACCATTCAGAGTCTCATCGGCTTCGCCAACGGCAACACTCCGCGGCAGTCGAAAACATCGGTGCCGCGGCAGGACTGCGAGGCACGAGCCGATGGCGACGAGACCGGTGGGGGTGCGACCACCATGCACTCTCCACCCCGAAGGCCAAGGTCGCCGACTCGCCGGATCCACCTCGACAGCGACTCCACCGCATCATCAGATCCACGAGCTCGTCGCGATCAGCGCCAAGTTCTTCACGAACGACAGCAAGAAGACGCTCGAACTCGCATTGAGCGCCGAAGAGAAGCGGCGTCAATCGGACCAAAGCACGCTGGGCCCTCCGTCGACATGCATGCACCAGGGGAACCAGCGACTTGCCGTCAGACGCTGTAGGTTGCCCTGCGTTCACTCGTGAGTTGCGGCAAGTCCAAAGGGCCCAAAGAGAAGAATTTCTGCCAGACGCACGTAGAAGTACGACGGCAAGTCGCATCTGTCGGAGTTCCTCAAAGATCTACACCATCGCGGTTCAAGCTGCCGGGGCGGACGACAAGATCTTGGCCAACTACTTCACCGGTGCTCAAGCCCAATGTCGATCTCTGGCTCATGCACTTGCCGGACAACTCCATATCCTCTGGCAGACCTATGCCATCAGTTTGTCGGCGCTTTACAGCGCCACAAGCCTCATGGCCAAGAGAGCGACCTTCATCTCGCCGCCAGAAGGAAGGAGAGCCTCAAGAAGTACATTCAGAGATTCAGCCACAGACAGCACAACATTCCAGATGTCCACCCCGCGGTAATCAGCGCTGCTCCATCGAGCGCGCGAAACCGCAGGATGCGGGAGGAGATGGCGATGTGCAAGATCGAGACGTCGGTGAGCTATATGCCCCGGCCGACAAGTGTGCACGCGGCCGAGGATGGGAGGAAACTCCCCGGAGAGAATACAGAAGCAGGAGGATCTGATAGTGAGGAGGCTGCCCCGGCAAAGAAAAACCGGCGGCGGAATAAAAAGAAGAAGAAAGGCAAAGATGTGCTAGTCGATGAGCAGTCCGGCAACGGAGGTGGCGTCAAGAAAGCCAAAGCTGGTAGCTCCGGTAAGGAGATTTCCGCAGGCACCAACTTCCAGGCTGTGGCGGTCGCTGACAAGCAGGACGGCACCAACAAGCAGTACTGCAAGATCCACCGCACCAAGGGCCATGACCTCCAGAGCTGCAAGAAGGTCGAGCAGCTTGTCGAGCAGCAAAAAGCTGAATACGAGCGACGCGACAAGGAGAAGGCCCAGGAAGGTGCTGGAGGAGCCGGCAAGAAACGCCCCGGCCGAGGAGGACGCCGCGGCAAGGCCAAGCAGCGGCAAGGAGACAGACCTCCCCGCGGCCGCGACAAGGATGAAGATGACGACGACGATGAAGATATGGATGATGACGAGACCGATGAGCAGGAGTTCCAGAAAGCCACAGAGGTCCTGTGCGTTGACGGCGGTGCTTCTCTGCATACTTCACACCGCCAGCTCAAGCAGTGGGTGCGGGAAGTCAATGCGCGTAACCACCCGCCGAGTCACGCAAGCCTCTCGAAATGGTCCAAAGACGCCTATCATCTTTGATATTGAGGACCACCCTGATCGCATAACTGCGGTCGGGTGCTTGCCGATGTTGGTTTCACCAACTACCGCAACCTCAAGGTCACTAAGATGCTAGTTGACGGCGGGTGTCGGTGTCAAAACCGGCGGATCTCGGGTAGGGGGTCCCGAACTGTGCGTCTAGGCGGATGGTAACAGGAGACAAGGGACACGATGTTTACCCAGGTTCGGGCCCTCTTGATGGAGGTAAAACCCTACGCCCCGCTTGATTGATATTGATATTGTGGATGTTTACAAGAGTGGATCTACCACGAGATCAAGGAGGCTAAACCCTAGAAGCTAGCCTATGGTATGATTGTAAGGGTTGTTGTGATTGTTGTCCCACGGACTAAAGCCATCCGGTTTATATAGACACCGGAGAGGGCTAGGGTTACATAGAGTCGGTTACAATGGTGGGAGATCTACATATCCGTATCGCCAAGCTTGCCTTCCACGCCAAGGAAAGTCCCAATCGGACACGGGGAAGTCTTCAATCTTCTATCTTCATAGTCTTGGAGTCCGTCAATGATGATAGTCCGCAAATGATAGTTCGGCCGATGATGGTAGTCCGCTATCCGGACACCCCTAATCCAGGACTCCTCAAGAGCCCCTGAACCAGGCTTCAATGACGATAAGTCCGGCGTATATTGCTTGGCATTGCAAGGCGGTTCCTCCTCCAACTGATAGAAGATTGGGAACACCAGGATTGTGTCCGGCTCTGCAAAATAAATTCCACATTCCACCGTAGAGAGAATAATAATATATACAAAAGCTCAATCTGCTGACGTTTTCCGTGGCATGACGTCACACCACTACCAAGCCATTACTCGATTTGTTTTTTACTTTACCACCTCAGCGCGTTTAGCGAAGCGGTTTCCTTGGCACGTCTTGTCGAAGCGTAGATCGTGGTTTCTTAATCCGGGATTCTCATCAATACGGGTGTGGTAACCCAACCGCGCTTCGCTCGCCACGCCTCTATCGGCGAGTCCCAAACGGTCACGGAGACGGCTCTTGGTATTCTCCCTCTTCATAACGGGACCAAGGCTCGTTTCCTTTCTTCAATCTTCCATCGAATCCTCTCCACGCTCCAAGTTCCAACACCTAGAGCCCCAGATTCGAGCGCTTTGGACCTTCAACGATGTCCGGTTCCGACCTCCAGGGCCGGTGGATGCCCTCCTCCGTCACGGAGGAGGACGTGCTAAAGCTGCGGGAAGCCAAGTACTGCCTTACGAGATTTCAAGACAGTTGCTGCCGGCCAAGGGCAGGCCATCCCTACCCCGAGCCCGGCGAGTATGTCGCCTTCAGATCCCACCTCCGCCGGGTTTAGGCTTCCCGGTGGATCCTTTTGTGAGAGGGCTCATGTTCTACTATGGGTTGGAATTCCACGACTTGGCTCCGGAGTCCATCCTCCATATATCCGCATTCATCGTCATCTGCGAGGCCTTCCTCCGCGTCACCCCACACTTCGCCTGTGGTCAAGACTTTCAATGTGGCGCCAAAGATGATCGGGGCGCTAAGCGGAGTGTGGCGGGCGGCCATAAGTAGGAGGGCCGATGCCCGTGGGCCCGCTGCTCCTTCCAAGAGGAGCTCGGCCTGTGGCAGCAAGAGTGGTTCTATATTACCGTTCCGAGGGGCCGCAGACAAAAGTCGCCGCCCTATTCCACTCCGGGACCTCCACGACGATTGATGTCGTGGGTCAACCATATTCAACTGGGGGCCGTCGAAGGACGTGCCCCTACTGCAGGGCCGGATTCAAGATCTCCTAACGAGGGAGATCGACATGGTGGTGGTGATGCAGGTTATGCTAATTAGGCGCCTCCTGCCCTGCAAACGCCGCCCTCGCCGGCTATGGGAGTTCAATCCTGAGGGCCCACGGATTCTTCAACACTTCATGGGTATGACACCCCTGGAGATGTATAGCTTATTCTTCGGATCGCAAGTGGTGCGTCCGGAATTGACAGAGGATGCTGGACTAAGCTGAAATCGCCTCGGATACTCAAGTAAGAAGTTCCAAGTCCGGACATACCGCTTTGTTTGCCTTCGATGATCCGCCTTTATGACCGATCTCCTTCTACACAGGAGTGGATAGCGGAAGCAAAATTACACGGTGTCCGCCCTCCTCGAGACCGCGCCGGATCCCGTGCTGGTCCGGATGCTGGAGGTTGCGCCTTCGGAGGAAAGCGAAGGGGAAAGCAGGAAAGATACTGCCTCGCCTAAGGAAGCTTTTGAATGAGGGGGGATCGAGAATCCCTCCTACCAAGGGGAGAAGAGGACTGCCTCCGAGGACCCAGGGCAAAAAGCCCCTAAACGGGGGAAGAAATTTTCGCCGGAGGGTCCTGCGTCCGGGAAGCCCCAAGCACAATCTCCTCAATGAGCCAGCCCTCCAACGAGCCGTAAGTAGAAAGAAAGGAGTTTTATAATCAGGGACATCCCTATTTGTGCTTCTGAGGATAACAACAGTTTTTACCTTGTAGTTCGGTTCTCCGTCCTTCGCAGATGAGCTCGTCTTCGGGGGATCTTCGTCCGGAGATGATAGAGAGCGAGACGCCCCCGTCCGGGCGCCGTTGGATAGGGGCGGACGAGCCTGAAGTGTCGTCACGAGGGAGCCCCGAGTGTGGCAAAGCCGGATAGTTCGGCACCAACTGGTGTACGGCTGAAGGATCTGCTTGAGAAGGCGTCTATCTCAGAAGATCAGCACGCATTGATGAGCGTGGTGATTGAAAGGATTGCGTCCGCCGAAGGCGGGTTGCATGATGCCGTCAGGAGTTTACTGGCGGGGTTTGAGGTATGTAAAAATGACACACCTTTTAACAGTTTTGCATATAGAATGCGCCCTGTATAGATAGTAGCCCACGAGACTCGGTAGGTTGTCGATATCGACAGCTGCGTCGAGGATCAAAATCGCAGGTTATAAATTCCCGTCGTGCCTATGCGTAGGTGGCGGGTCGTCCGGGGCCAGCCGGACTTATGGAGTTGCTGAATTAAAGCGGCAACTCGATGTATGGATGAAGACATCGCTATTGATCAACAAAGCGACTTGATGAGTCGCAAGGTAAGTGTTACAACATGGACACACGGTAAGGGAGCCAAGCCAACTCCTTACAAAATTTGCGTGAAATGCAGATAGTGCCGCTGCCGTGGAGAGTCTTCGGCCGAACTTGCTCAAGCCAAGGAGCAGGCCGAAGGAGTGATGCGGCAGCCTCGAAGGCGGCCGAGGAGTTAGCGGCCAAAAAGGCCGCACACTGCCGGAGCAGGGAAGAGGTAGCCGAAATGGCTGTGAAGTTAAAAGAGGCTACCGACCGCAATGAGGCTCTTGGGAAGGAGCGCCTAGCGGGGCAGGAAGACATGCGGAAGGCCACCGCGGAAGCCAAGAATGCCCGCTCTGCAATGCGGGCCATGAAGGAAGAGCTGCGCCAGGCCGGGGAGATTGTAGCTGGCAAGCTTTTTCTGCTACCAAGGTTCACGGATTCAAAATATGCTCAGCTGGGCCAATTGTGGTGTCCGGAGGACCTTATATGGACTTAGCAGCGAAAAGCGGCAGATGCCGCAGCATTTCCGCCGGAAGGATCACCAGACGGAAGAGCTGTTTTGGTCTCAATTCCATAGTCCGGAGCGTTCACTCACGACCGATCATTTGGCTGAGTGGGCTGAGCTAAATAGGTTGTCCGGCTTGCTATGGCGGATATAGTGACCCATATCCGCCGGATAGGCCCCAGCCGAAGAGTTACTTTGGCTTATTGCAGCAATTTCTTGGGCGGTGTCGCATATCAAGGCGATGAAGCGGTCGGCCTGCATAGAGGGTGCGCGGATGGCGCTTGCCCGTGTGAAGATACATTGGACGGAGATGGATGCCACAGCTGTTGCGACTTCGGTTCGGATAATAACCGGCTACCCGCCGAGCACTATTTTGGCGGCGCTGCCCGGTGCTCGTGGTAATAGAGTCGCAGGTTTCGAAAAATGTTACGTTCGAATGAACGTTTATATAATGTAAAAACGATTTTAATGATGTAAGCGCCTTTTATACTTGTGCGTTCAAGTAATAGAATATCTCATTTGCGGCCGTTCATGTATACGTATGTATAACCTGAAAGATGGAAGTCGTTATTTCAGCCCCACGCACAAGCCGCGGGGTGTTCGCAAAAAATAGCGCGTTTTCACACTTAATCCGACGCCTCGGTCCTGTAAAGGAGGTGGTAGCGTAGCAAACGAGGCAACCGTATTATAATGCTTTATCACTTTCACTTAGCCATGGAGTTCAAGGTGGGGCTACGACATAGCCCTCTGGGGCACCGTGCTCTCCGAATTCGGGCGCCAGATGTGCTCGGCCGGAAACGGCCCTTCACAAAGCGGAGGAATCCTAAACATTCCCAAGGTCGATCGAGTGGTTGACTACCTCTCGCTGTATCATGACAGTCAGTTTTCGGCTTTCATCGAGGTGCTCGCCCAGCCGAACTGGGGCACAATCGCAGTAGTTCTCTTGGAGCCAAGAATGGCGATACGGAACGTAAGGCAGCAAAACATGTGATCCGGCAAACCCAACATTTGACCAAAGACATGATTCGGAGCTGATGCATATAAGGCCTAACTCGAGACGCCGAACACTCCCGAAGGTGTTCGGTCTTTATAATAGCGGCAAAACAAAGCCCTAAGCCCCTTGTGTCTGTGCACGGCAGGTTCTATCGGGCGCGCCGATGCCAAAACGCCAGTCTCCACTCTGGTTATCTTGAGAAACCAGGGATTATAGCAAACAAGATACAGTGAAGAAAGGTTTACGAGGGTCTTAGTCCGAAAAGAGTCCTTGCAACGGGTCCCTCATCGCACGTCTGCGCAGGTGTCTCCGTTGTCAGATCTCGACGAGCGTGCACGCTGTTCATCTGTAAAAAGAGAAGAACTTGGTTGGAAAAGAAATCGTGCGAGAAAGTGCATAAAAAATTGAAAATAGGGATTAAGGAAGCTGAGCCTATGCTGGCTCATTATGGCTTATATGTGCAAACCCTTGTGAAGGAATGTGCGGCTAGGTAGCCCCTAGCTTATTTATTCCGGACTCGTCCAGCCGTGTCCGGGGTCTCGAGCGACCTTTTAATGAAATGATGCCACGTGGACCGGGCATTGCAAGCGTAAGAGACGCGTAATGTTGTATTGCATTTGAAGCGGGCGAGAGCTTCTCATCCCGTGGTGCTTGATAGCTGGCTTAAGGGCCTGGCGCCACTCCTTTAAAGGAAGTGTGGCTATGCCGAGTTGTAATAGGGTCTATCCCCATTTGCGGATTGTGTCCGGATATAGCAGGTTTAAGTCACTGCCGCCGTCCATCAACACCTGCGTTAAGTGCAGTCCGCCTATTGTGGGATCCGATATCAGGGCAGTCTATCCTGCGTTCCGGATACTTTCTCGAACTAATCCAGTGGCGAAAGTGATTGGTTTTTACATCCAATCTCGGTCCACTGGAGTGGATCGTCCGACACTTGTCTTGGCGAGTGCCGTGTTGGCTTTCCGTACTATCACGTGAAGCGAGTTTACTGTTTTGACTTCTTGTGGGAAAGTCTTTTGACTTTTGGTGCTCTGCTGGTGGGGCTCATCATCGTCCTCGTTTGGCGCATCGAGCCCCTTGTGTCCGGCATTGAGTCTGCCGGACTGTTTAAAAACCCAACAATTTCGGTTGGTATGGTTTGCAGGCCTTCCGGAGGTACTGTGGATTTGACATATCCAATCAAAAATTTTGTTTAAATTTGATAGCTCGTCTCGGTTCTCCTTAAGAGGTCGTGTTGTATTGTTCGGCCGCGAGCTTTTGAATCCGGCGTTGACCGTCGTGCCCTGCGGGCTATTTTCTTTATTTCGGCGCTGATCTTTCCTGCGCCGTGATTTTCCGTTTCCATCTCTGATCTCGGATGTACTCGGGTCGCTGGTGCTGCATCTTGCTAGCCAGCTGTCTTCTGCTGTGCAGAAGCGCGTCATGAGGCTTGTTACCGCGGCCATTGTTCTTGGCTTCTCTTGGCCGAGGTGTCTGGCAAGCCATTCGTCACGGACGTTGTGTTTAAAAGCTGCTAGGGCTTCTGCGTCCGGACAGTCGACTATTTGGTTCTTTTTGGTAAGGAACCTGTTCCAGAATTTGCGCGCTGATTCTCCGGGCTGTTGGGTTATATGACTCAAATCGTCTGCATCCGGAGGGCGGACATAAGTCCCTTGAAAATTTGCTCTAAACGCGTCCTCAAGCTCTTCCCAACTTCCCACAGTATTTTCTGGCCCCTTGAGCTTGAGGGGTAGGTATTTTATGGCGTGGAGATCATCTCCTCTAGCCATGTGTATGTGTAGTATGTAGTCTTCTATCCAGACTCCGGGGTCTGTTGTGCCGTCGTATGCCTCTATGTTTATGGGTTTAAACCCTGCTGGAAATTCATGATCCAACACCTCATCGGTGAAACATAGCGGGTGTGCGGCGCCCCTGTATTTGGGTGTGCCGCTGTCTTCGAACACTTGTCGTGGTATGTTACTTCCTGGGGTCCTCATTTTTGGCCCGTAGATGGACCTAGTTGGGCTGTCCGTTTTACCAGGATTATAATTCGGCTTGTGTGCAGCCCCGTTTGTCGTTTTGGGCCTGTCGTCTGGCCGTCTATCCGGCCAGGCGGCCTCTTTATTTTTTGACTGTGAAGGCTCGATGGCTTCCTCACAAATTCTGGCAGCAACTTGCGCCGGGTAGCTCTTGGTTTGATGGCGTTGCCACATTTGTCTCGCGGTCTTGAATACTTTGCTCCACTTCATTCTCGAGCGTGTCTTCGCTGTTTTGAGCCTGCTTCGCTTTCTTCAAACTTCTTGCGGTGGCGACGAGCTTTTTGGCGTATGTTCTTATGCTCGGTGTTGTGGCCGGACTGTTGATTGCTTCGTGAAGGGGCTGAATATCCGCCCGCCCCTGCTCGTCGTCGGCTGGCTTGCCCTGCTCTATCGCTGGGTCGTTAGGGAAGGCTGCTTTGATCGAGGCGGGACTTGGGCGGCGCTTATGTCGCCGCTTTTGGTTTTTTATCGGCGAGATTATCCTCCGCCGTGTCCCGTTGTTCCTCGTTATCGCTTTCCTTCGGGTGTCCACCATGTATACGCCGTATGACGAGGTGGCCTTCCAAAGGTCTCGTAGGCACCGGTTCTTGGTAGTCTCCGCATCGCCGCCCATACCGTCGATGTCTTCGGAGGCGTAGTCGAGTATGTCGGTTAAATCGTCGACGGTGGCTACGAAGTGGGTGGTGGGTGGGACCTGAATTTCTTCGTCATCCGCGTCCCAACCATCCTGGACGTAGTTCGGCCAGTGCTCTCTGGATAGCGAGAGATGTTTCAATGAGTTTATGATGTCGCCGAAGGGCGAGTGCTGAAAGATGTCCACAGCGGTGAATTCCAAGATCGGCGCCCAATCGGATTCGACTGGCAGGGGCGCAGGAGGTTCGGAGTCCGGCAGGGAGTCCGGCACCTCGGAGTCATGGGCTTTACGTGGGACAAGGTAAGTGTTCGGCTCCATCGCCGTAGGAATTGCGGCTCCCGAGGCGGTGTCCAGCCATCCGTCCTCGATTCGAGCGATCGGCTTCGGACTATAAGTCGGAGCGGATCCGGGTGCGGCCTCCAAGGGGCTGTCCGGCGGCAGAGTCAGGTCATGCCCATCGTGACATCGCGGCGCGCTCGGCTGTGGCTCAGATCCATCGAGGATCAAGTCCCCGCGGATATCGGTCGTGAAGTTTAAGCTTCCAAACCTGACCTGACGGCCAGGGGCGTAGCTCTCGATCTGCTCCAGATGGCCAAGGGAGTTGGCCCGCAGTATGAAGCCGCCGAATACGAAGATCTGTCCGGGGAGAAAGGTCTCACCCTGGACTGCGTCGTTGTTGATTGAAGAGGCCATCAAGCCTATCGGTGATGACACAGAGGAACTCTCAATGAAAGCACCAATGTCGGTGTCAAAACCGGCGGATCTCGGGTAGGGGGTCCCGAATCTGCGTCTAGGCGGATGGTAACAGGAGACAAGGGACACGATGTTTACCTGTGTTCGGGCCCTCTTGATGGAGGTAAAACCCTATGTCCTGCTTGATTGATATTGATATTGTGGATGTTTACAAGAGTGGATCTACCACGAGATCAAGGAGGCTAAACCCTAGAAGCTAGCCTATGATATGATTGTAAGGGTTGTTGTGATTGTTGTCCTACGGACTAAAGCCATCCGGTTTATATAGACGCCGGAGAGGGCTAGGGTTACATAGAGTCGGTTACAATGGTAGGAGATCAACATATCCAGACGCCAAGCTTGCCTTCCACGCCAAGGAAAGTCCCATCCGGACACGGGGGGAAGTCTTCAATCTTCTATCTTCATAGTCTTGCAGTCCGGTCGATGATGATAGTCCGGCAAATGATAGTTCGGCTGATGATGGTAGTCCGGCTATCCGGACACCCCCTAATCCAGGACTCCCTCAGCGGGGCCGGCTTGAACCTGATCTCCTCTGCGGTACTCCAAAAACTCCAGATCCCTGATGGCGAGCTCGAAGAGACCGGCACATTCCAAGGAATCAATCCGGGAAGGAGCAAGCCGAAGGGAAAGATCACGTTGCCGGTGACATTTGGCAGCGAGTTGAACTTCGTGGATCGAGAGGGTCACTTTTGACGTTCTTGACTTTCCATTGCCTTACAATGGGATACTCGCCGCCCAAAGACTCGCCAAATTCATGGCAGCCTCTCACTATGCATACAACATACTGAAGATGCCAGGCCCGATAAGCGTCATCTCTGTCCCTGGCGACAAGAAGGATGCTCTTATCTGCGCCGACAAGATCTACCGGGAAGCAGCAGCCGCAGCAGATCGCAAATCACTTGCCGCTGAAGCTCCCGGGGGGAAGAAGAAGTCCAAGTCCGACAAGAGTTCTGATGCCCACTCCGGCAAGCGCACCTCTTCGGAGTGCTGCGCTACCGTCGAGGACGCACCATCGAGCTCCACCGGCAAGTGTAAGAAGATAATGGCAGCTCCACCAGAGACCAAGAAGGTGTCCGCCAAGGAGGATGGCACTGGTGGTACCTTCACCATCAGTGCCACTCTCGACCCTAAATAGGAGAGCGCGCTCGTTGCTTTCCTGCGGGCAAATGTCGAGTATTTGCGTGGCAACCGTCTGACATCCCCGGTGTTCCCAGGAAAGTAATTGAGCACCATCTTGCCGTCTGTCCTCATGCGCGGCCCGTCAAGCAGAAAGTAAGGAAGCAGGCAGTGGAGCGCCAAGAATTCATCGCAGAAGAAATCAAGAAATTGGAAGCAGCAGGCCTTGTCGAGGAGTGCTCCATCCCACGTGGTTGGCCAACCTCGTAGTCAATGCGCAAGGCAAACGGGAGATGGAGGCTTTGTATCGACTGCACCGATGTCAATAAAGCTTGTCCCAAAGACCCATTTCCCTTGCCGCGCATCGACCAGATTGTTGACTCCACGGCCGGATGTGACTTGCTTTCATTTCTTGATGCATACTCAAGATACCATCAGATCTTTATGGCAGAAGAGGATGAGGAGAAGACCGCATTCATCACCCCATGTGGCACATACTGTTTCGTACGGATGCCTTTCGGTTTAAAGGATGCTGGTTCAACATTTGCAAGGGTGGTCCATGACGCTTTTGAGCCGCAAATACACAGAAATGTGGAAGCCTACATGGATGACACAGTGGTCAAGAGCGAGGACAAGGCGACCCTGATTCAAGATTTAGACGAAACCTTTGCAAATCTACGCAAGATCAACCTCAAGCTTAACCCCGAGAAGTGTGTTTTGGAGTCCCCTCCGGCAAGCTTCTCGGGTTCTTCGTGTCTCAGCGGGGAATTGAAGCCAATCCCGACACGAACAAGGCCATTGAGCAGATTGAAGCACCAAAGCGCCAAGGATGTACGAAGACTTGCCGGTTATGCGTAGCTGCTCTCAAAGAGTTTATCTCTAGGTCTCGCTGAGCGCCTTGCCATTTTTCAAAATTTTGAAAAAGGCAGGTCCAATGAAATGGACTCTGGAAGCGGAGGCTGCACTGCAGGACTTAAAGAGATACCTGTCCTCCACTCCAACACTTGTCGCACCTAAGCCATAAAAGAAGTTGCTGCTATATGTAGCGGCAACCAATCAAGTGGTTAGTGCTGCGTTAGTAGCGGAGAGGGAGGCGGATGATGAGCCAGCAACCACGGCAGATGCATCCAGTGACAAGCAAGGGACTTCACCGCAAGCTCGTCCCGACTAAAGATGGATCTGCAGCGGTAGCGTGAGAAGATGCAGAAAAAAATGGTGCAGCGCCCAGTTTACTTTGTCAGTTCCCTTCTGCAGGGGGCTAGGTCAAGGTACTCTGGTGTGCAGAAATTACTTTTCGGCCTTCTCATGGCCTCGAGAAAGCTGCGCCATTACTTCCAAGTACATGAGATCACAGTCGTCACTGCTTTTCATCAAGAGGATCGCAAAATCCGGAAGCAGGCAGGATTGTCGAGTGGGCACTGGAACTATCAAGCTTTGGCCTCAAGTTTGAGAGCACTTCAACTATCCAAAGCGAGCATTGGCGGAGTTCATAGCAGAATGGACGCCAACACAAGGTGAATAAATTCCGTAAACGAGCATCCCGTCAAGGAAGCAAGCAAAGAGTGGCTGATGTACTTTGATGGTGCCTTCTCGCTGCAAGGCGCCGGTGCAAGGCGTCTTTGCTTGTTGCACCCAATCGGAGAGCACCTCAAGTACGTAGTCCAGATGCACTTTCCCAAGGAGCAAGCAACGAACAATACCGAAGAGTATGAAGGTTTGCTTGCCGGTCTCAGGATTGCAGCAGACCTTGGGATCAAGAAGCTCATTGTCAGGGGTGACTCACAGCTTGTCGTCCGCCAAGTGAACAAGAATTATCAGAGTCCGTTGATGGAAGCTTACGTTGATGAAGTGAGAAAGCTGGAAGAAAACTTTGACGGCCCATGATGGAACATGTTCCAAGAGCTCGTAACGACATTGTCGATGGTTCGCCGGAGGCGCCGCACTTAAGTTACACAATGGAACCAGGGATCTGTGTGCTCAAACTGACTCAACCGTCTGTAGCGCCATCAACTGGACAGAGCAAGAAGAGGAAGTTGATTTCTGGTGACTATTTTCCGGCAGAGCTCCCCGAAGCCGCTGCCAAGAAGGTCCTCAAGATCAACACCAAGGGTGCTGAGGGGCAGTTTGCTCCGGCAAGCCCTAGGGTTTGTTCCGTTGAAGCAGATGCTCCCAACAAGTTTTGCTCCGGCAAGCTTGCCGGGGAACGTCAAGCTCCTACCGAGCCGCAGTGTTCTCGCCAGAGAAGCGGATGTTCCCGCGGCAGAGATGTGCCTTTAGTCCTTGTTGTCGAGCCACAAGCTCCAAAGATGGGCACAGCAGATAGTCCGCTTTCCTTCGACAGGAGAGAACTTCCAAAGAGCAAGAAGAAGCGGAAAGAGTAGCCCGGCAGTCAAGTATGTACCAGTTTGTCGACAGCACACTGTACAGAAGAAGACTCAACGGCGTGAAATTGAAGTGTATTCACCGGGAAGACGGACAAAAGCTGTTGGCAGAGATACATGGAGGCATATGTGGTCACCACATTGGTGCAAGAGCACTTGCCGCAAAGCGTTCCAAGAAAGTTTCTTTTGGCCGACAGCCTCCAAGATGCAACTGCACAAGTAACCAAGTGTGAAGCGTGCGGCCCATTCCAAGCAAATACACCAGCCAACTCAAGCTCTCCAGACGATCCCTTTATCCTGGCCATTTTCGGTCTGGGGGCTCGATATCATCGGCCCCTTTCCCCGAGCTGTCGAGGGCTTTGAGTACTTGTACGTTGCAATCGACAAGTTCACAAAGTGGCCGGAAGTGGAAGCAGTGAGGAAGGTGACGACAACCAGCGGTCAAGTTCTTCAGGTCGATTGTTTGCCGCTTCGGGATCCCTAACAGGATCATCACCCACAACGGCACGCAATTCACGAGCTGCACCTTCATGCAGTACGTCCAAGATCTTGGCGCCAAGGTCTGCTTCGCTTCTATTGCTCATCCGAGAAGTAACGGTCAAGCGGAGAGGGCGAATCTTTGAAGTGCTTGCGGGCTCAAGACCAGGACTTTCGGCAAAGGCGCAAGTGCGGAAAGAACTGGATTGAGGAGCTGCCGATTGTTCTTTGGTCGATCAGGACGACGCCAAATCGAGCCACTGGCCAGACACCTTTCGATCTAGTATATGGAGCAGAGGCAGTTCTCCCCACGGAACTCGTATACGGGTCACCTCGAGTGCTCGCTTATGATGAGCTTGAGCAAGAGCAGTTGCGACAAGATGACGCGCTGCTCCTTGAGGAGGACCGTCTTCAGGCCGCTGTACGAGCTGCTCGATACCAGCAAGCTTTGCGCCGCTACCATAGCCGCAAAGTTAATGCCAGAAGTCTCGAGGAAGACGACCTTGTTCTTCGGCTGCTCAGTCCGCCAAGAATTCCAACAAGTTGACGCCAAGTGGGAAGGCCCTTACCGGGTGAAACGAGTCACTAGGCTCGGCGCTGTCCGCTTTGAGACCGAAGATGGCATTCGGTGAGCAACTCCTGGAACATTGAGCATCTTCGTAAGTTTTACTCAGAAGCGCGTTGCCGGAACCTGTTCCGGCAACCACCTTTTGTACAAGTCTTGCCGATGTTGCATGTAATCCTTTGTACGAAGCTGGGCGCAGACCCCGTGCATAAGTAAAGCTCATGTGCTCCGCACATCTTGTCAATTTCATGCTTTCAACTTTATTTTTGCATGCATTATCTGACACTTTGTGCAGCGCCTACCCCCGGTAAGCAATAACGAGCCAAAAGGCTCCATATCTTTATTTTCTCTTCTTTCTCTTTTTCAAAGAAAGGAAGGTTCCCTCGCCCACAAGTTTGCCGGGTGGAAAGGAGAAGAAAATGGTGTGGACCAAGCGCCGTTCGAGGAAGTTTCGCCTTACCGGGAAGCAAACGACAGAAAAGCTAAGTTGCTAAAGTTCGAGCAATCAGTTTTAAAATTTTTAAGTTATCTTCCTCGAACGACCGTGCTTTGTATGGAAAACCTGTGCGGAGGAACCAACTCGTAGCTAGTTGCGCCCTTACTTTGTTTCGAGTCCGCTCAACAACTTAAGTGAGCCGCGACTAGTTGCGACAAGGTTTCTTGTCGGTAGCGGCATCGCCAGCAGGCTGCTGACGTCCCGCACTCAGCGCTCGCGGCTAGGGTGCCTGCACCGACAAGTTCCCTAAAAGCATAGGGCAAAAACATACAAAGGAAGGAATCAAGTAAAGGAAATAACATAGCAATAGCTACCCGAAATAGAGACATATTACAAGATAACTTGTCGCAGCTCTAACAGATTGTTCTCATGACATGACCAGCAGCGACAAGGAAAAGAGAAAACGGGCAGCCTAATCTACGCGATCGCCCTCAACCCTCTTGATCCCGCTCACCTTGTCCACAATGGGTGCGACAAGGGTCTTGAGCGCTTCCAGATCAGCATCCGGCGGCAAGGTCTTGAGGACGTTGGTGAGGTTGAGGCCTGGGTTGCGGAAGGCCACCTTCACCAGCACCTTTTGAAGAGCTCCTGCGCAGATCTGGCGCGACTCGTCGGCCAGCTGCTTTGGGATCTTCTCCCGGAGTCGCTGGAGGGCCGTCGCCACGCCTTTGAAGAACAAGCTGAGCTTGGCGCTGGGTTGGAGGTGCTCATCGAAGGAATACCCGAGATCCTCCATCCCCAGCTGCGCCAGCTCCCTGTCGATGGCTGCGGCAACATCCACGAGACCCTCGGTCCAGTGCTCCACATTCTCCTTAAAAGTGTTCTGGCGGCAAGAAGACTTCGCCAGCGCCTTGTCGGCCTTGATTTTCTCCTCCAAGGCCACCTCCCGCCTCGGCGCTGGCCCAGCCGCCTTGGTCAAAGTAGTCAGCTTCAACTCAAGATCTGCGTTGGTGTCCTTGGCGGCGCTAAGCTCCTTGATCCTCTCGGCGAGACGACCCTGCAGCTCGCCAAGGGTGTAGGCGTCCTTCTCGCGCTCACGCTTGAGCACAGCAAGCTCCTCGCCGCTCACCTTGAGATCGGCCTCCAGCTGCGCCACCTTCGTCTCCAGCTCCTTGGCGGCCTCGGCAGCTGCGGCAGCATCCTCTGCTTCCTTGAGAGCCCCGCCGAATGTTTGCTCACGCGCGGCAAGATCCTCCTCGTGGCTGTCAAGGTTAACCTTCCGCTGCGCCAACTCGCCTTCCTGCGCAGACAGCTTCTCGGCAGCAAGCCGCTGTTGCTCTTCAACTTCAGCCTTCTCGAGGAGGAAGGCTTTACGCCTCGGCGAAGTTGCTCCCGCTCCGCTGCCAGGGACCGGAGAGCTTCCTGGTTAAGGCCCCGGAGCTCCTCCGCGCGCTTCTCGATGTCCACTCCCGCCTTCGCGACAAGCGCTTCTCGGGATACCAGCTTGGCTTGTCGGGCGCGGTAGAGCGACAGCAGCTTCCGCAGCAGCTGCTCCTCCTCAGGCTCGCCGCTGGTGCTGTCCGGCGCGTCGACCAGCGTCAGCCCAGCGGAGGCGAGCAACTCTTCATCAAAGGTTTCTCCTTCGACCGGCGCCCTGGAGCTCGACACCCAGGGGAGCTTGATGAAGACGCCATCGCCGGCCTTCAAATAGGCGCCGGGCTGGGGCTCTTTGGAACTCCGCACGGCAGCGGAGGGATCGGCGGTCGGCGTACCGCCTGGCGCTCCTGCGGCCTCGGGGCCGTCAGTGCGATCGCCGGACCCCTCGCTAGCTTTTGTGGCGGCAGCTTTGGCGGCCTCTCCGCCGGCGGGATCGTCAGCGCCGGCTCCTTCTTCGGTGACAGCGGCGTCGTCGGTATTGCCGCGCGCGTCCTCCTTGCCGGCGACCTCGGTTTCCATCGGCTCTGTGACAGATGGACCTGACGACCGGAAAAGGAAGAAAAGTCAAGCAAATATTCAAAAAGAAAATCAGAAGAAGAAGAACCCAAGGGAAGTTTTCAAGCAAGAGGATTACCTGTACTAGGATCTGCAGTCATGGTCTCCGCCACTGGGGGGTCGCTGGTGCTGTCCCTTGCCGGAGAACTGTCCCTTGCCGGAGAACGCTCCCTTGCCGAGGAATCCTCCCTTGGCGGTGTAGTCGAAGCAGATGGCATGTCGGGAGCGGCTTCCGGGCACTCCTGGTGAGACTGCTCTGCTCCTACGCAAACCAATAGTCAGATGTCAAGAAGAAAGAGCACCCATGCGCCGCCTAACAGCAGGAAGTAAACCATATACTTACGCTGGGGCTGCGCTGGGCTGCTTTGGGGAATAGTTGCCGGTCCGGCAAGGTGGTCTCAGACACACCCCCGCTGTCATGGTGGGTTCGCCTCGATGACAATCACCGACCTTGGCTCTTCGCCGCCTTCCGGGCCGAGTCCTGAGAAGGAATGGGTTCGGAGTAAAGAAAATCAGATACAAGACAAAAACAGCAAGAATTGAAGAACTACAAGTATAGCAAAGAATCTTACTCTTCCTCTTCCTCGTCGGAGCTGAGCGCGGAGAGGTCGAAGTCCGCCCACCTTGGCGCGACAAGGCGGAGGAGTAGGTTCCCTTGGCCGCTTGGCGGGAGCAAGCGGTGGTCCGGAGGGCCCGCTCCGATTGCCGCAGCGGGCGTGAGGTGCTCCCGCTGGCAACAGTGCTTGCCACGGTGGAAGCGCGTCATGGCCGCTGATGTTGACCCGTCTGCCGCCCCGCTACGTCCCCGGCCTTGCGAAGACGCCTTCTTGGTGGAGCTGGGGGCTCCGCTTGCGGCGAGCTGTCTGGAGGTGAGAAAGAGGAGGAGGCGATCTTCAACGAGTCCCTCGCGCCCTCGGCGGGCTCGCTCGACTCAGCTTCAGGTTCGACAAGCTCTCCCTCGCCGGCAAGCTCCGCTCGTTCGGCAAGGCTTGCCGCCTCTGCTACCTCTGCCTCTTCCACGGTGAATCCAAACCGCCATGCAGCGGCCGCCGCCGCTTCTTCCAAATTTAGTGGCGGCGCGCATCTCTCGCATCGGTGGTGTCGCGAGTAAGGCTCTTGTTCATCGGAGCGGACCGCATCTCTACCAAGCCGTCAAAGAACTCCCCGCACGACGTCGTCTGCAGGCTCTTGCCAAGTTGGGACAATTCCATGCAAATCTCACAGCGGCATCATTGCACGGATGCGGTCGAGCGAGGAGTTGTTGCACAGCGGAACGACACCCTTCGGCAACCTGAACACTTCGGGATGATCAGGATCGTGCTTGAACAGCTCCAAGAGCATCGCGTCTAGTTCCAGGACAGTGAAGTTGAAGTTGAGGCCCGGGCGCAGCCTCATGATATCCGCCGCATTCTGGAACTCCCAGGCGGGTCTCCTCCTCTCCCCGCAGGGGATGGCGGCGGCGAAGAAAGTCTGCGCCAACGGCGCCATCGGAGCCCGCAAGCCCGAGGCGTAGGATCCGGTGACGGCAATCTTCAGCCTATTGTCTACCGGGCCACGTTGCTCCAATCGTTGCCGCAAGACCATCGGGGCTTGGCGCTGGGCGGTAAATGGCTGCGGTTCTCCTCGACAATCCAGCACCACCGCTTCTCCACTCATCCCACTTGCTGCGGAGCTCTCCTCCAGATAAGCTTCCTTGTTGCCAGTTCTCGAGATCCAGCGATTCCGCCAGATAAGGGCTCCGCCTCTCAACTCGGGGCATAAAGAAGTGGCGAAAAGAGCTACATTTGGATAGACTCCGACAAAGTTTTCGCAGAGATGTGCGAAAACTGCCATGGTCGAAACGGCGTTGGGGGTGAAATCAAGGAGGCGGAACCCGTAGGTGTTCATAATGTCACAGAAAAACTCAGAGAAAGGCGGGCAGAGCCCGCAGTAGAAGAACAACGCGAAGAAGGGATATCCATTCGGAGCCAGTTCCGAAGCGGAGGCTAGGAGTACCTTCGTGCACGGATGCGCTCGCGTCTCCGTCGACCAGAAGAGGTAGTAGTACTCCCTCAGATCCTTCGCGGCGAGCTGAGGGGGGAAGGTTGCCCGCTCCTTTCGCAGCGCCGCAAGCCGCTGCGCCTCGGCCGACTTCACAACCTTCCCGGCTTTCGGAGCCATGGCGGAGGTGGTGAGAAAGATCGACGGCGTTGGTGGTGCCGGTGGCGATGAGGGGCGGAGCGCTGCTCTCTTTTCAGCTTCGGGAAGAAGGGGGGAGCGGCGGAAGTTTTTGAGATTGGAGTAGCAACCGGCGAGATGGGCGAACTGCCCCTGTTTCCCCTGCTTATAAAGGGGGAGGGGGCAGACGTTCCGTCTTTCCGAATAAAGAAACCACCCACGATCTCTCCCACGACGCCGCATTCGACGCGTGTCATTCAAGGAGGGCGTGGTGGATACGGAGTGGGATACGGCGTAACCCAGGCCGCGTGTGCCCGTGCCCTGTTTTGGGCCTGGCCCAACAGTGCTCGGCACCGTGTGTGGCCCAGGTCCGGGGGCTCCTGTCGGTGTACTAGAGTAGGGGTACCCTAGTATCCCGAACTCGCAGACGGCAGTTGCAGCACTCTGCAAGGCTTGCCGGTGACCGCCAAGGTCCTCCGTGGTTCCTTTGGAGCCATTCAAGAACAAAGTATTCAAGCCAAGGAGACAAGGCCCGGCAAGAGGAGCTTGCCGGAAGGCCAACCAAGGCATCTCGAAGAACTTGCCGCGACGGCCACGCGTCTCCGGCGAGGCCCGTGAGCGACAAGCTTCCGGACGCCGACAAGACAACGATCATGGCAAGGCGCTTGCCGCGCAAACTACCACTCAGTACTCGGCCCAAAGACATCCACCAACGTGTCGCCACAGGACCTTTCGGTAGCGCGTGGCAAGAGGCTGTCAGGCGGCAGCCGATGCGCTGGTGGCAAGCGACGCCGACAAGATTGCCATCGTGGTAAGCGGTGGCGCCCCCGACGGTCCTTTTTGCACTATTTGGGCGACGTGAGCGGGCATTTAATGCCTTTGTCCCCGCCGTCAGTGGTTAGGTATGATACATCGCGGTGTAGTTGTACCAACCGCAATTCCTTTTCCATTTTTACCCTTGTCTACGTTGCCACCTGTCGGAGACCCCTTTAACATATAAAAGGAGGCCCATGCGTAACGTAGAAGGGGGTTCGAAGGCAGAAAAACACTCACGCTCGGTCTCGTTAGCAGCTAGTGTGTACTGTAGCATTCAGCGCTCCCGAGCAAGAACTCAATACACTCAGACATGCAGCAGTAGGAGTGTTATCTCTCCGGAGAGCTCCGAAGCTGGGTAAACTGCTCGTGTGCCTCGCCTCGATCCGCTCTTCGTGCGATCTCCGCCCCCCGCCGAACCGAAAGGGGCTCGGTCCGCCGGTCCCATAGATGTTCGTGGATCAGTTTCCCCGACATTCTTCGATCAAACACACCCCAAGTTTCTCTCCCTGCCGACAACCATGGCAAAGGCCACGAGAGCTTGTCCATCTTACTCTCTTGGCGTTGCAAGACCATCTCCAGAACCGCTGGTCTTGTCTCAATCAGAGGACAACGAGAGGGAACCTCCTATGCGCTGCATTCTGCGGTGCACACAGGAGCCCTGTGACTGGGCCGGCCCACTAAGACACACCGCCAGTAGTTAACAGCAGTAAAAATCGAAAAATAAAAAAGAGAGACACACCGCCAGTAGTTAACAGCAGTAAAAATCGAAAATAAAAAGAGATGCCGCAAATATTCGAGCACAAGATGTCGCTCTGCTCCAGAGCGCTGCTCACCACTAGACTAAATGGCCACATCAGAACAAAAATGCACCGCAAACATATTTACCAACTTACTTTTGCGGGATATTCCTAGTTGGATGTTATTTTCTGTACATGTACAGTAGCATATAAATTTTTGAAAAATTGAACAGATTTCGAAAACACACGAAGGAATTTTTGAAGAAATGTAAACAAAATTTGAAATTCCAAAATAGTCTTTGAAGAACGAGCACAAAATTTGGAATTTCAAACAGATTTTGACAAGAAAAAGTAAAACAAGAACAAAATTTGTGAAGGAGTTATTTTTTACTTTGGAACAATTTTTCAAAAAAATAGAGCACATTTTTAAATTTGTACTTTTTAACAAAAAGGAATTAATTTGAAACCACGAACATATTTCAAAAGAATTAACAAAATTTGACGTTCCAAATATTCTAAGTCAAAAAACGGAATGTTCTACGAAACACCAAGTCTTTCCAAATTTCTGAACAATGTTTTAAAACTATTTTTCAAAAAACAGGAACCTTTTAGAAAATCACGAAGATTCTCTTGGAACGGGAACATTTTTCCAAATTCGGAAACAAAATTTGGAGACGCGAACATTGAAATTCCTAAGCAAAATTTGAAACCAAGAACATTTTTTGAAACTTGAAAACAATTTATGAAAGTGGGACATTTTTTGCAACTCCAGAAAAAAAATGAAAACGTGAACATTTTTTAAACACGAATTTTTTTCTAAAGTTGTGAGGAAATTTTGGAAATGAGAACATATTTTGAAATTCCTGTACATTTTCTGAAACATAAATTTTGTGTGAATGTCATTCTGAAGAGATTTTTATAAAGAGAACATTTTTTTCAAAACATGAACATAACAAAAATTTGAGAACGAGAACATTTTTTGGAATTACTGAACATTTTTTAAAAACACGAACATTTTTTGAAATTGTGAACAAATTTTAAAACAAGAACATTTGTTGAAATTGTGAACAAAATTTTAAAACGGGAACATTTTATAAAATTTCTGAACATTTTCTGAAAACATGAACATTTTATAAAATTCCTGAACATTTTCTGAAAACATGAACATAAGAAAATATTTGAAAACGAGAACATTTTTTGAAATTGTGAACAAAATTTAAAACAAGAACATTTTTTGAGATTCTTGAAAGACTTTTTGAAACACGGACATTTTTGAAAATTATGAACAAAATTTGAAAACAGGAACATTTTTTGAAATTGAGAACAAATTGTGAAAACAAGAACATGTTATAAAATTCCGAATAGATATTGGAAATTCTCAAACAAAAGCAAATGAAAAAAAAGAGCAAAAAAAGACAAGAAAACAGAAAAATAAAATAAAGTTTTTAAACAAAAAAGAAAAAGAAATAGAAAAGAAAAGAAACAAAAAGGGAAAAAAGGGGGAAATAGAAAAAACGGTTCAGGAACCTCCTAGAAGGTTCCCAAAACCAGAAAAAACCGGCTGGGAACCACCTAGAAGATTCCCAAAACCGGACTCGCACAAACGTTTGAACGGGACGGCCCAACAAGAACGCTGGTCGATCTCCCCCTGTGCGCCCGGTCGACTACTTGCCGCAACAAGCTGCGAATAGGAATTTCCCAAGAAGAGAATATTCTTGCAACAAGTTCTGGTTGGGGCCATCTCTGGTCTGGGCTTAGCCCAGGTCAGTTTGCAAATTCCTTTTTTCTTAAGAAAGGAGGCGCTTGTCCGACTTTAAAGACCTAAAGCCTTTAAAGTGTTTACAACAAAGAGTACCACAAAACAAAGAAAGAAGAAGTTTGATACAGACCAGCGGGGGCAAAGGCAAGGCTGCCAACCTGCCAACATAATGGAAGGTGACCCAACAGGCCAAAGAAAAGATGATGTAGCACCGCAAAGACATGATCATTCCCCCTGGTGATCAACATGCTCCCGGAGAGTCTTCCCATGGAGCCTGAATTTGCCGCCAATCGCCTCAAAACTCTTTGCGTGGTTGCAAATTCCAACAGTACAAAACTCTTTGAACTTCTGAAAGCAAGGAAACGAGACTTCTGTTCTCCAAAAAAACTACTGCGAGCGGGCAGCTGGAAGGAGCGGGGCAGGGGATTGTGGAGTGGAGTGGAGTGGAGCGGTCGAAAATTCTCTGACTTGGCCCCTGCTCGAAGACGAGGCTTCTACACGTCTTAAGTGGCCTCTGATTTGCGCCACAAGATGCTCCAGTCATGATGAGTCTAGACAGTCTTTCCCAATGCATTTTTGCCCTGTCTGGTAGAATTTTCTCGTTGGTCTGATGCTCTTCGGAGAATGAATTTACTCCGTCCAAGGATGAGGATGAAGAGCAGACCTGGGAGCCAAAGATATTCCAGGAAAGATTCCTGAATTTCCGTGAAAGACCTACTTCAGATTCAAATTCTGAAATTTAAGTTCAAATATCTATTAATCCGGGAAAACATGAAGCGGCGATGCGGATTAGCGGATACCGTCATGCATGGATGCCACTCCTGCTTGTTATATGCACCACATGCCACCTTCAAATTCACGTCTAAAAATAGTTGTACATCATTAAGTTCATCCAAAATAAACTACTCCCTCCGATCCAAATTAATTGACGCAACTTTAAATTTATTACCGAGCCAAATTACTAAAGCTGCAAAAATTACTAGAGCCAGCAGTGATTCTATGTATGTATTTGGTTCAGATACACTTGAAGGAAAAAATTATACAACAGACAACTCTCTCATTTGTTTGTTATATATGCAAACTACTATTTTGAGCTTGGTAAACTAATAAACATAGTCGATAGTCGAGGAGCTATATTTTATTTTTATGATTCCACAAGCCAACAACCTCTTCAAATGGGACACACAATAATCTCATTAAATCAAAATGCAATATCAACCAAACATCCCGCAGCAACGCGCGGGGTATCTTCTAGTTTGTACTTAACTCTCCGGTGAGTCCCATGTATGAACAATAATACTTCAGTACGTACTCTGGATCCAGATATATAGCACTCTTACTACTTCAGCTTATCAGCACAATCAATAATGCCAATTTTAGCTCACCACGGGATCAACACACAGCGGCTGTGGGTTCTCTGAGAAAGGCTACTATCCAGCTTCAGCTTAGCTCTGGTAGAACTACAAGCCTGCAGCCAGAGCACAAAATGAAGTACAGGGCAACAAAGGGATTTTTTCGATGCCGGCTTCATGTCCTGGAGAACATTAATAATCTGGTTATCTGGATGCAACACTTACATACTGCACCCATATGGTGTGAATTGTGAAATGTAACCAGGCACTCCCAAAGGGTAATGCAGCATAAAATTGGCTGTTGAGTAGCCTAAATTTTCCAGCAAAAAATAATAGTGGCCTAAATTTGAGCAGCTGAACAACTGCCCCTGTAATATATATGCAGTAGCAAACAATGAGTCGTCTTTCAACGGCATAATACAACCGATCAGAGGGAGCTTTCAAATTGCTTTTACAGCTGCACAGTCACATGATTCAAGGTGTTGTCCTCTGTTTGAGACAAGACAAGCAGAAAATTTCCCTTTGACCAACGGTAGTGGACAGTACCAGCAGAGAAACTTGAACATACCTAGCAGTTGCAATGTCTCAAGAGGAACCCAGCATGGGACCTGACAAACCTTTCTTCCGCCTTTCAGTACAGATCTTAGTTCTCGAGCTTATGTCAAGACTGAATATCAGATGAAGCATCAGTTCCTTAAAATGGTTAGCAGCTAAAGAGAAATTACAGAGATGATTCACAAATATGCAACAGAAAGGCAAAACATTTCAAAACCTATATGCAACTTGCTGGTCAACAAAGAGGATAATCTACCTTAATTTCATCAGCAGCTACAACAAAAGTTAGGACCAACAAACTAATGTATATTTGCTAATAGTAACTTACCAAGATCACTGGATCATCTCCAAAGTAGAAGAAAACCACGATAAAAGGTCAAGTCAATTCAGTTTGGTAAAACAGAGACATGAGACATATTGATTGCCAAATACTTCAAAAACCGACCAAATGACTTGGTAACTTTAGCATCAGCATCCACAGTAGCCACTTTGGCTCAAAATGATATCGAAAGAAAAATAATTTTTCATGCAGCCATGTATACGTCAACAAAGAAGCTAGTGGATTTGTGATACCTATTGATTAAAATGGAACCAGATTAAGCATTATTTTCTCAAAATGGTTAGCAGCTAATGTGAAATAATGGAGATAATTCACTGATAAGTTGAATACATAATGCAATCATTTATTCAATTTACGAGTAGTGTTCTCACAAGTGAATAAATTATGAGGGTCAACTGCCACATTTATTTCCGGTAAAAAAAACTGCAAGATTTATTCGTCAGCTAAACTTAGAAACAAGTAACACATGTAGATTGCTAAACATTAAGTATAAAGCATTGAGAACACCATAGATAATCACTTTGAAAAAAAGACCGACTGGGAAAGCCAGTTCTTCAGTTCAATAAATAGACACAAGGAAGGTAGATTGCTAAGTTAGTAAGTACTAAGAAGATCACTAGATAAAAAGAGCAAAATAATTCTTCAGTCAAAGATAATAGAAACATCACGCAGAATAGTTAGCACAATATTCCAAATGTACATAAAAATGACTTGATAATTTTAAAATCAACATGCACCACAGTGACATCCTTCTAGATGGAAGGGTGTCAAAACAAGCATAATTTGCATGTGACCACATAACAGTGAAAGCTACTTGATCATAATTTTGTAATGCTTCAACAAAGAATCTAGTCAACTCATGGTGGATCCAATACATGCATATTGCAGCTCATGAGGATACAAACATCTAGGCGTTTAGAAGCGCCAGCACACTCAACAGTCTTTGGAAAGCAAGCATGTGGAATGAGAGTTTGTTTGAGCTTCAATTTTGTAGGAACCACTTCCTTGCGATGGAAAGTGGCGACCAACTTGCCATCCATGTCAACCTGAAGTAGCCACTCCGCAAATTTGGCCAGCACGAGCAGGTCACCATTTCCTGCAGGCATGACCACCACGTTGCTAGAATCTTCATCATAATTTCCATACAGCGCCTTGATCTCAGTAACTGGCAAGTCAATCTTGCACTTGAAGGTCCAGACCTCACTTTCATAGTCCGGCAACACCCAGATATTGATGGTAGCCGCAGCATCATTATAGCCGTACATGCCAAGCATGCCATCCATCTCAAACAGGCAATTATGGGAAGGAATGACTGGAGCACGCATCACACCGAACAACTCAGTTGTGGTGTCGAAAACCATTATATTGTAGATTCCAATCTCATTATATGGCTCTAAGGGCCAATGCAGGCTGCCACCAAACAAGACAGCTTCGCCACCAATGTAAAACACAAGCCGCGCCGCCGGCTGCCACCTGGTGTTCCTCGGTGGTTGGACGGAACCCAATGGGAAGATGTAGCAGGCGTCATCACTGTCAATTACCTCTTTTTCATGGTACAACAATATTCGGTACTCCCCGGTAGGGTGGTGCCTGTACATACCCAAGACGAAGAAGTCAGAAAGCATTGGCAGGCGAGCGCACTGGCGAGTGGCTGGGTTACCGATGGAGAAGTAGGGTCCAGTCCGGTCAAGGGATCGGAGGAGGATGAGGCCGTCGCAGGAGGCCTCCAGATGAGTGAAGGCGTCGTCAAGCCGGGTGACGTGTTGGAGCTGGGCGTCGGCGGCCCGGTGGTCGAAGGTGAGGATGCTTCGGTAGAAGCAGCTGCCGCCGTCATCGTCTCCGGTAGCGATGGGGAGGGCGGGCTGGCAGGCGTGGTGGGCGAGGAGGAAGTCGCTGGCGGTGGTGACTCGGCGCCAGGCGCGGCGAACGGCACGGCAGCGGAGAAGGGATTTGGGGTCGAGGCGGACGAGGATCTCCCAGATCACGATCTCATCTGGGAGGCCGCTGAGGAGAAGGTTCGCCCCTGCTGTTACGGCCTCCGCCATTGTCGCCGGATCCTGGCCGGCGGTGGCTGTGGCGGTGGCGGCGGCGGCGGCGGTGGAGGGGAGCAGAGGATTCATTTTTTTTTTCGACGAACCGAGTTAGGGATTCTCGTGGGGATAGGAGCATCACTGCATCACTGCATCACTACATCACTGTGAACTTTGGAGTGGCTCTGAAACGGGCTGGGCTTTAGCCCAGAAGCACTGTGAATTTCGCAGTCCAACAGATTTTTCCGGAGCCCTCCACCAAAGCAAGACCCCAAGAGGACCAAGACCTACCAGCAGTCTGAGAAACAAGGCATTGCAGGTCTGAAGAAAAACACAGCAGCAGGGAAGATCAACGAAGCAAAATCGGCGGCCTCCTTCGGGGAGGACCACCGAGCACAATGAATCTGTTGTGCTAGAACTGTCGCAGGATAGGCAACGTCCCGACAGTTCAAGAGCTACGCAAACTCGCGATAAAGTTTGCCCCATAGAGTACTTTGCTTAGTTGAAACCCAGATTAGTGGGGTTAGAGCTGAAAATTTAAAGAGTACTCTGGGTTTTGATAACTCTTTTTCTGTTGACTCCTCTGGTAGGAGCGGAGGTTTAGTCATGTATTGGAATAATGAAATAAAGATGGAGAATTTGGGCTACTCGCAGTATCATATTGATATGAAAGTTTCAGAACTTGGTAGTGACCCGTGGAGGTTGTCATGCTTTTATGGCGAAGCTCAAACACATTTCCATCAGAGAACATGGGACACAATGAAGAATCTTGGAGCGATCCAAAACCTGCCATGGGCCTGCATAGGAGATTTTAACGAGGTACTACGCCACGATGAGCATGATGTCATAGGCACGAGGAGCCAAACACAGATGCAAGGCTTCCGGGATGCGGTGGACGTGTGTGTCTTGATTGACTTAGGTTTTCAAGGCCGCAAGTGGACTTTTGAGAAGAAAGTGGCAGGTGGATCTTTTACTAGAGTCAGACTGAATATTCGGTTCGACCGAATGGTGTGCACAGTTCCCTCTGGCCGCCGTGGAGCATCTAACCGCGGCAACATCTGACCACTCACCGATCTTGCTGCACCTCAATCCACTTGTTGGAAGAAGAGCCGAGGCGAGGTTTAAATACGAGTGCATGTGGGACACCCATCCTGGTTTGATCCCCACCGTCCAGAATGCATGGGAGGCGAACGACCCCAATCTGACCGCTGCGAAGGTGCGGGCTAATCTGGCTGCGCTATCAAATAACCTTGGCGAATGGAGCAAGACGTCTTTTGGTAGTGTAAAAGGAGAAATTAGAAGGCTTAAGAAAGAGTTGGACAAAATCAGAAATGATCCACACAGGGCAGAACCGAGTCATGCAGAGATCAAGATTAATGACAGGTTGATTGAACTTTATCTTCAGGAAGAACTCATGTGGCGCTAGAGATCCCGTGTTCAGTGGTTGTCGGAGGGCGATCACAACACACACTTTTTTCACCTGAGGGCGTCTATGAGGAGGCGGAAAAATTAAATTAAATCTTTGCAAAAACATGATGGGCAAGTTACGGAGGACCTCACGGAGATGCAGGATCTAGCATTGGAATACTATAAAAAATTATATTGCTCAGAGGGGGTACAAGATATAGAGGAGGTACTCCAACACGTCCCAGTCAAAGTGACAACAGCCATGAACGACCAACTTCTTACCCCGTACACGGAAGAGGAGGTCAGGAATGCTCTTTTTCAAATGTTTCCCACTAAGGCCCCGGGGCCTGATGGCTTTCCTACACACTTCTTCCAACGCCATTGGGACACTTGTGGAGCAGCTGTCACGAGGGCAGTACTCGGCATTGTGAGGGGGGAGGAGAGCCCGAAATGTGTTAACGACACCTTGCTGGTGCTAATACCTAAGGTATCGAATCCTATCTTATTATCACAGTTTCGTCCCGTCAGTTTATGCTACGTGTTCTACAAGATTGCTTCGAAGGTCTTGTCAAACCGCTTGAAGGTTATATTGCCTGAGATTATTTCAGAGGAGCAATCTACATTCGTTCCAGGCAGGTTGATTACTGATAATATAATTTCTGCCTATGAGTGTTTACATTTCATGAAGAGTAACAAATCAAAGGGTAATAGCCATTGTGCACTCAAACTGGACATGATGAAAGCTTATGACAAGGTTGAATGGAGTTATCTGGAAGCTATCATGAGGAAGTTGGGTTTTGCGAATCCGTGGATCATGCTCGTCATGAACATGGTCAAAGCAGTCTCTTTTTCTATTCTATTTAATGGTAACATTCTGGAGGGTTTTAACCCTTCTCGAGGTATTCGACAGGGAGATCTGATCTCTCCATACCTTTTCTTGTTGGCAGCAGAGGGCCTTTCGTGCCTATTAAAATCTCAAAATGAATCATCCCAGCTCAGCGGTATCAAGGTGGCACCATTGGCTTCGTCGGTGAACCACCTTTTATTGGCGGATGAAAGCCTGCTGTTTTTCAAGGCGAGTGTTGATGGAGCAGAAGAGGTGTGAAACCTATTGGGTGCATACTGCCTCGGGTCAGAGAATTAACAAGGACAAATATTCCATCTTCTTTAGTAAAGGGTGCCTGCAAATTGTCAGAGATGCAGTCAAGGGTTGCTTACAAGTGCCAAATGAATCACTGAGTGATAGATGCCTTGGGATGCCAACTGACGTCGGTCACTCAAAGATGGGTACGTTCAAACATCGGAGTGATCGGGCTTGGGATAAAGTCAAAGGCTGGATGGGTAAGTGTTTGTTGGCAGGAGGTAAAGAGGTCTTAATTAAATCAGTTGCTCAAGCAATTCCCGTCTATTCAATGTCATGCTTCAAATTGCCTCGAGTACTTTGCAACCACATCAATTCTATCATTCGCAAGTTCTGGTGGGGATGCAAACAGGGAGGAAGGAAACCGGCATGGGTATCTTGGGAGGTGATGACGAGACCTAAATACCTAGGTGGAATGGGTTTTAGGGACCTCGAGCTTTTTAACTTGGCACTTTTATCACGTCAGGCATGGAGGGTGCTTAATGACCCTATTTGTTTGAGCGCAAGAATCCTGAAGGCCTCTTATTTCCCTGAAAACTCGTTTCTCAATGCCGAGCTGGGCTCACGGCCGTCACAAATTTGGCGTGCTTTGCTTGAAGGGAGAGACATCCTCAAACAGGGATTAATTCGGAGGATTGGTAACGGTCTAAGCACGAAGATTTGGGAGCATAATTGGATCCCCAAAGAATCATCTATGCGCTAATTGTTTCCCTGGTCCAAAACCCACCGGAGTTGGTCTCAGAACTGCTGGTGCCTACGATGGCATCGTGGAACTCGGCTTTGGTTACATCAGTTTTTCTGCCCACTGACGCTGAAGCAATTATGAAGATTCCGGTATGTACCAGGAACATAGATGATTTTTGGGCATGGTAAGAAGGGGCGATTCACAGTTTTCTCTGCATACAAGTTCTTGGTTAAGACAAAGATCACAAGAGAAATTGGCTTGAAGGAAGAAGTGGCTCCTCAACCGGTGAAAAGGAGGAAGAGGACTGGACTAATCTTTGGAACATGAAAGTACCATCGAAAATACGGGTGTTTCTCTGGCGTTTGGCTCGCCACTTGCTCCCAACAACGGATGTGCTGAACAGACGGAATATGTCAACAAGGGATGCATGTCCATTGTGCGGGATGACTGATTCTTGGCTTCATGCATTGCTAGCATGTACCCACGCAAGGTGCACCTGGGCTTTGGCAGACCCGTCTCTAGTGTCTAAGATGGCGGAAAATGAGGAACCCTGAGCCAAGAACTGGCTCTCCCAGCTAAATGAGGATCTTGATCAGAATCTGTTCGTACGGATGGTGGTGACCCTTTGGTCGATTTGGTTTGCATGGAGACAAGCCATTCATGAAGGTATATTCCAATCACCGGGTCAAACGTCATCTTTCATCGAGTGCTACATATCTGAACTATGTCAGATTCCATCCCAAGGGGCTTGGAGCAACCCTGCTGCGGGGGCCGATAGAATTGACCTCGGATCTGGCTACCATCGCTGGAGGGAGTAGTCAAAATCAATGTTGATGGCGCCTTGGCACGCAACAGAAGAGGAGGGGCAGTCGCCGCGATGTGTCGTGACCATACTGGGACGTACCTTGGTTCCTCCGTAGTGGTATTCAGTGGAATCAGAGATCCAACAATCCTCGAAACTTCTGCATGCAGGGAAGCCATGGCTCGGGCGGATGATCTTCAGGGACGACAATTAAAAGTGGCGTCGGATTGCTTGGGAGTGGTGAATGACATTAACAATGGTACGGGAGGAGCCCATGCTGCCATTGTTCATGAAATAACAAGTCATTGTAATAGTTTTGATTTATGTTCTTTTGTTCATGAGACTAGAAACCACAACTTCGAGGCTCATAACCTAGTCAAATTTGCTTGTAATCTGAATGTAGGTAGGTGATGCCTACTACACAACCTTCTTCCTGTAGACGTTGTTGGGCCTGCAAGTGCACAGGTTTGTAGGACAGTAGCAAATTTCCCTCAAGTGGATGACCTAAGGTTTATCAATCTGTAGGAGGCGTAGGATGAAGATGGTCTCTCTCAAGCAACCCTACAATCAAATAACAAAGAGTCTCTTGTGTCCCCAACACACCCAATACAATGGTAAATTGTATAGGTGCACTAGTTCGGCGAAGAGATGGTGATACAAGTGAAAAATAGATAGTAGATAAAGGTAATTGTAATTTGAAATTATAAAAACAACAAGGTGGCAAGCGATAAAAGTGAGCGTAAACGGTATTGCAATGATAGGAAACAAGGCCTAGGGTTCATACTTTCGCTAGTGCAAGTTCTCTCAACAATAATAACATAGATAGATCATATGACAAGCCCTCAACATGCAACAAAGAGTCACTCCAAAGCCACTAATAGCGGATAACAATCGTAGAGATTATGGTAGGGTACGAAACCACCTCAAAGTTATTCTTTCGGATCCATCTATTAAAGAGTTCGTACTAGAATAACACCTTAAGAAACAAATCAACCAAAACCCTAATGTCACCTAGATACTCCATTGTCACCTCAAGTATCCGTGGGCATGATTATACGATATGCATCACACAATCTCAGATTCATCCAACCAACACAAAGTACTTCAAAGAGTGCCCCAAAGTTTCTACCGGAGAGTCAAGAACGTGTGCCAACCCCTATGCATAGGTTCATGGGAAGAACCCGCAAGTTGGTCACCAAAACATACATCAAGTGGCACATGATATCCCATTGTCACCACGGATAAGCACGGCAATACATACATCAAGTGTTCTCATAAAAGACTCAATCCGATAAGATAACTTCAAAGGGGAAACTCAATTCATCACAAGAGAGTAGAGGGGGAGAAACATCATGGTTTCTCTTTTTATCAAAAGCTTCATCCACACCAAACTCAACAAGAACTCGTGAGATAGGTTAGTATAAACCAATGCAAAACCTTATCATTTTCTACTGTAACAAATCACTTAAAGTATTATTCAACATTGCATACTAAATGCCTCTGCATATTTAATACTCCTATCCTCAAATAGAATCATTAAACAAGCAAACATACGCAAACAATGCAAACATAACAGCAATCTGTCAAAGCAGTACAGTCTGTAAAGAACGCAAGAGTATTAATACTTCCCTAACTCCAAAAAAATGAGAGAAAATTCCCACTGTAATAAATTTATCAGAGCTTAATATGCAAAAATATTCAACATTAGATCATTTTCTGACTTTTCTAGGGAATTTTTGCAACAGCGGTAAACTTTCTGTTTTCAAACAGGAACATGTATAATTGCAAAATAAGCATGGTAAAGGCTATCCTTGACATTTTTATTGAAACTAAAGATGCAAAACATTAATCTAAATAACATCAAGCAAAAACTAACAAAAGAAAATGATGCTCCAAGCAAAACACATATCATGTGGTGAATAAAAATATATCTCCAAGTAAAGTTACCGATGAACAAAGACGAAAGAGGGGATGCCTTCCGGGGCATCCCCAAGCTTAGGCTTTTGGTTGTCCTTGGATATTACCTTGGGGTGCCTTGGTCATCCCCAATCTTAGGCTCTTGCCACTCCTTATTCCATAGTCCATCAAATCTTTACCCAAAACTTGAAAACTTCAACCACACAAAACTCAAAACAAAACTCGTAAGCTCCGTTAGTATAAGAAAATAAAACCACCACTTAGGTATTGTAATGAACTCATTATAAATTCATATTGGTGTAATATATACTGTATTCTAACTTCTCTATGGTTCATACCCTCCGATACTACTCATAGATTCATCAAAATAAGCAAACAACACATAGAAAACAGAATCTGTCAAAAACAGAACAGTCTGTAGTAATATGTATAAAACGTATACTTATGGAACTTAAAAAATTCTGAAATAAATTGGTGGACCTGAGGAATTTGTCTATTAATAATCTTCAAAAAGAATCAACCTAAAATCACTCTCCAGTAAAAAATGGCAGCTAATCTCGTGAGCGCAAAAGTTTCTGTTTTTTACAGCAAGATCACATAAACTTCACCCAAGTCTTCCCAAAGGTTCTACTTGGCACTTTATTGAAACAAAATCTATAAAACATGATTATTACAGTAGCATAATCATGTGGACACACAAAAAAAGTAAGGGTAAATATTGGGTTGTATCCCAACAAGCGCTTTTCTTTAATGCCTTTTCTAGCTAGGCATGATGATGACAATGATGCTCACATAAAAGATAAGAATTGAAACATAAAGAGAGCATCATGAAGAATATGACTAGCACATTTAAGTCTAACCCACTTCCTATGCATAGGGATTTTGTGAGCAAACAACTTATGGGAACAATAATCAACTAGCATAGGAAGGCAAAACAAGCATAACTTCAAAATTTTCACCACATAGAGAGGAAACTTGATATTATTGCAATTCCTACAAGTTTATATTCCTCCCTCATAATAATTTTCAGTAGCATCATGAATGAATTCAAAAATATAACCAGCACCAAAATCATTCTTTTCATGATCTATAAGCATAGAAAATTTACTACTCTCCACATAAGCAAAATTCTTCTCAATAGTAGTGGGAGCAAGCTCAACAAAATAACTATCATGTGAGGCATAATCCAATTGAAAACTAAAATCATGATGACAAGTTTTATGGTTATAATTATTCCTAATAGCATACAAGTCATCACAATAATCATCATAGATAGCAACTTTGTTCTCATAATCAATTGGAACCTCTTTCGAAACAGTGGAATCATCACTAAATAAAGTTGACACTCTTCCAAATCCACTTTCATGTTCATCACAATAAGATTCAACATCCTCCAAAATAGTGGGATCACTACTTCCTAAAGTTGACACTCTTCCAAACCCACTTTCATCAATATATAATCATCATAAATAGGAGGCATGCTTTCATCATACAAAAATTGCTCATCAAAACTTGGGGGACAAAAAATATCATCTTCATCAAACATAGCTTCCCCAAGCTTCTGGCTTTGCATATCATTAGCATCATGGATATTCAAAGAGTTTATACTAACAACATTGCGATCATGCTCATTATTCAAAGATTTAGTGTCAGACATTCTATAGATTTCTTCTTCTAGCACCTGAGCACAATTTTCCTTTTCATCATACTCACGAAAGATATTAAAAAGACGAAGCGTATTAGACAAACTTAACTCCATTTTTTTGTAGTTTTCTTTTATAAACTAAACTAGTGATAAAACAAGAAACAAAAAGATTCGATTGCAAGATCTAAAGATATACCTTCAAGCACTCACCTCCCCGGCAACGGCGCCAGAAAAGAGCTTAGTTGACGGGGTGTGAGTGAGTGCCGCTTACCTAGCCTCCCTGACAACGACGCCAGAAAAGAGCTTGATGTCTACTACACAACCTTCTTCTTGTAGATGTTGTTGGGCCTGCAAGTGCAGAGGTTTGTAGGACAGTAGCAAATTTCCCTCAAGTGGATGACCTAAGGTTTATCAATCCGTAGGAGGCGTAGGATGATGATGGTCTCTCTCAAGCAACCCTGCAACCAAATAACAAAGAGTCTCTTGTGTCCCCAACACACCCAGTACAATGGTAAATTGTATAGGTGCACTAGTTCAGCGAAGAGATGGTGATACAAGTGCAAAATAGATAATAGATAAAGGTAATTGTAATCTGAAATTATAAAAAAGCAAGGTAGCAAGCAATAAAAGTGAGCGTAAACGGTATTGCAATGATAGGAAACAAGGCCTAGGGTTCATACTTTCGCTAGTGCAAGTTCTCTCAACAATAATAACATAGATAGATCATATGACAAGCCCTCAACATGCAACAAATAGTCACTCCAAAGGCACTAATAGCGGAGAACAAACATAGAGATTATGGTAGGGTACCGAAACCACCTCAAAGTTATTCTTTCGGATTGATCTATTAAAGAGTTCATACTAGAATAACACCTTAAGACACAAATCAACCAAAACCCTAATTTCACCTAGATACTCCATTGTCACCTCAAGTATCCGTGGGCATGATTATACGATATGCATCACACAATCTCAGATTCATCCAACCAACACAAAGTACTTCAAAGAGTGCCCCAAAGTTTCTACCGGAGAGTCAACGTGTGCCAACCCCTATGCATAGGTTCATGGGCGGAACCCGCAAGTTGGTCACCAAAACATACATCAAGTGGCACATGATATCCCATTGTCACCATAGATAAGCACGGCAAGACATTCATCAAGTTTCTCATAAAAGACTCAATCTGATAAGATAACTTCAAAGGGGAAACTCAATTCATCACAAGAGAGTAGAGGGGAAGAAACATCATAAGATCCAACTACAATAGCAAAGCTCGGGATACATCAAGATCGTGCCATAGAGGGAACACGAGAGAGAACACAAGAGAGAGAGATCAAACACATAGCTACTGGTACATACCCTCAGCCCCGAGGGTGAACTACTCCCTCCTCGTCATGGAGAGCGCCGGGATGATGAAGATGGCCACCGGTGAGGGATCCCCCCTCCGGCAGGGTGCCGGAATGGGCTCCCGAGAGGTTTTTGGTGGCTACAGAGGCTTGCGACGGCGGAACTCCCGATCTATCTTGATATATGATGTTTTTAGGGAACGTAGGCTTATATAGGCGAAAGAAGTCGGTCGGGAGGTGCTCGAGGGGCCCACGAGACAGGGGGAGCACCTAGTAGGGGGGGCGCCCTCCTATCTCGTGGCCTCTTCAAGGCTCTTCTGACGTGAACTCCAAGTCTCCTGGATGATATTCTTCCAAAAAATCACGATGCTGAAGGTTTCATTCCGTTTGGACTCCGTTTGATATTCCTTTTCTTCGAAATACTGAAACATGCAATAAAACAACAATATGGGTTGGGCCTCCGGTTAATAGGTTAGTCCCAAAAGTAAAATAAAAGTGTATAATAAAGCCCATAATCATTCAAAGCAGATAATAAAATAGCATGAATGCTTCCAAAGACCACTTTGGGCTCACACCCTTCTCAGATATGGAGGGCTATTTTAGACGGCCGTGATATCATGGTGCAGGGGCTTATTCGGAGATTTGGTAATGGGGAAACCACAAAAATATGGGGAACTAACTGGATCCCTAGAGGAAACATGAAGCGCCCGCTAACCTCTTTGCTACAAGTCCACAACACCCGCGGACAAAAGTTTCAGAGTTGATCACCCATGCAACTTCTTCATGGAATGAGCACTTGGTTCACACGACATTTATTCCTATTGATGCCGAGGAAATCTTGCAAATCCCTCTCTGCACAGGACATACTGAGGACTTCTAGGCTTGGAGTGAAGATAGGAAGGGAATTTTTACTGTAAGGTCTGCCTACAGAATGATCTAGAAAACAAAATTCAGCCACCGGGCATAGCTGTATGAGCGAGTAGGGTCATCACACTCTGATGCCGACATCAATGGGTGGACGAAGCTATGGGGTGTTAAGGTCCCATCTGAACTGAAGAATTTTCTATGGAGGCTAGCACATCATTCAATACCGACAACATCAGTTCTTAATCAATGTAACATGTCTACTTCAAGGTCATGTTGTCTCTATGAAGCCGAGGATACATGGAGACATGCCCTTCTCTTTGTGCTGTCTCAAGGAGCACATGGGCTTTATCTTCAGATGCTATTCTTGACCGTTTAAGCTCAAATGTTGGTGACAATGCTAAGACTTGGTTGTTCATGATGCATGAATCATTGATGCAGGAGGAGTTCACCAAGTTCATGGTTACTCTTTGAGCTCTATGGGGAGCGCGTCGCAAGGCTGTTCACGATTTTTTTATCAAAGCCCGTTCTTAATACATGCCTTTCTTCAGTCTTACCTTGGTGAGTTGGATGGTATTCAAGCGCCACCTTCCAGCTCGGCGAACTCTGTTGTGCGTCCAACAAAATGGATAGCCCCTCCATCGGGTATAGTTAAGATCAACGTTGATGCTTCAGTTGGGAGAGGAGGACGCTATGGCGCTGTAGGTGCTCTCTGTAGAGATCAAATGGTCTTTTTCCTTGGAGCTTCGGCCATTGTGTTTCAAAGAGTTTTTGACCCAGCTACAGTCGAATGCATGGCGGTGCGGGTGGCACTAGCACTAGCTGATGATCTTTATGAGAGGAATATTCAAGTATCTTCAGATTGCAAGGTGGTGGTGGAAGATATCCGAGTTGGAAATCCAACAGTCTACGGAGCACTCATACATGAAATCATAGATCATAAATCTGCTTATCAGTCTTGTAATATTAGTGATGAATTTAGGAGCTCGAATGTCAAGGCTCACAAACTCGCGAAGCTGTGATGCCCGGAAATTCAACAAAGAACAAGTGACAAAAGTAGGAGCAAGAAATGTGAACCATAGTACAAAGAGATGTGAACCATTTTGCTGTGAACTGTATCTGTATATATCTATATAGTAGTATAAAAAAGGGGGGGGGGCATATCAAACTGATTACCATATGTGCATGTCAATCCAACTGCCCGGTCGATGTAATGTGTCAGCCACGCCCCTTCCATCCACACTCAAAGCGGCCGGTGCGTAACACCGTTGCCAATGTTGGTTGGCGTTGCTGCTATATTTTCTACTATTTGGAGATGTAGAAATGACATAGGATTGGAAAGGAAGATGACCAGCCATCAAATTGTAATTGTACTGATCAAATTGATTTGTCATTGGATAATGAGTTGCGCAATGACCCAATAGTACAAGAACTTCGAGAATTTGCGAGGAAAATTGCCTCAGCCGTGTTAGGTATAGTTGAAACACAAATTTGCAAAGCATGTGTTGAAGCTTTAGCATCTACACTCTTGATTTTGATTGCAGCTATGTAGTTGGTAGTACAGGTCGTAGTGGTGGTCTAGGTCTGTTCTGGAATAATGAAATAGAGTTGATATCTTAAATTACCCTTGATATCATATTGATGCTACTGTGGAAGGTCATGGATTTAGCCAGTGGAGGCCAGCTCACACTATTCTATGGAGATGCACAAACAGTAAATATGCATCTTACTTGAGACACCTTAAAGGGTATTGCTTTTTTTGGCAAACCTGCCCTGGCTTGCCCTAGAAGACTTTAATGAAGTGTTACAACATGGAGAGCATGACAGTGTTGGGGCTCGCAGCCAAGGGCAAACGTATACGTTCAGAGACATGGTGGGTGTTTGTGCGCTTGAGGATCTGGGTTACATTACACACGTTCCTCTTGGACTTTTGAAAAAAAAGGTGTCAGATGGATCTTATACAATATTTCAGCTGCACAGGGCACTAGCCATTAGCAAGTGGTCCTTGATGTTTCCAAACACCCTAGTATCACATGAAATACCCTGCAAAAAAATAGTATCACATGAAATAACAGCTTGCTCCGATCATTATCTGTTGCATGTTCGGCTGGAGGACCAACTTCTGGTTTCTCATAACACAGCTCCACATATTTTCCGCTATGAGGTCATGTTTCGGCAGTTGTGGCACATGGTTGGAACTATACTGTTTCAAGGCAATGTGTTGGAAAAGATACACAGTAAGCTTCATGCTTTGTCAAAGGATTTTTGGCAATGGGAATCTGACGTGTTTGCAAGTGTCCGCAAGAAAGTAATGGAGATAAAAATCTGAGTTAGATGAGAAATAGAGCTGGAAAGGTTGGACCGGATCATGTCGAATTGAAAATCAATGAAAATTTGGTGGAACTCTATGCCTCTGTCACCATTAAGAGATTATGTGGAGGCAAAGGTCACGAATTGAATGGTCATCCTTGGGCAACAAAAACACTTTCTTTTTCCATTAGCGTGCAAGTAAAAGGAGAAGAAGAAATCTCATCAGAAGTCTAGCGGCTGCCATGGTTTCATGACCGACAATATTGTTCAAATGGAAGCTATGGTAGTCCAATGTTACAAAAAGATATTTGGTTCCGAGGATGTTTCTAGAATGCAACAGATGTTCGACACGGTACCTGTCAAGGTGACTGACACCATGAATGTTGTGTTGGCCGTGTCATATACACTAGAGGAACACTACTAGAAAAAGGGTCAAATGTTCAGCTCATTAGTCCCGGTTTGTATTTGAGCCGACACTAATGTGACCATTAGTGCCGGTTCCAACGGCTAGGTGGGCCGCTCTCATTAGTACCGGTTCGTGCCGAACTTTTAGCACCGGTTTGTGCCACGAGCCGGTACTAAAGAGAGTGGTGGCAGGATGTTGTCAGTCTGGGGCCCCTCCAGCACCTTTAGTACCGGTCCGTGCCTCGAACCGGTACTAAAGGTCGTCTTATATAAACCCTTCGTCCACCCATGCTCTGTTCTTCCCCCATTCCCCTCTCCTCTCTGTTCTTCCCTTCTTCCTCGAGCTCATCACACATTTTCCCAAATTTTGTCAAGATTTAAAGGCCCCCATCCATTCAAATGACCACAAAGGTTAGCAACTTTGTCCTTTCATCTCTCATTGCTAGATTAGCTCTTGCAATGGTTTATATAGTGATTAATTTGTGGGTTTTAGTAATTTGGGAGGAATTATATGTGGTAGTATTTGATTTATATGCAATATGAGGTCAAAATAACACTTAGTTTGCATATGTAGGTGTGGTTTACTTAGTGCCTTCTAAATCTCCGTTGTGACCACCGTCGATCGCCCGCACCGTCCCGTCGCTGGCACCACCTTGTGGTGAGCCTCTTGTTCTTATCCTTTTTATATAAAAAATCCATGTTTGTGTGAGTTGGATATATAGTTACTCGTATAATTATCTTACCAGTATGTTGTTTTTTATACATAGTGCCATGGTTTTGATATCCGTCCCCGTCATCCCTCGTCCGTGTTATGATTCGAATGTGGTGTATTCTCTTTTAAAACTATTTGTTGCATTTCATGTTTATGAAAAATCATGCCCATCAAGTTGACATAGATATTTTTATCTAGGAGGTATGTGAACCGGAAATTCCAACCGACCCTATTGTCGAGAGGTAAAATTTAGTTGAAAGAGAAAACGAGTATTTGAAAGAAAAATTGAAAAGAATTGAGTGGGAGAAGATGGAATTGGAGTTGCATGTTGCCGATGTCGTTGATGATCACAAGATCAAGATGGAGAAAATGTGCTTGAAGATTAGAAAGATTAGAAAATATGCCATTGATAGTGAGGCTTGGTATCATTATGCTGTTGGATCAATTGTTACCTTAATTGCAATCTTGATCGCATTTGTTGATGCATTTAAATGCTTTAGCTAGAGTGTTATTTGTTTGTTGCATTTAAGTGTTGTATGAACTTTTTGTATGAACTTGTATTAATTTGGTCTTTTCGGTGTTGTGTAATGAAGATAAGCCAACAATGGATGTACGATGACCGATGCTCTCCCGAGTTCATTAATGGTGTGCATACTTTTCTGCTTGCGGCTGAGGCAAACAAGCGGGCGGATGGTTTTATGCCTTGTCCATGTGTTGGCTGTAAGAATAATCACAATTACTCTAACTCAAGAACCATTCACATCCACCTGTTTGAGTCCGGTTTCGTGCCCCACTATAATGTTTGGACCAAGCACGGAGAAAGAGGGGTTACGATGGAAGACAATGAAGAAGAAGTGGACGATGACAGCTATCCTAGCCATGGGTTCCCTGAATACGATGATACAACAATGGGGGAAGAAGCTGAGCCGGCAATGCAGGAAGAAGCTGAAGAAGAGGCATCAGATGAGCCCGCTGATGATCTAGGTCGGGCCATTGCCGATGCAAAGAGAAACTGCGCAAGTGAAAAGGAGAAGAAGAAGTTGCAGCGCATGTTAGAGGATCACAAGAAATTGTTGTACCCGAATTGCAAAGCTGACAAGAAAAAGTTGGGCACCACACTGGAATTGCTGCCATTGAAGGCAGAGAATGGTGTATCTGACAAGGGATTTGGGAAGTTGCTGGTAATGATAAAGAATATGCTTCCAAAGGGAAACGAATTGCCCGAGAGTACGTATGAAGCAAAGAAGGTTGTCTGCCCTCTAGAGTTAGAGGTGTAGAAGATACATGCATGCCCTAATGACTGCATGCTCTACCGCAGTGAGGACAAGGATTTGAACGTCTGCCCAATATGCGGTGCATTGCGCTATAAGATCAGCCGCGATGACCCTGGTGATGTCGAGGGCGAGCGCCCCAGGAAAATGATTCCTGACAAGGTGATGTAGTATGCTCCTATAATACCACGGTTGAAACGTTTCTTCCAAAACAAAGAGCATGCCAAGGCGATGCGATGGCACAGAGAAGACCGTAAGAAAGACGGAAAGTTGAGAGTACCCGCTGACGGGTCGCAGTGGAGAAAAATCGAGAGAAAGTACAGGGAGGAGTTTGCAGGTGACGCAAGGAACGTATGGTTTGGTCTAAGCGCAGATGGCATTAATCCTTTCGGGGAGCAGAGCAGGAACCATGGCACATGGACTGTGACTCTATGTATGTATAACCTTCCTCCTTGGTTGTACATGAAGTGGAAGTTTATTATGATGCCAATGCTCATCCAAGGCCCTAAGCAACCCTGCAACGACATTGATGTGTAGGGGTGGGCATAATTGTTGGGGAACATAGTAATTTCAAAAACTTTCCTACGCACACGCAAGATCATGGTGATGGCATAGCAACGAGAGGGGAGAGTGATGTCCACGTACCCTCGTAGACCGCAAACGGAAGCGTTAACACAACGCCGTTGATGTAGTCATACGTCTTCACGATCCGACCGATCCAAGCACCGAACGTACGGCACCTCCGAGTTCAACACACGTTCAGCTCGATGACGATCCCCGGGCTCCGATCCAGCAAAGCTTCGGGGATGAGTTCCGTCAGCACGACGGCGTGGTGACGATGACGATGTTCTACCGGCGCAGGGCTAAGCCTAAACTCCGTGACGATATGACCGAGGTGGAATATGGTGGAGGGGGGCACCGCACACGGCAAAGGAACGATCCGTAGGTCAACTTGTGTGTCCTAGGGTGCCCCTGCCCCCGTATATAAAGGAGGGAGGGGGAGGCCGGCCGGCCCTTGTGGGCGCGCCAAGGAGGAGGAGTCCTCCTCCTAGTAGGAGTAGGACTCCCCTTTTCCTACTCCTACTAGGAGGGGGAAGGAAGGGGGAGAGGGGGAAGGAAAGAGGGGGGCGCCGCCCCCCTCCTAGTCCAATTCGGACCAGAGGGAGAGGGGGCGCGCGGCCCACCCTGGCCGCCCCTCTCTCTTTCCACCAAGGCCCATGTGGCCCATTATCTCTCCCGGGGGGGTTCCGGTAACCCTCCGGCACTCCGGTTTTCTCCGAAAACGTCGGGAACACTTCCGTGTCCGAATATAGTCGTCCAATATATCAATCTTTATGTCTCGACAATTTCGAGACTCCTCGTCATGTCCGTGATCACATCCGGAACTCCGAACAAACTTCGGTACATCAAAACTTATAAACTCATAAAACTGTCATCGTAACGTTAAGCGTGCGGACCCTACGGGTTCGAGAACTATGTAGACATGACCTAGAACTATTCTCGGTCAATAACCAATAGCGGAACCTGGATGCCCATATTGGTTCCTACATATGCTACGAAGATCTTTATCGGTCAAACCGCATAACAACATACGTTGTTCCCTTTGTCATCGGTATGTTACTTGCCCGAGATTTGATCGTCGGTATCCAATACCTAGTTCAATCTCGTTACCGGCAAGTCTCTTTACTCATTACGTAATGCATCGTCCCGTAACCAACTCATTGGTCACATTGCTTGCAAGGCTTATAGTGATGTGCATTACCGAGAGGGCCCAGAGATACCTCTCCGACAATCGGAGTGACAAAACCTAATCTCGAAATACGCCAACTGAACATGTACCTTCCGAAACACCTGTAGTACTCCTTTATAATCACCCAATTACGTTGTGACGTTTGGTAGTACCCAAAGTGTTCCTCCGTAAGCAGGAGTTGCATAATCTCATAGTTACAGGAACATGTATAAGTCATGAAGAGAGCAATAGCAATATACTAAACGATCAAGTGCTAGGCTAACAGAATGGGTCATGTCAATCACATCATTCTCCTAATGATGTGATCCCGTTAATCAAATGACAACACATGTCTATGGTTAGGAAACATAACCATCTTTGATTAATGAGCTAGTCAACTAGAGGCATACTAGTGACTATATGTTTGTCTATGTATTCAACATGTATTATGTTTCCGATTAATACAATTCTAGCATGAATAATAAACATTTATCATGATATGAGGAAATAAATAATAACTTTTATTATTGCCTCTAGGGCATATTTCCTTCAGTCTCCCACTTGCACTAGAGTCAATAATCTAGATTACATTGTAATGATTCTAACACTCATGGAGTCTTGGTGCAGATCATGTTTTGCTTGTGAGAGAGGCTTAGTCAATGGGTCTGCAACATTCAGATCCGTATGTATCTTGCAAATTTCTATGTCTCCCACTTGGACTTGGTCCCGGATGGAATTGAAGTGTCTCTTGATGTGCTTGGTCCTCTTGTGAAATCTGGATTCCTTTGCCAAAGCAATTGCACCAGTATTGTCACAGAAGATCTTCATTGGTCCCGATGCACTAGGTATGACACCTAGATCGGAAATGAACTCCTTCATTCGCTGCTTCCGAAGCAGCTATGTACTCCGCTTCACATGTAGATCCCGCCACGACGCTTTGTTTAGAACTGCACCAACTTACAGCTCCACCGTTTAATAAAAACACGTATCCGGTTTGCGATTTAGAATCGTCCGGATCAGTGTCAAAGCTTGCATCGACGTAACCATTTACGACTAGCTCTTTGTCACCTCCATTTTCGAGAAACATATCCTTAGTCCTTTTCAGGTATTTCAGGATGTTCTTGACCGCTGTCCAGTGATCCACTCCTGGATTACTTTGGTACCGCCCTACCAAACTTATTGCTAAGCATACGTCAGGTCTGGTACACAACATTGCATACATGATAGAGCCTATGGCTGAAGCATAGGGAACATCTTTCATTTTCTCTCTATCTTCTGCTGTGGTCGGGCATTGAGTTTGACTCAACTTCACACCTTGAAGCACGGGCAAGAACCCTTTCTTTGCCTGATCCATTTTGAACTTTTTCAAAATTTTATCAAGGTATGTGCGTTGTGAAAGTCCTATTAAGCGTCTTGATCTATCTCTATAAATCTTGATGCCCAATATGTAAGCAGCTTCACCTAGATCTTTCATTGAAAAACTTTTATTCAAGTATCCCTTTATGCTATCCAGAAATTCTATATCATTTCCAATTAATAATATGTCAGCTACATATAATATCAGAAATGCTCTGAGCTCCCACTCACTTTCTTGTAAATACAGGCTTCTCCAAAAGTCTGTATAAAACCATATGCTTTGATCACACTATCAAAGCGTTTATTCCAACTCCGAGATGCTTGCACCAGTCCATAAATGGATCGCTGGAGCTTGCACACTTTGTTAGCACCTTTTGGATCAACAAAACCTTCTGGCTGCATCATATACAACTCTTCTTCCAGAAATCCATTCAAGAATGCAGTTTTGACATCCATTTGCCAGATTTAATAATCATGAAATGCAGCAATAGCTAACATGATTCAGACAGACTTAAGCATCTCTACGGGTGAGAAAGTCTCATCGTAGTCAACCCCTTGAACTTGTCGAAAACCTTTTGCAACAAGTCGAGCTTTATAGACAGTTACATTACCATCAGTGTCAGTCTTCTTCTTAAAGATCCATTTATTCTCAATGGCTTGCCGATCATCGGGCAAGTCAACCAAAGTCCATACTTTGTTCTCATACATGGATCCCATCTCAGATTTCATGGCTTCTAGCCATTTTGCGGAATCTGGGCTCATCATCGTTTCCACATAGTCCGTAGGTTCATCATGGTCTAGTAACATGACTTCCAGAATAGGATTACCGTACCACTCTGGTGCGGATCTTACTCTGGGAGACCTACGAGGTTCAGTAGAAACTTGGTCTGAAGTTTCATGATCAATATCATTAGCTTCCTCACTAATTGGTGTAGTTGTCACAGGAACCGGTTCTTGCGAGGAACTACTTTCCAACAAGGGAGTAGATACAGTTATCTCATCAAGTTCTACTTTCGTCCCACTCACTTCTTTCGAGAGAAACTCCTTCTCTAGAAAGGATCCGATTTTAGCAACAAAAATCTTGCCCTCAGATCTGTGATAGAAGATGTACCCAATGGTCTCATTTGGGTATCCTATGAAGACACATTTCTCCGATTTAGGTTCGAGCTTATCTGGTTGAAGTTTCTTCACATAAACATCGCAGCCCGAAACTTTAAGAAACGACAACTTTGGTTTCTTGCCAAACCATAGTTCATAAGGCGTCGTATCAACGGATTTTGATGGTGCCCTATTTAACGTGAATGCGGCCGTCTCTAAAGCATAACCCCAAAACGATAGCGGTAAATCAGTAAGAGACATCATAGATTGCACCATATCTAGTAAAGTACGACACTGACGTTCGGACACACCATTTCGTTGTGGTGTTCCGAGTGGCGTGAGTTGCGAAACTATTCTGCATTGTTTCAAATGTAAAACAAACTCGTAACTCAAATATTCTCCTCCACGATCAGATCGTAGAAACTTTCTTTTCTTGTTACGATGATTTTCCACTTCACTCTGAAATTCTTTGAACTTTTCAAATGTTTCAGACTTGTGTTTCATCAAGTAGATATACCCATATCTGCTCAAGTCATCTGTGAAGGTGAGAAAATAACGATACCCGCCGCGAGCCTCAACATTCATCGGACCACAAACATCAGTATGCATGATTTCCAACAAACCAGTTGCTCGCTCCATAGTTCCGGAGAACGGCGTTTTAGTCATCTTGCCCATAAGGCACGGTTCGCAAGTACCAAGTGATTCATAATCAAGTGATTCCAAAAGCCCATCAGTATGGAGTTTCTTCATGCGCTTTATACCGATATGACCTAAACGGCAGTGCCACAAATAAGTTGCACTATCATTATCAACTCTGTATCTTTTGGTTTCAACATTATGAATATGTGTATCACTACTATCGAGATTCAATAAAAATAGACCACTCTTCAAGGGTGCATGACCATAAAAGATATTACTCATATAAATAGAACAACCATTATTCTCTGATTTAAATGAATAACCGTCTCGCATCAAACAAGATCCAGATATAATGTTCATGCTTAACGCTGGCACCAAATAACAATTATTCAGGTCTAAAACTAATCCCGATGGTAGATGTAGAGGTAGCGTGCCGACCGCGATCACATCGACTTTGGAACCATTTCCCACGCACATCGTCACCTCGTCCTTAGCCAATCTTCGCTTAATCCATAGTCCCTGTTTCAAGTTGCAAATATTAGCAACAGAACCAGTATCAAATACCCAGGTACTACTGCGAGCATTAGTAAGGTACACATCAATAACATGTATATCACATATACCTTTGTTTACTTTGCCATCCTTCTTATCCGCCAAATACTTGGGGCAGTTCTGCTTCTAGTGTCCAGTCTGCTTGCAGTAGAAGCACTTAGTTTCAGGCTTTGGTCCAGACTTGGGTTTCTTCTCTTGAGCAGCAACTTGTTTGTTGTTTTTCTTGAAGTTCCCCTTCTTCTTCCCTTTGCCCTTTTTCTTGAAACTGGTGGCCTTGTTAACCATCAACACTTGATGCTCCTTCTTGATTTCTACCTCCGCGGATTTTAGCATTGCGAAGAGCTCGGGAATAGTCTTGTCCATCCCTTGCATATTATAGTTCATCACGAAGCTCTTGTAGCTTGGTGGCAGTGATTGGAGAATTCTGTCAATGACACTATCATCAGGAAGATTAACTCCCAGTTGAATCAAGTGATTATTATACCCAGACATTTTGAGTATGTGTTCACTGACAGAACTATTCTCCTCCATCTTGCAGCTATAGAACTTATTGGAGACTTCATATCTCTCAATCCGGGCATTTGCTTGAAATATTAACTTCAACTCCTGGAACATCTCATATGCTCCATGATGTTCAAAATGTCGTTGAAGACCCGGTTCGAAGCCGTAAAGCATGGCACACTGAACTATCGAGTAGTCATCAGCTTTGCTCTTCCAGACGTTCTTAGCGTAAATCGGTTGCATCGGCTGACAGGCCTGGCACCCAGCGGTGCTTCGGGGCGTAATTCTTCTGTGCAGCAATGAGGATAATCCTTAGGTTACGGACCCAGTCCGTGTAATTGCTACCATCATCTTTCAACTTTGCTTTCTCAAGGAACGCGTTAGAATTCAACGGAACAACAACACGAGCCATCTGTCTACAACAAACATAGACAAGCATGATACTATCAGGTACTAAGTTCATGATAAATTTAAGTTCAATTAATCATATTACTTAAGAACTCCCACTTAGACAGACATCTCTCTAGTCATCTAAGTGATCACGTGATCCAAATCAACTAAACCATGTCCGATCATCACGTGAGATGGAGTAGTTTCAATGGTGAACATAACTATGTTGATCATATCTACTATATGATTCACGCTCCACCTTTCGGTCTCCGTGTTCCGAGGTCATATCTGTATATACTAGGCTCGTCAAGTTTAACCTGAGTATTCCGCGTGTGCAACTGTTTTGCACCCGTTGTATTTGAACGTAGAGCCTATCACACCCGATCATCACGTGGTGTCTCAGCACGAAGAACTTTCGCAACGGTGCATACTCAGGGAGAACACTTCTTGATAATTAGTGAGAGATCATATTAAAATGCTACCGTCAATCAAAGCAAGATAAGATACATAAAGGATAAACGTCACATGCAGTCAATATAAGTGATATGATATGGCCATCATCATCTTGTGCTTGTGATCTCCATCTTCGAAGCACCGTCGTGATCACCATTGTCACCGGCGCGACACCTTGATCTCCATCGTAGCATCATTGTCGTTACGCCATCAATTTCTTCTACGACTATCGCTACCACTTAGTGATAAAGTAAAGCAATTACAGGGCGTTTGCATTTCATACAATAAAGCGACAGCCATATGGCTCCTGCCAGTTGCCGATAACTTCGGTTACAAAACATGATCATCTCATACAATAAAATATAGCATCACGTCTTGACCATATCACATCACAACATGCCCTGCAAAAACAAGTTAGACGTCCTCTACTTTGTTGTTGCAAATTTTACGTGGCTGCTACGGGCTTAGCAAGAACCGTTCTTACCTACTCATCAAAACCACAACGATAGTTCGTCAAGTTAGTGCTGTTTTAACCTTCGCAAGGACCGGGCGTAGCCACACTCGATTCAGCTAAAGTGAGAGAGATAGACACCCGCCAGCCACCTTTAAGCACAAGTGCTCGTAACGGTGAAACCAGTCTCGCGTAAGCGTAGGCGTAATGTCGGTTCGGGCCGCTTCATCTTACAATACCGCCGAACCAAAGTATGACATGCTGGTAAGCAGTATGACTTGTATGGCCCACAACTCACTTGTGTTCTACTCGTGCATATAACATCAACCGCATAAAACCTAGGCTCGGATGCCACTGTTGGGGAACGTAGTAATTTCAAAAAATTTCCTACGCACACGCAAGATCATGGTGATGGCATAGCAACGAGAGGGCAGAGTGATGTCCACGTACCCTCGTAGACCGCAAACGGAAGCGTTAACAACGCAGTTGATGTAGTCGTACGTCTTCACGATCCGACCGATCCAAGCACCGAACGTACGACACCTCCGAGTTCAGCACACGTTCAGCTCGATGACGATCCCCGGGCTCCGATCCAGCAAAGCTTCGGGGATGAGTTCCGTCAGCACGACGGCGTCACTACTAGAAAAAGGGCTATAGATGGGATTGACACTAATGGCGCACCAGAAAGATGGTGCGCCATTAGTATATACTAATGGCGCACCACCATTTGATGCGCCATTAGAGTTTAAACTACTAATGGCGCACCATGCTATGGGTGCGCCATTAGTATCAATTTTTTTAACTAGTGCGCATGTCCAAACATACTAATGGCGCATCCGGCCCAAGTGCGCCATTAGTAGTTGTAACTACTAATGGCGCACCAGGCAGTGGGTGCGCCATTAGTATAGAATTTTTTTGAACTAGTGCGCCTATCCAAACATACTAATGGCGCATCCTGCTTAAGTGCGCCATTAGTAGTTGTAACTACTAATGGCGCACTGTGCGGGTGCGCCATTAGTATAGAATTTTTTTGAACTAGTGCGCCTATCCAAACATACTAATGGCGCATCCTGCTTAAGTGCGCCGTTAGTAGTTGTAACTACTAATGGCGCACCATGCAAGAGGTGCGCCATTAGTAAGTGGGCAGCAACAAGATATTTGGGACAGCCTCTCCTACCCACACACTTACTTTCTCCCCACTTCATTCTCTCCACCTCCTCCTTGTCTCGGGTGCCTCCTCTTTTTCACCTCATTTCCACCATAGATTCATTCAAATTAAGTGGTTAAATTACCTTGTTTTAATAGGTAAGTAAGGGGAAGCTATACTTAGGTTGTTCTCCTTACAACAATGTGCACATGCACTTTTTACGGCCTAGCTAGATCTATGTATGTTCGTGGTGTTGCATATGTTTGTGGTGTTGCATATGTGTTTGTGTTTGGAGGTGTACGGTATTTGAAATGCGATAGTTGCCAATATTTTGCGGAATGTTGATTCATTTCCGTTTGGCGAGAATTTTGGCATTAAGCATTCTTTTGGTCCTATTTTAGGGAAAGTCATGCCAAATTTTTGTTTGGTTCTAAAATATCGTTTTGCTCTACCCATGACGACCATGGTCCGTACGATGACCGAAGGCATCGTGAATAGGTTTTGAGGTCATGAAGGCCGAGATGCTTCAAAAGAACGAGGCGGAGATAAGATGTCCGTGTCGAAGATGCAAGCTGAAGAGCCTTATTACGGACCCGGATTCCGGCAGGTGCGGGACCACCTGCTGTTGCGTGGTTTCATGGATGGCTATCGGTGGCAAGGTGATGAAGATGACTACGAAGTCGTCCATGCGGGCGGGCAAGAAATGAGGAAGGGCAGCAAGACAACCACCGCGGCTCGGGCGGGCGAGAAGACGAAGAACCCAGGAGATGATCACGGTTGTGATGGTATACGATCATCATGTAGAAGATGCAGGACATGATGATGAGGAAGATGCGGAGCAGGCGACGGGCATGATCATGAAGATGATGATGCGGCGGAGCGAAAGACTGGACCATCGATGGGCTGGGTGCAGGACCCTCATATTCAAGAGCTGCTTCTCAAGCGAGACGGATAACGCAAGAGCTGCCGCCGAGAGAAAGCCAAGATGGATCAACTTGAGTTAGACGCGGTTACTCCATTGTATGAAGGATGCAGGCCCGAGGATACCCGCTGAAAGTAATGCTCATGGCCACGGAGATGAAGGTAAAACACAAAATGACCGGCGATGCTTCGACGAGAACATGTCATTACGGCACGAACGTCTTCCCAAGGGGAACAAGTGCCCGACCAGTTTGGAGGAGGCGAAGAAAATCGTGTGTCCTCTGGATTTACCGCGTGAAATACCATGTGTGCATGAACAATTGCATCATTTATCGGGACGAGCACGCTGGAGTCTACCATATGTCCGGTGTCTTGGCGTCACTCGATACAAGAAGAGGAAGAAAGCTCCTCGAAAAGTGGTGTGGTACTTTCCGATCACTCCTCGTCTGCGGCGCTATTTCGCGGACCCTAAGGTAGCAAAGCTCCTGCGTTGGCACACGGATAGGGAGGAGAAGAAGCGGGAAGATGACGCACATGATCCGGAGATAGATAAAAAAGACAATATGCTGAGTCACCCTAAGGATGCGAGCGGTGGCAAGCGTTGAACTTCAAAGACTCGGAATTTGGGAACGATCCAAGGAACATCGTCTTTGGCGCGAGCACCGATGGAGTCAATCCGTTTGGCAGCCAGAGAAGCACACATAGCACCTGGCCTGTGTTTGTGTGGATGTACAACCTTCCCCTGGTTGTGCATGAAGAGGAAGTACATTCACATGAGTATGCTAATTGAAGGGCGAAACAACCAGTGGAACGACATCAATCTGTATCTGGGGCTGCTGAAAGAGGAGCTTGACATTTGTGGAAAACGCCCGTGTACGTGGGACGCCGCAGAGAAAGAATATTTCCCTATGAGAGCCGCACTGCTAACGACGGTGCACGACTATCTCGGTTACGGATATCTCGCGGGGCAGGTAGTCCACGGATTTTCTGGATGCGTAAGGTGCATGGATGACACAACGTATTGCTAGCTAGATAGAGATCCCGGGTCTTCGAAAACCGTGTTCATGGAGGAAACGTGGAGGAAACGCAAGGATCTGTTCGATGGTGAAACCGAACCCCGAAAACGCCCGTGTACGAGGAGCGGCGAGGAAATAGACAAGCTGTTGAAAAATTGGAAAGACTGCCTTGCGGGAAAGAAGCAAAAGGCGCGAGCCGGAAAGAAGCGAAAGGCGCCAGAGCCGCTGCTGAAGGTATGGAAAAGCGAGGTCTGTTTTACGGGACTTGTCGTCTTTGGAAGATCCACCGTGTGCCTCACAGCCTTGATGTCATGCATATCACGAAGAGCGTTAATGCGAGTCTGCTTGGTACCCTGCTCAACATGCCGAGAGGACCAAAGATGGGCGAAAGCAATGGCGGACTTGAAATCAATGGGCATCGGGCAGGAGCTTCACGCTATATATGATGATGATGATGATGATGATGATGATGATGAGGCGGGACACGAAATTAAATCGCCAAAGGCAAAAAGGCCAAGAAGACCGGAAATGACTACCCTCCGCGTGCTTCACTCTAAGTCGGGAGGAGATCGAGCAGTTTTCACCTGCCTCCTAGGAGTAAAACTTCCTTCTGATTCTGCTGGGAAGATAAGCAGATACCTAGACCCAGTGAAGCGAAGTTCGATGGGATGAAGTCTCACGACTGCGCCGCGTCTTGATGACGCAGAGATACTTCCGGTTGCAATCCATTGGGATCATGGACGCCGCACGTCCGTGAAACGCTATTTGGCCTATGCAACTTCTTGACGTCATCTCGGAAGTCGATTGGCGTGAGGCAACTCGAAGGCTACGAGGAAGAGATCGTGGTGATACTATGCGAGCTTGAGATGTACTTCCGCCCGCATTCTTGACGTTATGGTGCATCTGCTGGTCCATATAGTGGAGGATATCATCCAACTCGGGCCGACGTTCCTGCACAGCATGATGCCGTTCGAAAGGATGAATGGTGTCATCAAAGGATACGTTCGCAACATGTCACGTCCAGAAGGAAGCATAGCGAGGGCTACGACCGAAGAGTGCATCTCCTACTGCATGAATTATCTAGGCATCGAGAACCCAGTTGGTCTGCCCGTCAACAGGCACCTCGGCAGGTTTACTGGATGGGGTCACTGTGATGGTCGCCGTGAAATGCATGTCGACTTCGAGGGTCGACTTCGCCGACTTTGAAAGAGCAAACCTAGTCGGCGCTACAACACATAGACATGGTCGATCCTTGGGTGGTAGAGCACAAAACCTTTATTAAAAAGACGACAATGACCGAGGCCAACAGAGGACGGACGGAGATACACTCAAAGAGCACAACTCATGTTTCACGCGTTGGTTCAAGCATAAGCTTCGTCGTACCCTTTACATGAGGATTCTTCCGCGGAAGAAGAACTCATATTCGCCTTGTCACAGGCGCCGAGCACAACCTGATGACCTATGAGGCGTCACGATATCATGACTACACATTCTACACGAGGCCAAGGACATGAAGAGCGATGGTTATCAGAACTCCGGGGTAACGATGGAATCCTACACCGTAACGACAAGGACAGATACTACGGAAGGATCGAGGAGATCTGGGAGCTGAGCTACGTTGGAGAGAAGGTCCCGATGTTCCGTGTCGATGGGCCAAGAACGTCATAAAAGAAGACCGGTATTTCACCACCATGGTTATACCCGAAGCCAAATCCAAGATCATGGGCGCATAAGCGTCACCGCGAAAAATGAGCCATGGGTCTTGGCTTCCCAAGTGGACCAATGCTTCTTCATTACCGACCCGCCAAAGCCCGGTCGTGTTGTCGTGAGGAGAGGCAAAAGGAAGATCATCGGAATGGATGGAGTAGCCAATGAGCAAGACTTCGACAAGTACGGCGACCGAGGATCGAACATGACGATGATGAAGTAGCAGCATACACCACAAGAAGAAGCAGGACCACCCTACCTAAAGGGCGTCCGTTCCACGAGAAGAAATCCATTTGCGAAAAAGAAGGGCAAGAAGATTGTGAACAGATAGCTAGCTAAGATCGATTGTATTTAAATCGTAGCCTTCATTTCTCGATTGTATTTCATGGGTACTTTTGAACTATCATGAATATTTTTAAATTTCATGGACACTCGATCTCGATCCCCTCCATCTCGATCGCTATCCCACCTCGACAGATCCGGTCCCCCTGCTTGAGCACCCCCAGTCCACCGGCCGCCATGACCCCCGCACCCTCGATTCCCCTACTCAACCGCCGCTTGACCCCCGCACCCCTTTTACCGTCTTATAAAAAAATTAGTATCAAACAGCTTTTTAAATGCTCTTGTCTTATAAAAAAATATTACTGTTATTATTTAAACAAGTTTGAACATATTTAAACACAAATAAGTATCAAACAGCTTTTTAAATGCTAAAAAAATTTGTGGAGCCCACCTCGATCCCCTCCATCTCGATCGCTGTCCCACCTCGCGGATCCGGTCCCCCTCGCCGAGCACCCCCAGTCCACCGGCCGCCGAAATCCCCGCACCCTCGATTCCCTACTCAACCGCCGCCCGACCCCCGCACCCAGCGCACCGTCTTATAAAAAAATAAGTATCAAATAGCTTTTTATATGCTACTGTCTTATAAAAAAATATTACTGTTATTATTTAAACAAGTTTGAACATATTTAAACATAAATAAGTATCAAACAGCTTTTTAAATGCTAAAAAAAATTTGTGGAGCACAGGAGTCGAACCCAGGACCTCTGGTGTGAGAACTGGCTGCTGACCCGGTCGAGCTAGTAGAGTGGGCTTGACATGGATAGGTTCTGGTAGTACATAACCTTTTGGCTCGAGTTGAAATAAAAAAATACTAATGGCGCACCACGGTGAGGTGCGCCATTAGTATGGACATGCTAATGGCGCACCACGGTGAGGTGCGCCATTAGTATTGTGGCCCGATCCCCCTTCGCCCGATCCCCCCTTCGCCCGATCCCCCCTTCCCTCTCCCCCTCGCCAGTTCCCTCGATCTCCCTCTCGATCCACCGCCGCCGCCGCCGCTGCCCTGACCCTCGCCCTTCGCCCTCGCCCTCTCCCTCCCTTGCCCTCTCCTCGCCTTCCCTCTCCCTCGCCCCGCCTCCTCGACGCCACCGTCCCGCCACCTCGACGCTGCCCGCCGCCTCGGCCGCGACCCGCCGCCCGGGCGCGCCCAGCCGCCGCCTCGACGCGACCCGCCGCCCAGCCGCCTCGGCGACCCGCCGCCCGGACGCCGCCCGACTCCGCCTCGGCGCTGCCCGCCGCCCGGCCGCCTCGACCCGCCCGACGCGCTGCCCCACCTCGACCCCGCCCCGTCCACACCACCGTCGCCGGAGCACCACCACCCCCGTGAGCTCCCCCTCCTCCTCCCCCTGCATTTGAATGAAAATAACATTGTCTGCAAAACCGAAATTAGAAGCTGTTGTTAGTCAGTGCTTAGTAGTGTTGTTAGTCAAACAGAAGCTCCAATAGGCCCATGGTGGTGGGTGGGGAGCGAGAGAGATAGCTCCAAGGCTGGGTGCTGGCAAAGAGGAGCAGATCACATTCGCCAAAAGCAAAGCTAAACAAAATTAGAGGGATATTAGGAGGTGATGGAGACTCAAGCTTAATAATTATGGAACAGTAGTTGCAGTCGTGGTGGTAATCCATATCTGCTCAGAGATTTTGTGGCCATTGTTTTAGGGTGTGTGCATGGCCGCATCACAAGTAACAAAAAGGGGGTGCAAGTGTGCAACACCATACAAAATGGCCAAATGGGTTGAATATATATGTAAGCTTTCTTTAATTTGTGTGCATGCATTTTCTTCCTCCTTCCTCTGATCTTCTAGATGATGTTATTGCCTTCGGTGCCAAAATAAACAAACAAATTGTGTAAGAAAGCTGAAGGAAATTAAGCCATGGTGATTGTTATATGCTCCCCTCCCTGCAAAAATAAGTAAATAATAAAAGTACAACTTCAGAAAAAGAATAGGTAGTTATCTGACCCCTTTTATAATTTAGTATAAAATGATCATCTTTTAATACTATATTTGTTTTCCCTTTTTTATGATCATTAAGTATATGTAAGCATGCACAATCAGTCCAGTAGCTCTCCCACAAGAAAGAAAGTAGCATTGTATACTAAATTAAGGACTTATAGGTCAGCAAACCAAATATATATATGGAATGCACTGCGCAAGGAGATCCTCCATTTCCCTTTTTCCTGTGATCCCTATGCTTCTTTTCAGGAAGAAGGCCCCATGAGGATCCCCTTGACTCTAGAAAATACTAATTCGGAAACACTTTATAGGCGATGCTTTCTATGACAGATCTCCCAATTGTTGCCATAGCAATATATTCTAAGCCCTCTCCAGTTTGGAGCTTAATTTCTGTGAGCTTCATTTCCTTGGGAGAGATTAGCTAAATTAATCTTTCTCTCCTGCAAAGGAAGTGCCCTGTTTTACTCACTGTCAAAAAGTCATAGTATAAGATTGGTAGTACAGGCACTGCTACTGGTACTACTTCTGCTCAGTGCTAGAGGCAGATCTTCTCAGGTAAGATCCTATAATTAACTTATGTAAGCACCTACACAGCATAAGGTTAGTAGTACTGGTAATCCTTCTGCTCAATGCTAGAGCAGATCTTCTCAGCTGAGATCCCTAATTAACTTGTCTAAGTACCTAAACAAAATTCCCCATGGAGGAAATGATCTAGCTCCTCCTACACATTTATAGATCAATCAGCTCAGTTCTAGTGCTGTTGGACTTTTGCACCCACCAAAAATGTACTACTAGTTGCAAATCTTTACCAGAGATAGCTTCATAAGCAGAAGGTTCCAAATAATAAACCAGTACCACACTAGTACAGTAGTACTGCCACCTCCCAGTAAACAGCAGGGTCTCTGATGAGCAATGTAGTTAATTAGTCAGGGCCTAAAAGCCAATCTACTGTCAGCTGCCTGCAAATGCCTGCACAGGCAGGGAATGTACTAGGATGAAAGATGTACTTTACCAACTAATCTAATGGTGCTGGCACAAAGTGAAAAACAATAGTTAATTTGACAGAGTGCAAGGGTTTAGTTTTTGCACTGTGTTTGATGTGTTCTTCCACCTGTAGAGAAGATTTTCACGTGTAGAAGTTTTTTTTCAATTATTTTTTATGTTTAAACTGAGTGAAGTTTCAGTTATTTGGTGACTTTGTGTTTTCTTCAATCAAATAATCTTTTCATTCCTGCTTGGCGATTTATTATTTCTAAGAAAAGAGAGAGCTAGGATCTTACTAACAACTCTACTAGATTGTTAAGTTGGGTGGGATGTAAAAGCAAGTCTTCTTCTAAGTGCAATATACTTAGTGCTGCTATATGAGTGTATAAATATTTGTTGCTATATAAATGTGAAGAAAATTCATGCTTGTATATGATATTCTGCCATGAAGCTTCACCTGCTCCTGTGGGTGTGGGATCCATGTGACATGTGACATTGCATCCATGTCCACCTGGGATAATGATTTTGCAGGTACCCCGTTGAGTTTGCCGGAATGTCGATTAACTTCCGTTCCGGCAAATTGGGTACTCCATATGTCCTATTTTCAGCAAAGGTCATGCTGAAATTTTCCGTGAATTTTAGCATGACTTTGCTAAAAATAGGACATATGGGGTACTTGTGACTAATGCATGGGCCGGGGTATCTTAGTAGTTAATTAAGTAGGATCAAGTGCCCCGGCATACTTGTGACTAATGCATGGCTTTTAGGGTGCCTCGGTGTCGATAAAAACCGAAATGATGAAAGGTTAGGCTTTTAGGGTGCCTTGGCGTCGAAAAACCCTCAATAATAAAAGCTTAGATTTTAGGATGCCTCGGTGTCGACAAACCCTAAATGATGAGACCATGATCTTGTTCCTTGACAATAACCAACATTTTGACCAAACTTTGTTTCTATTTAGAGAGAAACATGGCCCACAACAATGAGGCCGGGGGTTCGGGCGGCAAGGCATTCTGGGAGCTGTCCCAGGAGATGGAGGAACAACCTCACTTGTATGAGAGGCCGCCTTCCCCACCGATCCTGAGACCACGGATGGTGCCGCCGAGGATGACCACACTGATGCCACCACTGATGGTGCCGCCGAGGATGCCACCACTGATGATGGCGGCGCACGCACAGATGGCAGCCAACCAAAGAGGCAACGGAAGGACCGGCGCCCGATCGTGCTCCGCACCCTCAAGGAGGAAGTTACTGAAGTGGACTCCAACGGGAATCCAACGGCGCCCAAACGAATAGTCAAGGGGTACTCGCTTCAGCTCGGGTGCATTGTCCGGAGCACCGTCTCGATCAACACCGAGAACCCGAGGCATCCTGACCGAGGGAATTTGGCGCAACCTCCTCTTCACGAAGCTGCACGAACGATACAAGTTCCCGCTGAATTTGAAAACACAAGCCTCAAAGGGAATAAAGTGAACAATGCTGCCCTCACGAAGATGAGCAAGGCCCTGTCTACTTGGAAAAGCAATGTGAAGAGAATGATCGAGAAAGGTGAGAGTTATCGGAAGATCAAGGAGAAAAATCCTTCGATCACCGAAGATGACTACAACGACTTCAAGATCAATTGCTCGAGCACCGCAAGCTCCCAATCAAGTGAGTGGGGGAAACAAATGCGGGAGCTGAACATAGGGGAACACACACTCGGTCCCGGCGGTTACAGAGTGGCGAAGCCTATATGGGACAAGGAGGAGGCGGACCGTGCCGAGCAAGGCCTACCGACCCTCTTCGATACATACGGTGACAAGCAGACCAGGAACTTTGTCAGGGCCCGGTACAAGAAGGACCCGAAAACAAAGGAGCTTACCACGGATCCGAAGACCAGGCAGCTTGAGCTTGTTCTGGTAAGGAATACACCCCCGCGTAATTAGCTCCATAAGGTTGCATTCTAATTAATGAAGCCGAATTTCTAAATGGTTCACATTCCTTCCGCAGCGCATTGAAAGCGATGGCAGCTGGGTCGACTCGAGCAACCCTTGGGACACCACTCTAAATAGGGGGTTGAATGTAATGAAGAACAAGGATAAGCTCGATGGCCGGCGTCGGCTGGTCGTGTGGCGGCAAAGGCTTGTCGACAAAATGGGGTCATACTATACCGCTGGTGTGCGGAAGGAGAAAAAGACCAGCTCGGAAAGCCGGTAGCGAGAGGTTCAAGAACTCAAGGCACAGGTGGCGCGGATTCCGGAGATTGTCCAAGAGCAAGTGGAACAACGACTCGGAGCGGCGATCACCGCCCTTGTGCCTACCTTGATCTCGGGGTTGAGTGCGTGGATTGCGGGCGGCCAACAGGGGCCGCCCCCGATTCCTAGCTTCACGGCCAGCAACTCGCATAATGCGATGGCGGGGCCATTGGTGCCTCTGGCGGAGGCGGCATTGGTGTCTCCGACGCCGGCACGGAGCTTAATGCACCGGGTGTACGCCGGCCGGCACCTCTGCAGCAAGCGGCCCCTCCGTCAGCTGCGCCCGCCGTTGGCGGTGCCTCTACATTAGCCGAGCTCGACGCCATCATCACGGTAACTAATTAAGCCTCTCTCGGCCGAGGACTTCATCTCCTTGCCTTTGATCGGGCATCCTCGACGCCCTACATGTTTTCGCAGGCGCCGCCGACGTTCCGTGCACTCTCCTCCATTTCGTGAACAACGAGGTTGGTCGATGTCGCCAAGGGCAAAATCGTTCAACCGGCAACCCCTTGTTCCACGGTACCCGGATGCCACCCAACTTGTTTAGGGTTCAACTGGTTCGGTGCTGCCAGGCTGCGACGACTTGTTACCTCCGAATCGACCCGTCGGGGCCGGCGATGATGACGTGATGACCCTCGGCCTGCTCGAGCTGGCCCTGCTTTGGCGAAGAGCCAGATTCGTTTGGGGACGGGGACACCACCCAAAGACAACACCGCCCGATCGTGCCGGCGCCAAGTCAGCCCCATGGCAAGACCGCCGTAACGGTGCCGGACATCCCTATGCCACTGGATCCAAACATGCATATGGCACAGGATCAGAATGACGACGACGACGACTATGATACATTTGGCAACGTCGATCATTACTTTGCCGAGCATGGGTACGATGGCGACTTCATGGGGCCTCCTTCTCAAGAACCAAACCCAACAAAAGACTTGTGCGATCTAGCTCGTACCGCGGAGAAGCCAAGCTGCAACAGGCGCCGTCTGGCGTTCAGCTCTCAGGAGACGCCTCCAGGCTGCCGACTTCACCGAGCCTCGAGATAGGCGAGGTGCGAATATTATCAGCCCCAACACACTCAAGAAGGCGGTCTGTGAGCAAAACTCGGTCCCATTACAGGAGAAGAAGAAGGCACGCAAAAGAAAGACTAAGAAGGGTGCGAGCCAGCGGCACAAAATGCGATCCGTGCTCGGGGCGGGCCACCTTCACCGCAGGGATATCTCGAGGAGGGTGCATGTGGCGGGTAGGCGATGCTACCGACAAATATGCTCAATGCTGCAACCGGTGCTATGCGCGGAGTCTGCATGACAGTGTTCTTTCTTTGGAGAAGTGGCGTCTCGGGGAGAAGGATGTGGCATACCCGGTTTTCGGCCAAGGTGCCAGAGGGCAAGGGCTTTGTGGATAACTCCATCGGCGTCGATCGTCCTGCGTTTTGATGACATCCACGCTATGTTGAACCTTCATCCGCTGCACTACACCTTCGTTCGGCTATTTTCGCTGAGTATGGAGATGCAGATCATTCGCGACAAGACCGGACATCGTGATAGTTGACCCCTTCTACATGCGTGCCAAGATCTTGGGCAGCGCTGGGTACCGCAAGTCGCGAAGTTCTTACCTCGAAGGCGTCATTACGGCAAACCAAGATAAGGATAACTTCCTCGTGCCTTACTTTCCCGAGTAAGTCCTCCCTCAACCGGCCCGTAACATATGAATTCTTACATTTCGATCGTTTTCTTTTAACATTCCGTGTTTTCTGCGGTGACACACGTTGCACGCTCATCCTCCTAAGCCCCAAATATTCCATGGCCACGTATTTCGACCGGACCGTCGATCGAACGTAGACTACACAAATGTCAAGAAGGTTCTTGATGATGTTCTCCCGGCTCGCCAAATCTGGAGGCACCTTCACCAGGCCTATTCGTAAATGCACGGCAAGCACGTGTTCTCCCACAATCTGACGTTACGCTGCGTCAAGCAGCCGCTGGCGGTCGAAGGGTGCCTGCTACGCCATCCATCACATGCGAGGCGATCGTGCGGGACCATCATCAACTTCGCTACCGAGTAAACTCCAAGATTGGGCAGCGGCGTGTCGGCAATCCAGACGCGGACCTCCGACAAGAATTCTTTCGCATCCAATCGGAGTTTGCGGAAATCATCCATCAAGATGTCCTTCGTACCTCGGGGCAGTTCTACCTCAGAAATCAACCGTCCAACAGTGACATCGACACAATGCTACAAATGCAGGATGACAACGCCCGTTCTTTCATGACTCCCACGATAGACGGCGGCTTCATCCACGCTCGATCCCTTGAGTCGAGTTGTCTAGTTCTGAAACATCGATTGGCTCATGTTGTAATTAAACTTTAATGAACTTGTAGTATGTCTCTTTGGTTTCGAGAGTCGTTCAACTTAGATGTAATCGATGCTATTAATGTCTTGCTTTTCTCTTCCGATCGTTACATTGCATACTTATATATTGCTTATGTATTGTCGTGAATTGGTACTAACGTTTACGTTTGGCTAGTGCATAGCGATGCCAACGTATATGTCGTGTACACAAGGGTAAGGTTCGAAGTCTCGATGACTGGGAGGAGTGTCGGAGACAGGTTCACCGATTCAGCGGTAACAGTTACAAAGGGTACACCACTAGGGCCGAGGCCGAATCTAGAATCTGTGGCGCTATCTAGCGGGAGAGGGAGGGCGTTGGAGGAACCGGATGAAGACGAAGTTTCATCGTGATGATGCTCATCGTGATGACCGCAGCTCTCTTCTATGTGATGGTAGTTTAGATGATCGATATCGACTTGTAATGTGAAGACAAACTTCGCTACTCGCGGTCTCGAGACTTGTAATATAATGTTCTATCTTTGTTCGGTCTTTTCAATTCGGAGACTAATATGATGAATTGTATTCGGAGACTAATATGATGAATTGTATTCAAAGACTAATCTTCTATTGTATTTGATGAATCTATTGTTGATGTGTGCTGTCTATATTTTGTCAAATTATACATTTTGTAACCTGTGCAAAAACAGAAAATAAAAAATAAAAAAACCTAATATTCATACTAATGGCGCATCACATGACAGTGCGCCATTAGTATGACGATGCATACTAATGGCGCATCACTTTGGGTAGTGCGCCATTAGTATCTCTTGATTACTAATGGCACATCCAGAGGTGGTGCGCCATTAGTATGCCAAAGCACCGGGGTATACAGGCCCCCTGGGAGGCATACTACTGGCGCCCCCGCGCATATCCTACCGGCGCACCAGGTGGTGCGCCATTAGTATACCAGATACTACTGGCGCACCAGGTGGTGCGCCATTAGTAAAAATTACTAATGGCGTGCTATCAATGGCGCACCAGTGATGCGCCATTAATGGCCATATTAGGTGCGCCATTAGTAGTGGTTTTTCTAGTAGTGCGTGGTGACGATGATGATGTTCTACCGGCGCAGGGCTTCGCCTAAACTCCGCGACGATATGATTGAGGTGGAATATGGTTGAGGGGGGCGCCGCACACGGCAAAGGAACGATCTGTAGATCAACTTGTGTGTCCTAGGGTGCCCCCCTGCCCCCGTATATAAAGGAGGGAGGGGGGACGCCGGCCGGCCCTTGTGGGCGCGCCAAGGAGGAGGAGTCCTCCTCCTAGTAGGAGTAGGACTCCTTTTCCTACTCCTACTAGGAGGGAAGGAAGGGGAGAGGGGAAGGAAAGAGGCGCCGCCGCCTCCTAGTCCAATTCGGACCAGAGGGAGAGGGGCGCGCGGCCCACCCCGGCCGCCCCTCTCTCTTTCCACCAAGGCCCATGTGGCCCATTATCTCTCCGGGAGGGGGGGGGGGTGTTCCGGTAACCCTCCGGCACTCCGGTTTTCTCCGAAAACGTCCGGAACACTTCCGGTGTCCGAATATAGTCGTCCAATTTATCAATCTTTATGTCTCGACCATTTCTAGACTCCTCGTCATGTCCGTGATCACATCCGGGACTCCGAACAAACTTCGGTAACTCAAAACTTATAAACTCATAAATCTGTCATCGTAACGTTAAGCGTGCGGACCCTACGGGTTCGAGAACTATGTAGACATGACCTAGAACTATTCTCAGTCAATAACCAATAGCGGAACCTGGATGCCCATATTGGTTCCTACATATGCTACGAAGATCTTTATCGGTCAAACCGCATAACAACATACGTTGTTCCCTTTGTCATCGCTATGTTACTTGCCCGAGATTTGATCGTCGGTATCCAATACCTAGTTCAATCTCGTTACCGGCAAGTCTCTTTACTCGTTACGTAATGCATCGTCCCGTAACCAAGTCATTGGTCACATTGCTTGCAAGGCTTATAGTGATGTGCATTACCGAGAGGGCCCAGAGATACCTCTCCGACAATCGGAGTGACAAAACCTAATCTCGAAATACGCCAACTCAACATGTACCTTCGGAAACACCTGTAGTACTCCTTTATAATCACCCGATTACGTTGTGACGTTTGGTAGTACCAAAGTGTTCCTCCGGTAAACGGAGTTGCATAATCTCATAGTTACGAGGAACATGTATAAGTCATGAAGAAAGCAATAGCAATATACTAAGCGATCAAGTGCTAGGCTAACGGAATGGGTCATGTCAATCACATCATTCTCCTAATGATGTGATCCCGTTAATCAAATGACAACACATGTCTATGGTTAGGAAACATAACCATCTTTGATTAATGAGCTAGTCAAGTAGAGGCATACTAGTGACTATATGTTTGTCTATGTATTCACACATGTATTATGTTTCCGGTTAATACAATTCTAGCATGAATAATAAACATTTATCATGATATGAGGAAATAAATAATAACTTTTATTATTGCCTCTAGGGCATATTTCCTTCAGTCTCCCACTTGCACTAGAGTCAATAATCTAGATTACATAGTAATGATTCTAACACTCATGGATTCTTGGTGCTGATCATGTTTTGCTCGTGAGAGAGGCTTAGTCAATGGGTCTGCAACATTCAGATCCGTATGTATCTTGCAAATTTCTATGTCTCCCACTTGGACTTGGTCCCGGATGGAATTGAAGCGTCTCTTGATGTTCTTGGTCCTCTTGTGAAATCTGGATTCCTTTGCCAAAGCAATTGCACCAGTATTGTCACAGAAGATCTTCATTGGTCCCGATGCACTAGGTATGACACCTAGATCGAAAATGAACTCCTTCATCCAGACTCCTTCATTCGCTGCTTCTGAAGCAGCTATGTACTCCGCTTCACATGTAGATCCCGCCACGACGCTTTGTTTAGAACTGCACCAACTTACAGCTCCACCATTTAATAAAAACACGTATCCGGTTTGCGATTTAGAATCGTCCGGATCAGTGACAAAGCTTGCATCGACGTAACCATTTACGACTAGCTCTTTGTCACCTCCATATACGAGAAACATATCCTTAGTCCTTTTCAGGTATTTCAGGATGTTCTTGACTGCTGTCCAGTGATCCACTCCTGGATTACTTTGGTACCTCCCTGCCAAACTTATTGCTAAGCATACGTCAGGTCTGGTACACAGCATTGCATACATGATAGAGCCTATGGCTGAAGCATAGGGAACATCTTTCATTTTCTCTCTATCTTCTGCTGTGGTCGGGCATTGAGTTTGACTCAACTTCACACCTTGAAGCACGGGCAAGAACCCTTTCTTTGCCTGATCCATTTTGAACTTTTTCAAAATTTTATCAAGGTATGTGCTTTGTGAAAGTCCTATTAAGCGTCTTGATCTATCTCTATAAATCTTGATGCCCAATATGTAAGCAGCTTCACCTAGATCTTTCATTGAAAAACTTTTATTCAAGTATCCCTTTATGCTATCCAGAAATTCTATATCATTTCCAATTAATAATATGTCATCTACATATAATATCAGAAATGCTTCAGAGCTCCCACTCACTTTCTTGTAAATACAGGCTTCTCCAAAAGTCTGTATAAAACCATATGCTTTGATCACACTATCAAAGCGTTTATTCCAACTCCGAGATGCTTGCACCAGTCCATAAATGGATCACTGGAGCTTGCACACTTTGTTAGCACCTTTTGGATCAACAAAACCTTCTGGCTGCATCATATGCAACTCTTCTTCCAGAATTCCATTCAAGAATGCAGTTTTGACATCCATTTGCGATATTTCATATTCTTGAACTGCAGCAATAGCTAACATGATTCGGACAGACTTAAGCATCGCTACGGGTGAGAAAGTCTCATCTTAGTCAACCCCTTGAACTTGTCGAAAACCTTTTGCAACAAGTCGAGCTTTATAGACAGTTACATTACCATCGGCGTCAGTCTTCTTCTTAAAGATCCATTTATTCTCAATGGCTTGCCGATCATCGGGCAAGTCAACCAAAGTCCATACTTTGTTCACATACATGGATCCCATCTCAGATTTCATGGCTTCTAGCCATTTTGCGGAATCTGGGCTCATCATCGCTTCCTCATAGTTCGTAGGTTCATCATGGTCTAGTAACATGACTTCCAGAATAGGATTACCGTACCACTCTGGTGCGGATCTTACTCTGGGAGACCTACGAGGTTCAGTAGAAACTTGGTCTGAAGTTTCATGATCAATATCATTAGCTTCCTCACTAATTGGTGTAGTTGTCACAGGAACCGGTTCTTGTGAGGAACTAATTTCCAACAAGGGAGCAGATACAGTTATCTCATCAAGTTCTACTTTCCTCCCACTCACTTCTTTCGAGAGAAACTCCTTCTCTAGAAAGGATCCGATTTTAGCAACAAAAAGCTTGCCCTCAGATCTGTGATAGAAGGTGTACCCAATGATCTCTTTTGGGTATCCTATGAAGACACATTTCTCCGATTTAGGTTCGAGCTTATCTGGTTGAAGTTTCTTCACATAAACATCGCAGCCCCAAACTTTAAGAAACGACAACTTTGGTTTCTTGCCAAACCATAGTTCATAATGCGTCGTATCAACGGATTTTGATGGTGCCCTATTTAACGTGAATGCGGCCGTCTCTAAAGCATAACCCCAAAACGATAGCGGTAAATCAGTAAGAGACATCATAGATCGCACCATATCTAGTAAAGTACGATTACGACGTTCGGACACACCATTTTGTTGTGGTGTTCCGAGTGGCGTGAGTTGCGAAACTATTCCGCATTGTTTCAAATGTAAAACAAACTCGTAACTCAAATATTCTCCTCCACGATCAGATCGTAGAAACTTCCTTTTCTTGTTACGATGATTTTCCACTTCACTCTGAAATTCTTTGAACTTTTCAAATGTTTCAGACTTGTGTTTCATCAAGTAGATATACCCATATCTGCTCAAGTCATCTGTGAAGGTGAGAAAATAACTTGATACCGCCATGAGCCTCAACATTCATTGGACCACAAACATCGGTATGTATGATTTCCAACAAATCAGTTGCTCGCTCCATAGTTCGAGAACGGCGTTTTAGTCATCTTGCCCATAAGGCACGGTTCGCAAGTACCAAGTGATTCATAATCAAGTGATTCCAAAAGCCCATCAGTATGGAGTTTCTTCATGCGCTTTATACCGATATGACCTAAACGGCAGGGGCACAAATAAGTTGCACTATCATTATCAACTCTATATCTTTTGGTTTCAACATTATGAATATGTGTATCACTACTATCGAGATTCAATAAAAATAGACCACTCTTCAAGGGTGCATGACCATAAAAGATATTACTCATATAAATAGAACAACCATTATTCTATGATTTAATGAATAACCGTCTCGCATCAAACAAGATCCAGATATAATGTTCATGCTTAACGCTGGCAACAAATAACAATTATTCAGGTCTAAAACTAATCCCGAAGGTTGATGTAGAGGTAGCGTGCCGACCGCGATCACATCGACTTTGGAACCATTTCCCACGCGCATCGTCACCTCGTCCTTAGCCAATCTTTGCTTAATCCGTAGTCCCTGTTTCGAGTTGCAAATATTAGCAGAACCCGATATCAAATACCCAGGTACTACTGCGAGCATTAGTAAGGTACACATCAATAACATGTATATCACATATACCTTTGTTTACTTTGCCATCCTTCTTATCCGCCAAATACTTGGGGCAGTTCCGCTTCTAGTGTCCAGTCTGCTTGCAGTAGAAGCACTTAGTTTCAGGCTTTGGTCCAGATATGGGTTTCTTCTCTTGAGCAGCAACTTGTTTGCTGTTTTTCTCGAAGTTCCCCTTCTTCTTCCCTTTGCCCTTTTTCTTGAAACTGGTGGTCTTGTCAACCATCAACACTTGATGCTCCTTCTTGATTTCTACCTCCGCAGCTTTTAGAATTGCGAAGAGCTCGGGAATAGTCTTGTCCATCCCTTGCATATTATAGTTCATCACGAAGCTCTTGTAGCTTGGTGGCAGTGATTGGAGAATTCTGTCAATGACACTATCATCAGGAATATTAACTCCCAGTTGAATCAATTGATTATTATACCCAGACATTTTGAGTATGTGTTCCTTGTGAACTATTCTCCTCCATCTTGCAGCTATAGAACTTATTGGAGACTTCATATCTCTCAATCCGGGCATTTGCTTGAAATATTAACTTCAACTCCTGGAACATCTCATATGCTCCATGACGTTCAAAACGTCGTTGAAGACCCGGTTCTAAGCCGTAAAGCATGGCACACTGAACTATCGAGTAGTCATCAGCTTTGCTCTGCCATACGTTCTTAAAGTCGTCAGTTGCATCAGCAGCAGGCCTGGCACCCAGCGGTGCTTCCAGGACGTAATTCTTCTGTGCAGCAATGAGGATAATCCTCAGGTTACGACCCAGTCCGTGTAATTGCTACCATCATCTTTCAACTTTGCTTTCTCAAGGAACGCATTAGAATTCAACGGAACAACAACACGAGCCATCTATCTACAACAAACATAGACAAGCATGATACTATCAGGTACTAAGTTCATGATAAATTTAAGTTCAATTAATCATATTACTTAAGAACTCCCACTTAGACAGACATCTCTCTAGTCATCTAAGTGATCACGTGATCCAAATCAACTAAACCATGTCCGATCATCACGTGAGATGGAGTAGTTTCAATGGTGAACATCACTATGTTGATCATATGTACTATATGATTCACGCTCGACCTTTCGGTCTCCGTGTTCCGAGGCCATATCTGTATATGCTAGGCTCGTCAAGTTTAACCTGAGTATTCAGGCGTGTGCAACTGTTTTGCACCCGTTGTATTTGAACGTAGAGCCTATCACACCCGATCAACACGTGGTGTCTCAGCACGAAGAACTTTCGCAACGGTGCATACTCAGGGAGAGCACTTCTTGATAATTAGTGAGAGATCATCTTAAAATGCTACCGTCAATCAAAGCAAGATAAGATGCATGAAGGATAAACATCACATGCAATCAATATAAGTGATATGATATGGCCATCATCATCTTTTGCTTGTGATCTCCATCTTCGAAGCACCGTCGTGATCACCTGTGTCACCGGCGCGACACCTTGATCTCCATCGTAGCATCGTTGTCGTTACGCCATCTATTGCTTCTACGACTATCGCTACCGCTTAGTGATAAAGTAAAGCAATTACAGGCATTTGCATTTCATACAATAAGCGACAACCATATGGCTCCTGCCGATTGCCGATAACTTCGGTTACAAAACATGATCATCTCATACAATAAAATATAGCATCACGTCTTGACCATATCACATCACAACATGCCCTGCAAAAACAAGTTAGACGTCCTCTACTTTGTTGTTGCAAATTTTACGTGGCTGCTACGGGCTTAGCAAGAACCGTTCTTACCTACGCATCAAAACCACAACGATAGTTCGTCAAGTTAGTGTTTTTTTAACCTTCGCAAGGACCGGGCGTAGCCACACTCGATTCAGCTAAAGTGAGAGAGACAGACACCCGCCAGCCACCTTTAAGCACAAGTGCTCGTAACAGTGAAACCAGTCTCGCGTAAGCGTACGCGTAATGTCGGTCCGGGCCGCTTCATCTCACAATACCGCCGAACCAAAGTATGACATGTTGGTAAGCAGTATGACTTGTATCGCCCACAACTCACTTGTGTTCTACTCGTGCATATAACATCAACGCATAAAACCTAGGCTCGGATGCCACTGTTGGGGAACGTAGTAATTTCAAAAAAATTCCTACGCACACGCAAGATCATGGTGATGGCATAGCAACGAGAGGGGAGAGTGATGTCCACGTACCCTCGTAGACCGCAAACGGAAGCGTTAACACAACACGGTTGATGTAGTCGTACGTCTTCACGATCCGACCGATCCAAGCACCGAACGTACGGCACCTCCGAGTTCAGCTGCGTTCAGCTCGATGGCGATCCCGGGCTCCAATCCAGCAAAGCCGGGATGAGTTCCGTCAGCACGACGGCGTGGTGACGATGACGATGTTCTACCGGCGCAGGGCTTCGCCTAAACTCCGCGACGATATGACCGAGGTGGAATATGGTGGAGGGGGCACCGCACACGGGAAAGGAACGATCCGTAGATCAACTTGTGTGTCCTTGGGTGCCCCCCTGCCCCCGTATATAAAGGAGGGAGGGGGGAGGCCGGTCGGCCCTTGTGGGCGCGCCAAGGAGGAGGAGTCCTCCTCCTAGTAGGAGTAGGACTCCCCTTTTCCTACTCCTACTAGGAGGGGGAAGGAAGGGGGAGGGGAAGGAAAGAGGGGGCGCCGCCCCTCCTAGTCCAATTCGGACTAGAGGGAGAGGGGGCGCGCGGCCCACCCTGGCCGCCCCTCTCTCTTTCCACCAAGGCCCATGTGGCCCATTATCTCTCCCGGGGGGGTTCCGGTAACCCTCCGGCACTCCGGTTTTCTCCGAAAACGTCCGGAACACTTCCGGTATCCGAATATAGTCGTCCAATATATCAATCATTATGTCTCGACAATTTCGAGACTCCTCGTCATGTCCGTGATCACATCCGGGACTCCGAAAAAACTTCGGTACATCCAAACTTATAAACTCATAAAACTGTCATCGTAACGTTAAGCGTGCGGACCCTACGGGTTCGAGAACTATGTAGACATGACCTAGAACTATTCTCGGTCAATAACCAATAGCGGAACCTGGATGCCCATGTTGGTTCCTACATATGCTACGAAGATCTTTATCGGTCAAACTGCATAACAACATACGTTGTTCCCTTTGTCATCGGTATGTTACTTGCCCGAGATTTGATCGTCGGTATCCAATACCTAGTTCAATCTCGTTACCGGCAAGTCTCTTTACTCGTTACGTAATGCATCGTCCCATAACCAAGTCATTGGTCACATTGCTTGCAAGGCTTATAGTGATGTGCATTACCGAGAGGGCCCAGAGATACCTCTCCGACAATCGGAGTGACAAAACCTAATCTCGAAATACGCCAACTCAACATGTACCTTGGGAAACACCTGTAGTACTCCTTTATAATCACCCAGTTACGTTGTGACGTTTGGTAGTACCCAAAGTGTTCCTCCGTAAGCAGGAGTTGCATAATCTCATAGTTACAGGAACATGTATAAGTCATGAAGAAAGCAATAACAATATACTAAACGATCAAGTGCTAGGCTAACGGAATGGGTCATGTCAATCACATCATTCTCCTAATGATGTGATCCCGTTAATCAAATGACAACACATGTCTATGGTTAGGAAACATAACCATCTTTGATTAATGAGCTAGTCAAGTAGAGGCATACTAGTGACTATATGTTTGTCTATGTATTCACACATGTATTATGTTTCCGGTTAATACAATTCTAGCATGAATAATAAACATTTATCATGATACGAGGAAATAAATAATAACTTCTATTATTGCCTCTAGGCCATATTTCCTTCAATAATAACCGAGAACCGATGTACCGAACCGAAAGAACCGGGACCGAGACCGAATTGACCGAAACCGAAAGATTCGGTTCCTATTTCGGTTATTAAATCTGCAGAACCGAAGTTTATTTTGTAATTTCGGATGTAGCACCTGTTTAACCGAAAAAACCAAATAACCGAAAACTACAGGACAACGCCTCGCTCCTCCTGTATACCCCCTATCGACGCACTAGGCCGGCTAGGCCAGCTGGCCCATCTAGACCGCTCTCTCTCTCATCCCAGTTTAGCCACGTACATCTTTGGTATAGCCCAAATATTGTGTAGTAACCGGCCCATATATAATATGTTAATTGCTCTACACCCGTTTGTGGTTTAGTACCACATCGGACAACCACTGAGAATGGAAGCGTAGGCAAGACAATAAAAAGGTAGTAGCAGCTGGCTATTCGCCTCGTCCACTGCTGGGCGCTTGTACTGAAATGTGCGGCAAAGGCGGGCTAATAAAGTACTTCAGGTTTGTTCGGTCAAAACCGAAGACATAACCGATTTGTCGGTTCTAAAAAGTATCGGTTACCTCAATTTGCAGGATCCGATCGGTCTGCACTTATTAAGGAACCGAAAATGTTTGTGACCTAGAAAACCGAACCGATCGGTCCGGTTAGACCGAATGCCCTGGCCTATTGATGTGTACCTAAGGCCATTAGTTGAAGAACTCTTGCACCCGTGGAATGGAAAAGATGTACGTGCATGGGATGAGCACGGACAAGAAGAATTTGACCTAAAGGTGTTGATGTTCGTGACCATCAATGATTGGCCTGCTCTCAGTAACCTTTCAGGACAGACAAACAAGGGATACCGCGCATGCACGCACTGTTTGGATGATACCGACAGTATATATTTGGATAATTGTAGGAAGAATGTGTACCTGGGACATCGTCGATTTCTTCCGAGCAGGCATCCCGTAAGAAAGAAAGGCAAGCATTTAAAAGGTCAGGCGGATCACCGGACGAAGCCTCGCCACCGTACTGGTGCTGATGTACATGATATGGTCAAGGATTTGAACGTAGTCTTTGGAAAGGGTCCTTGCAGACAACCAGTTCCGAATGATGCTGACGGACGCGCATCAATGTGGAAGAAGAAATCTATATTTTGGGACCTGCCCTATTGGAAAGACCTAGAGGCCCGCTCCACAATCGACGTGATGCACGTGACGAAGAATCTTTGTGTGACCCCGCTTGGCTTCTTGGGCATGTATGGGAAGACAAAAGATACACCGGAGGCATGGGAGGACCGGCAACGTATGCATGGAAAAGACGACATACATCAGGGTCATGCCAGCTACGCTATTACCAAAGAAGAGAAGGAAATCTTCTTTGAATGCTTGCTCAGTATTAAGGTACCGTCTGGCTTCTCATCGAATATAAAGGGAATAATAAATATGGCAGAGAAAAAGTTCCAGAACCTAAAGTCTCATGACTGTCACGTGATTATGACGCAACTGCTTCCGGTTGCATTCAGGGGGCTTCTACCGGAAAATGTTTGATTATCCATTGTGAAGCTATGTGCATTCCTCAATGCAATCTCTCAGAAGGTAATCGATCCAGAAATAATACCCAGGTTGGAGAATGATTTGGTGCAATTTCTTGTCAGTTTCGAGTTGGTGTTCCCACCATCCTTCTTCAACATCATGACACACGTCCTAGTTCACCTATGCGAAGAGATTAACGTTTTGGGTCCTATATTTCTACACAATATGTTCCCCTTTGAGAGGTTCATGGGAGTCTTAAAGAAATATGTTCATAACCGTGCTAGGCCAGAAGGAAGGATCTCCAAGGGCCATGAAAATGAGGAGGTCATTGAGTTTTGTATTGACTTTATTCCTGACCTTAAGCCGATTGATGTTCCTGAATCGCGGCGTAAGGGCAGACTGGATGGAAAAGGCACGCTAGGAGGGGATCAAATAATATGTATGGACGGGCATTCTCTCACTCAAGCACACTACACAGTTCTAAAGAATTCCACCTTGGTGGCTTCGTATATGGAGGAACACAAGAATTTTCTACGCTCGAAACACCCGGAGCAGTCTGACGACTGGATTACACGTGAACAAACGGGGACTTTCGCCGGCTGGTTGCAGACACGTGCCATGCATGACGCCGCTATTGAAGATGACTTGTACTTGATGTCCGAGTTACCATCTTCGAATAGAATAACTTTCAAAGGGTACGAGATAAATGGGAATACATTTTACACGATCACCCAAGATAAGAAGAGCACCAACCAAAACAGCGGTGTCCGCTTTGATGCAGCAACCAAGGCGGGAAAGGAAACATATTATAGTTACATAGAGGACATATGGGAATTTGACTATGGACGTGGTTTGAAGGTCCCTTTGTTTCGGTACAAATGGGTCAATATGACACGAGGCGGGGTAACGGAAGACACGCAATACAGAATGGCTACAGTGGATCTCAACAATCTTGCATATGCAGACGAACCATTCGTCCTAGCCAATGATGTGGCACATGTTTTCTATGTGAAGGACATGTTTACCAAGCCGAGAAAAAGAAAAGATAAGGAAGCGAATGCATCATACGATGAGCCAAAGCGCCACATAGTTCTTTCTGGGAAAATAAACATCGTGGGAGTGAATGACAAGACAGACATGTCAGAAGATTATGAAAAGTTTGATGAAATTCCTCCATTCACAGTGAATATTGACCCGAGCATCCAGTTAAATGATGAAGATTGTCCATGGTTACGGTGCAAAGGGACACACGCGAAGAAAAAGTTGCACAACCAAAGATCTGGGATGTGATCAGCTTCACTGCCATCACTTTCTTCTGTGTTACACACCAACACTACAGGAAACAGCTAGTTTGCCGTCAGTGAGCATCTTTGCCGTCAGCTTTTCATCGGAGTAGACGGCAAAGAGCACTTTTTTCGTCAGCTATTGTCGGCAAAGAATGACTGACGACAAAGAAAAGTTTGCCGTCTGCGATTTTTATTACAGACGACAAAGAAAAGTTTGCCGTCTATGCTTTTTATTACAGATGGCAAAGAAAACTTTGCCGTATGCGGTTTTTATTATAGACGGCAAAGAGCTACTTTCCCATCTGTAAAGAAAACCGCAAACGGCAAATAACTTTGTTGTCTGCAGTTTTTATTACAAACGGCAAAGTAAGACTTTTGCCATCTGTAATAAAAATGGCAGACGGCAAAGAAGAAACACACCTCGCGGATCGATCTCCCGGATCGATGAGGTGGCACGATCCACGCCCCACGCTGTATCTCTCTCCTACGCCCCCACCACGTTCTCTCTCTGTCCCCACATTCTCTCTTCCTCAGCTGACCCCACCACGTCTCACTCCCTTATCCCGCAGATGCACTGACTCTCTCTGTCTACGCATCTCTCTCTCCCGTAACTCCCCAGCAGCCCCGCCACGGTCGCCGGCGGCCACCATGGAGCCCAGCCACGCTCCCTTCAAATGCCCCATCCTCTCTCCTCCCTCGAGCCGGCCTTGTCCCCCATCCCCGTCGAGCCAGCCCCGTCCCTCGTCGCCATGGAAGCCGCCGCCGGCCTCCTGCCTTGCGGCGCCGCCCGCTCCCCAGCGCCCCACGCCGGAGGCCTCGCGCCGCCGCCCGCTCCCTAGCTCAGGCCGGCGAGCCGCACGGCCCCTTCCCTCTAGAACCTCCTCCCTCTAGCGCCTCCTCTCTCTAACGCCTCCTCCCTCCAGTGCCTCCTCTCTCCGGCGAGCAGCACGACACATCCAGCATGAACAACGCGGGCGGTAAGGCACGGGCCGGTGAGCAGTGTGGCTTCCTCACTCCGGCGAGCAGCGCGGGTGGCGTGGGTTCCTCCCTCCATCGCCTCCTCACACCGAAGAGCAGCGCGGGTGGCGTGGCGCGTGCCGGTGAGCGGCACGGCCTCCTCACTCCGACGAGCAGCGCGGGTCACGCGACACTGGCTCCTCCCTCCGGAAAGCAGCGCGACTTTCTCCTTCCAGCGCCTCCTCACTCGGGCGTGGCCTCCATCCAGCATGGCCTACCTCCAGCAGTGGCACTTTTCTCCGATGAGGTCGTGCGCGGCCGACAACTCTTCTCCGGTGAGGTCGCCGTGGTGAGCAGCTTGGCTGTTGGGCGCGTGCGGGCGCCAAAAATATCTGCTCCGGCAAGCTTTGGACTAGATGATGTGGACGTGCGATGACGAGACTGTTGGCACAATTTTTTTAATAAAAAAGAATGCTTTGCCGTCTGTGATGTTTCTGCCTAACGGCAAAGAAGTAGTCTGGCTGACGGCAAAACACTGACGTCAGTCAGGGCGCGGGTCTGTTAGGTTGCTTTTCTTTGCCGTCTGGATGGTCTCGTTGACGGCAAACAATATATACTGAGGGCAAAATCTTTGCCGTCATAAAAAAAATAGCAGACGGCAAAGTATTCTTTGCCGATTTATCTTTCCCGTCTGACTTTGTCGTCTACTTCCTGACGGCAAACTCTATGCCGTCTGTATTTACGTCTTTGCCGTTTGTGATCCACAGACGGCAAATTACATGTTTCCTGTAATGCAAGGAGGGAATCTTTGTAATAGTTAGGGTACTTATGTGTTTTGGCATTTGAAAGCGAAGAATTTTATGTGCAAACAAATTCTTTCATGCATTTACTGATTTTTTCAGCTAAATGACCCTGAAATTGAAAAACACTTCAAATGAACTCCTAAAAGTTTTAAAGTTGGCATGGTATCATAATTTCACCCACATAGAATGTGCAAAAAAGTAGAGAGGGTTACGACAAAAACTGGATGCACTTCGTGTACAAAATGGACAATCTCTTTCGATGTATTAGGGTTTCAGACGAAAACTCATCTGTTACAAAAGCATTTCATTTTCTTAAATAACCTAAGTATTACCAAATTGAATATAACTAGCTGGGTCTCCCGCGCAATTGCGCGGCTAGATTTACTATGTAATATATTTCATATTATGTTCTTATTTTGCCATGTTATCAACTATTATTTGATTTATTTCACATATATATTAGTGTGATATAAAATGATATAGTACCGAAATGTATGTATTGAAAAATATGATTGTGTACTTTTTTACAAAGATCTTTCCATACTGATGCATTGGATTGTATCCGAGGACAGCTTTATGCCACAACAAAACATAAATGGTAGTCATATATGTGCCTGCAATGCAAAACTACAGATATGTTCAGGACATTATCTCTTCCACTCTCCATCCATGGGGTGTACCTTTCCATCCGTTAATTTTAAGGCACTTTACAAAAGCGGTGTACTTACTCATTTCTCATCTTATATGCTCATAATTGGTATTGTTTGCATTTGTTATTTCTTCTGTGTAACATGGATTTTATATACTTACACACATGTCCATCTTAATCTAATGTCCTATGCTCCTTGCCATTCTAAGACAACATAATTTCACTACATATTTATTAGAAACAAATAATATTATTATCTCTTACTCAACCTCCTCACAACTTGCCTTGTACATCATGCTTTTCATAGTGTTGTAGCCAAAACACGGTCATGCTTTTACATCATAGCATGCTTGCCTTGTACATTGTTTCTGTACATTTATATACTTTTCTACCCTTTTAAAATGCACCGCTACTTTGTTGCTGACTGGCATGAAAGCTTAATGAAACCGCTACTTTGTTGCTAGCCAAATAATAGTCTTATCTAAAACATATATTAAGAATGAATTTTGGGAAAAGTATAAGGAAATTCTCCTTGTATAAAACTGAAGTAAGTTCTACTTCATGAAGACTTTTAATCCATGTGTTGTGATTTTACTTCAAAAACTGGGTTACCCTCCTGTAATTAGAGATGTTTGCTCTTGATCCATAAACATATTATACATATTTTTCTTCCAGTCCATCAAGAGAATACTATTGTTTTTGAAGTGAGCATGTAATACGCAAGAACTTGAATCGATAATTAATATGCTAGAACATTTCCAAAAAGCATGTCATTTATTTGGCGAAGCATATATAAGATTTACAATGCGTGTTGTACCCAGAAAAAATAATATGCTAGAAAATGACACACAGAGTGAAGCATTTGGAAATTTGTTTTGTAGACAATTAAATATATAAAATTATATCCAAACACTATATCACCATTGATTCTTAATCAAATTGATTTTATAAAAAACACTGGACGCCTATGTATGAAATATGTATAGTTACTTCACCGAAAAGTGATCTCACACGCATGCATCATATATCTCATCTAGAAATTTTAAACAAATGCATATACCTCCACAAACGCATGCATAGATTATATAGCCTACCTTGTACAATCCCATGTAATAGCTGGTACCGTGAAGAATCTTTTTCTTGAATAATAAAGAAGCTATTAGTGTACGTGCATATGCAACAGAGAGATCAATCAACGCACCTTTTCATCTTCAGATGCATGTGTACGTACATGCTTGTGTTATGCTCAGCTGAAGCCCCAGATCATGATCACACGCGTACTCGACTCGATCGTGCCGCCACAACCATAAGTCACCAACCACACGGCCACATTGTTGCCGTCTTGTCCCACGACACGGCTCAGCCACTGCTGCAGGCTCGTAGGTCACACGGCCCGTGCTATGACCATATTCATATATATCTTGCAGATAGCTAAACAGATGATGCTTTGGTGAAACCCATATATGTCTGATTGTTCTTCCCTGTTCTAAGTAGTAGACTGCTGCCTTCGTGGCAGCAGCATCAGCGACGATGCGCCTGCGGGATCGCATGAAGCATGACCTATTGACCTAGTCACGGCTCTTGTCGTGGTGCTTTCAGAAGTTGGAAGCCTGGGTCCAGTAAAAAAGTTGGAAGCCTAGGTGTCCATGCATGGTCTAGCCATCCATCGTGTCCAAGTCATAATAGATTTCAGTATTCTATATGCATGTGCGCTGAACCGCTTCAGCCGTTTGATTGCCGACTTGCTCCTTCCAAGTTACCTTTTTTATTCTGTCAAATCTGTACCGCTCCAATTAGTGTCCATGTCCATCACGTTTGGCTTTGGTCCGAAAGTATGGCTATTTGTACGTGACATGTTCAATTATTCTTACGTAACAATATTTGTATGTAACGTATGCATCTTTAAATCTCAGCCTTTAATATATAAAATTAATGGTCAAGATAATTTAATCTGTGTGGATCAACGTGATGGCTTGTTTGACTCTTGTCTTAATTATATAATAGATGATAAAACACACTAATATTAAATATAAGAAAAAATAATCACTGAAAAATTCTATTTTTAAAGTTAAGTTATTCACAAACTAGTGATTCACACAAATTTCAAATAATTCAAAATTTAAACTATTCAAATTTGAAAACTACCGGCACTAACCGAAAGTTTGTAATTTTTTGTACCTAAAGCAAAAATATTCACAAAGAAACTCTAAATGCAGCAAAAAACAACTCAAAAAAATAAAAAATAAATAAAACAGAAAAGAAGAAAAGAAGAAAAAAGCCCACCTACTGGGTCACAGCGGCCTGCATACGACTAGAAACCCAACCTCTTGTTAGGCCACGATGCAGGCCCTCTAGCCCAGTAGGCCCAATAGGGCATCGCAGTAGAGGTAGGCCCAGAAGGCCTGCTTTAGAGAGGAGCTCGAGATAGCGGTGGCCGCAGGGCTTATAAGCAGGTGCGAGCGCCCCTCGGCTAGCGGGGCGGGACTACACTTCTGCGCACCTCGCCTGGTAGTGCACCACCTTTAGTACCGGGTTGTAACGCCCCGAGTCCGATGTGCAAGGTGTCTTCCAGTTTTTCACCGTAGTTGTCATGTCATTTGCTTGCGTGTTGTATTTTTCCATGTCGTCATCTGCATTTCATCTGCATGTTTTTCAAAACATGCATCTGTTCGGGTTCCCTCAGTTTTCTCCGTTGTCCATTCCGAGCCCCTTTCACACTCGCACGCGCCCGTTGCACCTCTCAGTCCTTGTTTTGTGAGCCACAGAAACACATTCTCGGAATGGGCCAAGATTTTCCTAGTGGCCTTGGTATATCACTGGTAGACCGCCCGTCAAATTTCGTTCAATTTGGAGGTCGTTTGATGCCCCAACGGTTAACCAAGTTAACCGAAGCCCCTCTCTCTTTGCAGCCCAGCACCCCTTCACCACAGCCCACTAGCCCATCTAAACCCCCTCCATGCTCTCTGTCGTTCGATCACGATCGTGTGGGCGAAAACCGCACCTCATTTGGACACTCCTAGCTCCCTCTACATATAAATAGGTGCCTCCCCCCGAAATCTTGCAGTCAAACCCTAGCCCCCTTCCCCTCGCGCTGCCGGACATTTCCTCCGCCACCGACGGACATGTCCGCCGCTGATGAAGTCATGTACCTAGGGTAGGGTCATGAACCTGTCCAAGGTACCCTCCCCAAGGACATCTATTAGAAGAAGCCGTTTTCCAGTCGACCAAGAGGAACTCCACTCGACGGACTAGAAGACACTCGATGAACCTGAAGACACTCGACCAAGAAGACTCACTCGACCTCCAGGAGTTCAAGATCTACTCTGAATCCAAACGGTCTGTAATTAAGTAGTCTTTATGGTCTTGATGACACTTTATGTAAGGCGTTACCAGTAACGCCTGACCTTAACGTACTTTAACCGCCCGCTACGTGGGCTGGCCGGGGTCCTGGCGTCCTCTATATAAGCCACCCCCCTCCACTGGTAGAAGGGTTCGCACCCCTGTAACTCTCACACATATAATCCAGTCGACCGCCTCCGGGCTCCGAGACGTAGGGCTGTTACTTCCTCCGAGAAGGGCCTGAACTCGTAAAACACTTGTGTGCACAACTGCTCCATAGCTAAGATCTTGCCTCTCCATACCTACCCCCTATTCTACTGTCAGACTTAGAACCACGATAGTTGGCGCCCACCGTGGGGCCGGTGTCTTAGCGACTTATTGGAGAAGTTGCAATCTTTTCAATTCTCATCATCATGGTTTCAGGTGGAGTTTTGGTTGAGGGCCGCGAGATCCGTCTCGGCGCGCTCACATTCGTCGCCGACGACTCTCCCTGGCTGCAGGAGGCTCCGCTCGACGTGGATGCGCTCCCAGTCTGCGGAGCTACGCACTTTTGAGCATGCATCCGTGGCGTCCTTCTGCGGCAACCGTCGACTCAGTATCGGCTAGTTTTCGTGTCATCCTCCCTCCCAGCTTCCCGCCGGCGTAAGCGCTTCGGTTGGTCGAGGCTTCAGCGGTGGGTGAGGCACGCAGTGGCTCGTCAGTCGACCACTGCCCAAGTCGCGGCAATCGAGCCCGACGAATCTCTCTACGGCCTGTTCGACCTGTCGACTGGCTCCGCAGAGACTGCATCCGAGTGCGACAGCAGTGATCCGGCGGCGGAGGTCCTGATGGTCAATGGGCCGCACGTTCCCCCCGGCTTCCCTGGCACCGAGGGAGGCAATGGTGGAGGCGATCCGTCGCACGACCATGAGGAGTACCGCCCCGAGCCCCTCGACTCGCAACAGAGGGAAGAGCTTCGTCGCCGGAACATGGATGCACTTCATACTCCGATCGTTGGAGAAACCCCTGAGGCTCGCGCCTTAGAGGACGCGCGCTTGGCCAACCTAGCTGAGCGCACTCGACTGGAGAACCTTTAGCGGGCACTCGACGAGCGCGCGCGGCAACGGATTCCAGACTCCAGTCGACGTCAACTCTTTAAACCTCCGACTCAGGTATACCGCACTCCAATCCAGAATTTGGCAGCTGCAACACGTATAGCAGAGTCGATTCAACCTTCCCATTCAGAGGCTGGCAGAGGCTTGATGCAGATCAAGGATTTGCTCCGGGCAGCAGGAGATCAGAATTCGGCTGTGTCGCAGTCGCGGAACAGGATTCATAGGAGGTCTGTGGCGGCGAATACTGTCCAGTCGGCTCATAGCCCCAGATCGCCCCCGAGGCGTGAAGGGCATGGCGGCCGACACGATCAGTACAGGAACTATGAGCAGTATGATCACCGATTCGATTGCAACGATCGACGTCGAGTGCCCACTCCTCCCCCGAGGGGTGGATCATATATGCCTCGACAGCAGGATGACAGACGCCAGCACAGTGGCGGGCGAAGAATTCCAGTCGACCCTAGGAAACCAGGCTTTGATGCGAGATCCATCATCGTTCAAGGTCTGGTCGACCGGAACAGAGCCCACAGAGAGGGTAATGACAGAGATGTACCAACCAGCAGCCGAGTGCATGTCTCCGGACCAGAGTGTTTCAGCAGAGCCATCAGAGCCGCGGTGATTCCTCCCAACTTCAGGTTGGCGACTGGAGTCAGCAAGTTCAACGGTGAGTCCAAGCCTGATACTTGTCTTGAGGACTACTGAGTGGCTGTTCAGATCGGCAGTGGAAATGACAAGGTGGCCATGAAGCATCTGCCTCTCATGTTGGAAGGGTCAGCCAGGGCATGGCTGAATCAGTTGACACCCAGCAGCATCTACACGTGGGAGGACCTCTCCCGAGTGTTTGTCAGAACGTTCGAAGGAACGTGCAAGCGACCGACGGGACTGACAGAGCTGCAATCTTGTGTACAGAAGTCTAATGAGACTCTGAGGGATTACATCCAGAGATGGATCACACAGCATCACACGGTAGAGAACGTATCTGATCACCAGGCAGTTTGCGCCTTCAAGGAGGGCGTAAAGTAGAGAGAGCTAAGCCTGAAGTTCGGTCGAAATGGAGACATGTCTCTGAGTCGAATGATGGAAATAGCCACCAAATATGCCAATGGTGAGGAAGAGGATCGGCTCCAGAGCGACAAGCACAAGTCAGTCGCCCAGGACACCGGAGGCGGAAATTCCAGTCGGAAGCAAAAGCGTAAAGCCGAGCCAGCCGCTCCTGGAGAAGCCTTGGCCCTGAATCAAGGAAAGTTCAAAGGGAAACCCAAGGGGCCTTGGAACCCCAAGAAAGTGAAAGATAAAGAAGGAAATGACGTGTTGGATTTACCATGTCACATCCACACCAAGAAAGACGAAGAGGGTAATTTCATTTACCCGAAGCATACCACTCGACAGTGTCGACTCCTGATACAGCAGTTCCAAGGGAAGAAGCCCAAGGACAAAGAAAAAGAGTCGGACAAGGTTGAAGATAAGGAGGATAGTGACGAGGAATATCCGCAGGTCAATTCCACCTTGATGAATTTTGCCGATGTTGAGAGCAAAAACCGACTGAAAGTTATAAACCGAGAGGTGAATATGGCTGCTCCGTCAACACCCAATTACCTGAAGTGGTCTCAGACTGCCATTACATTTGACCAATCTGACCACCCCACGCACATAGCCACCCCTGGGAGGCAAGCGTTGGTGGTCGACCCCGTCATTGAAGGCACTCGACTGACCAAAGTGTTGATGGATGGCGGCAGCAGTTTGAATATACTGTATGCTGAGACACTGAAAGGGATGGGCATTCCGATGTCCAGACTGAGCACAAGCAACATGAGTTTTTATGGAGTCATCCCTGGCAAGAAGGCCGCATCACTCGGCCAGATTGCTCTTGATGTAGTTTTTGGTGATTCAAAGAATTTCCGCAAAGAGAAGCTGACATTTGAGGTTGTGGATTTCCAGAGTGCCTATCATGCAATTTTGCGCAGGCCAGCTTATGCACGTTTTATGGCTCGACCATGTTACGTGTACCTCAAACTAAAGATGCCTGGCCCTAAAGGCGTGATCACTGTCACGGGTAACCGCAAGAAGGCAGAAGAGTGCTTCCAGAAAGGCTCAAAGATCGCCGATGCTCAGATGGTGGCAGAAGAGTGGCAGGAACACCAAAGGAATGCAGACCCGAGTGATTTGTTGCGAGCCAAAAAGCCTGCTATGGAATCAGCGTTCCAGTCGTCCGGTGAGACAAAACCCGTTCACATCCACCCGACCGACCCTAACGCTGCTCCGACTCATATCTCCACAACACTCGACCCCAAATAGGAAGAAGCGCTCATCCAGTTCCTCCGTGAGAACTGGGACATCTTTGCATGGAAACCTTCCGACATGCTGGGTGTACCCAGGGGACTGGCTAAGCATCGTCTACGAGTCGATTCAAAGGCAAAACCTGTGAAGGAACATCTGCCACGGTCCGCCATCCAGAAAAGGAAGGCTATTGGCGAGGAAGTGGCTTGGCTCCTAGCAGCAGAGTTTATCCGAGAGATTTACCACTCCGAGTGGCTCACCAATGTCATCATGGTCCCCAAAAATGACAACTCGCTTCGCATGTGCATCGATTTTAAGCATATCAATCGGGCCTGTCCGAAAGATCATTTTCCTCTTCCCCGCATCGACCAAATAGTCGATTCGACTGCGGGATGTGAGCGACTGTCTTTCTTGGACGCTTATTCGGGGTACCATCAGATCCGTCTGTTTGGACCCGATGAGATCAAAACGGCTTTCATCACCCCATTCGGGTGCTTCTGTTATGTCACCATGCCATTCGGCCTCAAGAATGACAGAGCCACGTTCATGAGGATGATTCAGAAGTGTTTACTCACTCAAATCAGTCGGAATGTGGAAGCGTACATGGATGACATTGTGGTCAAGTCACGGAAAGGTTCCGACCTGCTGACTGACCTCGCTGAAACATTTGCTAACCTCAGGAGGTACGATATCAAGCTTAACCCATCCAAGTGCACATTCGGAGTTCCTGGTGGAAAGTTACTCGGTTTTCTCGTTTCCGAACGAGGAATCGATGCAAACCCAGAGAAAGTAGGCACAATACTCCGAATGAAACGACCTGTGTGTGTGCACGATGTTCAGAAGCTTACTGGTTGCTTGGCCACTTTAAGTCGATTCATCTCTCGTCTCGGTGAGAAGGCATTGCCTCTTTACCAACTGATGAAGAAGTCAGACAAGTTCGAGTGGACTCCTGAAGCTGATGAAGCGTTTGCAGAGTTAAAGACCCTGCTTTCCACCCAGCCGGTGCTTGCTGCCCTAATCAGCAAAGAGCCTTTGCTGCTTTACATTGCAGCCACAGTACAAGTCGTCAATAGTGTACTTACGGTCGAGCGGGAAGAAGAAGGGAAAGCCTTCAAAGTTCAGCGCCCAGTATATTACATTTCCGAAGTCCTAACCCCATCCAAGCAACGATACCCTCATTATCAGAAGCTTGTATATGGGATTTATATGACCATGAAGAAAGTTGCTCACTACTTCTCTGACCATATTATCACAGTCGTCACCGACGCCCCCTTATCAGAGATTCTGCACAACAGAGACGCAACCGGTCGAGTGGCAAAATGGGCGATTGAAATTCTTCCCCTCGATATCAGATTTGAGGCAAAGAAAGCTATCAAGTCCCAAGCAATAGCAGATTTCCTCGCCGAGTGGACTGAACAGCAGTTACCGACCCAAGTTCACTCGGAGCACTGGACTATGTCCTTCGATGGCTCCAAAATGCTGAATGGTTCTGGTGCCGGAGTGGTCTTGGTTTCCCCCCGAGGAGATAAGCTCAGATATTTACTCCAGATTCACTTTGATTCCTCCAACAATGAAGCAGAATACGAAGCACTCTTGTACGGGTTGCGTATGGCCATTTCACTCGGCGTCCGTCGCCTCATGGTCTACGGCGACTCGGACTTAGTGGTCAACCAAGTGATGAAGGAGTGGGGCGTCGAAGCCCAGCCATGACTGGTTATTGCAATGCGATCGAGAAAATTTGGAGAAGAAATTTGAGGGATTAGAGCTCCATCACGTTCCCCGACTGAAAAATCAAGCAGCCGATGACTTGGCGAAGATAGGTTCCAAGAGAGAAGCCATTCTGAGTGGCGTGTTTTTGGAGCATGTTCACACGCCGTCGGTTCAAGAAGATCCTTTCACTGAGGAAGCCCCGCAGCCAAAAAGCGCCACAGATCCGACTGAAGTCGAGGTCCCAGCTGTGGTCAACTTAATCATGGAAGTTCTGGTCATCACTCCCGACTAGAAAGTGCCCTATATCACCTATATTATGCGGAAAGAGCTCCCCGAGAATGAAGAAGAGGCTCGAGAGATCGTCCGCCAATCCAAAGCCTTCACCGTCATGAGGGGACATTTGTACAGAGAAAGTGCGACTGGAGTCAGCCAGAAATGCATAACACCGGAAGAAGGTCGAATGATTCTCAACGACATCCACTCGGGGACCTGTGGCCATCATGCGTCCTCTCGGACCATTGTGGCTAAAGCATACCGAGCGGGTTTTTACTGGCCCAGAGAAAATGAGATGGCGAAAGAGATAGTCGACAAGTGTGAAGGATGTCAATTCTACTCCAATATGTCGCACAAACCCGCCTCAGCCTTGAAGACCATTCCACTCGTCTGGCCTTTCGCTGTATGGGGGTTGGATATGGTTGGACCACTGAGAACAGGCAGAAACGGTTACACCCATGTATTGGTAGCAGTCGACAAGTTCACCAACTGGATTGAGGCTAAACCCATCAAGAATCTGGATGCCGGCACCACCGTCAGCTTCATCAGGGAGTTGGTATTCAGATATGGAGTTCCACACAGCATCATCACACACAATGGGTCAAACTTCGACTCCGAAGAATTCAGAGCCTTCTGCACATCTCAGGGTACACGAGTCGACTATGCTTCAGTCGCTCACCCCCAGTCGAATGGACAAGCAGAACGAGCAAATGGCTTAATTCTCAAAGGGTTGAAACCCCGACTGATGCGCGACCTCAAGCACGCACCTGGTGCATGGGTCGACAAACTTCCGTCGATGCTTTGGGCATTAAGGACCACGCCAAACCGGTCGACTGGGAGGACTCCTTTCTTCTTGGTCTACGGAGCTGAAGCAGTCTTGCCGAGTGACCTGCTTCACAACGCACCCCGAGTCGAACTCTACCCCGAAGCTGAAGCAGAGCAAGCCCGACTGGACGCGGTCGACCTTCTAGAAGAAGAAAGAGAGATGGCCTTGGTCTGATCGACCATTTACCAGCAGGACTTGAGTCGCTTCCATGACAGAAATGTGAAGACTCGAGCTTTCCAGGAGGGAGATTTAGTTCTCCGAGTGGATCAGCAGAAACCACACAAGCTTGCTCCTACTTGGGAAGGTCCCTTCATCGTCACCAAGGTTCTCAATAATGGGGCATACCGCCTTTACAATGTCGAGCACCAGATTGACGAGCCCCGAGCATGGAACGCGGACCTGCTCCGCCCTTTTTATACTTAAGTTTTTCACTCGGATGAGTTGTAATAAAAGTACTCCTATAGTATCAAAGACAAGAGTTTCGTAATTTTCTTAGTAATTGTTATTGCTTTTGTTCCCATAAATCTGTCCCCCAGTGGGTGGCTTAGCTGCGAACCCGTTTCGCCTAAGCTTGTAAAAAATCCTACCGAGTGGTAAGCCAGCCTTCCACTCGGAGGCTTAGCTGCGAATCCGCTTCGCCTAAGTTAAACAAAATCCTACCGAGTGGTGAGCCAGCCTTCCACTCGGAGGCTTAGCTGCAGTGCAAGTACTCGCCTAAGTAAACAAAATCCTACCGGGTGGTAAGCCAGTCCTCCACTCGGGGGCTTAGCTGCAGCCCAGTGCTCGCCTAAGTTTTTGAAAATCCTACCGAGTGGTAAGCCAGCCTTCCACTCGGAGGCATAGCTGCAGCCCAGTGCTCGCCTAAGTTTTTGAAAATCCTACCGAGTGGTAAGCCAGCCTTCCACTCGGAGGCTTAGCTGCAACCTAGTGTTCGCCTAAGAATAAAAGACATCGCACGCTTTGCAAGGAGGACGAGGCGCAGGTCGACCCCTGCTTCCTCCCTACGAGCTACGTCACAAACACAACGTGCGTTCCGCAAGGAGGACGAAGCACAGGTCGACTGCTACCTTCTCCTCCAAAGCCGTGCCACGAAAATCATACCGAGTGGAGAGCAAATCTCCCACTCGGGGGCTTAGCTGCGGCCCAGTGCTCGCCTAAGTTTCTAAAATCCTACCGAGTGGAGAGCAAACCTCCCACTCGGGGGCTTAGCTGCAGCCCAGTGCTCGCCTAAGTTTCCAAAATCCTACCGAGTGGAGAGCAAACCTCCCACTCGGGGGCTTAGCTGCAGCCCAGTGCTCGCCTAAGTTTCTAAAATCCTACCGAGTGGAGAGCAAACCTCCCACTCGGGGGCTTAGCTGCAGCCCAGTGCTCGCCTAAGTTTCTAAAATCCTACCGAGTGGAGAGCAAACCTCCCACTCGGGGGCTTAGCTGCACAGCCAGTGCTCGCTTAAGTTTCTAAAATCCTACCGAGTGGAGAGCAAACCTCCCACTCGGGGGCTTAGCTGCGGCCCAGTGCTCGCTTAAGTAAACAAAATCCTTCCGAGTGGAGAACGAATCTCCCACTCGGGGGCTTAGCTGCAGCCTAGTGCTCACCCAGAGCTCGCCCTAACATGACGAGCTCAAGTCGATTGCAATTTGTGCTTCACTCCTACCTGCAAAAGAGCATTACAGATACTAGTATATATTCCAACCCAAAGAAGATGGTTGTCCGAAAGAAGCAAACGTATTTCAACGGCAAATCAAGTTCGGATAACGTCCTACGTGCCCAGAAGTGCTCAGGCATCAAGCCTGTTAAGGTTTGTCGGTTACAAAAATCACTCGGCATTCCGAGGCAAATTCAAATCATCGAGCATAGAAGTTTTTTACCCCTCCCGCGGAGGGCTGGAAGGCGCAACAAACTCGTCCAGGTCGATCCCATCTGCGATCCGAGTGGCAGCTGCGATGAAGGTCTCCATGAAAGAACGGAAGTCATGCTTCCTAGTGTTGGCCACCTTGAGAGACACCAGCTTGTCTTCTCTCGCTTCCTTGCAGTGGACGCGGACTAAGGACAGAGCGACGTCAGCTCTACACCTGGCAGAAGACTTCTTCCATTCTTGCACTCGACTTGGAACTTCGTTCAGTCGAGTCATCAGCGACTCAAGGTCGTTCTGAAGCGTTTCTTCTGGCCAGAGCGATGTGTCGATGCGTGACGTTGCAGCTTTCAGTCTTGCAAGCTAGTCAACCACTGCAGCAATGCGAGATTTGAGGCGGAGCATGTTCATAGCGGTTTCATCGTTCACTGGAGAGTTGATAGGATCCAAGCCAGTCTCCACTCGACTAGTCTCCTCTTTAAAGTTTTGGCAGAATTCTGTGGACACGATTCAAGGATAAGCTAATGCCCTTACCGCAAGTCAGTAATTACCAATCGGAAGATAAGGAGTTACCTTCGAGCATGAGGAATAGCTTCTTGGCGAGTCCTCCCAGATAAACATCCAAGTCATTCTTCTTTCCCGCCAGTTCGCCAGCTTTGTCGCTCAGGACCATATTGGCATTCTTCAGTCGAGTGACTTCTTGGTTGGCCACGTCGAGAGCAGCTTTTAGATTAGTGTTTTCCTCTTCAAGTTTGTTGACAGAAGCCAACTTCTCTTCTGCAAGTTTTGTCTTGTCCGAAGCCACTTTTTGCGCCTCGGCGAGGTCAAGGTCCTTCTTCTTCACAGCATCCCTCAGTTTTTCTGCAAAAATCACAATAAGATCAGTCTCGGAGACAGGCAAGAAGCAAGGACAGTCGTCAAGATTCTCACCAAACATACCTTTTGCCTCCTCCTTCGACTTCGTAAAATTCTCTTGGACAAGCTTCTGGTCAAATTCAAGATGGATATGCTTGTTCTCCAATTCGGTATAACGAGAAACAAGGTCACAAGATTTCTGTGAAAGTTCAGTCGACAGACATCAACGACAAATCACTTCTGAGTGACTAAAAGAAAAATCATAGTATTTCTAAGACTACAGCTGAATCTAAACATTCAACTCTAGTCTCGGGGACTACACCCAATGGGTGCACTCAGCGTGCCCCCACTAGTTCTATCAGCTAGACTCAGAGTCGATCAGTCGACGGAAGCGAGTTAAGCATCGTGATAAAAAAATCAGACCATAGCCGATTGCCAGCAATCGACCACGGTCTCGGGGACTACACCCAGTGGGTGCACTCAGCGTGCCCCCACTAGTTCTATTATTCCACTCGACCAAGCTCGAGCGAAACTAGTAAAGTGAGAAATCTCAAGACACAAAGACTACAGTCGACTGCCAGCAGTCCACCGTAGAATTGACACACCCAGTGGGTGCATGACAAACATCAAGATTTCCAGTCGGTGTTTAACTAACCTGGACATTTCTCTGGAGAGCTGAACTTGCGTCATAAGCTGCTTGGCTGGCGGTTCGGATCGCCTTCACCTGCTCCATCATAATCCCGGCCTGGCGTATGGCTTCCTTGGCTGCGCTTGCTTGGTCCTCCGGGACGTGGTAGGTGGAGAAGAGAGAAGGCGGGTCAGCACTCGACGACGAAGGGCGGGCAACCGTCAACGGCTCCGCAAAGGACACGGTAGCCCGAGCAACGTTGCTCCCCTCTGGAATCAGTGGCTCAGGTGCTGACACAACCTGAGCAGCCTTGCCAACAGTCGCCTTCCTGCTCCTCCTCTGCCTCAGTGGTGCTTCATCGTCATCGTCAGGGAGTTCGATGATAACGCTAGGTGGAGCTGCAGAAGAAGTTCAAAGTCAAAAATAAAGATTCAATCGACCGTAAGCGAAACCACGCAGATCATACCAGGATGAGAAGTAGCAGCATCTTCCATTTCTTGATCCTCATGCCTGGCTGAAGTCTCGGAAGTAGCAGCAATGTGATTTCAAAAATCAGTCGGACAGCGACTGAGTCGACCAAGAATGAAAAACATAAGTTATGCCGTTACCCAGAAACAGTCGGAATCTCCATCCTCATCTTCGGTAGGGCCTTCGCCGGTTTTGTCGGGGCCGCTCGGGGTTGCTTCGACGCCTTCTCAGTCGGCGCCGGTGAAGTTGTCCGAGGGCGTTTCGACGACTGCCCAGCAGGCACGACTCCCTTGCCGCGTTCGGCCACAGGGTCGTGGGCGAGCTTGGACCTCCTTTCGGAACAAGGAGGCACAACTTCCTCCTCCTCTTCCTCCTCCTCTTCCTCCTCCTCTTCCTCCTCATCGGAGCCTGCATCTTCATCACCCTCATCAGCATCCGATTCCCACTCCTCTTGACTTTTGCCACCACTTTCCTCCTCCTCTTCGGCCTGTACTTGCGCCCCGTTGGGCATCGAATACAACTCAGTGGTTTCCTGAAAGACAACAAGCAAGACAAAAGTCAATCGACTGATCCGCGATGAAACAGAACAGACGGAGCAATCGGAGAAAAGTGGTCATACCTTGTCCGCTTCATAAGATTGGTCGAGTGGCGGGATCCTCCTGGCTCCACGAGGGTTGTCCTTGTTCCTTGTAATGGCAGTCATCCACCTCTCCAGTGTGGCATCATCGACCTCCTCTGGGTGGACCCGAGTGGTGTCTTCGGTACCAGAGTACAACCACATCGGGTAGCCCCGGTACTGGAGCGGTTGGATGCGCCGCCGAAGGAAAACCTCCAGAAGATCCATGCTAGTCACCCCGTCACGAATGAGCTGGACTACACGCTCCATCAACATTTTAACCCGAGCCTTCTCCTCCAGAACTACTTTCAGAGAGGATGGCTTGTTCACTCGACTCATAGAGAAGGGAGGGAGCCCAGTCGACTGCCCTGGCGTAGGCTGGTCTTGGCAGAAGAACCAGGTCGACTGCCACCCTCTGACTGACTCGGGAAGGGTCATAGCTGGGAAAGCGCTCTTACTCCTCATCTGGACCCCGAGACCACCACACATTTGGATTACCTGAGTTCTCTCGTCATTGGGGCTGGCCTTTTTCACCGTCTGAGAACGACAAGTGAATATGTGTTTGAAGAGGCCCCAGTGCGGCCGACAACCCAAGAAGTTTTCACACAAAGATACAAAAGCGGTGAGATAGGCAATGGAATTGGGTGTAAAGTGGTGAAGCTGAGCCCCAAAGAAATTCAGAAACCCTCGAAAGAAAGGATGCGGTGGCAGAGAGAACCCTCAATCTACATGAGTCGCCAAGAGGACACACTCACCCTCCTGAGGCTGTGGCTGCCACTCCATCCCCGGGAGCCTCGCCGCCCCGTGCGCAACCAGGCCTTCGTTGGCCAGGTCGTCGAGATCCTTTTGGGTGATGGTCGAGCGGATCCAATCACCCTGGATCCAACCTTGCGGCAAACAGGACCGCGACGAGGATCCCCCTCGACTGGTCGCTCTCCCCTTCACCTTCGCCGCCACCTTCTTCGCCCGCTCCAAAGCCGTCGTCTTCTCTTTCACCATTGTCACTGACGAGGCTGGAACGGAGCAGCGGCGCTGCGCAGTTGGTGGGTGCAGCAGATGAATCTGGAGACGGGGGAGGGGAAAATGAGGAGGCACTGTTCAAAAACCCTCCGCCAGGTTCCTTATAAGGAGTCACTTCCGAGTGGCCGACAGGTAGGCCCAGGCAATCCTATCAAATCCTGAAACAGCCGCGCAGGCGATACGTGGCGAAAAAGGCGGCGCGGGAATCGAGGCGTCCCTGCCTTATCCCATCCGAGTACCGCGGACTTCTCTGCTTCGTGCGCTTCCCAAAATTCGGATCCCAGTAAATCCGCTAACCACAGGGCAACTTGTCAGACGGAAGATCTCCTGCGATCCGTCGCTCGGAAATCTCCAAGTTCATAAAGTTCACTCGACAGATATAAGGAATGGATCAAGGCGACTGAACGAATGTTGACACCCTCACTTGAAAGTCATTGATCCAGAGCAAAACACCTTTACAACACCAGAAAGCAGGCCGGAAAGATTGCCAACTTCTTCCTCACTCAAACCTCGATCCATTCGGGGGCTACTGATGAAGTCATGTACCTAGGGCAGGGTCATGAACCTGTCCAAGGTACCCTCCCCAAGGAAATCTTTTAGAAGAAGCCGTCTTCCAGTCGACCAAGAGGAACTCCACTCGACGGACTAGAAGACACTCGACGAACCTGAAGACACTCGACCAAGAAGACTCACTCGACCACCAAGAGTTCAAGATCTACTCTGAATCCAAACGGTCTGTAATTAAGTAGTCTTTATGGTCATGATGACACTTTATGTAAGGCGTTACCAGTAACGCCTGACCTTAATGTACTTTAACCCTCCGCTACGTGGGCTGGCCGGGGTCCTGGCATCCTCTATATAAGCCACCCCCCTCCACTGGTAGAAGGGTTCGCACCCCTGTAACTCTCACACATATAATCCAGTCGACCGCCTCCGTGCACCGAGACGTAGGGCTGTTACTTCCTCCGAGAAGGGCCTAAACTCGTAAAACACTTGTGTGCACAACTGCTCCATAGCTAAGATCTTGCCTCTCCATACCTACCCCCTATTCTACTGTCAGACTTAGAACCACGACAGCCGCCACCGCCAGCCTCTCCTGCGCTGACACATGTTCGCGACGCCACCCGCCACCGCAGGCCCGTCACGGGCCCAGATCCGGCCCTCCCCGGCCCGGGTCGCTGCGCCGCCGACTCTCGCGGGGTCCTGCGCCCCGCCGCCCTTCGCCGCCCAGCGCCGCTGCCTAGCTCCCTCGCCGCGGTGCGCCTCCCGTTCTGGTGCGCGCCGCCCAGCGCCGAGGCTCTCGCCGAGCCGCTCCCTCCGCCTCCACGCCAGCGCTGACGACCAAGCCCTCACCAGCGCCGCCCCGCCACCGCTCCGGTGCCCCCTGCGCCTCCTCCCGTCGCCGCGCCGCAGCTCGCCGTTGCCGCCTCCGGCCGTATCCGGCGAGATCCGGCCCGGAACCAGCAGGGGGATGAGATCCACCACCCCCGTCAACCAAACGCGCGCCCTCGGTCTCGGATCGCTCCGTCCCGTATCCCCTCGTCCTGTTTCCCCGAGGTCCAAATTTTCACCAAGTCCCCAGATTTTCATATTATGTGTGCATCTTTGACCTGCTATAAGTTCCTGCTCATAGCTCCATTTTTCATGTATGATATACCGAAATGTTCATTATGAGATGGTACTCATTTCATACCATTGGGGTATGTTTGTTTTAGTTCATCTTGATGCCTTAACCTTCATTGCAGAACTGTTAAGTAATATAAACTGCTGGATTCTACTGTTGCTTAACATCATTTATGTCTCTTGTGAGTGCAACCCTGTTGACGCTATGATGATGATCTTGATATTCACATGTTCTGATCTTCGTGGTCTACACGTTGGTTTGCCTTGCATTCATGTTATGGTGCATTTTGGCATGACAATCCCTGTTGCAAAAGGGCATGTTGATGTTAACTACTGAAAACTGCTGTAACTAGCTGATTTGTCATTTTTGTTGCATTTTGTGTGTGCATATTATGGGCATGATGTCTACATGTTTTAGGAGCATATTTATGCCATATTTACAGGGGTTTAATCCATGTATTTTTATATGCCTTGTAGTGAGTGCATCAAGCTTGTGAAGTGGGTCACTTGCTGTTAACTTTCTGTCAATGCTGAAACTGCTATATCATGTTGTCATGTTTGCTTGATGCTACCAATTAATCCATGCATAATATGAAGATGCTTAGTTGACATGTTTTGTTGTGTATGTTATGCACTATAACTCCATGCCTTTTGATGCCTTATACATGTCCTGTATCACATGTGTTCATTGTCATGAACATGCTTATGTAATGTTCCAGATTCCTTTTAACTTCATGATGCCTTGTTGTGAGCTTGTTATTGTTTGACCCATGCCTATTCTGGAGATTCCCCAATTACATGATTTTGAAGTATGCTATGAGTAATCTTTTCATATGCCATGTTTGATAATTTTGGATGTCATATGCCTCTGTTCCATGCTTGCAAACATGTCATCATAATGTTACTGTTTTACACTTGCTGAAATTGTTTCAACTTTCAATCTTGTCATGTTGGTTCCCACTAATCCATGAGCCATATGTTTATGATGCCAGGATGATATTTGCTCTTTTTTATGTGTAATTTGCTTCCATGCCCTTGGTTTCTATGTTTACTTGCTGTAGCTTGTCTCTTTCTTGCTCTCAAGTTGCCATCATATTAACTCTGCTCATCCATATGCTGCTGTGTTATAAAGTTGCATTTTGCGTTGATCATATTGGTTTAATCTTGCTTCATATGAACCTAAACATTTAATGATATATGAATTATGTTATCTGTACATGAAGCACATGCCAAGTTTGTGCTCATAAGATTCTCGTAGCATGTTGTTTTGATGTTTGCGAAGTGCCTACTTGCTGTTTTGGGTAGATTGTTGTTATAACTTGTTTGGAGTGTATGTGTTGCACCGTTGCTCCGTTTTGAGCATGCTCTATATGAAACTTGCTTAGAATTGCATTTAGTTTCATCTTACCTTGTTGCATCCATGTTTTGATAGTGTTTGCTTGATGTTTTAATGCATTTTGCATCAATGCCATGTTTAAGTTGTTTTGCTCATATCTTCTAGGGCGTAGCTCCGAACTAAATGAACTTTATATGTAACTTGAGTAGAATTTCACGTAGATCATCTTGGTGCATTTTAACTTGTTGTTTAGCAACTTGAACATAAGGTTTATTCAGATCTGGACCGATTTCGAAATTTGCATATGAGGACTTACCGGATTTGTTATATGTTGTTTCCGGCCTCATTTAAACTTGCTTTGATGTGTTGCTCTTGTATGCATCATCATTTCCATGAGTAGAATCATATAGCCTTTGTCATGCATCATGCTTGGTTGAGCATCATGTCATGTTTATGTGTTGTGTCTTTACCATGTTTTTGCTTCTTTCTGGTTGTGCTTCTTCTCGATAGTTCCTGTTTCGTTGCGATCGTGAGGATTCGTTCGTCTACGCTTGGTTCGTCTATGCCCGTTCGTCTTCTTCATGGACTCTTTCTTCTTCCTAGTGGGATTTCAGGCAAGATGACCGTTACCCTCGATCTCACTACTATCATTGTTATGCTAGTTTCTTCGTTCTATAGCTATGCTGCGCTACCTATCACTTCTTTACCAAGACTCCCAAACTGCCATGTCAGCCTCTAACCTCTTCACCCTTCCTAGCAAACCGTTGCTTGGCTATGTTACCGCTTTGCTCAGACCCTCTTATAGCGTTGTTAGTTCCAGGTGAAGTCGAAGATTGCTCCATGATGGACAGGATTATGATGGTATATCACAATATCTCTTATTTAATTAATGCATCTATATACTTGGTAAAGGGTGGAAGGCTCAGCCTTATGCCTGGTGTTTTGTTTCACTCTTGCCGCCTTAGTTTCCGTCATACCGGTGTTATGTTCCTTGATTTTGCGTTCCTTACGTGGCCGGGTGTATGGGAAACCCTTGACAGTTCGCTTTGAATAAAACTCCTCCAGCAAGGCCCAACCTTGGTTTTACATTTGCCTAACAACCTATTACCTTTCCCTTGGGAGTAATTAACCCGAGGGTCATCTTTATTTTAACCCCCCCCATGGGCCAGTGCTTCTCTAAGCGTTGGTCCAAACTAGAGCCACTTGCAGCGCCACCTCGGGGAAAATTGAGGGTTGGTTTTAGTTGTACGCAGTGTTCATCCGGTGTGCCCTGAGAACGAGATATGTGCAGCTCCTATCGGGATTTGTCGGCACATTCGGGCGGTCTTGCTGGTCTTATTTTACCATTGCCGAAATGTCTTGTAACCGGGATTCCGAGACTGACCGGGTCTTTCCGGGACAAGGAATATCCTTCGTTAGTCGTGAGATCTTATAATGGGCTAAGTTGGGACACCCCTGCAGGGTTTAAACTTTTGACAGCCGTGTCCGCGGTTATGTGGCAGATGGGAATTTGTTAATATCCGGTTGTAGAGAACTTGACACCAGATTCATATTAAAATGCATCAACCGCGTGTGTAGCCGTGATGGTCTCTTTTCGGCGGAGTCCGGGAAGTGAACACGGTTTTTGGGTTATGTATGAATGTAAGTAGTTTCAGGATCACCCCTTGATCACTTATAGCTTCTCGACCATTCCGTTTGCTTCTCTTCTCGCTCTTATTTGCGTATGTTAGCCACCATATATGCTTAATCGCTGCTGCAACCTCCTTTCCTTACCCACTAAGCTTTGCTAGTCTTGATACCCATGGTGATGGGATTGCTGAGTCCTCGTGGCTCATAGATTACTACAACAACAGTTGCAGGTTGTGGCACCCCGGCTCAGAGCGACCAGTTTACCATGCATTGAAAGCCCACAGACCTTGTCTTCTGGTAACACACAACAACTCGGTACAGAAAAACAACCACTTTATTGATACTAGCGGATCAGAGTTTATATTACAGTAGTTAGTGAGGCCAGGCGGCATTAACGGTGCGGCTGAACAATATGTACATTATTTAGTGAACATAAAGGGCCCCGAGCATGACAACTACGCGGCAGCGGAACAATTTCGTAGTGGAACTCCATAGCACAGGGACACCGATGTGGACACGATCTAGACTCGGACAGTTATCCTTTCCAACGCGACTTTCCTGAAATCTGGCATGACACACCAGGTCAGTACATTGAATGTACTTGCAAGCTCACAACAAGCAAAAACATAATGACAGACAATATCATGATATTTAACCGATTAATAACAATGCAACAATATGTCCAACATGCTGTGACTATGCTCAAGTGGTACTCGTCCCTTGGACTGGCTTACCGAACGTGATCATTTCCAGACCACAAACATGATGAACACAGAGACAACCTCATGATCCTTACGGCGATCACCACCCGACCAATAAATAGCCCGTGATCCTTACGGCGGTCACAACCCGACCAATAAATGGCCCATAATCCTTACGACGATCACAACCGGACCAATAAATGGCCCGTGATCCTTATGGCAATCCCAACCCGACCAATAAATGGCCCATGATCCTTAAGGCGATCACAACCCAACCACACCTGGTCCAATTCAACACGATGGCCTAACTGCCATCACCTAAGTGCATACTTAGTGTGCAAATTTATTAAGTGTTGACCCATGGTGTACCCTACTTTCGAGCGTGTCCGTAACCGTGGAATCGACAATCGATAGATTAATACACTCTACAGAGGTAGCGCACTGGACCCACACTACAGAACCCATGGCCTCGCACTCCCATTCGGGTGGACCAACGACATTCCGATGAAACAACTTCATTGTCATGACACTCTCCCGGCCACTCCGACTCAATCCCCATCGGGCTAGTCCTGGGTGGCCCCGTGTCTACCTGAAGACCCATCGACCACCGTCGTGGCCAGGATCCACTCTGGGACCCGGTACCAAAAACTTAACAACAGGCTCACAAGGTTATGCCTGCTTCCCGGGCCAGGGTACAACACGCCCATAACCTTCCCTAGATGGAGGCACCGACTAGAGGCACGACAATGAAATGCATTAAGGCCATCCCATACCGGCAAATGTGGTTGCACTGGGAAAAACTCGTTTCAGCGGCACCATGACCCGGTCAACAACGTATTCAATTTGAGTTATTTATCAGTTTCAACTTAAAGTGAAAGTAACCGGTGTCATAATGCCATGACATGCATCACCAACATATGCATCACATATCAATGAAAATAACTAAGTCAACTACGCTCCCACGGAGCCATCATCAACACATGATACTCCTCTGGTTAAGATCAAACCTCACTTAAACCAGAATCTTTTCTAGCAATCTCATCATTTTTCATTATGCAAAAATAATTTTACTGATTATTTATCTTCATGACCATATCATTTTATTATTACTCATAACTAAATTCTTGTTAGCTTATCAACAAGATTCATTTCACACTTTCTGTAAATCAAGCATATTTGACATGACAAGCATCTAACAGAATATAATTATCATAATAATAATTTAAATGCATGAATAATCATAAGTTCAAGTAGGAAAATCACAAATATTGGAGTGGCACTATGAAAATGTTGTTGTGCCTTGCCTTAGTGCAGATGAGGTTCACAAGCCTCCTGGTGGTCCTCAAGACAAGCCTGCTCTTCTGAAAATAAATAAAACCACAAAAAGAAAACATCAAGAAACCTTTTGAAAATTACCAGAAAATCTAGACAGCAAGGAAAAACCCCATCTTTAGGGTGCTGCTAGATTTTTGGACAAACAACACAATTCAAAAAGAATCAATGCATTTGGACTTATAGATAAAAAGTTATGGCTGTTTGAAGTTCTCTGGATTTAAATAAATTTGAATTAAAAATAAAACAGACTGGGGGGGGGTGACGTCGAAGGCGTACAAGCCCAGGCGCCACCACTCGTACCGCTTCGCGCGCGTACAGAGTGGCTGACTAGCGGGACCCGCTAGTCAGGTGAGGACGAGGGGGAGAGGGAAACAGAGAGTGGCGGAGCTTCGCTGGAGCGCACACCAGTGGCAAGGGCTCTTGGGACCAAACGAGAGGGGGGATCGAAGGAGAAGAAGACAGCGCACCTGCCCATACCCGTAGCGTGGCTAGAGGTGGCCAGACGGTGTCGGAAACGACCTCTCCAGTGGAGGCAGAGGGAAGCGGTCGTTGGAGACGAGGACGACGACGACTAGGGGCGGCTCCAGGGGCTCCAACAGGGCGGAACGGCTTCACCGAAGAGTGGCGGAGGCCCTGGCAGGGTTACCCTGGCCTGGGAGGGGCTGGAGCTGCGGGGACGATCCGAAGGGGATTGCCGGCGAGCTCGGGCTCGGGGACGGCCGCCCGTGGCCTGCCCGGCCGGGTTGTGGCTTTCTACTAGGTTGTGATGATTGTGTGAGTGGCTGCGGGTGCTCGAGGAGGCTGGGGGTTGATACGTCTCCAACGTATCTTTAATTTTTTATTGTTCCATGCTATTATATTACCTATTTTGGATGTTTATGGGCTTTGCTTTACACTTTTATATCATTTTTGGGACTAACCTACTAACCGGAGGCCCAACCCATATTGTTGTTTTCTTGCCTGTTTCAGTATTTCAAAGAAGAGGAATATCAAACGGAGTCCAAACGGAATGAAACCTTCGGCAGCGTGATTTTTTGGAAGAATATCATCCGGGAGACTTGGAGTCCACATCATAAGATCCTCGAGGAGGCCACGAGGACCCCCCCCTACTGGGCGTGCCCCCTGTCTCGTGGGCCCCTCGAGCACCTCCCGATCGACTTCTTTCGCCTATATAGTCCCACATACCCTAAAAACTTCCATAAGAAGATAGATCGGGAGTTCCGCCACTGCAAGCCTCTGTAGCCACCAAAAACCTCTAGGGAGTCCGTTCCGGCACCCTGCCGGAGGGGGAACCCGTCACCGATGGCCATCTTCATCATCTTGGCGCTCTCCATGATAAGGAGGGAGTAGTTCACCCTCGGGGCTGTGGGTATGTACCAGTAGCTATGTGTTTGATCTCTCTCTCTCTCTCTCTCTCTCTCTCGTGTTCTCTCTATGGCACGATCTTGATGTATCACGAGCTTTGCTATTATAGTTGGATCTTATGATGTTTCTCCCCCTCTACTCTCTTGTGATGAATTGAGTTTTCCTCTTGAAGTTATCTTATCAAATTGAGTCTTTAATGATTTGAGAACACTTGATGTATGTCTTGCCGTGATTATCTGTGGTGACAATGGGATATCATGTGCCACTTGATGTATGTTTTGGTGACCAACTTGCGGGTTCTGCCCATGAACCTATGCATAGGGGTTGGCACACGTTTTCGTCTTGACTCTCTGGTAGAAACTTTGGGGCACTCTTTGAAGTACTTTGTGTTGGTTGAATAGATGAATCTGAGATTGTGTGATGCATATCGTATAATCATGCCCACGGATACTTGAGGTGACAATGGAGTATCTACCTGACATTAGGGTTTTGGTTGATTTGTGTCTTAAGGTGTTATTCTAGTACGAACTCTATGATAGATTGAGCGGAAAGAATAGCTTCATGTTATTTTACTACGAACTCTTGAATAGATAGAACATAAAGGATAACTTTGAGGTGGTTTCGTACCCTACCATAATCTCTTCGTTTGTTCTCCGCTATTAGTGGCTTTGGAGTGACTCTTTGTTGCATGTTGAGGGATTGTTATATGATCTATCTATGTTATTATTGTTGAGAGAACTTGCACTAGTGAAAGTATGAACCCTAGGCCTTGTTTCCTACCATTGCAATACCGTTTATGCTCACTTTTATCACTGGCTACCTTGATGTTTTTATAATTTCAGATTACAAATACCTTTATCTATCATCCATATTGCACTTGTATCACCATCGCTTGGCTGAACTAGTGCACCTATACAATTTACCATTGTATTGGGTGTGTTGGGGACACAAGAGACTCTTTGTTATTTGGTTGCAGGGTTGTTTGAGAGAGACCATCTTCATCCTACGCCTCCCACGAATTGATAAACTTTAGGTCATCCACTTGAGGGAAATTTGCCACTGTCCTACAAACTTGTGCACTTGCAGGCCCAACAACGTCTACAAGAAGAAGGTTGTGTAGTAGACATCAAGCTCTTTTCTGGCGCCGTTGCCGGGAGGTGAGTGCTTGAAGGTATATCTTTAGATCTTGCAATCGAATCTTTTTGTTTCTTGTTTTATCACTAGTTTAGTCTATAAAAGAAAAATACAAAAAAAATGGATTTGAGTTTGTCTCATACGCTTCATCTTTTTAATATCTTTCGTGAGAATGTTGGAAAGGAAAATTGTGCTCAAGTGCTAGAAGAAGAATGCATTAGAATGTTTGGTACTAGATCTTTGTATGATGAGCATGATTGCAATGTTGTTAGTATGAATTCCTTGAATATCCTTCATGCTAATGATATGCAAAGCCACAAGCTTGGGGAAGCTATGTTTGATGAATATGATACTTCTTGTGCCCCAAGTTTTGATGAGCAAATTTATTATGATGATAGCATGCCTCCTATTTATGATGGTTATATTGATGAAAGTGGGTTTGGAAGAGTGTCAACTTTATTTAGTGATGAATCCACTATTCTGGAAGAGGTTCCAATTGATTATGAGAACAAAGTTGCTATCTATGATGATTATTGTGATGACTTGTATGCTATTAAGAATAATGATAACCATCAAACTTCTCATCATGATTTTAGTTTTCAATTGGATTATGCCTCACAGGATAGTTATTTTGTTGAGTTTGCTCCCACTATTCCGAATGAGAAGAATTTTGCTTATGTGGAGAATAATACAAATTCTATGCTTGTAGATCATGAAAATAATTCTTTATGTGCTGGTTATATTGTTGAATTCATTCATGATGTTACTGAAAATTATTATGAGGGAGAAACATATGCTTGTAGGAATTGCAATAATGTCAAGTTTCCTCTCTATGTGTTGAAAATCTTGAAGCTATGCTTGCTTTACCTTCCTATGCTAGTTGATTATTGTTCCCATAACTTGTTTGCTCACAAAATTCCTATGCATAGGAAGTGGGTTAGACTTAAATGTGCTAGTCATATGCATCATGATGCTCCCATTATGTTTCAATAATTATCTTTTATGTGAGCATCATTGCCATCATCTTGCCTAGCTAGAAAGGCATTAAAGAAAAGCGCTTGTTGGGAGACAACCCAATATTTATCCTTACTGTTTTTGTGTCTCCACATGATTATGCTACTGTATTAATCATGTTTTATAACTTTTGTTTCAATAAAGTTCCAAGTAGAACCTTTGGGAAGACTTGGGTGAAGTTTATGTGATCTTGCTGTAAAAAAACAGAAACTTTTGCGCTCACGAGATTAGCTGCCATTTTTTACTGGAGAGTGATTTTAGGTTGATTGTTTTTGCAGATGATTAATAGACAAATTCCTCAGGTCCACCAATTTATTTGAGAATTGTTTGAGTTCCATAAGTATACATTTTATACATATTACTACAGACTGTTCTGTTTTTGACAGATTCTGTTTTCTATGTGTTGTTTGCTTATTTTGATGAATCTATGAGTAGTATCGGAGGGTATGAACCATAGAGAAGTTAGAATACAGTATATATTACACTAATATGAATTTAGAATGAGTTCATTATAGTACCTAAGTGGTGGTTTTATTTTCTTATACTAACGGAGCTTACGAGTTTTGTTTTGAGTTTTGTGTGGTTGAAGTTTTCAAGTTTTGGGTAAAGATTCGATGGACTATGGAATAAGGAGTGGCAAGAGCCTAAGCTTGGGGATGCCCAAGGCACCCCAAGGTAATATCCAAGGACAAACAAAAGCCTAAGCTTGGGATGCCCCGGAAGGCATCCCCTCTTTCGTCTTTGTTCATCGGTAACTTTACTTGGAGCATCATTTTATTTTATTAGTATTTGCTTTATGTTATTTCGAATAATGTTTTGCATCTTTATTTTCAATAAAAATATCAAGGATAGCTTTTACCATGCTTATTTTGCTAGTATACATGTTGCTGTTTGAAAAGAGAAAGTTTACCGCTGTTGCAAAAATTCCCTAGAAAAGTCAGAGCATGGTGTAATGTTGAAACTTTTTGCATATTGAGCTCTGATAAATCTTCTACAGCGTAGTATGTTTTCATAATTTTTGGAGTTACGTAAGTATGATGAATCTTGCATTCTTTACAGACTATACTGTTTTTGCAGATTGCTGTTATGGTTGCATTGTTTGCATATGTTTGCTTGTTTAATGATTCTATTTGAGGATAGGAGTATTAAATTTGCAGAGGCATTTAGTATGCAATGTTGAATAACAATTTTAGTGATTTGTTACAGTAGAAAATGATAAGGTTTTGCATTAGTTTATACTAACCTATCTCACGAGTTCTTGTTGAGTTTGTTGTGGATGAAGCTTTTGATAAAAAGAAGAGAAACCATGATATGGGAGGAATTAAGGAGACATAAAAGCTCAAGCTTGGGTATTCCCAAGGCACCCCAAGATAATATTTCAAGAAGCCTCAAGCATCTAAGCTTGGGGATTCCCCGGTAGGCATCCCACCTTTCTTCTTCAACAATCATCGGTTAGTATCGGTTGAGCCTAAGTTTTTGCTTCTTCACATGAGTTGTGCTATCCTTGCAATGTCATTTTATTTTGTTTTGCTTGCTGTTTGAATACAATACCAAGATCTGAAATTCTTAAATATTAGAGAGTCTTCACATAGTTGCACAATTATTTGACTACTCAATGATCTTCACTTATATCTTTCGGAGTAGTTTGTCATTTGCTCTAGTGCTTCACTTCTATCTTCTAGAGCATATCGGTGGATTAATTTTGAAGAAATTTCTAGTCTCTCATGATTCACTTATATTATTTCGAGAGTCTTTTAGAACAGCATGGTATTTGCTATGGTTACAAATTTGGTCCTAGAATGATGAGCATCCAAGTTGGGTATAATAAAAACTATCATAGGAAGTGAATTGGATGCTATGATCAAATTGTTGCTTGATAATTGTTTTGAGATATAAAGGTAGTAATGTTAGGGTCATGCTAGTGGATAATTATGAAATTGAGAAATACTTTTGTTGAAGTTGGCTAGTCCCGTAGCATGCACGTATGGTAAAAGTTCTGTGACAAATTTGTTGCATGAGGTGCTCTTTTGATTGTCTTCCTTATGAGTGGCAGTCGGGGATGAGCGATGGTCTTTTCCTACCAATCTATCCCTCTTGGGGCATGCGTAGTAGTACTTTGCTTCGAGGGCTAAGTAGACTGTTGCAATAAGTATATGAGTTCTTTATGACTAATGTGAGTCCATGGATATACGCATACTCATCCTTCCACTTTGCTAGTGTCTCTTATTACCGCGCAACTTTCGCCGGTATTGAACCCATTATTTACCTTCCTCAAAACAGCCACCACACCTACCTATTATGGCATTTCCATAGCCATTCCGAGATATATTGCCATGCAACTTTCCACCGTTCAGTTTATTATGACACGTTTCATCATTCTCATATTGCTCTTTGCATGATCATGTAGTTGACATCGTATTTGTGGCAAGGCCACCTTCATAATTTTCATACATGTCGCTCTTGATTCATTGCATATCCCGGTACACCGCCGGAGGCATTCATATAGAGTCATATTTTGTTCTAGCTTTGAGTTGTAATTTTTGAGTTGTAAATCCATAAAAGTGTGATGATCTTCATTATTAGAGCATTGTCTCAGTGAGGAAAGGATGATGAAGACTATGATTCCCCCACAAGTCGGGATGAGACTTCGGACTTTACAAAAAGAAAAAAAAGGAAAAAAAAGATAAAGGCAAAAAAAGGGAAGGCCAAAAAAATAAAAAGAAAAAAAGAATAAATAAATAAAATGAGAGAAAAAGAGAGAAGGGACAATGCTACTATCTCTTTTTCCACACTTGTGCTTCAAAGTAGCACCATGATGTTCATGATAGAGAGTCTCCTATGTTGTCACTTCCATATACTAAGTGGGTATTTTTGATTATTGAACTTGGCTTGTATATTCCAATGATGGGCTTCCTCAAAATGCCCTAGGTCTTCGTTGGAAAGTGAGTTGGATGCACACCCACATAGTTCTTTTTGTTGAGCTTTCATATATTTATAGCTCTAGTGCATCCGTTGCATGGCAATCCCTACTTACTCACATTGGTATCTATTGATGGGCATATCCATAGCCCGTTGATACGCCTAGTTGATGTGAGACTATCTTCTCCCTCTTTTTGTCCTCACAACCACCATCTTTTACCACCCAAGTGCTATGTCCATGGCTTACGCTCATGTATTGCATAAGAGTTGAAAAAAGCTGAAGCACGTCAAAAAGTATGAAACAATTGCTCGGCTCGTCATCGGGGTTGTGCATGATGGGAGTATTTTGTGTAATGAAAATGAAGCATGGCCTAACTATATGATTTTGTAGGGATAAGCTTTCTTTGGCTATGCTATTTTGATAGGACATGATTATTTCTTAGTATGCTTTGAAGCATTATTATTTTTATGTTTATAAGCTTTTATCTTGAATCATTTGGATCTGAACATTCACGCCACAATAAAGAAAATTACATTGAGAATTATGCTAGGTAGCATTCACCTCAAAAATTTTGTTTTTATCATTTACCTACTCGAGGACGAGCAGGAATTAAGCTTGGGGATGCTTGATATGTCTCCAACGTATCTATAATTTTTTATTGTTCCATGCTATTATATTACCTATTTTGGATGTTTATGGGCATTACTTTACACTTTTATATCATTTTTGGGACTAACCTACTAACCGGAGGCCCAACCCATATTGCTGTTTTCTTCCCTGTTTCAGTATTTAGAAGAAAAGGAATATCAAACGGAGTCCAAATGGAATGAAACCTTCGGCAGCGTGATTTTTTGGAAGAATATCATCCGGGAGACTTGGAGTCCATGTCAGAAGATCCTCCAGGAGGCCACGAGGGTGGGCGCCCCCACCTGGCGCCCCCTGTCTCGTGGGCCCCTCGAGCACCTCCCTCCCGACTTCTTTCGCCTATATAGACCCACGTACCCTAAAAACATCCATAAGAAGATAGATCGGGAGTTCCGCCGCCGCAAGCCTCTATAGCCACCAAAAACCTCTCGGGAGCCCCTTCCGGCACCCTGCCGGAGGGGGAACCCATCACCAGTGGCCATCTTCATCATCCCGGCGCTCTCCATGACGAGGAGGGAGTAGTTCAGCCTCGGGGCTGAGGGTTTGTACCAGTAGCTATGTGTTTGATCTCTCTCTCTCTCGTGTTCTCTCTATGGCACGATCTTGATGTATCGCGAACTTTGCTATTATAGTTGGATCTTATGATGTTTCTCCCCCTCTACTCTCTTGTGATGAATTGAGTTTTCCTCTTGAAGTTATCTTATCGGATTGAGTCTTTAATGATTTGAGAACACTTGATGCATGTCTTGACGTGATTATCTGTGGTGACAATGGGATATCATGTGCCACTTGATGTATGTTTTGGTGACGAACTTGCGGGTTCCGCCCATGAACCTATGCATAGGGGTTGGCACATGTTTTCGTCTTGACTCTCCGGTAGAAACTTTGGGGCACTCTTTGAAGTACTTTGTGTTGGTTGAATAGATGAATCTGAGATTGTGTGATGCTTATCGTATAATCATGCCCACGGATACTTGAGGTGACAATGGAGTATCTAGGTGACATTAGGGTTTTGGTTGATTTGTGTCTTAAGGTGTTATTCTAGTATGAACTCTATGATAGATTGAGCGGAAAGAATAGCTTCATGTTATTTTACTACGAACTCTTGAATAGATAGAACAGAAAGGATAACTTTGAGGTGGTTTCGTACCCTACCATAATCTCCTCATTTGTTCTCAGCTATTAGTGGCTTTGGAGTGACTCTTTGTTGCATGTTGATGGATTGTTATATTATCTATCTATGTTATTATTGTTGAGAGAACTTGCACTAGTGAAAGTATGAACCCTAGGCGTTGTTTCCTACCATTGCAATACCGTTTACGCTCACTTTTATCACTCGCTACCTTGATGTTTTTATAATTTCAGATTACAAATACCTTTATCTACCATCCATATTGCAGTTGTATCACAATCTCTTCTCCGAACTAGTGCACCTATACAATTTACCACTACTAGGGAAAAGCCTAGCAGCAGCACGGGTTTTGGGCCTATTAGCAGCGCGGGGGCCGGCGCTACTAATAACGCGCTACAGCTAACTTATAGCAGTAGCGCGGGTGCCACCCGCGCTACCACCCGCGCTACTACTACCAGCGCGGGCTTTTTTTGAATTTTTTCGAAAAAATATTTCAATTTTTTCCCTAATTTTCAAATTTCTGAATTATTTTAACCTCAAATCTCTAATCACCCCTCATCGCAGCTCAATTTAGTCTCTAATCACCCCTCATCATTCCAAATCATCTAACTTCCTGGACGGTCACCCATCCTCTCACTACTCCGGCTGAGCACGCTTAACTTCCGGGTTCTATTCTCCCTCGTTTCCAAGTCTGCACTTGTTGTTTTCACGACAATAGTAAGATGTCAATCCTATTAACCTCAGGAATTTAGCTTGAGCATGAAGTCACACATTTCACTATTTGAGTTTGAAACTATTGTTCTAAAAAATTAGTAACACTAATATTTCTTAAATAATTAGTTTGACCATAGTTTGACCACAGTTTGACCAGATTTGACCAAAATTCAAAAAAACTAAAAAAATTATTTAGTAACACTAATATTCTAGAATAATTAGTTTGACCATTGTTTGACCACAGTTTGACCACACAGTTTGAATTTTTTTTTCGATTTTTTCCACTCTAGATCTTAAAATCCCCGTAACTTTTTTTGTTAGGTTTTTGAGGATTTTGAAAATGTTTTTGAGGATCTTAAAATCTCCGTAACTTTTCGAGTAGATGATTCTTCATATAAAAAACTAATTCATCCGAGTTAGTATGCAAAAGTTATGCCCATTTTTACAAATTCTCGAGAGATTTTGCAAATAAAGTCAAAATTCATATTTGCAAATTTTCCCAACAACTAGACCACATATCACATGGGAAACTTATTTTCTTTTATTTTTTTGACATTTTCATCATTTTCTTTTATTTTTTTAAAAACTGAAAAGGCGATCCACAGGGAGGAGTAGAGTTTGAAAATGGGACCTTTAGTAGTAGCGCGGTTTTCTACCCCCTCGCTACTACTATGGCACCACTTAGTAGTAGCGAGGGCTAAAAACCAACGCTACTGCTATCAAACTTAGTAGTAGCGAGGGTTAAAAACCCGCGCTACTACTATGGCATGTCCCGGGGGGCACGGTAGAGACCGCTTAGTAGTAGCGAGGGTTAAAAACCCGCGCTACTGCTATCAACTTAGTAGTAGCGAGGTTTAAAAACCTGCGCTACTGGTAAGTAGCAGTAGCGAGGGTTTTTAACCCTCGCTACTAGTAACTTTCTGTGTATAGGCTTTTCCCTAGTAGTGTACCATTGTATTGGGTATGTTGTGGACACAAGAGACTCTTTGTTATTTGGTTGCAGGGCTGTTTGAGAGAGACCATCTTCATCCTACGCCTCCAACAGATTGATAAACCTTAGGTCATCCACTTGAGGGAAATTTGCTACTCTCCTACAAACCTGTGCACTCTTGCAGGCCCAACAACGTCTACAAGAAGAAGGTTGTGTAGTAGACATCAGGGGTGGCGGCATTTATAGGCGAGCATTGAGGGGGGTTCCAGGCTCCGCCGGAGGACACCTGTCCACGGCGCCTGGCGACGAACAGAGCCAGTGAGAGAGGGGGAAGAGGATGGAGATCACGCGGGAACTATTGGCGAGCACGGACGAGCACAGGGGCGAGGGAGAAGACGACGAGAACAGTGCGCTGCGCACTGTGTCGCTGGCCGGACCATGCCCGTGCCCGCTGCGGCGAGCTCCGGCGTCGACGAGTGCCAGGGAGGAGTTAAGGGAGTGGAGACGGGGATGGTGGCGCGGTTTGCACGCTTCGGGCAAGTCAGGCAGCGAAACGCAGCAGCGCCAACCGAGCGCTAGGCGGCACTCAGAGCGCGTTTTTTGCATGCCAGCATGCCTGGACGAACATGATCACCGCGTGAACTATGACATCAGGCCGGCCTAAGCGCTAACTTAATGTCTGGCGTGTAGTCCTTGGTAGTTTGGAGTCTTACCACGGTTGGGTTTGGTTCCAGGTGCAGTAGAAATGAATTTGTACTCCAAGCAAGTTTCTGGACAGTAACTTTGGAGGTTTACTGTGGTCAAACCACTAGGAGTTGAGGGCTGAGCTTTGGAGGCTAGCCAACACTAACTAAGGTAAAGAGGCAAAAGAAAAACCAGCTACAATGGAGCTAGTAAAATGGTAGTTGCTGTAGAAACTACCATTTCTGTCAAGAAATGAAAATATTTTCTGTAGACAAAATATTCGAATGAGTGATGAAAGATCTTTGCTCATAAGGGTGCCCTAGGGTTCAAATAATATTTTATGGGCAAGAAAAATTAGGGTTGCTTTGGAGCACCAAGGGCTAGCTAGGGTTTAGGAGCGCAAGAATGAATATTTTTCATTTAAGAAAAATATTCCAGGTAATATTTTGAGATGATCCAGAGGTGAAGTGATGGTTTGAGTAGAAGCACTTGGGTGAAAGTCAAGGGGTACCCAAGTGGTTAAGTCCAAATGAAATGATTCAAAAACTCCAAACTCAAATCCAAATCAGCTAAAAACCAGGCAAAGAAAAGAGGGCAAAAACCAGGCTGTCACACATGTATAGGTAATGCGATGATCATGACGTGAGAGCGATGCTTGCTTGTTTTGGAGTTCTTCTTCTGCTTCTTCTTCGATCAGGGGATAGGTTCCGGGTCGGCAGCCTGGGCTAGTAGGGTGGATGTCATTTGAGTTTCTGTTTGTGTTTCATCCGTAGTCGGATGTTGCTCTTATGTATGGTGATATTGTACTCGTGTGGCATTGTATGCCTCTTGTATGTATTCCCAACTATTATGTAATGGTACGATGTAATGATATCCACCTTGCAAAAGCGTCTCCAATATGCGCGTCTATCCTTGGTGGGGCCTTCGAGTTCCTTTAGGATAGGGTCGCATATTGGGAGTGACAAGTTGGTATCAGAGCCTCGACCGACCATAGGGGCCCCCTTGATTGTTCGTAGTTAGCGTTGTCGAGTCTAGAAGAAAACTATTTTTGGAGTCTAGTTATATCGGAGAGTAGGAATTCTTTTTACTTCTCAGCCCCTTCGTCGCTCTGGTGAGGAATCTTGACGTAGGTGTTTTGACTTACACCTCTTCCCCTTCAAACTTTCTTTAGGATCACGCGGTTGGTTTCCGAGCGTTGCTTCTCAGCTCTTTTTATCCGGTGCATTTCTCGTGAAGTTGACTCGAGCCTCTTCATCTTTGCCAAGTTCAATCCTCTATTTTTTTCTTTTTCCCACCCGCCCACCCCTTTTCTTCTCGGAGCCGGAGTCCGTAATCGAGTATCCATCCTACTCGTGCGAAGCCTTTGATTTCTTTCAACCGGGGTTTTGTCTTCAAGATATTCGTCGGTTCTCCCTTCCCGATGCCTTTGTTTTTCCCGCCCTCCCACCCTTTTTCTTCCCGGAGTCTGAGTCTCTATTCGACATCAATTTCATTCGTGCGGAACCTCTTCAATCTTTCAACCGGTGAATTCTCATCTTGGTTGACATTCTTCATCTCTTTTTCTTCTCCGGTGGACTCAATTCAAGTTTTTTGGGTTGATCATATTAGACGTTTTCCCCTTGCTCGTTCGCCTCTCGCCATTTAATTATTCCGGAGTTCGGAAGACATCTCAGGAGATTCGCTTCTGTTCGAATTAATTCGAGGTTGTCACCTCATTCAAATATTTCAATCGTTCTGGTGCATCATCTATCTCAACAATCCTTTTCAACGCTGTTTTCTTTTAGTGGGCCCTAACCCACAGGTCTTTTACCAGGATCTTACCTGACTCTTCTAATTCTCCCGGAGTTATTCTCAAATTCTTTTCAAGTGTGACGTAAGAATGGATCCCATCAGTCACATGCCTTCTCCAAGATCTCTTTCAAATTCTTTTCATTGTTGGCTCAACCTCTTCGCTTTTCATTCTACCGGAGTACCTCAGTAATTTTGGTGGTGTTTCTCGTCGTCATTTGAAGATTGAAGAAGAGTTTTTCCTCTAATTCTAGTTCGTTCTCTCCAAGACTCGTGGTTCTAGTTTCATGCTACCCTCTCGAATTATTCCATTTGTCAGATATTGTTTTCTTACCCATCCGGGGTATGTCAGGAGTTTTTTTTCCATTTCTTTTCACCGGAGGCCATAATTCTAGCTATCGTTATCCAATTATCCCGGCGCATCTGTCAAGTATTCTTTATCAGCTTGTTATCTCTTTGTTCTTTTGCATCTAAATCCCCTCAAGCATATTTGTTCTTCTAATTCTTCCCTGTGATTCATTCCCTTTCTTCAGTCATTTTCGAATTCTTACGGTGGTTCCTTCAGGATTCCGCTCCCTTTTTCGTCATATCAATTCATTCGTTCTTTCCAATCCTACCGGTGGTTCATTGAAGACCTTCCTCAAAGTTACGCCATATTCCCCCTTAATCCTTTCAACAAGAATAAGTAGTATGCAAATCCATTGCTTGTCATCAATTTAATTTGATGAAGGATAAGCATACAATAAATCTTATTCTTATTTCCTCGAAGTGCTTTCATCTTTTCATTTCCGGAGTTCAAATTTCCTCGCTCCTCTCCTCGGAACCCCCATCTAAATCACCGCTAGGCTCATCTTATTCTTTCATCCTTCATTCCATCTCATCATCCTTTTGTAACCGGAGATCTTCATGGTGGTTCTTCATGATTTAATTCATTCTTCAAGAGTTCATCAAGATTCTTGTTGGAGGAGTTCAAGTATCTTTTCTTCTCGTGTCTCGAAGTGCAAATAATTCTCCATTTTCTCCTGAAGTGGAGTTTTGCATTTCTTCGTTCTTCTCAGCTATCCAGACATTGGTTGTGGTATAATTTCACCTCAAGTTTTGAGTTGTTTTTTATAAGTCCACAACAAGCTTATTCTTTCGTTGTTGATTTTCTCAACAACTCGATTCAATCCTTCCTTCTAAGTTCTTTTCATTCCTTTCTTTCAATTCTTCCGGAGGCATTGCATTGTTCATCTTGTCAAGTGCCATCTCATTAGGTGAAGTTCGTGTTCTAATCCTTCCATTTTTCAGTCGGAATGCTGCCAAAATTCTTTCATTCTTATTCCTTTTCTATCTTGTTCTAACCGGAGTGGTTTCAGAGTCTATCTTGTTTCTTGAGCTTTTCATTCTCGTCATATTCGCCGTTCATCTTTTCTACCCGAGTGCTCTCGGACTTTGTTCATCTTCTCTCTTGCGTTCTTACTTCACCTCTTCCTCTTTCTCTTCCGTCTCGTTCCTAAGATCTCGGGACGAGATCTCTTGTTAGTGGAGGAGAGTTGTAACGCCTCGAGTCCGATGTGCCAGGTGTCTTCCAGTTTGTCGCCGTAGTTGTCATGTCATTTGCTTGCGTGTTGTATTTTTCCATGTCATCATCTGCATTTCATCTGCATGTTTTTCAAAACTTGCATCCGTTCTGGTTCCCCCGGTTCTCTCCGTTGTCCATTCCGAGCCCCTTTCACACTCGCACGCACCCGGTGCACCTCTCAGTCCTTGTTTTGTGAGACGCCGAAAAACATCGGAATGGGCTGAGATTTGCCGAGTGGCCTTGGAATATCACCGGTAGACCGCCCGTCAAATTTCATTCCATTTGGAGGTCGTTTGATGCCCCAACGGTTAACCGAGTTAACCGAAGCCCCTCTCTCTTTGCAACCCAGCACCCCTTCACCACAGACCACTAGCCCATCTAACCCCCCTCCATGCTCTCCGCCATTCGATCACGATCGTGTGGGCAAAAACCGCACCTCATTTGGACACTCCTAGCTCCCTCTACCTATAAATAGGTGCCTCCCCCCGAAATCTCGCAGTCAAACCCTAGCCCCCTTCACCTCGCGCTGCCGGACATTTCCCACGCCACCAACGGACATGTCTGCTGCCACCGCCCGACCTCTCCCGCGCTGACACATATCCGCGCCGCCACCCACCGCCGTAGGCCCGCCGCGGGCCCAGATCCGGCCCTCCCCGGCCCGGATCGCTGCGCCGCCACCTCCCGTGGGCTCCCGCGCCCCGCTGCCCTTCGCTGCCCCGCCCCGCCGCCCTTCGCTGCCCCACCCAGCCGCTGGCGCCCTCGCCATGGTGTGCTCTCCTCCGCTGGTGCGCACTGGCCCCGCTCGAGGTTTCTCTCGCCGGAGCCCGCTCCCTTTGCCTCCACGCCAGCGCCGATGACCAAGCCCTCGCCGACGGCACCCCAGCGCCGCCCCGCCACCGCTCTGGTGCCCCCCGCGCCTCCTCCCGTCGTCGTGCCGCCGCTCACCGTTGCCGCCTCCGGTCGGATCTGGTGAGATCCGGCCCGGAACCAGCAGGGGATGAGATCCACCACCCCCGTCAACCAAACACCCGCCCTCGTCCCCGGATCGCTCCGTCCCGGATCCCCTCGTCCCGTTTCCCCGAGGTCCAAATTTTCACCAAGCCCCCAGGATTTGCATATTACGTGTGCATCTTTGACCTGCTATAAGTTCCTGCTCATAGCTCCATTTTTCATTTATTATATATCGAAATGTTCATTGTGAGATGCTCTTCATTTCATTCCATTGGGGCATGCTTGTTTGAGTCCATCTTGATGCCTTAACCTTCATTGCGAAACTGCAAAGTAATATAAACTGCTGGAATCTGCTGTTTCTTAACATCATTTGTGCCTCTTGTGAGTGCCACAACTTTGTCCCCGTCGATGCTATGATGATGATCTTGATATTCACATGTTCTTCTCTTCATGCTTTACATGTTGGTTTGCTTTTCATTCATGTTAGGGTGCATATTGACATGGTAATCCTTGTTGCAAAAGTGCGTGTTGATGTTAACTGCTGAAAACTGATGTAACTTGCTGATTTGTCATTTTTGTTGCATTTTGTGTGTGCATATTATGGGCATGATGTCTACATATTTTAGGAGCATATTTATGCCATATTTACAGGGGTTTAATGCATGTATTTTTATATGCCCTTTAGTGAGTGCATCAAGCTTGTGAAGTGGGTCAGTTGCTGTTAACTTTCTGTCAATGCAGAAACTGCTATATCATGTTGCCATGTTTGCTTGATGCTACCAATTAATTCATGCATAATATGAAGATGCTTAGTTGATATGTTTTGTTGTATATGTTATGCTATATAATGCCATGCCTTTTGATGCCTCATACATGTCCTGTAGAACATGTTTTCATTGCAATGAACATGCTTATATAATATTCCAGATTCCTGTTAACTTCATGATGCCTCGTTGTGAGCTTGTTATTTTTTGATCCATGCCTATTCTGGAGATGCCCCAATTACATGATTTTAATAATGCTATGAGTACTCTGTTCACATGCCATGTTTGATAATTTTGGATGTCATATGGCTCTGTTCAATGCTTGCAAACATGTCATCATAATGTTGCTGTTTTACACTTGCTGAAACTGTTTCAACTTTTCATCTTGTCATGTTGGTTCTCACTAATCCATGAGTCATATGTTTATGATGCCATGGTGTTATTTTCTCTTTGTTATGTGTACTTTGATGCCATGTCCTTGGTTGCTATGTTTACCTGTTGTATCTTGTCTCTTTCTTGCTCAAGTTGCCATCACGTTAACTCTGCTCATGCATATGTTGTTGTGTTATAAAGTTGCATTTTGCCTTGATCATGTTGGTTTAATCTTGATGCCTATGAACCTGAACCTTTAATGATATTTGAAGTATATTATCTGTTCATGAAGCGCATGCCAAGTTTGTGCTCATAAGATTCCTGTTGCATGTTGTTTTGATGTTTGCAAAGTGCCTACTTGCTATTTTGGGCAGATTGTTGTTATAACTTGTTTGGAGTGTATGTGTTGCACCGTTTTGAGCATGCTCTATATTAAACTTTCTTAGAATTGCATGTAGTTTCATCTTATCTTGTTGCATCCATGTTTTGAGAGTGTTTGCTTGATGTTTGAATGCATTTTGCATCAATGCCATGTTTAAGTTGTTTTGCTCATATCTTCTAGGGTGTAGCTCCGAACAAAATGAACTTTATATGTAACTTGACTAGAATTTCGTGTAGATCATCTTGGTGCATTTTAACTTGCTGTTTAACAACTTGAACATAAGGTTTATTCAGATCTGGACCAATTTCGAAATTTGCATATGAGGACTTGCCGGATTTGTTGTATGTTGTTTTCGGCCTCATTTAAACTTGCTTTGATGTGTTGCTCTTGTATGCATCATCTCATGCCATGAGTAGCATCATATAGCCTTTGGCATGCATCATGCTTGGTTGAGCGTCATGTCATGTTTATGTGTTGTGTGTTTACCATGTTGTTTGCTTCTTTCCGGTTGTGCTTCTTCTTGGTAGTTCCTGCTTCGTTGCGATCGTGAGGATTCGTTCGTCTACGCTTGGTTCGTCTTCGCCCGTTCGTCTTCTTCATGGACTCGTTCTTCTTTCTAGCAGGATTTCAGGCAAGATGACCGTTACCCTGCATCTCACTACTATCATTGTTATGCTAGTAGCTTCGTTCTATTGCTATGCTGCGCTACCTATCACTTGTTTACCAAGCCTCCCAAACTGCCATGTCAACCTCTAACCTCTTCACCCTTCCTAGCAAACCGTTGCTTGGCTATGATACCGCTTTGCTCAGACCCTCTTATAGCGTTGTTAGTTGCAGGTGAAGTCGAAGATTGCTCCATGATGGACATGATTATGTTGGGATATCACAATATCTCTTATTTAATTAATGCATCTATATACTTGGTAAAGGGTGGAAGGCTCGGCCTTATGCCTGGTGTTTTCTTCCACTCTTGCCGCCTTAGTTTCCGTCATACCAGTGTTATGTTCCTTTATTTTGCGTTCCTTACACGGCCAGGTGTATGGAAACCTCTTGACAGTTCGCTTTGAATAAAACTCCTCCAGCATGGCCCAACCTTGGTTTTACATTTGCCTAACAACCTATTAGCTTTCCCTTGGGAGTAATTAACCCGAGGGTCATCTTTATTTTAACCCCCCCCCCCGGCCAGTGCTTCTCTAAGTGTTGGTCCGAACTAGAGCCACTTTCAGCGCCACCTCGGGGAAACTTGAGGGTTGGTTTTAGCTGTACGTAGTGTTCATCCGGTGTGCCCTGAGAACGAGATATGTGCAGCTCCTATCGGGATTTGTCGGCACATTCGGGCGGTCTTGCTGGTCTTGTTTTACCATTGCCGAAATGTCTTGTAACCGGGATTCCGAGACTGATCGGGTCTTCCCGGGAGAAGGAATATCCTTCGTTGGTCGTGAGAGCTTATAATGGGCTAAGTTGGGACACCCTTGCAGGGTTTAAACTTTCGAAAGCCATGCCCGCGGTTATGTGGCAGATGGGAGTTTGTTAATATCCGATTGTAGAGAACTTGACACCAGATTCATATTAAAACGCATCAACCGCGTGTGTAGCCGTGATGGTCTTTTTTCAGCGGAGTCTGGGAAGTGAACACGGTTTTTGGGTTATGTATGAACGTAAGTAGTTTGAGGATCACCCCTTGATCACTTATAGCTTCTCGACCGTTCCGTTTGCTTCTCTTCTCGCTCTTATTTGTGTATGTTAGCCACCATATATGCTTAGTCGCTGCTACAACCTCACCGCTTATCCTTTCCTTACCCATTGAGCTTTGCTAGTCTTGATACCCATGGTGATGAGAGTGTTGAGTCCTCGTGGCTCATAGATTACTACAACAACAGTTGCAGGTACAGGTAATGCGATGATCATGACGTGAGAGTGATGCTTGCTTGTTTTGGAGTTCTTTTTCTGCTTCTTCTTTGATTGGGGGATAGGTTCCAGGTCGGCAGCCTGGGCTAGCAGGGTGGATGTCATTTGAGTCTCTGTTTGTGTTTCATCCGTAGTCGGATGTTGCTCTTATGTATGGTGATGTTGTATTCGTGTGGCATTGTATTCCTCTTGTATGTATCCCCAACTATTATGTAATGGTACGATGTAATGATATCCACCTTGCAAAAGCGTCTCCAATATGCGTTTCTATCCTTGGTGGGGCCTTCGAGTTCCTTTAGGATAGGATCGCATATTGGGCGTGACACGGGATGTTGCTCCAAGCTGTATTAAAGGGGGGGTCTTTAGTACCGGGTGGAGCCACCACTCGGTACTAAAGGGGGTCGCTTCCCGCCACTCCGCTTGGCAAAAACAGGCCTTTAGTACCGGTTGGTGGCTGCAACCGGTACTAAAGGTCAATCCTATATATTCAACACTTCGAAAAATTTCAGTTTCTCATCTCCCACTTCTCCTCTCTGCTTCGACATCGCCGCCGCCCCGTCCCGCGCCGTCGCCCGTCGCCGTCCTTGTTGCCGCCGCACCTATCCTCGTCGACGCCCCGACCTGTCGTCGCCGTCCCCGTCGTCGCCGTCTTGCCGTCGCCCGTCGCCGCCGCCCGCCCGTCGCCACCCCTGCCGCCCCATCGCCTCGCCGCGCCCCGGCCCATCGCCCCGCTGTAAGAACCCCAGCCGCCATGCATATGGCCGTCCGCCCCAAGCCCGGCCGCGCGGCACACACACACACACTTAGATGTGTTTTTCTATTTTTAGTTTGTAGTTTTTTCTGTTTTTCTGGTTTTTATATACAAAGGATTTAGATGAATGAATTAGATTACATTAGATTAATGTCAAATGTCCAAGGTTTTAGATGAATTAATAATTAGATTAATGTCAAATGTTAGATGAAATTAGCTAGATATATTAATGTTAGATAAATTATTATTTTATACTTTTAGTTCGATGAATTAGATATATTAATTAGTGTTAGATGAATTAGTTTTTTATGCTTTTATCAAAATGTTAGGTGAATTAGCTAGCTAGATATATATAAGAAATCACAATTCAATCATTTAAAAAACTAGAGGATACCCCGCGCATTGCTGCGGGAATTAGTTGATGAAAATTTGGGTTGACAATGCATTGCGATGGAATCACCATATATTATTTGTATGCATGTGATAACAAATAATGTACTAAACTGCAATCACCATATATGCATTACGGGACCAACACATCAAACGGTGTTTTGACCATTGAGGGAAAATCAATCAAGTCACCTAATTTTTGTGATAGATAATAATTAACCTTTGCTATCCATACATGAAGTTAGGCTAAACACCATTAAGCTTTACTATCTAGAAGATATTTCGCGCATTGCGGCGGAATTTCAAGCAATGAATTTTCAAGGAAACAAAATACCAACTAATGTGCTAAAGTGGAATCACCACATATGCATTATCAGATCAAATGGTGTTTTGGCCATTGATGGAAATACAATCAAGTAACCTAAATATTTTGTGACCGATACCAATTAACCTTTCCTATCCATACCTGAGGTTTCAATTTTGCAATATCATCTCAACCATATAGATGTTCACATAAGTTGTTCCAATCTAGACCACATTTACATGTAACAGTAAAATGAGTACCGGTGCATTCGTTGATATTCTATACATGTATAAATATAATTTCTTCCTGAAATCAATCAGAAACCTCCAAACTTGAATGACAGACATGTCCTAAAGCCCTTGAATTACAAAAAAAAATAACACATTGTGGCAAGTTTTTTCTCCACTCTGAGTCTGAATGCTGCCACAAATATTAGATGGATGTCATATGAAACAAAACAAAAAATTCTATGGGTAACTATTTTGAAAATAAGGGGATCACACTTGAAACCAGAACTTGCTTAATTTTTCTACTGGTGTCCTTTTACTTTTGTTTACTATTGCTCCTTATGTCCGTTATAATTTAACTCTGCAACACAAGCAGCAAGCTTGAAGCAAAAGTTTCAAATAAGAATAATTTAACACTGCAACACAAGCATCAAGAAATCTAGCAAGCTTGAACCGGCAGTTTGAAATATATAGCATAAATCCATCGGTTACTAAAATTCAACAGAACATACATGGCGACAGTAGGTCGACCGTAGCGGCTTGCTGGATGAACACACGGTGGCGTACAGTATTTAGACTTTTGACAATTGGTAATTTGCTATTGTGGCATACACTGGCACGCAAAACCATGGAAATTAAGACAGGACTTGGGATATACAGATGCATATGTGCGGCATGTATGGCGAACTCGGGTGTCGTCTCCGTCAATACCTTCCAAGAAGGGGGAGATCTCATACTTGTGTTGATGGTCGCTGGTTAGCAGTGTTATAAAAAACCAAGCGATATTGGCTTTGTTTGCACAGCGCCGCTGCCCATGTCGACGATGGTGCCATTGTTCATGTCGGACTGATGCCCCTGTCCAATCACCACATGTGTCTTGAGCACTGATTTTTTTAAGGATTATTAACTCAATGAACGACAGGAACAAACAATTAACTAATTGAAATAAAACCAATGGAGCACTCATCAAAATGCATTTGCTAGAAACCTCGAGCTGGGAGACATTATATTTCTATACAATGATTCGATATATATGATGAATCAACCAACATTAGAACTACCAAGCCTCAGTCCTCACCTCAAATGAGTAGGTAGGCTGATCCATACGCGATGCCGTTGTTGCACACAGCAGAGACGCTGCCATCATCGCCTGAGGAGTGAGGACCCTACAGGATAGACTTGTGTTGCGTACTTGCGTGAGCTCTACGTTGTGTGCTCTTCCATGTCCCTAGATGGAAACCCTAGGGAAGCAAGTGTATATAGAACTGTAAAAGGGAGAAACAGGACTTTCTATTATCATCATCGAATAAAAGAACTGAAATAAATCCAAACTCTCACCCTATCGTTGTTTTGCTGTAACTCATCCCCAATTTCTTCTGATTCACATCTTCTTTTAGCTGTTGTTCTTGGGGACATCAGACAACGGGGTTGGGCACATCTAGGCTAGGTAGCGGCACCCTCCCACCGCACCAGCGAGGCAGAAAAGAAAGCCGTGTCCAGAGTCCAATCACACAAGCGGCCGATCTGATTCCCGTGGAACACCAAGAGATAGATGGGAGATGAGTGCGCCGCGGCCGCCGTCTCGAGTATTGCAGGGCACAACACCGGCAAGGTAGCATTGCCCGAAAGAATCCTAGAGAATCGCGGAGCCGAGCCTCTCGGATTATCATGCCGGAGGAGCGTCCTGATGCTTCTCAGCCTCCAGGGAGATAATTGGTGCCCTTCTTTTGGGTGGGGAGGGGGAACAGTCGTTTCGTTGCGATTTGAGAGAAGGAAGGGCTGGGTGTCTCTTTTTATTTTCGAGGAAAGAGGGTCTGTCGTGGTGGCGCACGGCAGATGCCAAGAGATGGCTAAAGAGAGGAGGAGGCTCGAGGGTGCTGGTGGGCTTCGGAGGCGAGGTTGATATGCGCGGGCGCGGGACGCCGGACATACCCATGTTCGGGGCTCTCCGGAGAGATAACACCCCTAGTCCTGCCAAGTTTAGTTGGATGGTCGATAGTACAATGTCGCTCCTGGAGCTGTACGGAGGAGGAAGGAGGCTGGCCAAGGCTCGGGATGCTCCTTCTCTCTAGTGTTGCTATGTAGTAGCTAGTCCTATCTTGCTTGCTTGCTTTATCTCGTATGGCTTTGCATGCCGGGGATCTTACATATCATGCCTCTGTAGGCGTGGACTCCTGGGTGTTTTATAGACCAACCCACCCAGGGTTACAATGGTAATATGCCGAGTCGGTGGGTCCGTATTGTCGGTGTCCGGGGTACCGGGCTGGGTCCCGCTTGGGAGCTCGTGGTTCGCCGGGTTCCCCTAGGTGCGGGCCCTGCGTGCCTAGGGGGACTGTGCGCCGTCTTGTCGATCGTCATGGCGTGGCCGAGTCGAGCCGCGCACAGTGTTCTCCGTCAGGCCGCCGCTTGCTGTCGTCAGCGGTGAGGGCGGGAACACTGTTGCCGTGCCAGCCCTGGTCAGCGGGTAGGTAAGGGGCACTGTTGCCACGCTCTGGCTGACCACGGGCATGGGCGGGGGCACTGTAGTCTTGGTCATCAGTGACTGAGGTCTCGTCCCATCGTACGGCCTGGATGGGACGGGAGCTGACCCGTGGCTGGGTTGCCGTGGACGCCACGGGTGGGTTGGCTTGCTGGGGAAGCCAAGGTTGCGCCGGGTTGAGTTGCCTTGCGCCAGCCGCTGCGGCCGGGTCGACGTACCTTGCCGAGTCGAGGGTCTTGGCCGGGTTGCGCGCCTTGCCGGGTCGAGCGACCTGGCCTGGTGTACGCCGGTTTGCGGGGCGATGCGGGGCCCCCTGTTTTTGAGATAGATCCGGGTTCCGTTGCCTGCCTGGGGTTCATCCCCCCGACAATAGTCCCCGAAGCTGTGAAGGTTCGTCGTCTTCGGATGAGTGGGCCTTCGTAGCTTCCCCCTTGAGCAAGGCGGAATCTGCGAACGGCGGGTTCGGCAACACCCACTGTTTGCTTGTTTTCTCGGAAACCGGATCGCGGCATCCCGGCCGTAGCCGGAACCAAGGAGTCCGTCGAATCTTGAGGCGATCCCTCGGGCTTCGCGCAGGCGCCACGTGGTGCTTGGAAGTCGGAGGGGCCTGACAGGCCATGCGCGTGACGGGATTGGGCGACGGGCCGGGGCCCGCCGCCGCGCGCCCTTGGCCACGCGTGCGGATTTACTGCGGCGTCTCGGGGCTGGTTGCACTTCCCCGCGCAGTTAGTGCGTGTGTACGTGCGCACTTATTGCGGGGTAGTGGAAGGAGCGCGTGCAGACGATCCCACACGTTTGAACCGGGGGTTATAAATTGAGGGGGGCAAGGGGGCGGCGGACATTATTCTCGCTCGCGCCTTCCTGTCCCCCTGCTCTCGCTCTGCTTCTTGCCACTGATGCACAGCTGCGCCCGCGGCCTTGAGCAGAGATCTTCTCTGTCGTCCTTCTTCCTCTTCTTCTTCCGGTGATGTCGCTGTCGTCGGGCTCCTGGATGGGCTCGACCGTCACCCCCGACGAGATCACCTACCTTCGGTCCTCGCGGCGCCTGCCGCGGGAGATGGACGTCGGCGTCCGTCTGCCTCACGGCGAGAAGAGGCCCCGGCCCGAGGGGCAGGAGCGCGTTGTCTTCCTCACGCATTTTGAGCGCAGCTTCGGGTTGCCGGCGAGCACTTTCTTCCGCGAATTCTTGGAGTTCTTCGGGCTCCAGCCGCACCATCTTGGCGCCGACGCCATCGTCCAGCTCTCCGGCTTCGTGACCCTGTGCAAAGGGTACCTGGGGGTCGAGCCAACCATTGATCTCTGGGCGCGCTTCTTCTCCTTGAAGCAGTAGGGCCCGTCGGCTGGAGAGTTCGCCGACTGCGGGGCCGCCGTCATCTCGAAGCGGTCGGGGGCGGACTTCCCCAAGATCCCGCTCGAGGATTCTGCCAAGAAGTGGCAGAACTCCTTCTTCTACGTCCGCAACCATTGCGCGGACCACATCAACCTTCCCCCCTTTGCCGTCGTGCCTCCACGGGCGAAAATGAACTAGGGCTATTTGCTCCAGCGCCCGTCGCAGGAGATCGTCAACCTCTGCGAGTGGGTCACGGTGATGAGGACGCATGAGGGGCTCACCGTCACTAACCTCCTTGCCACGTTCATCACCCGTCGGGTTCTCCTGCCTCATCGGCGAGATGATCGGGCATCAGGATCCCAACCGGATGGGATCCACGCGGCTTTCTGCGGAGCAGGTCGCGCGAGGCGTGAACGACATCTCCAAGGCCAACCTTGGAGAGGACTGGCGATTCGGGAAGGCGCCGTACAGCCAGGCAAACCCGGTGTCGCAGGTGAGCATCTGGTCTTGCTACGTTTCCGCCGCGCATCTTCTCATTCGTCCCAACGCGTCGCGGGAGATTCTTATGAACGTGAGCCGGCACCCTTACGCCCGGGCTCCGTTGAAGGTGGCGCTGGTGGCACCAGAAGAGCCCGCGGCTCACGGCGGCGAGGAGGTGGCCGAGTCCGACGCCGGCGCTGGGCGTCACGCGGGTAAGCTTCGAGTCTTTATCTCTTCATTTGTCTTGGACCGTTTGGACGTGTTGCGGCATAGGCGGCGCTGACGCCAACTGTTGATGTAGCGGCGTTGGGCGGGGGAGGCGGCGAGGCTGGCGGGGCCGGGTCCTCGCATGGGGCGGCGCCGAGCCGCCCGCACGGGAAGGACAGCGTCGCGCCGCGACCCCGGACCTCGAAGTTCACGTCGGATCTGGCCGAGCCTGGGAGGCCGGCCAAGAGGAGGCACGGGAAGCCGACCCCGGTCCCAGTCTTGTCAGGGTAAGTCTTTTTTCTTTCTTGCGCCCTAATCTCTTGGGCCAGCCTTGTCTTGCGTTTGCTCATTCTTCTTTTTCTTCAGGTCACCGATCACGCTGGCGAGGGCGGCGGCAGAGGCCGCGGCCGCCAAGGGGGCCGCGTTCCGTAGGAGCCGGTCCGACCTCGCTGGCTTGGTCGGGGAGGAGGGACGGGGCGACTCGGACCTCGGCCTGGACCCGGATGACGCCGAGGCCTTGGCCTGGCGGGATAGGAACCGGTCCGAGGCGGAGTTGGAGACGGCGTCGGTCCGGGCTTGGACCGACGTGGCGGCGGCATGGGCGGGAGGCGGCGCGGAGCCGGCCTGGCGCGAGATGCCGAAGGGCACGGTGGTGGCGGCGACGGTTTTTGAGCCGTCGACGGTGAGGGAGCGCGGCTGCAGAGGACGGGCTGAGGTGGTGGTACTCGACCGGTAGGTCGTGGAGGTGGGGATGGAACCCCGCCGCGGGCCGACGTGGTCGAGCGCGCGGGGACTGATGGCGGTGGAGGCGGTGTCGCTTTGGAGGAGGCACCGCATGATGTGGTGCCAGAAGCACCGCCGGTTGGGAGGAGGCACCGCTGGGGGCGGGGCCTGAGGGGGCGACGCTGGGCGTCCCAGCGTCCGTGGTGGTGACGATCCCGGGCGGGGCGTCGGAGGAGGTGCTGGCCGCGTCGCAAGCGGCCAGCGGTGGGCGTGCCTTGGTGCTCCGTCCGGGAGGGCGCCGAGCCGCCGTGCCGCCGCCCGCGCGAAGCGGGGGCATGGCCGTCTTTGGGCCCCAGACCCAGGAGGAGGCGGCGTTGGACGCCGTTAGCCGCCGTCTTCGAAGTCGGATGGAGCGGCTTGAGGCCTTTTCCCAGGCCGAGGTGGAGCGGACGCGCGACTTGGAGCACGCCGTCTTGGTAAGTTCCTCTTTCCTTCTGGTTTTCTTGTGATTTCATCTCTGTGGGGGCGCGCCAGCGCACCCACTGGGTGTAGCCCCCGAGGTTCGGGTCAACTATGTAGTAGTTGGGTCGACCCTTAGGAGCGTTGGCCTTGTGTTAACTTTGGTCTTCTCTTCAGCACCTTGACGCCTTCCGGGTTGCCGCCTTCAACCGGCTCCTGGGCAAGCATCGGGAGCTCAAGGAGCAGCTTGCCGCCAAGGAGGAGGAGCTTTGCGTCGCCGGAGGTACTTTGTTGTGTTCTTTTCTTCTAGTGGGGGCGCGCTAGCGCACCCACTGGGTGTAGCCCCCGAGATTCGGGCCAACTGTGTAACAGTTGGGCCAAATCTTAGGTCTTGTCTTTTTCTTTCTTTCTGCTGAGTTCTTCTTCTTCGCAGCCGAGGTGCTGTCTTGGCGGACCCGGCTGTTCCAGGCTGGTCATCACTATGATCGGCTTGTTGCTAATTCCGGCTGTCTCGGTGTCGAGGCGGCGTAGGCAAAGGCGGAGGCGGCCGCGGCCCGGCGGTCTCTTGACGAGGCCAACCGGCTGCACGAGCAGCTGGCGGGTCACAAGAGCCGCCTCGAGGCCGAGGTGGAGCTTCTTAAGGCGGAGGCCGCCAAGGTGGTGGAGACGCAGCGGGCCCTGGTCGACGCCGACCAACAGCGCGGCCAGTTGGTCGACGACAAGGGCCGGCTCCAGGCCGAGGTGGAGCGTCTGCGGGAGCAGGCCACCACGGCTGAGGAGGACCACCAGGCTGAGGCTCGCCGCCGTGAGGCAGCCGAGAACGCGGCCGAACACAAGGACGCTGAGCTGAAGGCGGCCCTTGCTAAGGCGGCCGACCTGGAGAAGGCGCTCGGGGAGCGGGACCGTGTTTTGGAGCGGGAGCGACGTGGTACGTTGCTCGAGGCGCATCACCTGGAAGAGTCTTTCTCCAGTAAGTGCTGCTTCTTCGTTTTTTGCCGGGTCGGGACCCGGCCCTTTCTTCTTTGTTGCTCTTCTGACTTGCTTCTTCTTTGGCTACAGGGGCCTTTCCGGAGACGCAATGGCTGGCGGAGGAAGCCGTCCGCTATCAGCGCGACCCGACCGGCGTTGTTGGGTCCGGGACGGATCCGCTGACGGCCTGGACCTTCCCGGAGATCATTGCCGCTGCTGAGGCCCGGCTGTGGGTCTTGGGGACGCGGATGGAGCGGCTGTCTCGAGCCGGTACCGTGATGACGGCGGCCTTGTGGCCGGACTCCGTCCATCCGCGCAGCTCCTCGCGCCTGGCGCGCTGGTTGGAGATGGGCCCGGATCGCCTTAGCGACTGGCGCGTTTCCGCCGCCCGGGCCGGTGCTGAGATGGCGCTCCGGATCGCGCTGTCTTGGCATCCGGATCTTCAGCTGGACGCGCTGATGGGTCAGCGCGCTGGCTCGGAGCAGTTGCTGCAGGAGCAGGCCGGCCGGATCGCCTCCCGGGCCAGCTATATCGCCGAGTTCGCCTTCCACGACGAGTTCCATCCGGAACGGACGGAAGACGGCGCGGTCGTGGATGGCGACGACTACGGCTTGCTTCTTCGCGACCCGGAGGGCAGCTCGGAGGAGACGAGCGTCTACGGCGACGTGGAAGCCGAAGAGGACACCGGTGCTTCGCTGGACCCGGAGGCCGGCCGGGGGGAGCCATCGACGTCGCGACGCTGCGCTGGGAATGCCTGAGAATCTTTGTAGAAAATTCTGTTAAGTAGCAGGTCCACCCACCCACTGGGGGTTTTCAGGGTGTAATGAACTCGGGCCGTTGGCCTTTGCTTGAAACATTTATGTGTAAATGTTGTGAGTGTTTATTTGCTTTTTGCCTTCTGCTTTTTTCGAACTTATTTCATGTGTTGCTCCTCCCTGAAGCTCCCCCCCCCCCCCCACGAGTCAAACGGCCGAGGCTCCGGTCCATGACAAGGAGTTCGGCTCTTCGAGAGGCGGCCACAGGAGTTGGGTCCTTAGAAGCGTTGAGCGCGAGCGAAACACCCACTGGGCCGGCTGGCGGCAATCCGGCTTGGTCGGTTGGTGAGCAGCCGGTCGTGCGGCGAAGTTATTTGATGAGCGTCGGGCCGGGTTGGTCAACCCGACGGCTTTGACTTAGTGTATGAGTCGTTAGGAAGCTTTAGCCCGTTGTGCTTGCCCGCCGTCAGCCAGAGTTGGATCTGCGGTTTTAGGGCGAAGTGGGGGACCGCGGCATCCTAACTTTATCAGGAATCACCAAGTAAAGCGACGGGGTGATGATAAAGCCGGTCAGCCCCCGAGCCCCCGGGTCGAGCTAGTCGAGCTGGCAGCCGGGTTCGGTAGTAAAGTGATGTGAAATATGGACGCAATAAATTGGTCGGCAAAAGGCAGCCCCCGAGTCTCGTTCGGGGACCCCATAGTTTCATATGCTTACAAAAGGCGTTGATACATACGTTCATGCGGCTAACTGTGAAACGGACGGAGAAGTTCTGCGTTCCACAGCCGGGTCGTTTCTTCACCGGCGGTGTCCCTCTTGCGCTTCTTTGATTTGCGCGCATCGATGAGGTAGTAGGTGTTGCGGTCGCGCAAAGTCCTGCTCACGATGAACAGGCCTTCCCATGGAGAGGACAGCTTGTGTTGGCCTGCCTGCTCTTGGACGAGTCGGAGGGCGAGGTCGCTTTCGTGGAATGCGAGAGGCTTGATCTTCTTGCTGTGGTAGTGCCCCAGGCCTTGCTGGTAGATAGCCGAGCGGCTAAGTGCCAGAAGGCGCGCCTCTTCGAGCAGGTCGACGTCGTCTTCGCGTGCTTCTCTTGCTTCTGCTTTGGTGTACATCGTGACGCACGGCGAGTCGAACTCGACGTCGGTCGGGATGACGGCTTCGGATCAATAGACGAGGAAGAACCTGGTGAACCCGGTCGACCGGTTTGGTTTTGTGCGCAGACTCCAGAGAACGGCGGTAGAGCTGTGCTTGACGAGCTCGTTGTTGATGATGCTGTAGGCGGACGCCCAGCGCTGAACTTGCCGAGCCTCGGTCTCATCCATGGGGAGAACCCCATTCTCCAGCCATTCTGATATCGGCAGGGCCCAAGATGGGGTCGTGACGGCGGTGAAGACAGCCACCTGGGTGGGTTCCGAGTCGGCGGCTCCTGGGCCGGGTTGAGCAGCCCCCGGGTTGGTGAAGGCGACGGCCGGGTCCGGGGTGATGGTGGCCGGGTTGAGCGGAGCAACCCCCGGGCTGGGTTTAGCAGTCCCCGGGTCGGGTTCAGCAGTCCCCGGGCCAGGTTCAGCAATCCCCAAGCCGGCTTGCGGCGCGGCCGGGTCTTCTGGGACGTGGATGGACTCGGAGTCCGGCGACGGCTTGACGGACGACTTGCGCAGGTGCTCGAGGGAGACACCGGACGGGATGGCTTGACGTGATGAGGCAATCTTGGCGAGCGTGTCGGCTGCCTCGTTCTCCGCGCGCGGGACGTGGAGGAACTCGCAGCCATCGAAGGATCTGGACAGCTTCTGAATGAGGAAGTGGTAGCTTGCCATGTTGGAGTCGCGGGCGTCCCACTCGCCGGAGCACTACTGCACCACCAGGTCCGAGTCGCCGTAGCACAGGATGCGCCGGATGCTGAGTTCCTTGGCAAGCTGGAGGCCGTGCACAAGGGCTTCGTATTCAGCGACGTTGTTGGAGGCGGTGAAGTGGATCTGGAGTGCGTAGCGGAGTCGGTCAACCTTCGGAGATGACAGTACGATGCCGGCCCCTAAGCCGAGTCGCATCTTGGACCCATAGAAGTGCATCCGCCAATGCGTCAAGTCGGGAGGCGGCGGCAGGTACTGGGTCTCGGTCCAATCGACGAGGAAATTGGCCAGGGCCTGAGACTTGATCGTGGTGCGGGGCTCGTAGAGGATGGTGTGGCCGGCTAGCTGGATCGCCCACTTGGCGACCCGGCCAGAAGCATCCCGGCACCCATTGATTTCTCCGATAGGCGCCATGCTGACGACGGTGACGACGTGCTCTTGAAAGTACTGCTTCAGCTTCTTGGCGGTGAGGTACACGCCGTAACACATCTTCTGGTAGTGCGGGTAGTTCTGCTTGGAGGTGGAGAGCACTTCGCTCAGGTAGTAGACCGGTCGCTGGACGGCCTGGATCTTGCCCTTCTCCGGTCGCTCGACCACCAGCACCGTGCTGACCGCCCACGAGGTCGCGGATATGTAGAGCAACAGCGGCTCCTTGTCGGTCGGCGCGGCCAGGACGGGTGCGGTGGAGAGCATGCGCTTGAGGTCTTGGAAGGTTTCGTCCACCTTGCCATTCCACTCGAACACGCTTGTTTTCTTCATTAGCTGGTACAGGGGCAGTGCCTTCTCGCCCAGCCGGCTTAGAAACCAGCTGACTGAAGCAAGGCAGCCTGTGAACTTCTGGACATCCGGCAGCCGGGTTGGCTTGTGCATGCGCTCGATGGCCTTGATCTTCTCCGGGTTCGCCTCGATGACGCGTTCCAAGACGAGGAGGCCGAGCAACTTTCCGGCTGGGACGCCGAAGACACACTTTTCCGGGTTGAGCTTGACCTTGTATTCGCGGAGGTTGGCGAATGTTTCTTTCAGATCGTCGAGGAGCGTGAGGTGCTGCTTGGTTTTCACCACGATATCGTCCACGTACACGTGGATGTTCTTGCCGAGTTGCGGTAGCAGGCATTTCTGCATGCAGCGTTGGAAGGTGGCGCCAGCGTTCTTCAACCCGAACGACATGGTGATGTAGCAGTACGCCCCGAAGGGCGTGATGAAGGACGTCTTCAGGGCATCGGTCGGGCTTGGTCATCGTGTCGCGGTAGAGGATGTTGATGTTGCTGCCGCCGTCAATGAGGACTCGGGAAAACTTGCAGGTGCGCCGCGCGATGATGGTAGGGTTGAGGACGAGGGTGTAACCACCCGGACTCGGCATGACTGTCGGGTGATCCTCCCAGGTCCAGGTGATCGGGCGATCCGACCAATGCATGAAATCTGTCTTGGCCGGGACGACAGTGTTCACCTCCTGTCGGAGGAGGCGCTCGCTGCGCTTGTCGTCACCGAGGCTGGTGAAGACGACGTAGGCCGCGTTCTGGTCCGGGTAGGCGTCGTTCCGCATCGCGCCTCCGACGGGAGGCGGTGGTGGAGGCGGAGGCGGCTGCCCCGCGCCCGGAGCCGGAGCCGGAGCCGGAGGAGGCGGAACGTCGCCCCTCATGATGCGCTTGGTGATGGCGCACTGTCGAAGCGTGTGCGTGGAGGGTCTTGTGCCGCTGTGGTGCTTGCATGGGGCGTCAAGCATCTCTTCAAAGCTCATGGCGGGTTGCCACGCCATCTTGCCGGTCTGCCGGCGCTTCGCTGCCGGGTCCGCCGCGCGCTCGGCGGCCACGACAAGCCGATTGTCGTGACGTTGCGCCGGCTGCTCGGCCTTGCGCTTGTTGTTCTGGTGGTGCTGCTGCCGGCTGCTTTCGTCGGGCGGCTTCTGTGGAGGGACCAGCTTCGCCTTGCTGGCATCATCCAGTGCCACCTGGATCTTCATGGCAGATTCGGCGTAGGCGTACTTGTCCGCCGTCACCATGAGCGCGGCCATGGTGGCCGGCTCGGAGCGTAGAAGCTTGTGCTTGAGGAGGGTGCTGTCTCGGCGCCTACCGACGGCGGTATTGGATCGCCTGGACTTCATGGACGCCCTCACAGCTATTCCGGAGCTCGGTCCAGCGTGCGAGGTACTCGCGGCCGGTCTCCGTCGGCCCCTGCACGCACATGGCGAGCTGGCTGGGGCGACCGGGCCGCTTGTACGTCCCCGCAAAGTTGCGGACAAATGCTTCCTCGAAGTCGACCCATGCGTTGATGCTGCCCATCGGCAGGCTATTCAACCATGTGCGAGCCGATCCTTGGAGCATGAGTGGTGTGTAGCGCACGGCAAGACGAAGATTGGCACCGGTGATGCCAATGGCCGTGGTGTAGTCGGTGAGCCAGTCTTCTGGCTTCACGGTCCCATTGTACTTGGGGGTGTCGTGGGGAAGCACGAACCCCTTGGGGAAGGGCTCCTCCCGGATGCGTGGGCCGAAACACGCCGGCCCGATAGCGCCACTCCCCTCCACCTCCAGGGAGCGAGCGAGCTGATCGATGCGGTGGCGTGCATCGGCGTTGTCGATGGCGCGCGGGCCGAGTCGACTGGAGGCCAGGCCCCAGGGGGCCGGGTCGGCTGGAGCCGGACGCCGGCCAGGCTGGCCGGGTCCGTGCTGGGTCTCTGAGGCGGGCTCGTTGCCCAGAGCATCGGCGGCGGTGCCGGCCGGGTTGCGCCGGGTCCGGGCTTGGCCGGAGTGCGCCTTGCCGGGGGGTGAGTAGGCCGTGTGCAGGAGTTCGCCGGGCCTGCCAAGGCCGGCGGAGCCAGAGCCGGCCGGCTTGGCGAGCTGGTTGAGGCGATCCTGCTGGGTGTTGGCGGCGTGGAGGAGCTCGCGCATCCGCCCGATGCGCTCCTTGAGCTCCTCGCCCGCGAGTTGGTCGAGGCCGACCGCGGCTGCCTCCGCAGCGCGCATGTTCTAGACTGGGGTCTCGTAGACGGTTCGGAGGGCGCCGAAGGCCCGGCCGATCGCTCCTCCCCGGGCGCAAGTATCGGCGGCCCGGCTTGGTGCTCCCTCTGAGCAGCTTCTAGGTGGCGCCTGGTGGCGGCCAGCGTCTCCTACAGGTCCAGCATTTGTTGGCGCCTGTCTTCGAGCTGGGTTTGGGCTTCAGCGACGTTGGTGGCGTCGACGTCGGTGCTGATGGGGATGCGGAGGCTCTGCATCACGGCGCGCAGTGGGTCGGATGGCTCCGTCTGTGCCGCCGCCCGCGGCTTCGGCGACTCTTCTCGCCTTGCTCGACTAGGAAGAGGTGCCATCGCCTGTGACGAAGACCTCCACGTGGGCGTCCATCGCCCCGGCAGTGAATCCGCCGCTGAGAGGGAGCGGGGAGTTGGAGTAGCTGAGCACCTTGTTGGGGTACTCGTCGACCGCGAGCCTATAGGAGATGCGCAGCACGGTGAAGGAGCCGGCGAGCGCGCCGATGACGTCGTCCGCCAGAGCGACGGACTCGTCAGAGAAGGAGAAGGGCCCCGTCCGAAGCATGCTTCCGGCCAGCTCCTCGAGCTGCCCCACGGTGGGCGCCAACTAACGTGGTGGGCGCACGGCAGATGCCAAGGGATCACTAAAGAGAGGAGGAGGCTCGAGGGCGCTGGTGGGCTTCGGAGGCGAGGTTGATATGCGCGGGCGTGGGACGCCGGACATACCCAGGTTTAGGGCTCTCCGGAGAGATAACACCCCTAGTCCTGCCAAGTTTACTTGGATGGTCGACAGTACAATGTCGCTCCTGGAGCTGTATGGAGGAGGAAGGACGCTGGCCAAGGCTCGGGCTGCTCGTTCTCTCTGGTGTTGCTATGTAGTGGCTAGTCCTATCTTGCTTACTTGCTTTATCTCGTATGGCTTTGCATGTCGGGGATCTTACATATCATGCCTCTGTAGGCGTGGACTCCTGGGGGGTTTTATAGACCAGCCCACCCAGGGTTACAATGGTAATATGCCGAGTCAGTGGGTCCGTATTGTCGGTGTCCGGGGTACCGGGCTGGGTCCCGCTTGGGAGCTTGTGGTTCGCCGGGTTCCCCTAGGTGCAGGCCCTGCGTGCCTAGGGGGACTGTGCGCCGTCTTGTCGATCGTCATGGCGTGGCCGAGTCGAGCCACGCACAGTGTTCTCCGTCAGGCCGCCGCTTGCTGTCGTCAGCGGTGAGGACGGGAACACTGTTGCCGTGCCAGCCCTGGTCAGCGGGTAGGTAAGGGGCACTGTTGCCACGCTCCGGCTGACCACGGGCATGGGCGGGGGCACTGTAGTCTTGGTCATCGGTGATTGAGGTCTCGTCCCATCGTACGGCCTGGATGGGACGGGAGCTGACCCGTGGCTGGGTTGCCGTGGACGCCACGGGTGGGTTGGCTTGCTGGGGAAGCCAAGGTTGCGCCGGGCTGAGTTGCCTTGCGCCTGCCACTGCGGCCGGGTTGACATACCTTGCCGAGTCGAGGGTCTTGGCCGGGTTGCGCGCCTTGCCGGGTCGAGCGACCTGGCCTGGCATACGCTAATTTGCGGGGCGATGCGGGTCCCGCTGTTTTTGAAATAGATCCGGGTTCCGTTGCCTGCCTGGGGTTCATCCCCCCGACAGGGTCCGTCGTTTATGACTGGAATTGGAGAGACGGGAATGCCTGAAATTGGAGAGACGGCTCATCTTCGATCGATTCATTAGATTTGGTAACCGAACGCATGACGTAGGAGTATTATCCACTAAAGTTGATGATGTGGCAGGGCTGCTGATGCGGATGTGTTGCATGTTAAGATAACTAGATAGTGGGATGTGTTGGGGAACGTAGTAATTTCAAAAAAATTCCTATGCACACACAGGACCATGGTGATGGCATAGCAACGAGAGAGGAGAGTGTCTGTCCACGTACCCTCGTAGACCGAAAGCGGAAGCGTTATAACAACGCGGTTGATGTAGTCGTACGTCTTCACGATCCGACCGATCCAAGTACCGAACGTCACGGCACCTCCGTGTTCAGCACACGTTCAGCTCGATGGCGATCCCGGACTCCGATCCAGCAAAGTGTCGGGGATGAGTTCCGTCGACCTGACGGCGTGGTGGCGATGATGATGCTCCACCGACGCAGGGCTTCGCCTAAGCTTCATGACGATATGACTTCTCCGGCGCAGGCTTCGCTTAAGCTCCATGACGATATGACCGAAGTGGAATATGGTGGAGGGGGCACCGCGACACGGCTAAGGAGCGATCCGTAGATCAACTTGTGTGTCTTGGGTGCCCCCTGCCTCAGATATAAAGGAGCCAAGGGGGAGGGGGCCGGCCGGCCTAGAGGAGGCGCGCCAGGGAGTAGGATTCCCCCCCCCCCCCAATCCGAGTTGGAATAGGATTCTCCGGAGGGGGAAAGAGAGAGAGGGGGCTGGCCCACCATTCCAAGTCCTATTAGTACAAGGGGAAGGGGAGGCCTTGTGACCACCTAGGGCTGGCCCTTTCTCCTTTCCACCAAGGCCCACTATGGCCCATATAGTTCCCGGGGGTTCGGTAACCTCCGGTACTCGTGTAAATTCGATTTCACTCGGAACATTTCCGATGTCCAAATGTAGGCTTCCAATATATCAATCTTTATGTCTCGACCATTTTGAGACTCCTCGTCATGTCCGTGATCACATCCGGGACTCGAACAACCTTCGGTACATCAATACTTATAAACTCATAATGAACTGTCATCGAAGCGTTAAGCGTGCGGACCCTACGGGTTCGAGAACTATCTGAGACATGACCTAGAACCATTCTCAGTCAATAACCAATAGCGGAACCTGGATGCCCATATTGGTTCCTACATATTCTATGAAGATCTTTATCGGTCAAACCGCATAACAACATACTTTGTTCCCTTTGTCATCGGTATGTTACTTGCCCGAGATTCGATCGTCGGTATCCAATACCTAGTTCAATCTCGTTTCCGGCAAGTCTCTTTACTCGTTCCGTAATACATCATCTCACAACTAACTCATTAGTTGCAATGCTTGCAAGGCTTATGTGATGTGTATTACCGAGAAGGCCTAGAGATACCTCTCCGACAATCGGAGTGACAAAACCTAATCTCGATTCATGCCAACTCAACATATACTTTTGGAGACACCTGTAGAGTACCTTTATAATCACCCGATTACGTTGTGACGTTTGGTAGCACACAATGTGTTCCTCTCGTAAGCAGGAGTTGCATAATCTCATAGTTTCAGGAACTTTGTATAAGTCATGAAGAAAGCATAAGCAACATACTAAACGATCAAGTGCTAAGCTAACGAAATGGGTCATGTCAATCACATCATTCTCCTAATGATGTGATCCCATTAATCAAATGACAACACATGTCTATGGTTAGGAAACATAACCATCTTGATTAATGAGCTAGTCTTGTAGAGGCATACTAGTGACTATCTGTTTGTCTATGTATTCACACATGTATTATGTTTCCGGTTAATACAATTCTAGCATGAATAATAAACATTTATCATGATATAAGGAAATAAATAATAACTTTATTATTGCCTCTAGGGCATATTTCCTTCAGTCTCCCACTTGCACTAGAGTCAATAATCTAGATTACACAGTAATGATCCTAACACCCATGGAGTTTTGGTGCTGATCATGTTTTGCTCGTGGAAGAGGCTTAGTCAACGGGTCTGCAACATTCATATCCGTATGTATTTTGCAAATCTCTATGTCTCCCACTTGGACTTGGTCCCGAATGGAATTGAAGCGTCTCTTGATATGCTTGGTCCTCTTGTGAAATTTGGATTCCTTTGCCAAGGCAATTGCACCAGTATTGTCACAGAAGATCTTCATTGGTCCCGATGCACTAGGTATGACACCTAGATCGGAAATGAACTCTTTCATCCAGACTCCTTCATTTGCTGCTTCTGAAGCAGCTATGTACTCCGCTTCACATGTAGATCCCGCCACGACGCTTTGTTTAGAACTGCACCAACTGACAGCTCCACCGTTTAATAAAAATACGTATCCGGTTTGCGATTTAGAATCGTCCGGATCTGTGTCAAAGCTTGCATCAACGTAACCATTTACGACTAGCTCTTTGTCACCTCCATATCTGAAACATATCCTTAGTCCTTTTCGTGTATTTCAGGATGTTCTTGACCGCTGTCCGATGATCCACTCTGGATTACTTTGGTACCTACCGCCAAGCTTACAGCTAAGCATACGTCGTGTCTGGTACACAGCATTGCATACATGATAGAGCCTATGGCTGAAGCATAGGGAACATTCTTCATTTTCTCTCTATCTTCTGCTGTGGTCGGGCATTGAGTCGACTCAATCTCACACCTTGTAATACAGGTAAAAACCTTTCTTTGCACGATCCATTTTGAACTTCTTCAAAAACTTTATCAAGGTATGTGCTTTGTGAAAGTCCAATTAAACGTCTTGATCTATCTCTATAGATCTTGATGCCCAATATGTAAGCAGCTTCACCGAGGTCTTTCATTGAAAAACTTTTATTCAAATATCCTTTTATGCTATCCAGAAATTCTATATCATTTCCAATCAACAATATGTCGTCCACATATAATATCGTAAATGCTCTGAGCTCCCACTCACTTTCTTGTAAATACAGGCTTCTCCAAAAGTGCATATAAAACCATATGCTTTAATCACACTATCAAAACGTTTATTCCAACTCCGAGAGGCTTGCACGGACCATAAATTGATCGTTGGAGCTTGCACACTTTGTTAGCACCCTTTGGATCAACAAAACCTTCTGGTTGCATCATATACAACTCTTCTTCTAGAAATCCATTCAAGAATGCAGTTTTTACATCCATTTGCCAAATTTCATAATCATAAAATGCGGCAATTGCTAACATGATTCGGACAGACTTAAGCATCGCTACGGGTGAGAAAGTCTCATCGTAGTCAACCCCTTGAACTTGTCGAAAACCTTTTGCAACAAGTCGAGCTTTGTAGACAGTTACATTACCATCAGCGTCAGTCTTCTTCTTAAAGATCCATTTATTCTCAATAGCTTGCCGATCATCGGGCAAATCTACCAAAGTCCATACTTTGTTCTCATACATGGATCCCATCTCAGATTTCATGGCTTCAAGCCATTTTGCGGAATCTGGGCTCACCATCGCTTCTTCATAGTTCGTAGGTTCACCATGATCTAGTAGCATGACTTCCAGAATAGGATTACCGTACCACTGCAGTGCGGATTCTATTCTGGTAGATCTCTGATTCAGTGACAACTTGATCTGAAGTTTCATGATCATTATCATTATCTTCCTCGCTAAGCTGGTGTAGTTTTTACGAAACTAATTTCTGTGATGAACTACTTTCCAATAAGGGAGCTGGTACTATTACCTCATCAAGTTCCACTTTCCTCCCACTCACTTCTTTCGAGAGAAACTCCTTCTCTAGAAAGGATCCATTCTTAACAACGAATGTCTTGCCTTCGGATCTGTGATAGAAGGTATACCCAATTGTCTCCTTTGGGTATCCTATGAAGACACATTTTTCTGATTTGGGTTCAAGCTTATCAGGTTGAAGTTTTTTCACATAAGCATCGCAACCCCAAACTTTCAGAAACGACAACTTTGGTTTCTTGCTAAACCATAGTTCATAAGGCGTCGTCTCAACGGATTTTGATGGTGTCCTATTTAATGTGAATGCGGCCGTCTCTAAAGCATAACCCCAAAACGATAGCGGTAAATCGGAAATAGACATCATAGATCGCACCATATCTAGTAAAGTACGATTGCGACGTTCGGACACACCATTACGCTGTGGTGTTCCCGGTGGCGTGAGTTGCGAAACTATTCCGCATTGCTTCAAATGTAGACCAAACTCGTAACTCAAATATTCTCCTCCACGATCAGATCGTAGAAACTTTATTTTCTTGTTACCATGATTTTCAACTTCACTCTGAAATTCTTTGAACTTTTCAAATGTTTCAGATTTATGCTTCATCAAGTAGATATACCCGTATCTGCTTAAATCATCTGTGAAGGTGAGAAAATAACGATATCCGCCACGAGCTTCAACATTCATCGGACCACATACATCTGTATGTATGATTTCCAACAAGTCTGTTGCTCTCTCCATACAACCGGAGAACGGTGTTTTAGTCATCTTGCCCATGAGGCATGGTTACGCAAGTACCAAGTGATTCATAATCAAGTGATTCCAAAAGTCCATCTGTATGGAGTTTCTTCATGCGTTTACAATCGATATGACCTAAGCGGCGATGCCACAAATAAGTTGCACTATCATTATCAACTCTGCATCTTTTGGCTTCGACATTATGAATATGTGTATCACTACTGTCGAGATTCAACAAGAATAGACCACTCTTCAAGGGTGCATGACCATAAAAGATATTACTCATATAAATAGAACAACCATTATTCTCTGATTTAAATGAATAACCGTCTCGCATCAAACAAGATCCAGATATAATGTTCATGCTCAACGCTGGCACCAAATAACAATTATTTAGGTCTAAAACTAATCCCGAAGGTAGATGTAGAGGTAGCGTGCCGACCGCGATCACATTGACTTTGGAACCATTTCCCACGCGCATCGTCACCTCGTCCTTTGCCAGTGCTCATCTATTCCGTAGTCCCTGTTTCGAGTTGCAAATATTAGCAACAGAACCAGTATCAAATACCCAGGTGCTACTACAAGCTCTAGTAAGGTACACATCAATAACATGTATATCACATATACCTTTGTTCACCTTGCCATCCTTCTTATCCGCCAAATACTTGGGGCAGTTCCGCTTCCAGTGCCCAGTCTGCTTGCAGTAAAAACACTCAGTTTCAGGCTTAGGTCCCGACTTGGGTTTCTTCTCTTGATTAGCAACTTTCTTTCTGTTCTTTTTGAAGTTTCCCTTCTTCTTCCCTTTGCCCTTTTTCTTGAAACTAGTGGTCTTGTTGACCATCAACACTTGATGTTCTTTCTTGATTTCTACCTCATGACTTTTAGCATTGCGAAGAGCTCCGGAATTGTCTTAGTCATTCCTTGCATATTATAGTTCATCACGAAGCTCTTGTAGCTTGGTGGCGATGATTGGAGAATTACATCAATGACACTATCATCCGGAAGATTAACTCCCAGCTGAATTAAGTGATTGTTATACCCGGACATTTTGAGTATGTGCTCACCTTGTAACTATTCTCCTCCATCTTGCAGCTATAGAACTTATTGGAGACTTCATATCTCTCAATCCGGGCATTTGCTTGAAATATTAACTTCAACTCTGGAACATCTCATATGCTCCATGACGTTCAAAATGTCGTTGAAGACCGGTTCTAAGCCGTAAAGCATGGCACATCGAACTATAGAGTAGTCATCAGCTTTGCTCGCCAGACGTTCACAACTTCGGCTCGGCTCTGCAGAGGCACGGCACCCGGCGATGCTTCCGGGCGTAATTTTTCTGTGCAGCAATGAGGATAATCCTCAAGTTACGGACCCAGTCCGTGTAATTGCTACCATCATCTTTCAACTTTGCTTTCTCAAGGAACGCATTAAAATTCAACGAAACAACAAAGACGAGCCATCTATCTACAGTAAACATAGACAAGCAAAATACTATCAGGTACTAAGTTCATGATAGATTTAAGTTGAATTAATCATATTAAAAACCTCCCACTTAGACAGACATCTCTCTAGTCATCTAAGTGAATACGTGATCCAAATCAACTAAACCATGTCCGATCATCACGTGAGATGGAGTAGTTTCAATGGTGAACATCACTATGTTGATCATATCTACTATATGATTCACGCTCGACCTTTCGGTCTCCGTGTTCCGAGGCCATATCTGCATATGCTAGGCTCGTCAAGTTTAACCTGAGTATTCTGCGTGTGCAAAACTGGCTTGCACCCGTTGTAGATGGACGAGAACTTATCACACCCGATCATCACGTGGTCTCTGAGTACTACGAACTTTTAGCAACGGTGCATACTCGGGAGAACACTTCTTGATAATTTTTAGTGAGAGATCATCTTATAATGCTACCGTCAATCAAAGCAAGATAAGATGCATAAAGGATAAACATCACATGCAATCAATATAAGTGATATGATATGGTCATCATCATCTTGTGCTTGTGATCTCCATCGCCAAGCACCGTCATGATCACCATCGTCACCGGGCGCCGACACCTTGATCTCCATCGTAGCATCGTTGTCGTCTCGCCAACTATTGCTTCTACGACTATCGCTACTACTTAGTGATAAAGTAAAGCAATTACATGGCTTTTGCATTTCATACAATAAGCGACAACCATATGGCTCACGCGATTGCCGATAACTTCGGTTACAAAACATGATCATCTCATGCAATAAAATATAGCATCACGTCTTGACCACATCACATCACAACATGCCCTGCAAAAACAAGTTAGGCGTCCTCTACTTTGTTGTTGCAAGTTTTACGTGGCTGCTACGGGCTGAGCAAGAACCGTTCTTACCTACGCATCAAAACCACAACGATAGTTTGTCAAGTTGGTGCTGTTTTAACCTTCGCAAGGACCGGGCGTAGCCACACTCGGTTCAACTAAAGTGAGAGACAGACACCGCCGGTCACCTTTAAGCAACGAAAGTGCTCGGGCGGTGAAACCAGTCTCGCGTAAGCGTCTGGCGTAATGTCGGTCCGGGCCGCTTCATCTCACAATACCGCCCGAACAAAGTATGACATGCTGGTAAGCAGTATGACTTATATCGCCCACAACTCACTTGTGTTCTACTCGTGCATATGACATCAACGCATAAAACCTGGCTCGGATGCCCTTTGTTGGGGAACGTAGTAATTTCAAAAAATTCCTACGCACACAGGACCATGGTGATGGCATAGCGAGAGAGGAGAGTGTCTGTCCACGTACCCTCGTGAGACCGAAAGCGGAAGCGCGTTATAACAACGCGGTTGATGTAGTCGTGCGTCTTCACGATCCGACCGATCCAAGTACCGAACGTCACGGCACCTCCGTGTTCAGACACGTTCAGCTCGATGGCGATCCCGGACTCCGATCCAGCAAAGTGTCGGGATGAGTTCCGTCAAGACGACGGCGTGGTAGCGATGATGATGCTCCACCGGCGCAGGGCTTCGCCTAAGCTCATGACGATATGACTTCTCCGGCGCAGGGCTTCGCCTAAGCTCTGCTGACGATATGACCGAAGTGGAATATGGTGGAGGGGCACCGCACACGGCTAAGGAACGATCCGTAGATCAACTTGTGTGTCTTGGGTGCCCCCCTGCCCCCGTATATAAAGGAGCCAAGGGGGAGGGGGCCGGCCGGCCTAGAGGAGGCGCGCCAGGGAGTAGGATTCCCCCCCCCCCCAATCCTAGTTGGAATAGGATTCTCTGGAGGGGGAAAGAGAGAGAGGGGGCCGGCCCACCTTACCTAGTCCTAGTAGGACTAGGGGAAGGGGAGGCCTTAGCGACCACCTAGGGCTGGCCCTTTCTCCTTTCCACCAAGGCCCACTATGGCCCATATAGTTCCCGGGGGTTCGGTAACCTCCGGTACTCGATAAATTCGATTTCACTCGGAACATTTCCGATGTCCAAATGTAGGCTTCCAATATATCAATCTTTATGTCTCGACCATTTCGAGACTCCTCGTCATGTCCGTGATCACATCCGGGACTCGAACAACCTTCGGTACATCAATACTTATAAACTCATAATGAACTGTCATCGAAGCGTTAAGCGTGCGGACCCTACGGGTTCGAGAACTATCTGAACATGACCTAGAACCATTCTCAGTCAATAACCAATAGCGGAACCTAGATGCCCATATTGGTTCCTACATATTCTACGAAGATCTTTATCGGTCAAACCGCATAACAACATACTTTGTTCCCTTTGTCATCGGTATGTTACTTGCCGAGATTCGATCGTCGGTATCCAATACCTAGTTCAATCTCGTTTCCGGCAAGTCTCTTTACTCGTTCCGTAATACATCATCTCACAACTAACTCATTAGTTGCAATGCTTGCAAGGCTTATGTGATGTGTATTACCGAGAAGGCCTAGAGATACCTCTCCGACAATCGGAGTGACAAAACCTAATCTCGATTCATGCCAAATCAACATATACTTTTGGAGACACCTGTAGAGTACCTTTATAATCACCCAGTTACATTGTGAAGATTGGTAGCACACAAAGTGTTCCTCACAGTAAACAGGAGTTGCATAATCTCATAGTTTCAGGAACTTTGTATAAGTCATGAAGAAAGCATAAGCAACATACTACCCGATCAAGTGCTAAGCTAACGAAATGGGTCATGTCAATCACATCATTCTCCTAATGATGTGATCCCATTAATCAAATGACAACACATGTCTATGGTTAGGAAACATAACCATCTTCGATTAATGAGCTAGTCTTGTAGAGGCATACTAGTGACTATCTGTTTGTCTATGTATTCACACATGTATTATGTTTCCGGTTAATACAATTCTAGCATGAATAATAAACATTTATCATGATATAAGGAAATAAATAATAACTTTATTATTGCCTCTAGGGCATATTTCCTTCAGGATGAATGTCTTAGGTATATAGGATGACGTGGCACATCGCTGATGTGGACTCACTACTGGAATTTTTCCCTTTGCCAAGTGTTAGGCCCTTTGCCGAGTGCATTATGTCGGGCACTCGGCAATAGTATCTTTACCGAGTGCTATGATACGTCTCCAACGTCTCTATAATTTTTGATTGCTCCATGCTACTTTATCTACTGTTTTAGGCAATATTGGGCTTTATTATCCACTTTTATATTATTTTTGGGACAAACCTATTAACCGGAGGCCCAGTCCAGATTTGTTGTTTTATGCCTATTTCAGTGTTTCAAAAAAAGGAATATCAGACGTAGTCAAAACGGAACGAAATCAACTGGAGAAGTTATTTTTGGAAGGAAAGCAACCCAAGGAACTTGGAGTGCACGTCAGGGGAGATACGGGCTGCCCACGAGGGTGGGGGGCGCCCCCCTTGGCGCGCCCCCTGCCTCGTGAGCACCCCGTAGCTCCACTAACGTACCCCCTGCACCCATATATACCTACGTACCCAAAAACCACCAGAAAAGAAGATAGATCGGGAGTTCCGCCGCCGCAAGCCTCTGTGCCACCAAAAACCAATCGGGACCCTGTTCCGGCACCCTGCCGGAGGGGGATCCCATCACCAGAGGCCATCTACATCATCCCGGCGCTATCCATGACGAGGAGGGAGTAGTTCATCCTCGGGGCTGAGGGTATGTACCAGTAGCTATGTGTTTGATCTCTCTCTCTCTCTCTCGTGTTCTTTCTCGTGTTCCTCTATGGCACGATCTTGATGTATCCCGAGCTTTGCTATTGTAGTTGGATCTTATGATGTTTCTCCCCCTCTACTCTCTTGTGATGAATTGAGTTTCCCCTTTGAAGTTATCTTATCGGATTGAGTCTTTTATGAGAACACTTGATGTATGTCTTGCCTTGATTATCTGTGGTGACAATAGGATATCATGTTCCACTTGATGTATGTTTTGGTGATCAACTTGCGGGTTTCGTGACATTGGGAACCTATGCATAGGGGTTGGCACACGTTCTTGACTCTCCGGTAGTAGATTTGGGGCACTCTTTGAAGTACTTTTATGTTGGCTGGATGAATCTGAGATTGTGTGATGCATATTGTATAATCATGCCCATGGATACTTCAGGTGACAATGGAGTATCTAGGTGACATTAGGGTTTTGGTTGATTTGTGTCTTAAGGTGTTATTCTAGTATGAACTCTATGATGGATTGAGCGGAAAGAATAGTTGTATGTTATTTTACTACGAACTCTTGAATAGATAGAACAGAAAGGATAACTTTGAGGTGGTTTCATACCCTACCATAATCTGTACGTTTGTTCTCCGCTATTAGTGGATTTGGAGTGACTCTTTGTTGCATGTTGAGGGCTTGTTATATGATCTATCTATGTAATTATTGTTGAGAGAACTTGCACTAGTGAAAGTATGAACCTAGGCCTTGTTTCCTATCATTGCAATAATGTTTGCGCTCACTTTTGCCATTATTTACCTTGATATTTTTATTATTTCAGATTACAAATACCTATATCTACTATCTATTTTGCACTTGTATCTTCATCTTTTCGCCGAACTAGTGCACCTATACAATTTACCATTGTATTGGGTGTGTTGGGGACACAAGGGACTCTTTGTTATTTGGTTGCAGGGTTGTTTGAGAGAGACTATCTTCATCCTACGCCTCCTATGAATTGATAAACCTTAGGTCATCCACTTGAGGGAAATTTGCTACTCTCCTACAAACCTGTGCACTTGCAGGCCCAACAACGTCTACAAGAAGAAGGTTGTGTAGTAGACATCATGCTACACTCGGCAAAAATATGAAACTCGTCAAACAGATACTTTGCCGAGTGTCGTGGACAAAACGCTCGGTAAAGCAACAAAACTCGGCAAACAGGACTTTACCGAGTGCTACACTCGGCAAAAGGGGGCCTTTACCGAGTGTCACACTCGGCAAAAGGAGGTCTTCCTACGCCGAATGGTTTTGGCTGTACAGATTGCATACGAGCTCGGATGAAGATGGTCCAAAAATAAAAGTTTTTCATTTTCACGAGACGGATAACTTTGATGTTGAAAACTTTTTCATTTGAGACCATATTAATTGCGCTTTTTGCCATGTAAACATTTAGTCTTAAATGACTTAGGCGATGATCATATTCATTGCATCGTTTGTTATAATGTTCCCAAATTAGACACATAGGTGTGTCTTGACATTACAAACAATGCTGCCAAATAGAGTTCCCTAATTTTTCGAAAAAAAATATTTTTTCCATTTTCTAAGTGTCCACAATGAGTATTTTTTGTGAAGCAAGTACAGAAAACAGGCTGCAAAATGGCACCACTTCAATTTTCACAATAATTAGACCTTATTTTATGAACAATGCCCAAGTTTCATGGATTTTCTGGATCTCTAGATACTTTCACGCATTTAAATGACTTTATGTTGATTTCTCAAATGTAATTCAAATTTGAACTACAAGTGTGTGATAGCTCCGTCCTAAAAGTTAGAAAATTATATTTTTAGATACACAAATAGGCATTATATGGGAGAACCACTTAGAGTTTTGGGAGATTCAAGCCCTTGCAATGAATAGCCATGCTGCCCATTTTGAAGAAAATGAATACAAGTTCAAAAAATGAATTTATGTCAATTTTAAGAGATACTTTCGCACTTTTAAATGACTTTATGTCAATTTTCCCGAAAGTAATTCAAATATGAACTGCAAGTGTGTGATAGCTCAATCATAAAAATTACCAAAAAATATTTTTAGATACACAAATAGGCATTATATGGGAGAACCACTTAGTGTTTTGAGACATTCAACTCCTTGTGATGAATAGTCATGTGAACCATTTTGACCCCGTTTTAGAAAAAATGAAAGAAAAAGAATACATGTTTAAAAAATGCAATCCTTTCGCATTGAGTCCTTTTATGTGTACTAATTGCGAGGAAAAACAACAAAGTTTAAATATAACAAATTTGAAAAAAAAATGTTCACAAATCGGACTATCGTGTATGAACATTCATGGCTTTCGAGTCAAAGGACCAAGGTGATGGGCATATTCATTGCATAGTTTATTTTAATGTTCCCAAAATAGACACATAGGTGCATCTTGACATTACAACCAATGTTTCCAAATAAACTTTCTAACTCTTTTGTACAAAAAAATAATTTTTCATTTTTGAAGTGTCAAAAATGGTTTTTTTTTGTGAAGCGAGTACAAAAAACAGGGTGCAAAATGGCACCACGCCAATTATCACAGTAAGTAGACCATATTTTATGCACAGTTCCCAATTTTCATGGATTTTCTAGTTTCCTAGCAAATTTCGCACATTTAATTGACTTTTTGCCGATTTTCTGAAAGTAATTCAAATTTGAACTACAAGTATGTGATAGCTCTATCGTGAAATTAGGAAAAATATATTTTTAGGTAGACAAGTATCATTATATGGGATAACCACTTAGAGTTTTGATAGATTCAGCCCCTTGCCATGAATAGAGATGTCGACCATTTTGATCCCGTTTTGGAAAAAATGAAAGAAAAAGAATACAAGTTCAAAAAATGTAATCCTTTCGCGTGGAGTCCTTTTACATGTTCTAGTTGCAAGGAAAAATACCAAACTTTCAATATGGCAAATTTAAAAAAATATCTTCACAAAACGGCTTATCGTGTATGAACATTCAAGGTTTTCAAGTGAAATGACCAAGCTGATGGCCATATTCATTACATAGTTTATTATAATATGCCCAAATTAGACACATAGGTGTATATTGACATTATAAACAATGTTGCCAATAGAGTTTTCAACCTTTTTGTATAAAAATATCATTTCCTATTTTCTAAGTGTAAAAAAAGGGTGTCTTTTGTAATTTTCTATATATTAAATATACACATCCGTTGGGCTTGAAATTTTTTGTACACTCAATATACTTCATTACATGATCTGTGGCAAAATTTGATATTTTTCGGTGGCTGTTTGCTATATTTAAAGTATATTCAAAACATAGCAAAGAAGCACATAATCCACCAATGAGCACACAGCACACAGATCAGTGACCTGGCGTCATGGGATAGGCCAAACTCCTCTCTCTCTCCCCCCGCATGCACTCACAAAATGAACTTTGTCAATTTCAGCCGCACAAACCTATCGCATCTCGGCCGAAATCACTATTCTGACCCTTTCAACGAACTTTGTCACAAAATGAACTCGACGTGAAAGTATTTCAGGATCTGACCCTTTTAGCAACGCCACAGCCCGCAGCGTTTCTGCCCAACATAGAAACGCCGAGGTAGCTAGCGTTTCTGACCAAGAAGAAACGCCGAGGTAGCTAGCGTTGCGGACCAGGTAAGAAACGCCAAAGGCGCTGGCGTTGCTGCCCATCATTGAAACGCCAAGGGACCATGGCGTTGCTGCCCTCTTTGGTCATAATTAATTAGCCTTATTAGTTAGGCTGTTCATCCACATTTCACATGCACATGGAAAAGGGCAGCAATGCCATGGTTCCTTGGCGTTTAAATGATGGGCAGCAACTCCAGCGCCTTTGGCGTTTCTTACCTGGTCCGCAACGCTAGCTACCTCGGCGTTTCTTCTTGGTCAGAAACGCTAGCTACCTCGGCGTTTCTATGTTGGGCAGAAACGCCGCGGGCTGTGGCGTTGCTAAAAGGGTCAGATCGTGAAATACTTTCACGTCGAGTTCATTTTGTGACAAAGTTCGTTGAAAGGGTCAGAATAGTGAAAAAGTCCTCGCATCTCTGTCCCCTCTGTCTTCACGCACGCACCTCACGCCTCGGCTAGCAGCCTAGCACCGCCGTCTGCCGTCTTGCGGGCCACCGGCCGACAACCTCCCTCGCGCGCGCCATGGAGGACGGGGACCTCCCCGTGACTGGTGACCCCAGCTTCCTTGCAAACTCTCTTGGCGAACGCCATGGAGGACGGCGACGAACTCACCTTCTCGAGCGCGGTTGGCCTCTTTTTCTCCCCGAGCGGTGGTGGCGTCCTCTTCTGCCCGAACGCGGCGGCCTCCTCTTCTCCCCGAGCACGGCGGCGGCCTCCTCTTCTCCCCGAGCGCGGCGGCAGCCTCCTCTTCTCCCGAAGCGCGACGGCAGCCTCCTCTTCTAGGGGAGGCACGATGCGGCGGCTGGGACAGGCTCGCCGGCTTGAATCAATGACGCCATTGGTGACAACGCCTATTTTGTGCCCGCCGGCGACGCGCTCATGCAGTCCGGCGAGGCATTTTTTTGTTCACGCTCACAAGCTTTACCGAGTGCACAAGCTAGAGAACTCAGCAAATAGAGTGCCCGTTCGTTCTGTTTTGTCCCGTTGCTTTTTTTTGCTGTGAACCAGGTTTGATACTCGGTAAAGACATTGTCGAGTGCCCGACGAAAGGAACTCGGCAAACATATGTTTGCCGGAAGGGTGTAAGCCGGGTACGCTTTGCCGAGTACAACACTCGGCAAAACCATTACCGAGTGTTTTAGGGCCTTTGCCGAGTTTTTTCCGCACTCGGCAAACAAGTGAATTCCAGTAGTGACTGTGTGCATGGTGAGAGAATAGGGAGTAGTGGGAAGCAACTTCTTAAGAATGGTAGATGTTACGTTTTCATATAGTATTTGTTCTCGACGATGCTCGACCCGCATCCTCGCCGTCGACCCGTTCGTGACGTCGTCCTGCTTCAGAGAACCCATGTCCGGGACTAGGCTCCGCCGGGCTGGCACTGGGAGGTGCTACCTTCAGGGGCTCGCCGCTTGGTGAGGAACCCGGCCCCGGGTCCCGTCGTCGACCCTGAGCTCCTTTGGTGGCGTTCGCGTGGGCCACGTTCGGTGTAGAGGGTGCCGGCCCTGCCGGAGGTGGTGCGTCGCCATGTCAGGGAGGAGGATGAGCACGTCTGTCGCTACATGGCTGCTATGGACGTCAGGTTCTCCAATACATGGCAGGTTCTTTGGGGAGATGACAGGAGCTATGATCCTGTCATGGTTCCTTCTCTTTGGGGTTCCACCGCCCGTACCTTAGGAACGGCGAGTGGCCTAGATTCTTGTGTAGTATTCGATCTTTATTAGCTAGCTAGCTAGTGATGTATTCGATATATAATATTTGAGATGATGTATTCAATATATAATATTCGAGACGATGTATTCAAGATTATGTACTATGATTCAGTTTTTACTTATTGATTGCATGCATACTTTGTAATTTGAATACTAAATTGTCTTATATTTCTTCTGGATTAGTTAAATAAAAGCTATGGCGGACAATACCGGCAGAGAGGGAGAAGAGGCCCTGTTCGAGATCATACGCTCCCCTCGCGGGCCAGATGATCAGAATGAAGAAGATGACGGCTCCCAATATCTGAACAATACCGGGGAGGGTGATGATATGATATTCGATCGCGACGACCGAATTGATGAAGTCATGAACTATGATTATGATGACGCCGGAAATGTTGATCTTGAAACAACAGAGACCGGTGAGGTATATTTATATACAACCGGGCATCTGGTGATCATCACATGTTTTTAATGATTTGAAGTGTTATTAACGAATCGATCTTTCTTCTTTCAGCCCTCCGGATCGAGAAAATATGCTTCTACAGGCAGCAGGACAGTGCGAGGCCCTGGCAAAAAGTTGAAGGAGGACATAAAGTACAACATCGATGCCATCAGAACTGATGGCGAACCACTAGCGCCTAAGAACATTGCGAACAAGTTCGTTCATCAGTGCGGAGTCTTGTGAAGGACCAACTCCCGATCTCCCTTTAAGAATGGAAGGAGCCAGCAAAGAAACGTCCAGATCTTACTTTTGTCGATGACAGAGCAAAATCTCTGCTTTGGGAAAAACTCATGTAACATTTCACCATACCAGATCATTTCATGGATGCAGATGTGCAGAAAGTCAAGGATGCTGCTCTTAGGAAGATGGCAATTGCATTCAGCATCCACAAGAAAATTGTATGGGCCAACTACGTCAAAGGAGGAAAGAAGACTCCAGAATACAAGGGAACACTAGAGAAGCAAAGAGAACACTGGCCCACCTTCGTGAAATTCAAGGAATCATAATTACCTAAGAAACGCTCGAGAAAAAACAAGGCCAATGCCGCAAAAAAGGAGTAGTTCCATAGGCTGGGGCCAGGTGGCTATGCGGTGGCAATGCCTAAGTGGGATAAGTCTGAGCAAGAGATGCTGGATGTAGAGGTCACTCCAGTTACTAAGAGTTGCCCCCCCCCCCAGGTGCAGAACTTGGTTCTATGCGCATGGTGGGGCATTGGACCCGAAGACAAGCTAGGTTTCGAAGAAGGCATGTCTTAAAGGAGCCGAAGATAAGTTACTTGATGCAATAGAAGATGCTCGAAAGGGGGTGTTCACGCCAGAGAGAACCACGAGCTTCTTGCGGCATACAGAAATCCTGAACACCCGGGAAGAACACGAGGCCAGGGCGTTGTGGTATGAGGGCTTTTCAGACTGGAACGCCAACTACAAAAGCCATGCGAGAAGGAAGAAGCTGGAGGAGGAGCAGAGAAGCAGGAAGCAGAACGCTTTCAAGACCTAGAATCAACGCACGCGGACTTGGCACTCAAATTCCTGCGGCAGCAACAGCAGGTCGACTCACTTAGCCAGGAAAGGGGGTCTTAGCAGCGGCAGCTAGCGGATGATCCAACATTGGATAGCACCGTCCCATCCATGCCGAGAAGCAACGTGGGTTCCGCCCCAGGCGACACACTGCTAGATAGATACCCTGTGGATGACATCATGGAGAACACTAACTGTGATCTACACTTCAAAATGAAGAACATATCCATGAAGGTGGCGGACGCCATTGCTTATACAAATCACCCTGAAGCAACCTTCCATTCCAACCTGATTCCAGCTGGCTATGCTCTTGTCGTGGTTGATGAGGTGGTGGACCAATATTTGGGGCTGGAGCTTGACATTCCTGGAGGTGACGAGGAGCACACACTGGGAGAGGCCAAACATCGTATCATCTTGGAGAAAATTCCTTATTTGACACTATCATAAAATCTGCTTCCTTATTTGACACTAAGAAAGTTTTTCTTCCCTATTTGACACAAGTTCTAAAGTTTATTCCCTATATGACATTTCCGTCCATTTTTAGCCTAAATGACACCTGAAAAGACTCTTTTACCCCTCATGTGGTATGTGTGTGTGCGGGGCAGTAGCACACACACGCAGCATCAGTGCGAGGGAAGGAGCACACACTCAGCAGCACATACACATACAGCAACACACACATGCACATACACACACACACACGCAGCAACACACACACACGCACGCACACACACACAGCAACACACATGCACGCGCACACACACAACAACACACACGCACGCAGCACACACACACATGCAACATTACACACGCATGCAGCACATAGGCACGCAACAGCATACACACCACGCGCACGTACACATGCAGTAGCAAATACACACACAACAGCACACACCAACACACACACACACAGCAGCACACATGTGTGCGGGCACCCACGCACGCAATAGCACACACGTGCATGCACACACACATATCACATGAGGGGCAAAATGGTCTTTTCAGGTGTCATTTAGGCTCAAAATGGACGAAAGTGTCGTATAGGGAATAAAATTTAGGACTGGTGTCAAATAGGGAAGAAAAACTTTTCCAGTGTTAAATAAGGAACTAGACTTTAAGACAATGTCAAATAAGGAATTTTCTCATCGTATTATGGAGAAAGGATTGCATCATCTTTCGAAGGCCACCGACACCGTGTCAGCCGACTCCTCCTCGAAATCCGCCACCGCGTCAGCAGACTCCCGCTCCTCCAAGTCCACCAACATGTCAGGACACTCCTCCAACTCCAAGTCCGACACAGCGTCAGGCCACTTCTCTAGCTTCAAGTCCGGCACAGCGTTAGGCCACTCCTCCTGCTTCAAGTCCAACACCTCGCCAGGCCACTCCTCCTGCTTCAAGTCCGGCACAGCGTCAGGCCACTCCTCCTGCTCCAACTCAGCCACGTCAGCCGTCTCCGCCGCCTCAGCAATCGCGGAAGAGAGCCGCCGCAGCTATGGTGCGTAGCGATATGTGTCGAGGTAGTACAGGAGGTACAGGCGGAGGCAAGCGATATCAATATGGTCCAAGCCTCACTCCTCTTCCTCAGAGGCCTTACGACATGACCGAGGAGCAAAACACAGCCATAGTGAAGGCCCAAGTGGACGCCCATTTTGTACCGAAACCGCCACCGCCGCCAAAGGAGAAAGTGCCTGAGAAAGTCATTGACCACTTTATTCATATGGCAAGAAAACCAGCTCCCAAGCCTGTTGACTCAGACTATGAGCACGAAATCAGGAAGGCACATCGAGCACGACTACAGAAGGAGTCGAGCTCGAGCTCGATCCAAGCAGCTGGCAAAAAATGCGGAAAACCGTTCCCCAACTAGGAGAACAGGCGGCGCAATCGATCCCCCCGCTTGTTGAACCAACACATCAGAGTACCGGTGTCGGTTAGCTGGTAATAACCGATCATCGTAGAAGGCAGGCTGAAATGCTCGGTATCACTGTTGGATAACTCCTCGAGATCGAGCCCATGTCTCCGCTTAGAGAGGAGGACATAAAACGGAAATATGTCTATGACAATCCTTTGGTCGAGCCTGAGGAGGTCAAGAACCTCCCAACGAGAATGTATGCATTGCATGAATGATACATGAAAATTACCAAGAGTTCCAATCGGGAGTCCCTCATGGTGAACGTCAAGGAAGAGCATTACTTCCATAAGCTAGCTCTGACCGTTGAGTATTCAGAACTATTTCAGTTATTCAATCAAGAGGCACTCGACAAATCTCTCGTCAGTTGCTATTATGTGTAAGTGATTTCTTACTGTAATTGAAGTCTCAAGCTAGCTATAGTGCTTATTGATCGATCATTACCTATAATTATCCTCACTATATTCTTTTCTGTGGTATTATGCAGGATGAAGATGTATGAAATGAAAAAATCTGAACGCTATGGCATTGGGTTCATTGACCCAAATACCATTAATAAACACACATGGAAATTGGAATGGTATCAAGCAGATGTAGAGAAAAGCATGCTAGAGTTCTTGAACCCCCCCCCCCCCCAACATTTTAGTATCGGTTGGTGTTACCAACCGGTACTAAAGGGGTCCTCGCCCCCGGCGCTGGCTCGAGCCATGTGGTGGCCCTTTAGTGGCAGTTGGTGCAGAACTGATACTAAAGGGGGGACTGTCGGTGTCAAAACCGGCGGATCTCGGGTAGGGGGTCCCGAACTGTGGGTCTAGGCGGATGGTAACAGGAGACAAGGGACACGATGTTTTTACCCAGGTTCGGGCCCTCTCGATGGAGGTAAAACGCTACTCCTGCTTGATTAATATTGATGATATGGGTAGTACAAGAGTAGATCTACCACGAGATCAGAGAGGCTAAACCCTAGAAGCTAGCCTATGGTATGATTGTTGTTCGTCCTACGGACTAAAACTCTCCAGTTTATATAGACACCGGAGAGGACTAGGTTTACACAGAGTCGGTTACAATAGGAGGAGATCTTCATATCGTATCGCCAAGCTTGCCTTCACGCCAAGGAAAGTCCCATCCGGACACGGGACGAAGTCTTCAATCTTGTATCTTCATAGTCCGGGAGTCCGGCCAAAGGTCATAGTCTGGCCAAAGGTCATAGTCCGGCCAGCCGGACACCCCCTAATCCAGGACTCCCTTAGTAGCCCCTGAACCAGGCTTCGATGACGACGAGTCCGGCGCGCAAGTTGTCTTCGGCATTGCAAGGCGGGTTTTTCTTCAAATTCCCTGTACCCGTCGAATAGTGTCCGGCTTCTAGTGCGTGCTGCCCTCTTCGGCTTCTGTGCCCCATAATGACCATCTTCCACGTGTCAAACGAATGCGAAAAGCCATGGGATTTTTTCATTTACCCCCCCCCCCCCGGTTGCGTTTAATGAACCGCCCATAAAAGAGACGGGGATTTAGATCCAATTCACACCATATTCCCTCCGCTAGCCTTCATCAGAGTGCCTTCGACAGAGATCCATTCCATCATGACCGGTCGGTGCAGCTCCTCCTCTCGCCTCTCCAGCCCTCGGCCCGGAGATTGGGGCGGTGTTCCGTCCCGCATAGCGAGCTAGTAGTGCTTCAGTCCAAGGGGCTTCTCCCCCCAGCATATATGGTCCCAGTTCGAGCCGGGATTGCTACCTATAGCGACGGAGAGCAGGCAGAGATCGTCCCCAATCCCTCTCAAGGAGAGCGGGTATGCCTAGTCCCTTATTTGATGAGAGGACTCGGATTTCCAATTCATCCGTTTCTCCGAGGGTTGCTGGAGTTCTACGGCCTCCAGCTACACAACCTCACGCCTGCCTCCATTCTGCACATTGCGGGCTTCGTGGCCCTCTGCGAGTTGTTCTTGGGCGTTGAGGCCCATTTTGCGCTGTGGAAGAGGTTGTTTTGCCTCGTGCCCCGTTCTCAGGAGGGGTCTATTTATCAAGTGGTAGGAGCCGAACTATGGCGCATCGCCGGGACTGGATATCTATCCGGTACCCCAAAGAGGACGTCCGAGGACTGGCCCTCGGAGTGGTTCTATATAGATGACGTCCCCCTGCCGGACCCTGTATGGATCGGCCTCCCTGAGTTCAATAATGCTCCGTTGAAGAAGCGCCTGAGCTGGGCGCCCATGAACCCTCGAGAGGAAATCGACAATGACGTCCTTTACGATGAGCGGATAAGGTTGTTGGCTCATTCCGGACTGAACATGATCAAGGTCATGGCCATATGCATTACGCGAGGGGTGCAGCCGCTTCAATACAGAGGCCACCCCATGTGGGATTTCAACGGGGAGGACGACGCCACCCGGTGCGGTCGTAAGGGGCCAGATTCGGCCGCCACTTTAACGAGAATCTTATCCGCTTTGTACAAGGGAGAAAAAGAGGAATTCCTCTGTGCCAACCCGGAGGGCGGATTCTCCATGTACAATCCTCCCAGTTGGGCGAGCGAACATTTTCACCTGCCGACCCGCTTTCGAAATTCCCGTAATTGAGTACTTAGTCTAACAATGTTAACGCAGGAACTGCGCCAGACTGTGAAGGAGATAAACAGCCTTCCCCCACAACCCGAGGACCGGGAACGGTCCCTCGATCCGGACTCCCAAGAGGATCCGGACTTATGTGTGGAGTTAATTGACGGGGTGTTTCATCAATTGAGTAGGGATAACACCCTAGTGGCCATTACGGCCGACTATCCCGGACTACTTTCAGCCTCAAAGGTAACCGTGACCGAAGTCCCAGTATTTTTAAGGAGATCCATCCATGCTTTACCTTGAATGTCGTGAACTAATAGTGTTTCGTTTCGCAGGGTAAATCCTTGAGGCGGAAGGCCGAGCCCGCGGTGGGCACCCAACAAGGGCCGCTGAAGCCAGGAGGGCCAAAAAGAAGTGCGGACCAGATCGAGATTCCGGCGCAACGGTACGGCGTGCAAATTTAACGCCTAGGGTTTATGCCCTTGAGTCTTACTAACGCTCATGATTTTCTTAGAAAGAAGAGAGCCCGCCGGACTATATCCGCCGGCCAAGGTTCAAGGCCGGGTCCGGAAGCGGAGACGGGCACGGGGCGCACCTCAGGCGTTCCTCCGACAGAGGATGTAGACGGGCTATCTGCCACCAATTCAGAGGTGGAGAGTGCCCTGAACCACAGGCGTCGCCGGACTGTTCTTCGTGACGCATGTTTTTCCCCAGAGGCGTTGGACGCCTTTAATACAGGAGATGCGTATCTCCGTGCCGCTCAAAATGGTCTAGCCAGAGCCACAGAGCAGTATGTAAAAGACATACAGGTGAGTAAAATTGAAGGTTATATATGTCAGTAGCCCCCGAGACTTGAAACAGTGAAGATAAATGTTTTAAGGATCATGTGCTATGCAGTGTCTTACAAAGAAGAATACGCAACTGTCCCAGGAGCTTGAAGAGTGCAAGGCCCAACTTGAGGCCGCACTGGCCGCTTTAGAAAATGCCAAGGAGACGCCCTCAGGTAATATATGCTTCGAAAGATAATTCCGTTGTGAAGTGTGGCAGGTGCGCAACTCTGACTATAATAGTGCAGATGGGGCCGGAGCAAATCCGGACAAGCAACAACTCCTACGCCAACTAAAGGCTGGCGAGAGCGTGCTGGCGAGGGTGAGGCAAGAGAAGAACAAACTTCAAGACGCCAATACCCAGCTGGGCGAGGAAATAAAGGATGTTCGTATTCAGTTGTCTGCTTCCGTAAAGGAGAATCGGCGACTTCGATGCGGCATTTTTAGTAAGTGCTTGAACGAATCTTCGAAAAAAGAATTCGGCGAGGAAGTCGATTAACAGAGCTATGTCTGTAGGTCTGCTGACAGGTCGTCCTGCGGAGGAAATGCCCGGTTCAACGGGAGACCTTCTTCCCGAGCTATTGCAACTGCACGAACGAGTTCGGCAGGCAATGCAGAGCGTCATTCAGGCTATGTGGCCATCCCTCTCCATGCCCAAAGGCCTTGGGGAGCTTACAAAGAAGCTGGAGGAAGTGCGGCAGCGCTTCCGGTTGTGGAAGATATCGGCCTGCCGTCAAGGTGCCGAGGAGGCACAGGCCATGGTGAAGACTTCGGTACACGGCTGACCCAAACCACATGGCCAAGGTCGGCCCTATGGGTCTGACGGAAAGGAGATCCTGTCGACTTAGTATATGGCCAGGTAGAGCTGGCTGCAAAGTATTCCCAACAGGACTATAAATTAGACCGCCTGTTGGATGGTATTGAAGAAGAATATACCGAGTCGGATTGACTCTGTAATTTAAAATGACATGGAAAATGCCTTCTAGCCGGATTGTAGATCGTTTGTCATTGCAGACCTTTTCGCTTCGATCTCTGGACCCTATAGTCCGGAGTGTGTCCGAATACCCTCTCGATTATGTAAGAACCGGGGCATGCATGGAGACAAGGCGTAGGGGTCATAATTGCTTTAGCAGACAAGTGCCCAACTAGTTATGTTATATTACATGGTTAGTAAGAAACATCTTCCAGGGAGAATAGTTCCATTAGGGGTTCCTTTCCCTGGGAGGCATGCCTTAAAGTGCATGTCCGAACTGCTAAAAAGAGCAGAAAAGCATCTGGGGGCAGATAAATAAACACGAAAGATCATCTTTTAGTTCACCGACCGAATATTCCCTTAAGAACGCTAGCTTTCGGCTTCACCCAGTCTGAGGTACACATCCGGCTGACCAGCGGTAACAATCGCAGAGGTGCTCCCTTTACCACCTAGCGAACGAACGGGAACGTAGGGGTAAGCACAGGAGCAGGCAACCCAGCTTGGCCAAAACTTAAGTCATATCGATGCATATAATGGTGTATAAAAGGTTCATGCGGAAGTGTCACACATGTTTTGGGCATGAGGCCCGTTTTATATAAACTTCTGATAAAGAAGCCCCCAGGTATGATGAGCGCGGGTGGCGCGTGAAGTATGTGCGAACAATGCACATGCAAGCCCCTAAGGACTTGGGAGAAAAAAGGTAGGGAGAGGGAGCGAAATCCCGGACAGCTAATGTGAAAAAATAAAAATAAAAATAAAAAGGGGACAGAGGAAGGAGACGAACACGGAGACCGGGCTAGGCGTAGAATCTTCGTAGGCATGCTGCGTTCCATGGGTTCAGCTCGAGTCGGTTGTCCGATGCGTTTCGCAGACAGTACACTCCACCAGTCAGTACTTGGTCGATTATGAAGGGACCCTCCAATTTGGGCTTTAGTTTGTCCTTTTTCTTGTCCAGTAGGCGTAGAACTAGTTCGCCAACGTTATAAGTTTTGGCCCGTACTTCTCTGCTTTGATATCTTCGAGCCTGCTGTTGATAGAATGCGGAATGAGCTTTTGCCACGTCGCGCTCCTCTTCCAATGCGTCCAAGCTGTCCTGCCGATCAAGCTCGGCTTCTCTTTCTTCGTACATGCGCACTCGAGGTGAGTCATGAATTATGTCGCATGGCAGTACTGCCTCTGCGCCGTATACCATAAAAAATGGTGTGAATACGATAGTGCGATTCGGCGTGGTCCGTAGCCCCCAGAGTACGGAGTCAAGCTCCTCTACCCAGTGCGTGTTAGATTCCTTGAGGGATCGCACTAGTCTGGGTTTGATGCCGCTCATAATGAGACCGTTGGCTCGCTCGACTTGACCATTGGTTTGAGGGTGATAGAATGAAGCGTAGTCGAGCTTAATGCCCATGTTTTTGCACCAGACTTTAACTTCATCGGTCATGAAGTTTGTGCCGCTGTCAGTTATGATGCTGTGGGGGACGCCGTAATGGTGTATGACCCCGGATGTGAAGTCAATGACCGGTCCGGATTCGGCCGTCTTTACAGGCTTGGCCTCTATCCATTTGGTGAATTTGTCCACCATGACCAGTAGATACTTTCGCTTGTGGGTTCCTCCTTTAAGGGGTCCAACCATGTCAAGCCCCCAGACCGCAAAAGGCCAGGTAATGGGTATAGTTTGTAGGGCGGTAGGCGGCATGTGGCTTTGGTTGGCGAATAACTGGCAACCGACGCATCGCTGCACTAAGTCCTGAGCGTCTGCCCGGGTCGTTGGCCAATAAAATCCGGTACGGAAGGCCTTGCTTACAAGGGCCCGGGCTGCGGCGTGGTGCCCTCCAAGTCCGGCATGAATTTCAGCCAGAAGGTCTCGCCCTTCCTTTTCGGAGATACACCTTTGAAGGACTCCGGTTGTGCTTTTCTAATAAAGCTCTCCCTCGTGGACTTTGTAGGCTTTAGATCGCCGCACTATGCAGCAGGCCTCGTTTTGGTCCTCGGGAAGTTCCTGCCTAGTTAGGTAGGCTAGGAATGGTTCTGTCCATGGGGCAATGACTGCCATGATTGTGTGGGCTGACGGTGTTGTTTCGTTGGCGGAGCCACCAACTGTGTCAGAGTGTTCGGTGAGGGGCAGTGCGGTTGTGTCCGGGCTATTGTTTCCGGACTCTCCCTCCCATGATATGGATGGCTTGAACAGCCTCTCCAGGAAGATGTTGGGAGGGACGGCATCGCGCTTGGCGCCGATGCGTGCCAACACGTCTATTGCCTGGTTATTCTCCCGGGCTATGTGATGAAATTCGAGCCCCTCAAACCGAGCTGACATCTTTAAGACGGTGTTGCGGTAAGCTGCCATTTTCGGATCCTTGGCGTCAAAGTCTCCATTTATTTGGGATATTGCGAGGTTTGAATCCCCGTGGACCTCTAGGCGCTGAATGCCCATGGAGACTGCCATCCGGAGACCATGTAGAAGGGCCTAATATTCGGCTGCGTTGTTGGAATCCGTGTACATTATCTGAAGTACATATTGGACTATATATCCGGTTGGGGACATCAGAACGACGCCAGCCCCCAGGCCAGCCAACATTTTGGAGCTGTCGAAGTGCATGGTCCAGTTGGAGTATGCGTCGTACTCTCTACGGAGCTCGGCTTCAGTCCATTCGGCGATGAAGTCGGCCAAAACCTGTGACTTAGTAGATCGCCTTGGCTTGTAAGTTATGTCGAACGGGAGGAGCTCGATGGCCCATTTGGCAATCCGACCCGTTGCGTCGCGGTTGTTTATAATATCATTAAGAGGTACTTCGGATGCCACTGTTACTGAACACTCTTGAAAATAGTGTCGCAGCTTCCGGGATGCCATGAACACCGTGTATGCTATCTTTTGATAATGCGGGTACCGTGACTTGCATGGAGTTAGGACAGTGGACACGTAGTAAACTGGTTTTTGGAGAGGGAACTTGTGTCCGTCCATTTCTCGTTCGACAACGAGCACCGCGCTTACAACTTGATGGGTTGCCGCGATGTATAATAGCATTGGTTCGCCCATGTTGGGCGCGGCCAGGACCGGATTTGTTGCCAGTATGGCTTTTATTTCTTCGAGTCCGGCCGTGGCGGCATCCGTCCACTCGAAGTGTTGATGCGCGCAGAGGCGATAGAGGGGTAATGCCTTTTCTCCTAAGCGGGAGATAAAGCGGCTTAGAGCCGCCACGCATCCTGTCAATTTTTGTATTTGTTTGAGGTCTTTTGGGGTATCCAATTGTGACAGAGCTAGGATCTTGGCTGGGTTTGCTTCAGTTCCTCTACCGGATACGATGAAGCCCAAGAGCTTTCCGGTGATGCGCCAGCAGCATTTTACGGGTTGAGCTTAATGTCATATGTTCGGAGATTGTCGAACTTGAGCCTCAAGTCGTCTACTGGAGTATCGATGTGTTTGGTTTTGACGACCACGTCATCTACATATGCTTCAACTGTTTTGCCGATCTAGTTGTCTAGACATGTCTGAATCATGCGCTGATATGTTGCACCGGCGTTTTTTAGCCCGAAGGACATCGTGTTGAAGCAGAATGGGCCGTATGGGGTGATGAATGCCGTTGCGGCTTGGTCTGACTCTGCCATCTTGATATGGTGGTAGCCAGAGTATGCATCGAGGAAACACAATGAGTCGTGTCCTGCGGTGGCGTCGATGATTTGATCAATTCGGGGGAGCGGGAAAGGATCCTTTGGGCAGGCCTTATTTAGGTCTTTGAAATCGACACATAGGCGCCAGGATTCGTCCTTCTTTGGTACCATCACCAGGTTTGCTAGCCAGTCCGGATGTTTTATATATCTGATGAATCCGGCTTCCAGTAGTTTTGCTAGCTCTTCTCCCATGGCTTGTCTCTTGGGTTCGGAGAAACGCCACAGAGTCTGCTTAATGGGCTTAAACCCTTTTAGGATGTTCAGGTTGTGCTCAGCTAGCCTGCGTGGGATTCCTGGCATGTCTGAAGGGTGCCAGGCAAAAATGTCCCAATTTTCTCGCAGGAATTCTCTGAGTGCGGCATCTACATCGGGTTTTAGTTGTGCCCCGATGGAGGCCGTTTTTGTGGGGTCCGTTCGATGGACTTGGAATTTGACTATTTCGTCCGTTGGTTTCAAAGAGGTGGACTTGGATCTCTTATCTAGTATCACATCGTCCCTGTCCACCATGAAGCGCAACGCAGTTAGTTCCTCAGCCGCTAGGGCTTCGGATAATGCCTCCAGGGCCAGTGCGGCTGTCTTGTTTTCGGCGTGGAGCGCTGTGTCCGGATCACTTGCAAGAGTGATGATTCCGTTGGGTCCGGGCATTTTCAGCTTCATGTACCCATAATGGGGTATGGCTTGAAAAATTGTAAATGCTTCTCGCCCTAGCAAAGCGTGCTATCCGCTGCTGAACGGGGCCACTTGAAATGCGACCTCCTCGGATCTATAATTATCCGGCGTGCCGAACACCACATCCAGTGTGATTTTCCCTGAACATCACGCCTCCCGGCTTGGTATTTGTCAGGACCCTGATTCCAAGTCACATCGATCTAGCCAGTAACACCTCATATCACTTTGCGGCCTCACGCACGGTATTCCCACGGGTGTCGCCTTACCATGGCCCGAGACCGTTTGCGCCTTTTGGCTCACGTATATGATAGTGTCGCTAGCATCCATATGACAGAGAACCCAGGCCGGCATGGCTAGTCGTGAACCCAAAGCGGCACTACCCATGGGGACAGGCATACATTAATCACATCGAGCATGTCGGTCATCAACGTATGAATCCGGGCTGTAGCACTGGGCTAACAGGACTCCGGTAACCCGGGCTATAGCAGGCTAGGCAGGACTCCGGATGTCACGGCGTGACATTTCCCCGAAGGGACAGAACCACGAGCGAAGTGAAACACATGCCCGGCGGTCAAGTGTCGGAAGCGGTAGTCTTTGGGCTAGCAGGACTCCGGTGAACCAGGCTGTAGTGGACTACTATCGCTCAGGAAGCACTAGACTACATTTCCCCATATGAGAGGCTGCCAAGGATAAACAACTAGATTGTCGGATCCCACACATACCAAGCATTTCAAACATACACACAATATGCTCGATATGTATAAATACAACAAGGCATCACAACATAACTCTACGACTCAAGTATTTATTCATTAGGCTTCGAGGAGCGAGATATTACAAACATGGGTCTCATGACCCAACATACAGAGCATACAAGCAACAAGCACAAGCGGAAGCTTAACATGTCTGAGTACAGACATCTACAAATGAAAAAGGCTGAGAAGCCCGACTATCTACCAGATCCTGCTGAGGGCACAAGATCGTAGCTGAGGTAACAAGCTAAACGTCGAAGTCCACGCGGAACTACTAGCGAGACTGACATCTCTCTGCAAAACATAGAATAAACAAACGTGAGTACAAATGTACTCAGCAAGACTTACATCAGAACTAACTACATATGCATCATTATCAACAAAGGGGGTGGTGGAGTTTGACTGCAGCAAGCCAGCTTTGACTCGGTGGCTATCCTGAACTACGACTGCAGATAACTCTTTTGAGGTGGCGCACACAAGTCCACATATTCACCATATCAATACACCACTATGGATCTGTTCCCGTCTTCCTACGAGAACGCCATCCATAGCACTCACACTTATCTTGCGCATTTTAGAGTATCCACTTTCACTTGTCTACGAACTGTTATAGGCAACCCAGAAGTCCTTTACCGCGGACACGGCTATTCGAATAGATAATGTTAACCCTGCAGGGGTGTACTTCTTCACACACGCTCTCGCCACTTACTGCCATGTACACCTCATGTATCTCGGCAACCTTCAAGCGGAAGCCTGGCGAGGGAGTCGGCCACGACCTGACTAACCACACAAATCTCTCGTCCAGGTTTATCGCCTATTCGGGTTCCATCCACAAGGAGATCCGGCCGGGGTGTCGCTCACGGCCCCAAACGATGTGAGCAGGGTTCCCAAGCCCACCTCGACGGGTGGTTCTACGCTTGGTAAACCGTGCCACAGTGCCTAATCATCCCAAGCCCACATGCATCGGGTGCCACTAGGTAGACTACTAACACTACCTACAAACACGAAACTAGTTGCAACTCCCGGGCCAGAGATCATGTTGATTAATAAGTCGAGAGGGGTCGAGTTACCGGAACCCAATGTGTGGTAGTAACTGTTCATGGATCACAAACACAGAACTCAGTTCATGAGGACGGCTGCAATGAGACAACCCACCATGTACTCCTACATGGCCTCGCACCGCTACCTTTACCAAATCGTGTTCATACACTTAGCTCACACACGATGGGACATGTTCACACACCTCCGATTCATCCCGATGAATCGGACCTGACTCAACTCTAAGCAGTAGCAGGCATGACAAACAAGCATGAATGAGTAGGCACAACAGGGCTCAAACAACTCCTACTCATGCTAGTGGGTTTCATCTATTTCTTGTGGAATGACAGGTCATCACGAGAGGATAAAGGGGTTCAGCTACCGCAGCAAGTAACAGATGAATCGTTGTTGTCCTAATGCAGTAAAGAGAGCAGGAGCGAGAGAGTGGGATTGTATCGGAATGAACAAGGGGTTTTGCTTGCACGGCACTTCGAAGATAAAATAGTTCTTCATCGGTGTCATCGAACTCATCGTCGGTACCACGTCTATCGAGAGGGACAAACACCGCAATCGAGAAAGAACACAATCAATGCAATGCCACAATATGATGCATGATCATGACATGGCAATATGCTGTGATTTGAGCTAATGCCTCTAGCTATGATTTAAATGAAGTTGGTTTGAATACAAGATTCAAATTCAAACTCCACATGTAGTTATTTAAATGCCATTCATTTCATTTGTCCTAGACAGTAGCCATAAGTTTTTCTAACATGCATGATAATGGTACAGATGGATAGATTGAATTTTTCTGATCATTTTTCATATATAATTTATCTCATTTGGAGTTACGGTTGAATTTATATGAATTTTTGAAGTTTATACTATTTTCTGAAATTTCCTGAATTATTTTAAATCCAGAAAATGGTTAACTGCGTCAGCATGATGTCGGTGTGACGTCATCAAGTCAACAGGGGCGGTCCAGGTCAAACCTGGCCAGTGGGGTCCACTGGTCAGTGACCAAGTGGCGTGTAGTGTCACTGGCGGTGGGGTCGGTCAGCGGTGGCGTGGCTGGTCAAACCGACACAATGGGACCAGCGGGGTTAGTTTTATCTAAACAAAAACTAAACCATGTTTAGTTAGACGGTGGGGCCCGGCTGTCAGTGGCACGGGGCGGTGATTAGTGGTTAGTTAAGCCAGCCACGTCAGCACGGCTATGGACTAGCCGCCGGCGAACTCTACAAACGGCGGAGGCACGCCGGAATTGCTACTCCGGCGACGGTTTGGTGCGCGGGAGGGCTCTACGGGTTCCTGGCGTTGTGGTGCTTCTAGTGGTGGTGACGGGTGGTGCTGTGGTAGCCGGAAAGTTGCCGGCGACGAGCTTTAGCGGCGGCGAGGCTCGGTGAGGTGCGGCGGAGGTACTCGGAATCGCCCACAGGGCTCGGTTCGAGGCGTGCTTGGGCTCGTTGGAGAGCCCTCGCTGGCGCGCGTCGAACTGTGGCGGTAGTCCGGCCTGTGGTGGAAGGAGGCGACGGCGGGGAGCTCGGCCGCGTGGCCGGAGCTCGGGCGTGAGCGCAGGCAGTGCTGCGGTGCGAAAAAGAGCACGAGGAAGGAGGGGAAACGGAGGGTAGCTCACGGCGGGTCGACGGGCGTCCTCAGCGGGATCGCGCAAGGACGAACGGCGACGGAACATTGACGGCGATCTCGGGCGGCCGAGGTCGAAGATGGCAATGGCAACGGCGATGCAGGCTGTCCAGGCTTGGCTCCTTCGGCTTGGAGAAGCTGCGCGAGGATGCAGAGCTCGGGGGCACGACCGTGGGGCGAGGGGACGACTGTGGCTGCGCGGGCGGCGAGCGGCGGCGACGGCAGCCGGCCATGAGAGAGAGAGAGAGAGATCCAGGAAGGGGTGAGAGCGGGAGAGTGAGAGAGAGGCAGGGAGGTGCGTGGCGACGCGGGAGAGATCCAGGCGACGGGGACACAGGCAGGCAGGGTGGAGGTGGCCGGGGCGCGTGTTGGCGCGCTGCGGCCACGCTCTCGTCCTCCTGGCAAGGAGGAAAGCGACAGGGAGGCGCCAGGTGGGCTGGGTTGGCTTATCCCAGCTGGGCTGCTACAGTGCCAGGCCAGGTAAGTTCCTCTCTTTTTATTAATTCATGTTTTCTATTATTTCTGTTTTGTTTTCACTTTATTAAAAATGCCAGAGCATTTTCAAAAATCATGAGACTCCTTTTGGCCACTGTTTGGATTATTCCCAACAGCAAACATTTCAGTTCATGAATATTTGGACATTTAAAATAATATATAAAATTTAAATGCCCAAATACAAATAAAGTATGATTTAATTCAGAGCCCAAATATGTCATGGAAAAATGTGCATCACCTGCGGTACTGTTTATGACATTTTCCATAAATGATGAACATTTTTGAAAGCCATTTGGATTACTGAAAATATTTTAGGTGAACCTAGTGAATTCCTTTGATGCTAGGGGTTTAGGCAATCCCCATTTCAGATTTCCATGAAAGTTAAACATGATGCAAGCAAGATGCAGACACTAGGCAGCACCAGAAGCTAGGGATGTGAGAGTATTATTCCTCTGAAGGTTGTGTTGCTTCGCTCAATGCGGCTCCAGTCTATTTCCATTTTTCGCAGGGTTTCCTCGTAGATGAGGTTAAGTCCGCTGCCGCCGTCCATGAGTACCTTGTAAGTCGGAAGCCGTCCACTATCGTACTGAGGACCAATGCGGCTGGTGCTCGGGCTGTCCGGAATTTAGGTTCGTCACTGGCATTAAAAGTAATAGCCGTGTCACTCCATGGGTTTATTGTTGCTACTTGGTAGACTTCGGTAAGGTTGCGGAGGGTTCGTTTCCTCACATTGTTTTATGCGAAGGTCTCGAAGACTGTCGACACCGTCTTGGCGTTCGGGTGGTGTTCTTGGGTTACGGAGTTAGAAGCTCCTCGCCACTTCGGCCACCTGCGGAGTATCCAACATGCTCTAAGGCTGTGAGTTGGTGTGACTTCCACGAACTATGAATTTTACAGGTCCATTGAGCCATCCCTCCAGTACGGTCCCATACCCTATAGAGGGTTTTTGTTTTTTGATATTTGGCTCAGGTGCCTGGCGATAATGCGCCCTTTTGTTTCGGACTCGTGTTGTATTCAGGGCCGGATTGTCCCAGAATTTATCTTCGGTTTTCCGAACGCTTTCTGTCGCATAGTACTTTTGTACTATGGATGTCAAGTCGTGGCGCGTAATTTCGCGGCGACTTATGGCGTTGAGGATTCCGATGTCCGTGCAGTTGTTACAGAAGAATGAAATTGCTTCTTCCTCACGGCAGTCCTTTATCCTGTTCATAACCAGGAGGAATCTGGCCCAATAGTGGTGTACTGTTTCCCCTGGCACTTGCCATATTTGGGATAAATCCCTTGTAGTTGGGTGGGCGGGTGGATTTAAATCCGAAACCTTGCCCAATAAAAGATTCAGGGGCCAAGAAGTTTCCGAATTCGGAAGCTTGCTTTCTGGGACATTATTCAATGAATCAGGCCTGCTGCCTGACTTTAGGTTCAGGACTTGGGCAACATCCTCCCCTCCGCGGGTATCCGGCTTGGAGGGGTCGGGAATCCGGACACATCTGGTCCTTAGAGCGGGCGAAGATGCGCCGCATTGTTCTTCCACCACTTCAACATGGTGGGTGACCTGGGGAGAGTCGATCTCTCTCTAATCGGGTTTAAGCCCAATCTGGCTGTAATCTGTCCCAGGGCGGCAATGCGATCCAGGAGCTCATTCAGGGAAGAGAGCTCCGTCGGATCTAACTGCTCGGCGAGTTCCGAGCTGATGTGAAGATTGCTTTCGATGGCCCGAGAGGTCATCGTCGGCGCGGCGGCCGAACAGGCGGTCATCAAAAACCTGCCTAGCCGGAGAGTTTGGCCGACAGCCAAAGCTCCTTTAGCAACAGCGCCGTCTTTAAAGACGGGGTGCGGCATCCTTCCTGACGGGGACGACACAGAGGAACTCTCAATGAAAGCACCAATGTCGGTGTCAAAACCGGCGGATCTCGGGTAGGGGGTCCCGAACTGTGCGTCTAGGCGGATGGTAACAGGAGACAAGGGACACTATGTTTTTACCCAGGTTCGGGCCCTCTCGATGGAGGTAAAACCCTACTCCTGCTTGATTAATATTGATGATATGGGTAGTACAAGAGTGGATCTACCACGAGATCAGAGAGGCTAAACCCTAGAAGCTAGCCTATGGTATGATTGTTGTTCGTCCTACGGACTAAAACTCTCCGGTTTATATAGACACCGGAGAGGACTAGGGTTACACAGAGTCGGTTACAATAGGAGGAGATCTTCATATCGTATCGCCAAGCTTGCCTTCCACGCCAAGGAAAGTCCCATCCGGACACGGGACGGAGTCTTCAATCTTGTATCTTCATAGTCCGGGAGTCCGGCCAAAGGTCATAGTCCGACCATCCGGACACCCCCTAATCCAGGACTCCCTCAGGGACCTTTAGTCCAACCGGCACTAAAGGCCTTACGAAACGGTGCTATAGCCCGGTTCTGCACTAGTGGAAGTGACCGTTGCTCTGTTTCAAATGTTTCCTTTGAAATCTCCGGGTCTGGATAGATTTCCACGCATTTTTTTCCAGCACCATTGTGATGTTTAAAGTTATCCTATGCAAGGTTAATACATTGGTCCAAATGTTAGTTCTTTCCTATAATACATAGCCAACACATTATCTGATGAAATACTTTAGTACAATACTAAGAAAAATAATTATAGATGCTCCGACAAAGTATGAAGGCTATGATGAAGCGCGCCCCTCCTTATCCACAACAACCCTAGAGCTCAAGCTGAGAGGTTGTGTCGGAATTATGGCCATACTACATTTTTTTGTCGTATGGCTATGATAAATGTGTGTGGTGGTATTTAAATGTTGTATTATATATGTGTATGTTCAAATAATGCGTGCGTGCATGTGTGTGTGTGTCTATATGCAGGGCTGCCTAAAAAGAAGCAACAAATATATAGGTGACAGTTTTGCTGAATTTCAGCTTCCAGGAACTCGGCATTAGGATATGCCACACGTCATTACCACACGCGCAATTAGTATACAAATTTGAAAGCCAGCCGAAAACACGTGCGGAAAAATAAAAAAATCTAAAGGGAGCGTCAGAGGATGACACATGGCGGCGGTTGAGAGCCTGCCAAGTGGCGCGCTCTCAGCCCATCCTAAGTGGCCCTTGGGGAGGCTGCGAACAAGCGCTCCTCACGTAGTTGCTCTCAACAACTAGAGAAAATTTTGCAACAAGTTTGGGTTGGGCCCATCTCCGGCCATGGCTTAGCCCAGGTCAGTTTGCAAATTCCAAAAATAAAAAACTCTTTCAACTTCTGAAAATGAGCGCCCCTATATCTTGCCTTCGGTGAGAGAGGACGAACCCTCGCTGAAGGGGAGACCGATATGGGGCGGCCTAGGAGCGCGGGAGGCCAGAACCTCCTTTTTCTTGTTTTTTACGTTTTCTATTTTCATTTTTTGCTTTATTTTGTGCTTTTGTTTAGAATTTAAAATATTCTAAGTATATATAATACGAAAAACAATCAACAGAAGACATTTGATTTTTTAAAAAAAATATTTGAAAAATGTTAATCGGGCATTCGAAAAAATGTTGAACTTGTATAGAAAAAGTGTTGATCATATATTCAAAAAATGATGATTTTTTTGATCATGTATATAAAAATGTTAATCAAGCATTTAAAAACATGTTAAACAAGTATTTGAAAAATGTTAATCAAGCATTTGGGAAATGTTAATTGTGTATAGAACAAATGTTGAAAGCGTATAGAAAAGGTGTTGATCCTCATGTATTAAAAACATGATGAATTTTTTTATCATGTATATAAAAATGTTAATCCAGCATTTAAAAAAATGTTGAACATGTATTTGAAAAAAATTAATCAAGCATTTGGGAAATGTTAATTGTGTATAGAAAAAATATTGACCACGTATTAAAAAATGTTAATATTGAATTTGAAATATCTTAATTAAGCATTTGTAAAAAAAAGTTACATGTGCATAGAAAATGTTGACCATGTGTTAAAAAATGTGAATGTTGTATTTCAGAAATGTTGAAAATGTGAATCATCATAGCAATCATCCTTCGATAAGCATGAAGGGGAATTATGTTGGGGAACGTAGCGGAAATTCAAAATTTTCTACGCATCACCAAGATCAATCTATGGAGAAACTAGCAACGAGGGGAAGGAGAGTGCATCTCCATACCCTTGTAGATCGCTAAGCGAGCGTTCATGAGAACGGGGTTGAAGGAGTCGTACTCGTCGTGATCCAAATCACCGGAGATCCTAGTGCCGAACGGACGGCACCTCCGCGTTCAACACACGTACAGCCGGTGGCGTCTCCCACGCCTTGATCCAGCAAGGAGAGAGGGAGAGGTTGAGGAAGACTCCATCCAGCAGCAGCACAATGGCGTGGTGGTGGTGGAGGCGTGGCTATCTGCAGGGCTTCGCCAAGCACCGCAGGAGAGGAGGAGGAGGAAGAAGAGATGCAGGCTGCACCAATGAGAGGAGAGGTTCTCATGTGTTATGGGCAGCCCTGTGCCTCTATTTATATAGGGGAGAGGGAGGAGGGTGCGCCCCTCTGGGGTTCCCACCCCTAGAGGCGGCAGCCCCAAACCCATCTATTGGGTGGCGGCCACAAGGGGAGGAGAGGGAGGCGCGGGGAGTATGGGCCTTGGGGCCCATCTCGCCCTTAGGGTTTGCCCTCTCCCTTCTAGCCGCATGGGCCATGGTGGGGCGCCCTAGCCCACCTAGGGGCTGGTGCCCTCTCATACTTGCCCCATGTATGCCTTTGGAGCATGTGGCCCCACTTGGTGGACCCCGGGACCCTCCGGTGGTCCAGACATTACCGATATCGCCCGAAACTTTTCGGTGACCAAAACAGGACTTCCCATATATAAATCTTTACCTCCGGACCATTCCGAACTCCTCGTGACGTCCTGGATCTCATCCGGGACTCAACAACATTCGGTAACCACATACAAACTTCCTTTATAACCCTAGCGTCACCGAACCTTAAGTGTGTAGACCCTACGGGTTCGGGAGACATGTAGACATGACCGAGGCGTTCTCGGTCAATAACCAACAGCGGGATCTGGATACCCATGTTGGCTCCCACATGTTCCACGATGATCTCATCGGATGAACCACGATGTCAAGGACTCAATCGATCCCGTATACAATTCCCTTTGTCTAGCGGTATTGTACTTGCCGAGATTCGATCATCGGTATCCCGATACCTTGTTCAATCTCGTTTCCGGCAAGTCTCTTTACTCGTTCCGTAACACATCATCCCGTGATCAACCCCTTGATCACATTGTACTGATTATGATGATGTCCTACCGAGTGGGCCCAGAGATACCTCTCCGTTAACCGGAGTGACAAATCGATCTCGATTCGTGCCAACCCAGCGGACACTTTCGGAGATACGTAGTGCACCCTTATAGTCACCCGTTCACGTTGTGACGTTTGGTACACCCAAAGCATTCCTACGGTATCCGGAGTTGCACAATCTCATGGTCTAAGGAAATGATACTTGACATTAGAAAAGCTTTAGCATACGAACTACGATCTCTGTGCTAGGCTTAGGATTGGGTCTTGTCCATCACATCATTCTCCTAATGATGTGATCCCGTTATCAATGACATCCAATGTCCATGGTTAGGAAACCGTAACCATCTATTGATCAACGAGCTAGCCAATAGAGGCTTGCTAGGGACATGGTGTTGTCTATATATCCACACATGTATTTGAGTTTCCTATCAATACAATTATAGCATGGATATTAAACGATTATCATGAACAAGGAAATATAATAATAATAACTAATTTATTATTGCCTCTAGGGCATATTTCCAACAAATTAAACAATGTATGAGTTGAAGAGTTACTCTCATTAGAAGGTGGGCACGGGTAGCTAATCCGCTCTTCCTCCTTTTGTTCTTCGCTCTCCTCATCATCTTTTTCATCCAATGAGCTCACAGTTTCGTCAATTTCTTCTTCCATAGATTCCTGCAAGATATTAGTCTCTTCTTGGACAGCGGAGACTTCCTCAATAAATGCATCAATATCGGAATTGAATTCATAATTCTCATAGCAATATTTAAGTATAGCAAAATTTTCAGGTCTATAAACAACATCATCAAGATTTTCACTCTTTAAACAAAGATTCAATTTCATAAGCACCCATAAAAGCAACAAATTCTTCTATTTGTTCCAGAGCATAGTAATCATATATACCATTAGCATAGGAAGCTAAGGTTTCATTATCATTAAATTTGCATGAAAAGGGAAGGTGTGGAGCCTCCACCCTAGAGCAACAAGTATAATCATATCTCAAGCATAGTTTCCTAGCATACCAATAGAACATATAAATTTGATCCCATAATAGTTTCCCTTTTTGTGTCAAGCGATAATCCCTAAAGTATTCACGTTGATCCAATGTGTCTCCCATGATATAATTGAATGGGTTTTTCTCAAGATTATCAAAGTAGTACATAATATCTTTCACATAATGAGCATCAAGGGTTTTAGGAGGTTCCCCATCTCCATGAGTAGCAAGTAAACCTAATTTTTTTGGTATTTCTTGTTCCATATCCATAACTAAAGATAGAGAACAACTTAGAACAACAAATGAAATCTACTTAGTGATAAAGCAAACAAGCACACACGAGAATATTCACCCCACGCTATATCTCCCCGGCAACGGCGCCAGAAAAAGGTCTTGATAACCCACAAGTATAGGGGATCATTTGTAGCCTCTTTCGATAAGTAAGAGTGTCGAACCCAAGGAGGAGCTAAAAGTAGAACAAATATTCCCTCAAGTTCTATCAACCACCGATACAATTCTATGCACGCTTAATGTTCGCTTTACCTAAAACAAGTATGAAACTAGAAGGATTTTGAAGGTGTTGTTGGATAGGTTTGCAAGAATATAAAGAGCACGCAAATATAAACTAGGGGCTGTTTAGATAAAGAAGCAATAAAGTTAGTATAGCGAGTGTGGAAAAGGGGTGGTAGGAGTTGTGAAGTTGTCCCTAAGCAATTGACTACTTTACTAGACCGATAGCAAGTTTTATGTGGGAGAGGCCACTGCTAGCATGTCATCCCTGACTTGGAATTCTGTGAACTTATGATTGGAACTATAAGCAAGCATGTGCAACTACTAACGTTCATTAAGGTAAAACCCAACCAAAGCATTAAGATATATTGGTCCCCCTTCAATCCCGTATGCATCAATTTCTATGCTAGGTTGAAGCTTCTGTCTCTCTTGCCCTCCAATACATAGTCCTATCAACATACAACTAACCCTATGGTGTGATCCACGTGCACGCTCATATGATGGGCACCAAAGGACAACAACATAACCACACGAAAATTAAACCAATCATAGCAATTCACCAATTACCGATAGGACAACGAAAATCTACTCAGACATCATAGGATGGCAACACATCATTGGATAATAATATGAAGCATAAAGCACCATGTTCAAGTAGAGGATACAGCGGGATGCGGGAGATTGGACCGCGATAGATGGGGTAAGGTGATGGAGATGTTGGTCTTCGCTTTGGAAATTATCTAGAGATCCAAAGACCACTTCCAGTGTGATTGAGCCCGTACAGCAGGCCTCTACACTTGGTATGACACCTTTAAAGGTGGTTTTAGTGGGTTTGATCCTTGAGGGATCGATGCCCATTTTGCACACTGTATCCTGATAAAGCAGGTTCAGACTACTGCCACCGTCCATGAGGACTCGCGTCAGATGGAACCCATCAATAATTGGGTCAAGGACCAGTGCGACTGAACCGCCATGACGGATACTGGTCGGATGATCCCTGCGATCAAAAGTGATTAGGCAGGATGACCATGGATTGAACTTTGGGGCGACGGGCTCTATCGCGTTGACGTCCCTGAGTGCGCGCTTGCGCTCCCTCTTGGGGATATGGGTAGCATATATCATGTTAACCGTTTTGACTTCGGGGGGAAACTTCTTCTGTCCCCCTGTGTTCGGTGGCCGGGGCTCCTCATCACCGTCCTCGCTTTGGGACCCCTTCTCATTGTTCTCGGCATTTAACTTGCCGGCCTGTTTGAAGACCCGATACTCTTTGTTGGTATGATTGGCTGGTTTATCAGGGGTGTCATGGATTTGACATGGACGATCTAGACACTACAAGAAATATGTCAATTTGTGACCTTCTGACAGTGACCTTGGAAGAATTGGTCATAAATCTACGACCATTTGAGACCAATTGGTCAAAAGCTGTTCGGGGGGCTCCAAACCCTGAACTATAACGACCATCTTGGTCAGAAAGGTCGCAACTTCCTTACACGAAATGGTCATAAAGCAGATAGCACTAGTCCACTACCTTATTTCTAGCTGATCACGACCAATATAGATGGTCATAACCTTGTAAATTGTGGATCATGGCTATGATTGGGCGTCACCTCATCATTTTTGCCTATGTGGCGTGCTTAGTTGTCGCCCACCTCATCATTTTTGCCTATGTGTCGTGCTTAGTCGTCAGTCTCGTTTATCATTTTTGCACATGTGTCGCGCTTAGGTGTCATTTTTTTGCTTATGTGTCAATTTTGAACCGCAGTCAGCTGACCCGCCTCGTTGTACAATGGGACCCGCGATGGGTCCCACTGGTCTGATCAATGGGGCCTGCCATGCTGACAAATCCAGTCCACCCTGCTGACATGCAGGACCCGCCATGCGGTGCACACCCGCCTGACAAGCAGGACCGTCAAGCTGACACGTGGGACCCAGGACCCTCAAAAAATTAGTGCTGAATAATGGAGCAAAAATGGGCATTAGTGGGAGTCGAACTCGTGACCACTCGTTCCTGGAGACAGGACCATACCACCACGCCACCCTTTCTTTGGTTCGAAGGTCCAGCTCGTGGCAATGTGGACTTCCCACATCTTTGAGTCCACATAAATAGTAGGAGTTCAAATTTCACTACAAAAATTAGAGCGTGTTCAAACAAAAAAAGTGTAAAATGTAATTGCACCATCAATTTTGTGTATGACCGCGGATCAATATTATCCAAACATTTGGTTCATCTTGAAGAGCATTTGAAAAATGTTAACAAAGAATTTGTAAAATGTTAATAAACCATTTGAAATATGTTGAAAATGTGTATAGTTTTTTTATTTAAGCAATGAGAAAATGTTGGCCATGTGTTAAAAATTGTTTATCTTGTATTTGAAAAAAAGTTAATCAATCATATGAAAATGTTAAAATGTGTATAAAAAATGTTGACCCTGTATTAAAAAAATCTTGTGCTTGAAAACTATTAATCAAGCATTTAAAAATTGTGTAGAAAAATATTGAACATGTATATAAAAAAAATCTTATGCCAGTTTTAAAGACAATTCCCGTGGACATGCTTGTTATTTTTCCTATAAACTAGGTCTCATATAATGGACACAATGTGACTGCTTTCAATTTGTTTGGAATTTTTTAATTTCTTATGCTGGTTTCAAAATGCGGTCAAACGTCGGGAATGATCGTTCATAGCTAGTGTATGAATCTTGCAAATCTTTTGGAGTGTCTCTAATTAAATAAATACTTATGTATCTAGAAATGATTTAAAAAAACAAAGAGCAAACTCTGAGGCAGCGGTAGTTCAAATTTGATTTGGTCCAATTTTGCAACTGATTTTTGGGCACTTGGAAGATGGAAAATGATTTTTTTCGTCCAAAAAAATGAAAACTCCCTTAGGCAATATTGTTTGCCATCCCAAGATGCACCCTTATGCACAATATAAGATCATTTGAACAAACTATGCCATGAATGTGGCCATAAGATTGAGCATTTGAGTTGAAAGCTATGCATCTTCACACTTGATAGCTCGTTTCTGAGAACACTTCTTAAAAGTAATCACCGTATTACAAGTTTATAATTTTTGCTGCTAACTTGGTCACATATAATGACACAATGCGAAGGTTTTCCAATTTCTTGATTTTTTTCGAATTTTTTATGCCCGTTTCAAAATGCGGTCAAAACGGCGGGCTTGACCGTTCCTATCTAGTGGTTGAATCTAGGAATATTTTTGGTGTTTCTCTGACTAAATAGATACTTATGTACCTATAAATTATTGTTTTAAAAAATAAAGAGCAAACTACGAGGCAGTTGCAGTTCAAATTTGACCCGCTTCCAACTGAATCGACGGGAATTTGTCTTTTTCACCAGAGGTGGGTCAAAACTTTTGACACCCAACCATTTTGTCAATTGTGCATTAAATATGGCCTAGTATTTTATAAAATTGATTTGGTCCAATTTTGCAACAAATATATGGTAGGTCCTTAACAAAAATAAACTCATTTCGGTCACTCGGAAAATGGAAAATGAATTTTCCGTGCAAAGAAAATGAAAACTCCCTTAGGAAACATTGTTTGTAATTCCAAGATGCACCCTTGTTCACAATATGAGATCATTTGAACAAACTATGCCATGAATGTGACCATAAGATTGATCATTTGGCTTGAAAGCCATGAATCTTCACACTTGACAGCTCATTTCTGAGAACACTTTTTTAAAATAATTACCGTATTACAAGTTTATTATTTTTCCTGGAAACTTGGTCACATATAATGACACAATGCGAAGGTTTTCCATTTTTTTTTATTTTTTTTGAATTTTTTATGCCCGTTTCAAAATGCGGTCAAAACGCCGGGAATGACCGTTCCTAGCTAGTGGTTGAATCTTGGAAATTTTTTGGTGTTTCTCTGATTAAATAGATACTTCTGTACCTAGAAATTACTTTTGGAAAAAATAAGAAGCAAACTATGAGGGAGCTATATTTCAAATTTGACCCACTTCCAACTGAATCGGCGGAAATTTGTCTTTCTCATGAGACACCCAACCATTTGGTCAATTGTGCATTAAATATGGCCTAGTATTTTATAAAAATGACTTGGTCCAATTTTGCAACAATTATTTGGGAGGTCCTTCACTAAAAACCTCCATTTGGGCACTCAAAAAATGGAAAATGGTTTTTTCGTCCAAAGAAAATGAAAAATTCCCTAGGCAATATTGTTTGCCATTCCAATATGCACCCTTGTGCACAATATGAGATCATTTGAACAAACTATGCCATGAATGTGGCCATAAGATTGATCATTTGGCTTGAAAGCAATTGATCTCCACACATGATAGCTCGTTTCCGAGAACAATTTTTTAAAAGAATTTCCGTATTAAAAGTTTATTATTTTTCCTGGTAACTTGGTCACATATAATGACACAATGTGAAGGTTTTCCAATTTTTTGATTTTTTTGAATTTTTTATGCCCGTTTCAAAATGCTCAGCTTGGCGGGAATGACCAGATTCCTAGCTAGTGCTTGAATCTTGGAATTTTTTTGGTGTTTCTCTGATTAAATAGATACTTTTGTACCTAGAAATGATTTTTGGAAAAAATAAATAACAAACAATGAGGACGCTGCAGTTCAAATTTGACCCGTTTCCTACTAAATGAGCAGAAATTTGTCTTTTTCATGAGAGGTGGATCAAAAAAATTTACACCCAATCATTTGGTCAATTGTGCATTAAATATGTCCTAGTATTTTAGAAAATTAATTTGGTACAATTTTGCAACAAATATATGGTAGGTCCTTCACAAAAAAAGTCATTTTGGGCACTTGGAAAATGATTAAAAATAGTTAGAAAGATCAGAAATGCATAGAAATTGGTCCTTATCCATAAAATGTGGTCTAACTCTAGTGAAAATTTGTGTGGTGCCATTTTGCAAAATATTTTTGATAGCTACTTCACAAAATCCCTCTATTTTTAGTACTTAGACACTTTTTAAATCACTTTGGTTTTCAACCAATCGGGACTCTTACCACCGATCGATGACATGGCCCATCCATCCATCCATCCATCTCTCCATCCCACATCCATCCATCCATCTATCTACAGAAAAATAGAAAATAAAATGACAAAGAGATACCCCCCCCCACCCGCAGCCCAAACCCTAGGTCAGATCCCATCCACTCCCCCCCCCCCCCCCCATCGCACCCCTCCTCTCCTCGCAGCCGCCGCCACCTCCTCCCTCGATCCAGTCCTCTCCCCGGCCTCCTTTCCCCGATCTGTAGATGTATGTCCCCGCGCCGCCGCCCCCACCTTCTCCTTCCTCTCCCAAGGGAAGGGAATCAAGGGAACAGAAGGAAGGGAGGGAAGGCCGGCAAGGAGTTCGGTTGAGCGCCGCCGTTTGATTTCCCTGGCTCCCACGCCGCCGCGTGACCTCCCCGGAACCCCGCCAGCACAGCGGCCACCACCGCCCCTCTTCCCATGCAGGGAGATTGGGGAGGTTGCCGTCTCCCACGGACATGGCGTGCTCCTCTGCTGACGAGGCCGCCGTCTCTCTTCCCTGCTCCAGGCTGCCGTCGACCATGGCCATGCTCGAGGTCTCCTACTCCCTGCCCTGCCCTCCGCGCCGCCGTGATCTACTGCACCGCTGCGCTCCCCGACGTGCCCGTGGCCGTGGGCCCCCAGCCGCCGCCGTCGTCCACGGGCCTCCGGGCGAGGTCCATGGCGACCTTCACCCGCACGTGAGCGCCCCCTTCCCTACCCTTTCTGCCCAGATCCGCTACCCCTGAATTTGAGTGGTCTCTCGGTTGAATCTTTGTCGCAGGAAACCCCACGTCAAGAAGGACCAGGAGGGCGTCGACGTCTTCGACAGCATCTGGAAAAAGGCGACCCCTCTGCATTTTCTGTAGCTTGCATGTTTGTTCCATTAGAACATAGAAAGAATGTAAGAGCTATGTATGTAGGTATCATAGTTACCATTCCTGGAACCAAGTTCCAGCTAATCCTTCTACTCTTAATTGATACTGGCAAGTTTGTTCCTCATCATGTGGCAATTCTAGGTGGTGCAGTGTGCACAACCAGCCACTCGTAAATTGCTCTTGTCCAGTGTAGAGAACTTTAGATGACTGATATATCATAAATCAGTTGGCTTCTCAAATTTAGTTTCATTAGGTATATCATGCATTAAGCTTCAGGGGATAGGTTAAAGAAAAATCTCTTATATATGTGGCTTCCTTTTTCTTTTTCTGATGATTACAACTTATTAGATTATTTTGTCAAAATCAGACAGGAACATCATCAGAATACGCAAGACCAGGTACTGCTGATAAGGCTATTCAATGAAAACCAAGAAGCTCAAGGTCAAGGGCCTCGATTTGGGCTGATTTACTGATTTGGTTTCCTCTGCTGGTGATGATTGTTCCTGAAGGCGCTGGCCAAGGAGGTAGTGCAGTCCAGGAAGGCGGTCAACCACCTCTACGAGAACAAGGCCCAGCTCAACTCCATCTTCATGCACCTCGGCAAGATCGTTGGTAATGGACACCGCTTGCATCATATCTATCTTTCTAGATAGCATTCAGTATGGTAACATTTAGTAATTTACAGCTGCTGTTCATGATGCTATTACAAACTCTGAAATCTGGTACTTTAGTCAAATGTGCTTCCTTTCTGAACAATTGTGCACCTTGGCGAGCTCGTCGGTAGCAAATAGTTTCTACTGGCCTCGTTTCATTCTATACTAGTATGGATAGATAGCATCCAAGTTGGTTGTCTACTGACCTCTGCTAGTGTCTTGAAATGCTTGGGAATGGCCCGTCCATCTAGACATGTAGTTAGTCTGAATCTATTTTGGCAGCTAACATGCCTCGTCATTCTGACTACCTGCTTTCTCACTTCATGGCACTTGAGAACATTCATGTTCTGTTTTATTCATTCTCACATTCTGGCATCTATTACTACAACGATCTCACAATGGCGGTTTAGGACATGCTTATCCTTGCAAAAAAAATTGAGCTCAGGCAATACTAATGTTTATATCTACCATTCAGTACTACTGTTTATATCCAATCAAGATCTTATGATTTACACAGGTCGGGTTGTCGCAGGTTCCATGGAGCCCCCATCCCCTCGTCAAGCTCGGTGCCAAGAGCGAGGAGCTGCTCTTCGCCTCGCCTCTCCTCGCACAAGCAACGTCGTATTCTTGTCTGCTCTTTCACTAGTGTCGACCCTTGCTTTCGTTGTTAATAATACACGCATGCTCCACAACTAATACAGAAGATGCATTTCCATCCAATCTAGTAGGTGCTGACTCGATGCAAACAAATAAAATAAAATTAGTAGGTGTTGACTGCTCACACCCCATATATGTTGAATGATGCTAGTTGCTGTACCAATGTGATGTTGCTTGCTTGATTGATGACTTGTTGCCATTAACTAGATAAAAGAAGAAGAAAACCTTGTCAATTTATTTGAGGAGAATCATGTATCCCATTCATTAGACAACCAGTACTACTACTTGTATTTGCATGTTTGCTTGCTTGCTTGCTTGTAGCACTATCAAGTGTGAGGAAATCCAGTACTAGGATGTGTGGAGCTGGACATTTGTTGGATCATTAGCACTTGTAGCACTATCAAGTTTGTACTGATTGCAGATAGAAAACCTTGTAATTTTGTTTCTGTAAGCTAAACTTTGTGATTTAATTTCTGGAAGCTAAACATTGTAAGTCTATTAAGAAACTTGAGCAAAATCAGCCAACAAGTTAGTTGAAGTCACAAGTGCCTTTTATTAATGAGTCTTACGCTGTATGAATGTTATATTCAAAACCACTTCGATCACTTTATGTTTTCTTTTTAATATTTTGTTGTGTCTTGCTTGGTGGGAATTGATCCAGTTAAGTGGTATCGGGAATATTATCTTTGTCAAGTTCGTGGTCTTAGTGCGCCCGAGAATGTTGTTTCTTTCTTTCTTCCTTTTGTTGCAAACACGAAAAGAAAGTGCAATTTGAACCTAGAAGGTGCATGTCTGCTTTGCTACTTTAGGTGTGCCAACTTCTATACTAGTTGGTTTGTGATGATCCAAACAAGTCAGCAGTTGTACTGTTGGTAGTTGGTGTTTAATTTCATTGCTGTCATGGTATTTATTCTTTCGGCATGTCATGTATATGCTGGTTTTTAATTTTGTGATGTTAGTATACTTGTACTGACTAGTTTTGTTAGATCTTGCCAGTTGAATGGATGGTCGTGTTAGTAGAATGGTATTTTGTTTTAGGCGCAATGTGTTGCAGTGAAGTTTTTTGCACGACTTGCACTTGAGCCATGCATATTCATATCATGTATCTGTTTCCTTGTATGAATGGGTATCTCATTTTACCTAGTTGGAGGACAAAAAGCATGGCACTAACTCAATTTGTGTTATCATTTTAAATAAATGTCATTTTCTTGAATGGTCTGTTCATAATATATTTGCCCCAATGTTTACGATTCTTCTCTCATTCATGTAACGAGGTCACAGAGGAAGCCATGTTGCAGTTTTGTTTGTTCCCGATACGACTACGGTGCGTCCAAATGAGTTTGGCATGTTGTTCATCGACTACTGCGTCGGCGAGTACATCATGTTGTTCATCGACTACGGTTGTCCGGTAGTGCGGCATGTTGTCATTTTCTTGTAAAGCAATACTGTGTTACACTTGTAGAGCTCGTTACACTTGTAGAGCTTGAAAGTACTATATTACACATGGTCATGTATTGACACGTGTAGAGATTGTTATTGTGATTGCCATTGTAGTAGATTGTTATTGTGATTGCTATTGTATTAGATGATCTGGTTGCTCTTATTTGAAACATCATGTGTGCTTTTTGTTTGGCAATTTAAATACTGGTTCAAATATGAAGAATATGAGCCTGATAGATGGGACCCATTTATCTGACTAGTGGACCCTTCTTTTGGAAAAAAAAGAAAAACTAAATTCGTTTAGACAAAAAGGCCACAACCCAATAATAAAAAAGGCTGCAATGTTGGGCTTGGCCCATGAAGCTGATCAAAAATTGATAGAAAAAATACATTAAAAAGGCCGAATTGTTGGGCTAGGCCCATGTAGAAAACCGAATTGGACCAAATTTGAATCTTGTGCCACATCGACTTGCCCACGTTGGATGCCTACGTGGCCTGGGGAGGTTGCTAGTGACCAAAACGCCACAGTGGACATATTTTGGTCATAAACGTCTACGACCATTCCAGAAGAAAGGTCGCTATAGTCAGTTTACGACCGCCAGCTTTTAACCTTCTGTTTTTGGTCACAAAAAGGTCGCAAATGAAAAACCATGAAATTTCAGTGACCAATAGTGGTGGTCACAAGTTGACATATTTCTTGTAGTGAGAATGCGGTCCAAACTGGACAGGCCCAGATTGTTTCTTTTATACAGCTTCTTCCGCTGACTGGATTTACAGTCGCTGAATCCGGCATTGACCGTCGTGTCTTCAGCGTTGTCGCCATTGTTTCGACGCTTGTGTGTGTTGCGTCAATGCTTGTTGTTTCTGGCTTCAGAAGCGCCAGCTTCGCCTGTGTTGTTATTGCTACGGGCTAGCCAGCTATCTTCGCCCGCACAAAAGCGGGTCATGAGTGTCGTGAGGGCTGCCATGGACTTCGGTTTTTCTTGGCCGAGGTGTCAGGCGAGCCATTCGTCATGGATGATATGTTTAAAGGCCGCTAGGGCTTCAGCATCCGGACAGTCGACGATCTGGTTCATTTTAGTTAAGTACCTAGCCCAGAATTTCCTGGCTGACTCTCAAAATTTGTTGAACTATGTGACTTAAGTCAAGACATCGGAGGTCGGACATATGTGCCTTGGAAGTTGTCGAGGAAGGCATCCTCCAAGTGCTCCTAGCTGCCAATGGAGTTTTCGGGCAGGCTGTTGAACCAGTACCTGGTTGGTCCCTTGAGTTTGAGCGGGAGGTATTTGATGGCGTGAAGATCATCACCGCGGGCCATATGAATGTGGAGAAGAAAATCCTCAATCCATACCGCGGGGTCTGTTGTGCCATCATATGATTCGATGTTCATGGGTTTAAACCCTTCTGGGAATTCATGTTCCATTACTTCATCAGTGAAGCAAAGGGGGGGTGTGGCGCCTCTATATCGGGCCAAATCGTGACGTAATTCGTATGGAGTTCATCTACGGTTTTCGGCCCGGACGTGGTTATGTTTGTCACGTCCAGCTGGATGGCCATCATCGCGCATCGGGGCACGCCCCCGCGATCCATAGATTGATCTGGTCTGACCTGCTCTGTTTTCCAGGTCATGCCGCAGGTCATATGTGCATCCCCGAGTTGTTGTATTTCTATTTTTATGGCGAGGTAGTGTGGGCTGGTGTTCGGCTCGAGGTGCCGTTTTGTCCCGGCCGCGTGGTGGCCGGTAAGCCGCATTATCTGCTGGTAGGACTGGCTCCAGCGCCTCGTCATCGAATTGTGGTAACAGTTTGCGCTCGGGTAACTTTTGGTAGGGTGCTCGAGGCCGTATTCCTTGGCTGTCGGGACATCAGTCCATCTATGATTGAGCACATCTTGATTAGCCTGAAGCTGCTCCTGCTTCTTTTTCAGGCTCCTTGCAGTGGCTATTAGTCGGCGCTTAAAGCGATCCTGCTCGTCGGGCTCGTCGGGCACGATAAAGTCTTCATCGTCGAGGCTCACCTCATCCTCGGAGAGCGGAAGGTAGCTACTGTCCTCCGCGTCTTCATTCGTGGCCTATTCATCAGGGCTAGCTCGCCCATCTTCCCGTTCGTCTTGTTCGGACGTTGGCTCCACGGGATCTTCATTATCTTCGGCATCATCCAGAGTGTTGTTTTCTCCTGTGCCGGTACTACTGTTTTTCCCACGACGGGGTTTAGAGCGGTGCCGCTGTCGTCGACGCTATGGCTGTATCTCAGGAGGCTTACCCTCGACTGGATTTTCATTGTCACCGTTGTTCTCTTTGGGTGTATCCAACATGTATACGTCATACTAGGAGGTGGCTGTCCAGCGCCTTGTAAGCGGTGGTTTTTGTGCCTGCTCCTCTCCGGCATCATCATCCATACCATCGATGTCTTCGGAATCATAGTCAGGCATGTCGGTTAAGTCCTCGACAGTGGCTATGTAGTGGGTGGTGGGTGGGAAGCGAAATTCTCCGTTATTAGCTTCCAATTCAAACCGGGCATAGTTCGGCTGAGATTCCCCTGATAAGGAGAGTGCTCTTAATGAGTTCAGCACATCGCCAAAAGGCGAGTGCCGGAAGATGTCCGCGGAGCTGAACTCAACGATCAGCGCCCGATCAGGTTCGATGGGCATGGATGCACACGGTTCGGAACCTATGGTTGGAGTCGAATCCGAGGTTCCGATGACAAAGGGCCCACTTGAGGTTGGATCTATGTGCGGTTCTATCGCCGCTGAGTCTGCGGCTTCCGGGGCAGGGTTGAGCATCCCGTCCTTGGTGTGACGCCCGGGTAATTAAGCTACAGTAACCCTCTGCTAATGATGCCACGTCACCTCGGTTACAGTTGATAAACTCACGCCGGTTTGAAAACCAGTTCAAATTTCAAATTTAAAATAATGTCAAACGATAAAAGTTTTCAAACATTAAAACTTAATTGTTCATCATGTGACAAATAATCCCTAACTAATTGAGGTGAAGAAACCACATTTTTTTTAGAGAGTTTAGATGCACTTGGATAATTAAACGATGAGGTAGAACAATGAAAAAAGTGTCTTTTGCATTTTATAAAATAATAAACTATTTATTTAGTTGCCCCTAAGTTAATGGGACAATGACATAATTATTAACACTAAATTAGTGACTACCTTTATAATTTATAAAACTAATACAAATGAGAAATTAAAAGAAAACAGTAAGATATAAGATAAGAAAAGAAAAGTAAAAGAAAAAACAAAGGAAACAAAAAATAAAATAAAAGAAGGAACCCTGTGGCTAATGGGCCAAACGGCCCACTGGCCGACCCACTGCCCAAATGCCAGCCAGCCCTACCAACCGGCCACTCCCTTATCCTCTCGGCGGGAAACCCTAGCCGCACCCTCACTCCCCGATCCCTCCTCCTCCTCATGCGATCCGGATCGCTGCCGCCGATCCTGTCGCGCCCCAGCCATGGCGACCCCGCCGCCCGTCTGCACCTCCTCCCTCCTCCCGACACGCTGGCGGCTCAAGGCCTCGCCGTCAGGTGGTCGCCCCCGACCCCACTCGCCGGATCCCGTCGCCGTGGCCGCCTCCCGCCCTCCTCCTCAGCAGTCGACCCGGCCGCCCCAGCAACAAGAAGACCCCACGCTCCCCCACCGTGAGCTCTCCTCCCCCTAGCGGTCCCTCTCTCCTCGTCCTCCTCCCGGCGTCGCCGCCCCGTCGCCCGGCTCGGCCGCCCCTCGCGGTCACCATGATGCGCCGCCAGCAGCCACCTCCCGCCTCCCGGCGTCGCCCACTTCCCCCCTCGCCGTGCTCACCGCCCGGTCTCCGGTGGCCTCCCCTCTCCCGTCGGCGCCTGCGCCTCCGCCTGCCAGTTCCCTGCGCTCGCTCATGATTAGCCTCTAGCGCCGCCACGTTGTCCCGCCTCTGCTCGCCCACAGGCCCTTGCCAGCCGTTCGTGGCTCATGGCGTGGCCGCCTACTTCCCCTCGGCAGGCTCGCCTCCGCCTCACTCGCAGTCCACAGCCTCGCCCGTCACATGGCTTCCCCCAGGCGGGCGTTACGGCTGCCGGCGCCTGTGAGGCTGCGTCCGGGCCAGCCCCGTTCGGCCTCGGGCACGGGCACCACGCCCGCACCCAGCGCCCGCACCCACTATGGCCCCTATGCCACTGAACAGAGGGGCCCAGCCCCTGGAACGTTAATTAAAAAAAGAAGAAGGAAAAATAAATAATAAATATAATAATTAAAATATTAATTAATTAATTAATTATTTAGAGAATTAATTAACTTAATTAAACCAGATTAGATTAACCTAATCATTTAGTTAAAGCTAATTAAACCTGTTTAGTTAAATGTGCCTATGACAAACGGGCCCCATCGCCTGTTTGACTAGTCAACAGTCGGTGTTGACCAGCAGCGTCATGGTGATGCAATAACCCCATTTTAGGTTTAATAATAATTTCAGAAAAAGTTTAAACCTTTGAAAAATCTTATAAACTAAACCATAGCTCGGATGAAAAACTTTTCTACATGAAAGTTGCTCAGAACGACGAGACGAATCAGGATACGCAGTCCGTTCGTCTGCCACACATTCCTAGCATAGAAAACACGCAACTTTCCTCCTCCGGTTCATCTGTCCAAAAACGCGAAACACCGGGAATACTTTCCCGGATGTTTTCCCCCTTCACCGGTATCACCTCATACCGCGTTAGAACACGTCTAGCTCTGCCTGTTATCCTGTTATGCACTTGCTTGCTATGTATTTACTGTTTCTTCCCCCTCTTCTCTTCGGTAGACCCCGTGAGGATGCTGATGCCCCTGTGGTTGACTACGTCACCGACGACCCCTCCTTCTTGTCTGAGCAACCAGGCAAGCCCCCCCTTTGATCACCAGATATCCCCTACTCTTCTCTATACTGCTTGCATTAGAGTAGTGTAGCATGTTACTGCTTTCAGTTATACCTATCCTGATGCATAGCCTGTCCTTGTTACTACAATTGTTACCTTACTTGCAATCCTATATGCTTAGTATAGGATGCTAGTACATTCATCTGTGGCCCTACATTCTTGTCCGTCTGCCGTGCTATACTATCGGGCCGTGATCACTCGGGAGGTGATCACGGGTATATACTATATACTTATACATGATACATGTGATGACTAAAGTCGGGTCGGCTTGTGGAGCACCCGCGAGTGATTCACGGATTGGGGGCTGAAAGGACCCTTGTCCCGACGGCCCTCTGGATGGATCTTTGTGGCGGAGCGACAGGGCAGGTTGAGACCGCCTAGGAGAGAGGTGGCCTGGCCTCAGACGGCGTCATGCGGATACTTAACACGCTTAACGAGGTCTTGGTATTTGATCTGAGTTGGCTACGAGCTTATACGCACTAACCATCTACGCCGGAGTAGTTATGGGTATCCGGCGTCGTGGTATCGGCCGAAGCACTGTGACGTCGTGACGGACGGTAGCCGGATTGGACTGGAACGCACAGCAGCTTGGCTAGGTACGCTTCCGGCCTCCCTGCATAACGTCTTGAGGTGTGCTCAGGGCGATGGGCCCAGACCCCTGCGCGCTTTGGTTTAGACCGGCGTGTTGGCCTCTCTGCTGTGCCTAGGTGGGGCTGCGACGTGTTGATCTTCCGCGGCCGGGCATGACCCAGGAAAGTGTGTCCGGCCAAATGGGATCAAGCGTGCTGGGTAAGATGGTGCACCCTTGCAGGGAAGTTAATCTATTCGAATAGCCGTGATCTTGATAATGTGACGACTTGGAGTTGTACCTTGAGCTTATGACAACTAGAACCGGATACTTGATAAAACACACCCTTCCAAGTGCCAGATACAACCGGTGGTCGCTCTCTCTCAGGGATATGAGGAGGGGATCGCCGGGTAGGATTATTTCTATGTGATGTTACTTGGAGGACTTCAACCTACCCTCCTCTACCTGTTGCAAGATAGGTGACCAGAAGCGTAGTCTTCGTTAAGACTAGCTATCCCCCTCTTATTCTGGCATTCTGCAGTTCAGTCCACTGATATGGCCCTTTACACATATATCCATGCATATGTAGTGTAGCTCCTTGCTTGCAGTACTTTGGATGAGTACTCACGGTTGCCTTGTTCCCCTTTTGCCCCTACCTCTACTCGATTGTCGCAACAGACGATGGAGCCTGTGAGCGACGCCACCGTCGATGGCGACTACTACTCCGGAGGTGCCTACTACTACGTGCAGCCCACGACGATGACCAGGAGTAGCTAGGAGGATCCTGTGCAGGAGGCCTGCTCCTCTTCGATCTGTATCCCGGTTTGTGCTAGCCTTCTTAAGACAAACTTGTTTAACTTATATCTGTACTCGAGATATTGTTGCTTCATTGACTTCGTCTATGATCAAGCACTTGTATTCGAGCCCTCGAGGCCTCCGGCTTGTATTATGATGCTTGTATGACTTATTTTATTTGTAGAGTTGTGTTGTGATATCTTCCGTGAGTCTCGATCTTGATCATACACATTTGCGTGCATGATTAGTGTATGATTAAATCGAAGCGTCACAAGTTGGTATCAGAGCCGACTGCCTGTAGGAATCCCCCTTCCAACTCCTTGGCCGAAGTCGAGTCTAGACATTGCAAAAACTGTTACTAACTTGGCTGTGTGCCTTACGGGCCCACGACGCCATTGGGTGGTATTAGGATCTTTTACTCCTCGATCTTTACTCTGGGATTCTGAACTCTCTTCTATTCGGGTTAAACGATTTTGCTAAAAACAAAACTAACCTTAGGTTCTCGCGAGTACTTTCTCCGGAGAGCCCTCACTTGAGATGATAAATGCGCTAATCGGAAGATTCGAAGATACTCTCTGATGTTCTCTCGAGACTTTGTGCCCATCACTTTTGCTATCCCTGACCACCGATGAATCCGTATGGAAAACTACTTACACTTGCCATTCATACGATCATCCCCCATTGATCTTGTTATTACAAGATACTCGGAAGTTTTCCTTATTGTTCCGAGAATACCTTGTGCCTACTGCCTAGCAGTTCTTTGCCACATGAATACCCCTTCAAATAAATCCTCGCACTTGTCGAGTATCCGCTCATCCCCAGTTGTTCATGAGTTTCACAAAAGTCTTCAAAATACTATTCGATCTTCCGAAAATCCTCTGGAGCCTTTGGCTCTTGAAATTCTTGCTTGCTCGCATTATGGTTAATCCCATAAGTCTCGTAGTCTTATTGACATTCCTTGTCATTATCATTTTGGGTCTATTGACTCAATATGTTTATGGATACGCCGCAATCATCATTGATCCTTATAAATTACCTTCCGGCTGAGCTACCATTCTTTTAAGCTGGAATTGGTTCTCGACCGGTCCAATTGTAGTTGATTGTATCCCTAATTCTATTCAGCTTATCCATTCTTGATCAGAGCATTTGCTCCTGATCCCTTGATTTGAAAATCATAATTACTTACTAATTAAGCGTTGAACTATTCAGCTGTTTTATAAACCGATGCATTTCCAATCTTCTTCCTCTGATTGGGTATCGATACTCATATCAGCCCCATCGTGGATCGCCATATCCACTGTTGGGTTATTATCCGACAGTGTCCTTCATAATTAATCACTTTGTGAGTTCTTTCTCCGATACATAATGCCTTTGGTAAATTGTATCCTTTCCTTTTGTCAACCATGCTCGCTTCGAAGCTGGTGGTATTTACTATTGAAACTTGTGGTACATGTTTCCATGATACCGCCGGGTTGAACCTATGCCTTCCTTTATATGTGTGAACTCGGAAGTTTTCACGAGTCATACTCATCTCGGTATTTCACCGGTAAAACTTTCAACCCTAATGCCTTTATCAAAGCGAGAAGTGAATGGAAGGTTATACATTGAAGAAGTGGGAGTCGACCTTGAACTTTGTGTTCATGCCCATGGACAAGATGTAGATCTTATCATTAAAGCTTCTCTTAAATTAATTATTCCTTTGGTATAAGTTCCTCTTATATCTGGGATCTGGCCTTTTGCAATCATGGTTCTGACCATGTTCTCTTTTAAATACCATTTCTCGTGCAAGTTTAAGCACTTGTCTTCGGTAGAGCAATACCCCAGCCCAACTTCTACTTTGATCTGTCATCGAGTATTACCCCCTGGTATCTCGAGATTATCATGGAACTGCATAACTTCTTATGAGTTCTTCATTAAGTGCTACCGTCCCCTGATTCAATTTTTCACGGGCTCTGAGTTGTTAAACACTCAAAGACACCGATAACTGAACCGAGTCCACACTACGGTTCAACAACTCTTCAGTAAACTTCTATAAGTACGAGTTTGTACCCGACCACGCCATTCCTAGCCTGTTTGGCTATATCATTGTCGTGATGATTTTAAGCTGTATACCCGGTCCTTCTTCTCGGAGCACAATTTTCGACGAAGAACTAACCTTACGTCGATCCTCGTCGTCATATCATTTCGCCTTGAACAACAAGCTTGGTTTCGAGTTTGTGTCGTACCCTTGGTTCCAATACCCCTTTCACTTCATCATTACTTTGAATTGATGTAAATGCCGACCGATTACATCTTCATGAACTCTCGCGACAAAGGTGTCGTGAGCGTCAACATTCTGAGCTCATCCAGGATATCAGTTGAATTCATGATGAGAAATACCATCCTTGCCCTCGATGAATGGTATTATCATCGACCACTTTATTGCCTTCCCACCAACACAAGCTTGTTCATGTTTGGTGTTATACCTTGATTTCCTTGCTATCTAGCAATTGTTCTTCTTTACCTTGGAGTATTACCATCCTTTATGTCAAGAATGTTCTGAGATTTGTTCCACCTCTTGAGAATTCTTGACATAGAAATACTTCTCACCATCACCATTCTTTCTTGGTCCCCGTGTTAATTCCAGCAAGTGAACGGTGTTGTTTGGATTCTTTCCTTCTAGCAACCCTATTTTTTGAAGTTAATGGTCGAAAGTTCATTCTTAGGCTATTGATTATTGAATCACCATTCTGACATTGGTCGTGCAACCCAACCCATATTTCGGGCACACCTTTCAACCAATGTTTAATTATGTATGTTTTCCTCGAGCATACTTCCTTATATCATTTGATCTGACAAATGTTATCTCCTTGTTCACTTAATTGTGGAAATCCATCTTTTGGGAATCTCGGTGAATTGTCGTTGAGTTCACGGACACCTCCTTGTCCTCTCCTTGGGCTAATGATGGACTCTTGTTAACGGAAATCACTTCATAGTTCATTTCCCCGAGAATCTTACAATGTCATCTCGTCAATTTGCGTTGCACCTTTTCTTCTCAGGTATCCTAAGTCTGAGGTATCCTGACACCAATCGGATCTGAATCTCGGTCAGATGTGATGGTTGGGACAACTTTCCAAGAGTTATGATGTTGATCCTTTGATGACCCGGTAACATGATGTCATGCCTAGCACGCCCAATTTGGAGGACCTATCATTATAGATTCCTTTTCGGCAAGGTTATCCGTTCATCCATGGGGAAATTGTAAGACTTATTCTACAAGTTATTCCTGATGGATCCTTCGTGTTTCCAAAGTTTGATCTTCACCTGAAGACCATGTCAATGCTACCTCGAAGCATGTCAATGGTACTCCGATTTTCAACAGGAACATTTGAAGCACGATGCTAAATTTTGTTTATCATTTATCCTAACACTGTTGTATGGGTAATATCATGAGATTCCTCCCCCCTTACCTAAATGGTTTTCTACTTTATATCCTGTCTTGGATATCTTGCTCTGCTTATCCTTGGGAAGGATATACCCCTGAATTATGTGTTTTAACACATTTTCCTTTCCATTGTTTTGTTTAACCTTTCTGGTGATCTATATGATCTAAGCAGTAATATTCTTCTGTTTATGTAAATACATCGGTGTATAACTCTGTCAGTAAGACCCTGTTACTATTGTTGATGACATTCTGGTATCCACCGATGGACGAGAACTTTGCCTAATGGTCCGCCTCGTTCAACGAGCAGGAAAATGGTTCTCTTCATCCCTCGCCCTTGGTATCGACATTGTTGCCCACATAACTGATAGGCTAACCTCTGACATGTCTTGCTATCATGACCGTGCAAGATGTCACCGCCCTTCCTACTTTTAACCACATGGTGGGCCCATAACCCACAGGTCCCAAGATCGAAACCTGACTCGCCTGTACGACCCTGTTTCTAATGGTTATTCCCCTTGCTTGGCCTTGTATTTAATTCACGGAACACCTTCCGAGTGCTCTATTCTGGTATCAGACGCTATACTTACTCTCGCTACTCTGAACCCCTTTCTCACTCCGGTTCAGACCTCGAGAAACTATCTATCCGTTTGGAACCTCTTATTGTACCTTCATACATTACTCTCGATGTATTTTATATGTTCAACTCGAGAGATACTCTTATGCTCATTCATGGGTTAACCCCAGATTGTTTACCTCACAAGCATTCTATCGTAGCCGAGCTGCCCCTTACCTATTCGTAAGTATGTTGGAGATCCTGAAGGAAAGGACGACTTCACCATGATGACTTGAAACAGAAAAATGAAGACATCAATATAATGGATCGGCCACTTCGAGAAGAGCAACCAAGACCGGAATATACATTAGAATTTCCTAACTAGACCTCCCCCCCCCTACTCCCCTCTTAAATCTCGGGACGAGATTTCTTGTAGTGGAGGAGAATTGTGACGCCCGGGTAATTAAGCTACAGTAACCCTCTGCTAATGATGCCACGTCACCTCGATTCTGATTGATAAACTCACGCCGGTTTGAAAACCAGTTCAAATTTCAAATTTAAAATAATGTCAAACGATAAAAGTTTTCAAACATTAAAACTTAATTGTTCATCATGTGACAAATAATCCCTAACTAATTGAGGTGAAGAAACCACATTTTTTTTAGAGAGTTTAGATGCACTTGGATAATTAAACCAAAGAGGGTAGAACAATGAAAAAAGTGTCTTTTGCATTTTATAGAATAATAAACTATTTATTTAGTTGCCCCTAAGTTAATGGGACTGAAAGATAATTATTAACACTAAATTAGTGACTACTTTTATAATTTATAAAACTAATACAAATGAGAAATTAAAAGAAAACAGGTAAGATATAAGATAAGAAAAAGAAAAGTAAAAGAAAAACAAAGGAAACAAAAAATAAAAGAAAAGAAGGAACCCATGTGGCTAATGGGCAAGCAGCCAAGTGGCCGACCCACAACCCGCCCGGCCAGCCCTCCCCCCCCCCGGCCCGGCCCAGTAACCGGCCACTCCTTATCCCACGGTGGCGGGGAAACCCTAACCGCACCCTCACCCCGATCCCTCCTCCTCCTCGCCGATCCGGATCGGCACCGGCCGATCCGTCGCGCCCGACGCCGGCAACAACCCCGCCGCCCGTCGCACCTCCTCCCCTCCTCCCCACCTGCGGCAAGGCCTCGCCACGGGGTCGTCCCCGACCCCCCACCTCGCCGGATCCGTCGCCGTCGGCCGCCTCCGCCCTCCTCCTCAGCAGTCGACCGACCGCCCAGCAGCTTCAGAAGACCCCACGCTCCCCACCGTGAGCTCTCCTCCCCTAGCGGTCCCCTCTCTCCCCTCGTCCTCCTCCGACCGTCGCCGCCCGTCGCCGGCTCGGCCGCCCTCGCGGTCGGTCGCCGCCGCCATGACCGCCGCCGCCGTGACCACGCTGACCAGCGACCACCTCCCGCCCCTCCCGGCGTCGCCCCACTTCCCTCGCCCGTGCTCACCGCCCGGTCTCCGCCGTGGCCTCCCCCCTCTCCCGTCGATGGCGCCCTGCGCCTCCGACTGCCCCGTTCCCCTGCGCTCCGCTCGCGGTTAGCCTCTGGTGTCGCCATGCTGTCCCCGCCTCTGCTCGCCCACAGGCCCGCCCGCGCCGTTCGTGGCTCGCGCGTGGCCGCCCCTACTTCCCCCTCGACGAGCTCGCCTCCCGCCTCACTCGTCGTCGTCCACAACCTCGCCCGTCCACAGCGGCTTCCCCGCCCCCGGCAGCGTTACGGCTGCCGGCGCCACCTTGGGCTGCGTCCGGGGCCAGCCCCGTTCGGCCTCGGGCACGGGCACCACGCCCGCACCCACTATGGCCTCTATGCCACTGAACAGAGGGGCCCAGCCCCTGGAACGTTTATTAAAAAAAGAAGAAGGAAAAATAAATAATAAATATAATAATTAAAATAATAATTAATTAATTAATTAGAGAATTAATTAACTTAATTAAACCAGATTAGATTAACCTAATCATTTAGTTAAAGCTAATTAAACATGTTTAGTTAAATGTGCCTATGACAAACGGGCCCCACTGCCCTGTTTGACCAGTCAACGGTCAGTGTTGACCACTGACGTCATGGTGATGCAATAACCCCATTTTAGGTTTAATAATAATTTCAGAAAAAGTTTAAACCTTTGAAAAATCTTATAAACTAAACCGTAGCTCGGATGAAAAACTTTTCTACATGAAAGTTGCTCAGAACGACGAGACGAATCCGGATACGCAGTCCGTTCGTCCGCCACACATTCCTAGCATAGCAAACACGCAACTTTCCTCCTCCGGTTCATCTGTCCGAAAACGTGAAACACCGGGGATACTTTCCCAGATGTTTTCCCCCTTCACCGGTATCACCTCATACCGCGTTAGAACACGTCTAGCTCTGCCTGTTATCCTGTTATGCACTTGCTTGCTATGTATTTACTGTTTCTTCCCCCTCTTCTCTTCGGTAGACCCGTGGCGATCTTTGATGCCCTGTGGTTGACTACGTCACCGACGACCCCTCCTTCTTATGCGAGCAACCGTGCAAGCCCCCTTTGATCACGGATATCGCCTACTCTTCTCTATCCGCTTGCATTAGAGTAGTGTAGCATATTCTTGCTTTCGATTATACCTATCCCGATGCATAGCCCGTCCTTGTTACTATTGTTGTTACCTTACGCAATCCTATATGCTTAGTATAGGATGCTAGTACTTTCATCTGTGGCCCTACATTCTTGTCCGTCTGCCGTGCTATACTATCGGGCCGTGATCACTCGGGAGGTGATCACGGGTATATACTATATACTTATACATGATACATGTGATGACTAAAGTCGGGTCGGCTTGTGGAGCACCCGCGAGTGATTCACGGATTGGGGGCTGAAAGGACCCTTGTCCCGACGGCCCTCTGGATGGATCTTTGTGGCGGAGCGACAGGACAGGTTGAGACCGCCTAGGAGAGAGGTGGGCCTGGCCTGTTCGGGCGTTCGCGGATACTTAACACGCTTAACGAGGTCTTGGTATTTGATCCGAGTTGGCTCTGAGCTTATACGCACTAACCATCTACGCGGGAGTAGTTATGGGTATCCGGCGTCGTGGTATCAGAAGCACTTCAGACGTCGTGACGAGCGACGCAGCCGGATTGGACTGGAACGCCTGCTGGCTAGGTCTGCTTCCGGCCGCCCTCGCAGCGTCTTGAGGTGTGCTTTCGAGGCGATGGGCGGACCCTGCGGCTTAGGTTTAGACCGGCGTGTTGGCCTCTGTTGTGCCTAGGTGGGGCTGCGGCGTGTTGATCTTCCGCGACCGGGCATGACCGGAAAGTGTGTCCGGCCAAATGGGATCAAGCGTCTTTGGGTAAGATGGTGCACCCTGCGGGAAGTTAATCTATTCGGATAGCCGTGATCTTGATAACAGGGCGACTTGGAGTTGTACCTTGAGCTTATGACAACTAGAACCGGATACTTGATAAAACACACCCTTCCAAGTGCGGATACAACGGTGGTCGCTCTCTCTCGGGGATATGAGGAGGGATCGCGGGTAGGATTATTGCTATGTGATGTTACTTGGAGGACTTCAACCTACCCTCCTCTACCTGTTGCAAGACGGTGACGAAGCGTAGTCTTCGTTAAGACTAGCTATCCCCTCTTATTACGGCATTACTGCGATTCGGTCCACGATATGGCCCTTTACACATATATCCATGCATATGTAGTGTAGCTCCTTGCTTGCGAGTACTTTGGATGAGTACTCACGGTTGCCTTGTTCCCCTTTTGCCCCTACCTCTACTCGATTGCTGCAGCAGACGATGGAGCCTGTGAGCGACGCCACCGTCGATGGCGACTACTACTGGAGGTGCCTACTACTACGTGCGGCCCACCGGCGGCGACCGGGAGTAGCTAGGAGGATCGAGCAGGAGGCTGCTCCTCTTTGATCGTATCCCGGTTTGTGCTAGCCTTCTTAAGACAAACTTGTTTAACTTATATCGTACTCGAGATATTGTTGCTTCCATGACTCGTCTATGATCGAGCACTTGTATTCGAGCCCTCGAGGCCCTGGCTTGTATTATGATGCTTGTATGACTTATTTTATTTGTAGAGTTGTGTTGTGATATCTTCCCGTGAGTCCCTGATCTTGATCGTACACATTTGCGTGCATGATTAGTGTACGATTAAATCGGGGGCGTCACACTTGGATCGCGCGATCTGCTCCGGATCTAGGGCCAGAGCAGTTGTAGGTGCTATCTCCTGAGCACGTCCGATGACAGATTTAGTTCATGTTCATCACGGTGACAAAGAGCAGCCGTCATGGGCTCGAATCCGTCGAAGATCAAGTCAGATATCGGCCATGTAATTCAAGCTTCCAAACCTGACTCGATGGCCAGGGGCATAGCTGTCGATCTGCTCTAGATGGCCAAGCAAGTTGGCCCGCAGTGTGAAGCCGCCGAATACGAAGATCTGTCCGGGGAGGAAAAATCTCCCCCTGGACTGCGTTGTTGATGATTGATGGAGCCATCAAACCTTTTGGTGACTGCGTAGTGGAACTCTCAATGAAAGCACCAATGTCGGTGTCAAAACCGACGGATCTCGGGTAGGGGGTCCCGAACTGTGCGTCTAAGGTCGATGGTAACAGGAGACGGGGGACACGATGTTTACCTGTGTTGGGCCCTCTCTATGGAGGTAATACCCTACTTCCTGCTTGATTGATCTTGATGAATATGAGTATTACAAGAGTTGATCTACCACGAGATCGTAATGGCTAAACCCTATAAGTCTAGCCTATGGGATTATGATGATTGTTTCCTATGGACTAAACCCTCTGGTTTATATAGACACGGAGGGGGCTAGGGTTGTACAAAGTCGGTTATAGAGAAAGTAATCTACATATCCGAATTGCTAAGCTTGCTTTCCACGCAAAGGAGAGTCCCATCCGGACACGGGAAGAAGTCTTCTGTCTTGTATCTTCATAGCCCAACAGTCCGGCCCATGTATATAGTCCAGCTGTCCGAGGACCCCTTAATCCTGGACTCCCTCAAGAGGTCCTCGGGCGTCCCGTCTATTGGATATGGGCCGGACTGATGGGCCGTCAAGATACAAGACAGAAGACCACCTCTCGTGTCCGGTAAGGACTCCCGTATACGTGGATGGCAAGTTTAGGTGTCCGGATATGTTATTTCCTTTCTATTAAACCAACTTTGTACACCCATAAGCCCCTCCGGTATCTATATAAATTGGAGTGTTAGGTCGAAGGTAGGATTAAAACATTGATAGGCTAGCCAAGCTAGGGTTTAGCCATCACGATCTCGAGGTAGATCAACTCTTGTTAACCCCTATACTCATCGAATATAATCAAGGACGAGTAGGGTTTTACCTCCATTAAGAGAGCCCAAACCTGGGTAAACACTGTGTCCTTTTGATCATAGTTACCATAGATCTTCAGACATTCAGCTTGGACCCCCTACCCGAGATCTGCCGGTTTTGACACCGACATAGGTAAATAACCCTTGGTATGAATCCTCAATCATGTCTCCTAAATTAATCTTGGCATTTGGTTAATTTTCTTCATGCACCTCTATTTCTGCTCAGCTCATCATTAAGGACAGTATAACCGCACCTAAAGCGAGCCCTCTCAGCGCTTCGCATTTTTGGCCATCCGTTTCCGTGATCTGAATATTTCTGGCCGTCAGATCTCTTGTGTAAAGCCGTCTGTCCCGCATCTTTGTAACACTGGCTCGTCTGTCCTGTGGGCCGCTTCTCTAGAAGCCGAAACGAAGGTCCGTGGTTCACTGGGCCGTCGGCCAGCCCAGTACACCGCTTCGCCGAAGTGGTTCCACTGCTGGGCTTCGCTAAAGGGGATCCAGAGGAGCGACCTCGTCCAATTTTTTTTTTCCATCCAGTACAGGACTCTAGATGCGGGGAGCAGATAGGAGCAGTCGGTTCCATCCACTCCCGATGCGAGGCGGCCGGTGTCGCTCGATTGGATCCGTTCGGATCGAGGCAGGTCGATGCGTGTGCTGGGAACCTGGGATCGACCGGAGGAGCGGGATCCGGGTCAAGCCGATGCAGTCCAGCGCGCGAGGGGATGAGCGGAGGCGTACAATGCGGCTGAAGAAAGGTGGGGGCAAGGGCGACCATGCGTCAGGTGGAGGCGAAGCATCAGGAGATTGTTCGGCGATGAAGGCGAGTGAAACTGATCCCCCGGGACTTCATGAGGCAATCAATCATCAGTTTCCGGTGTCATTCATCGCGGATCAGTTCGTAATGTCTAAATGTTGAAATGGAGGTATGCGTTTCTTCCTTCTGCAGCCTGCATCAAATCTACCACGTGCGCCTCCATATATACTTATTCTCCTCCTGCGCTCCTATCACCCTTCTTCCTCTGGCAGTAGGGCACACAAACATGGTGCTTGGCTCGGTTGCCCTCTATCTGCGTTCATTTCTTTACCTGATCCCCTCTTCTACCTACCAATTACATTGTCCTAAAATCTTCCCTATCCCAATTTTGTGCAGGTGGTGTTCATTTTGTTTGTGGTCGATTCATTCAGGCTTTTTGATGTATGAAAAATGCAAATGAATTCAATATGTGTTTCTGCAGGTGGTGTTCATCATTGTGAGATTGATTCTCGTATTTGCTTTGGTCATTTTTTTCACTGACAATCTCCAATTGCTCCTGGAAAGGTGATAGTTTCACAGTGACTATCATACATCCTGTTTTTAGCATTTATATATTACTTAAATTATGCGTCTGTGTCATTCATACCATGCATGAAACTGTTTATTTCCATATGGGACATGCATGTTACTTAGAACAGAAAAGTAAAATGTGCAAAAATTGTAGTCGCTCCTCGAATGTTAGTTCCATCAAAAGATATCATTCTCCATTTATCTCTTTTTGTCATTTGTTTTTTGACTTTCACATTTTATGCAAATTAAACCGCAGATCAACAGTAATGTGACTTTGAACCCTGGTCATTCCAGCAGCTCGCCATGGAGGGTATTTAAACTTAGCTAGGATCCTAATGAAGGTAACATCTCAAGCTCTTCTCAATTAAACCATCCCCTTCTCACATTTAAAAACTTCTATTATGAGCTGAAAGGTGTAACCTGACCTTCACATGAATTTTCGTGATAGATATTATCCTGTTATGGAATTCAATTAAGTGAATGTGGTTTTGTGATGAAAGGTTGAAAATAAATCTTGGCAAGACCTATCTCTGGTAGAATATGGGATTGCTTATTCTCATGTCTTATGAGGAATATAAACCTCTGTTCTTACCTTACTGACAACTCTTTGTGCTTGTCATTCCTCAATATAATTTCCAATTAAAATGTACATGTGCCTGCTATTATCATACATGTGCCTGCAGCCTGCTATTGTTGAAGCAGGTTTCTCAGACTACATTAGAAGCGCATAATAAGAATTTAAAGTATTGGATTCACTCATAAAGAAGTGTGTTTTGGTCAATTTCAATGATTTTTGACATAGCTATGCTTACATAGTAGTACATGCCAAAGGGGGTCTTTACTGTTTATTTTATATATTTAATTTCACTTTACCAACTGGCCATATGAAATTCCCCCGAAATTTTATTGGTGTGAATTCGCACAAACATGTTGTGTGTACTAAAGATCTTGTTTTCATGCTGCATACGAGAAAAGTGATCACCTGTTTCTTATGGCAACAACCTAACATGTTGGTCAATTAAGAAAATAAGAAACACTGCATTGTTTCTGGTCCCTATTGCAGGATGGTGAAGCAGGAGCAGGCTTGGGAAGCTCATGTGTCTGGTTGGGTTTAAATTTTGAGGACCAGAGGGTTTGAGAAAGTGCGAGGTAGCTCGTGTTGTGTGCTGATTAACCTGATGGCCTTTTAGACTTTAAGCTTTTGCCATGACTCAAGGTTATCTTTGAGCTTTCTCCTTTTGCATGAATTTAAGATTTTGCTGAAGGCTACTCCTATTGATAAATTAATGGGAATACTGGTTTATCCGGCATTCCAAAAATGTCCTGCAATTGTACCATGTTGTGTAAATTTAATCTTTCGAGTGAGCGATTGCTATATCGATATACATACATTTTTTACTAATGAATTCATTTTTTGTCCAAGCTTACCATCTGTACAATTATGTATACGGTTTCGGTATCCCCAAAAATATTTTAGTTTTCCGTACGATATATTTACATGTATGAGTGCACTGCTCATGACTGTTAGGGTATATCCGACGTAAGCTTTGATGCTCCGGTGGATGGCAGCAATGTTATTACTAAAAACTACAACTAATTACTTTCACATATACTTAGTCAAATTATAATAGAATAACCTATCAGTATCTCCAATAATAATAGTGAACACTAGCAAGAACGACAAAGAGCCTGAGGACAAGGACATCACTAAAGAAAGTGATAATAGTGAACACTATCTTTCTTACACTATGCATCCCTTGTGATAGATGTTGATGGGAAGAATGAAAGGCCACCAAGGATGATCAGAGATAGGTGTTAAAGGGTCCTGGGAAAGTTGTTGTTAATCTTCTTTTCACCGTATTCGAGGGTTCTCAATATTTCTATGTTGTACCCCAAAAAAACCTCTTTAACCACTAACCAATATGCAAGTTAACTTTCATATTCCTGCAATTACATAAATTCGTACCATTCTACATTAAAACAGATGGATGCTGCAACGCGCGTCATCGATGATCTAGTACTGATTATAGTGGTCGGCGAAATTTGTATTCTCCATTGCCTGCTGGTCCTACCCCTCATGGCATCTGTACAATGTAGCAGGCTATTCCTTATTTTTTATGAGGAGAACATACCAGGTTCTTCCTCATGCTCCATTCCTAATCCTCCTATTATGTTGCTACTTTAGCATGAGGTTATGCTACACTGTTTGCTTATTATGTCCTCCCCTCATGGCCTATGTACCACGTAGAGGCTCTTCCATTTTTGTTTTGAGGGAAACGTAGCAGGATATACCTGATTGCTCCATTCCTAACCCTCTGATTATCTTGCAACTTTAGCATAAGGTTGTGCTACATGATTTGCTTATTATTCTTTGACATGCCTTCTGTTCAGAGATGGGTGAAAGATCGTATTATTTTTCACCCCAAGGCTGCTGCATGTTTACTGATTTATTTTCTGGATTTTTGCCAACTTATGCTATCTTTTCATTTCCTATATCAGAACAAAAAAGCATAGATGATTAAGGTACATGGAGGCTTGAGTCACACAATTTATTTTGACCGGAAGCAGTAGGATATCTTATACAAAGTAGTAAATGTGCATGTGCAACGCACGTGTAATCTTAATCCGGCTTGAAGATATACCTGAATTCTCTTTAGAAAAGTAGCATCAAACGAAATAGTTTGTGTAAGCACCACCAGCGGCAGGTCCATCTCTTCCTTCAAATGGATTGAAAATTGTACTAATCCAACGTAGTTAATGGTATATGCAAGTGACCAGGGGAGGGGGCACATACCTTGTCCTCGGGCCGCTAAAAGAGAAATCCAAAAATCTAAACACAATCCATTCAAATCAGCACAACTGATCCACTACCCAGCTGCTACCAAAAGTTTCATATCACTGTGTGACCTAGTTGTTTCGTAGCGCACGTTTGTAATGAAGCTTAATAACTCCTGAATATGTGCACACAAGGTTGCTTTTGGTTCAGTTTTACGAAGCCTGATTTGGGTTCAGTTTTTAGTGCATACAAACTCATAGAAACGTGAATCATTATTCTCTGGAAGAAATGAAGAAAGCAGAAATGAAAGACCTCTGGCCCGGCGGCTGTGTGTTTGACGGCGGCGTGTCCCCTGATGGCGGCGCTGACGACCTAGGCCAGGCGGCGTCTTCCTGATGGCCCGACGGAGAGGGACGTGCAGGTGGTCCAGGTAGTGTCCCTGATGGTCCGACGACCCGACACCAACGGATGGCCAGGCGGCGTCTCCCTGACGGTCCGATGGAGAGGGACAGGCAGGCGATCCAGGCAGTGTCCCTGATGGTCCGACGGCCAGGCGGCGTCCCTGACAGTCCGACGGCAATGGACGGCCAGGCAGTCCAGGTGGCGCCTCCGACGCGTCCCCGCCCGTCAGCCTGGCGGTCTATGCGGCGTCCCCGACAGGCGGCATCCTTGAAGTTGCGGCGGCGTTGCTACAGCCTAGGCCACGCAAAAGCGATGGGTAGGGGTGGCACAACGATGTGAGGGGCGGCGTCCTTGAAGCTACTGCGGGTCGAGGCGATGGGGACGACATGTGTCGCTGAAGCAAGGTGATGGGGCGGCGCCGTGGGGCGGTTCGCTGTAGTTTCCTTTCATGTGAAAGGGTATGTAAGGAAGAGAATCGGGGAGAGAAAGGATTGATTAGTGGTAAACGCGTTTAGCGTTAAATCGCTGTGGCAGTTTTCTTTCATGTGAAAGGGTATGTAAGGAAAGGAATCAGGAGAGAAAGGATTGATTAGCAGTAAACACGTTTAGCACTAAACGTGTTTAGTTGCTCACCATTAGAACAATAAGGACTGTCGGATTAAAGCTAATGGATGGTCGAGATCTATTGGATCTGCCCACTGGGTATTTTTATATTGGTATAGATATAGATATAGATCTAGATCTATATATACCAATATAAAAAGACCGAGTGGGGCAGATCCAACACATCTCGGCCATCCGTTCACGTTAATCCAACCGCTTATTGTTCTAATGGATAGCACTAAACATGTTTAGCGCTAACCGCTAATCACCCTCTTCCTTGATCCCCTTCTTGTGTGTGCTTTCCCACGAAAGGCAGTTTTCCACACGGGAACCGCCGCCGCCGCCGCATCGAATCGAGCCGCCGCTGCACCTATACCTGGACGCGAGCCGAGCCGAGCCGAGCTCGGGCCGAGCCAGCCATTAGCTCGCACAGCACGAGCCGAGCCAGTCCTAGCTAACTACTGAGGCGAGCCTAAGTACCAGGCTCGACCCGAGCTGTGTGCTGGCTCGGTCCAACTCGGCAGCTCGTGTGCACTGCACATCTGCGTGCAGATTACTCCCTCTCTTCCTAATACAGTAGTATTTATATGTGCTAAGTTCTAACTTTGACAGCAAATACTCAAGGAAGTACACCCAAGTGACAGCAAATACTCAAGCAAATACACCCAAGTGCTAACTTTGGACAGCATTAACATTGAAAGCCTGAAACTTTGACAGCATGTACACCCAAGTTTGGACAGCATTAACATTGAATGTCTGAAACTATTGACAGCAAATACACACAGATTTGGACAGCAAGTACACTGAAATTTGGACATCAAATGCACCCAAGTTTGGACAGCACTGAAGCACTTGAGATGACCATAAATCATTCATGAGTTTAGCAAAATAAGATGACATATGTCACATCCATAGTTCAAAGTTCAATGACAACATAAACTTAATAGTCCAAGGTTGAGAAGTTGGCATATGTCACATCTAAAGTTCAATGGCAACATAAGCCATGCAAAAACTCCATCATTCAAGGGTGACGACCAATATAGATCCATTGCTTGGTTTACTTCCATGTGCAAATTTAACAAATGCATCTTGATGGTCTTCTCCCTACAATGTATCCTACATGTAACAATGGTTATTGTAAATAAGAAAAGCCTACAAGTAAAAGAAGTAAACTAAAAAAAATCTTACAAGTAACATACTTACTAGTAGTTGCAATCTGCCACACTTTTAGGCAATTTGACCTTCTCCACATCCTCATCATCATCATCTTCTTCCACATCCTAGTTTTGTGCAAGTTAGCCATTAAATTTTTAGTTTATGGCAATAACATGATGCATATTGAAATCATACGACATAAAACATAGATTGAAATCATACCAACACATATAAGTCTTTGTGGGCACCCTTGATATAGCTTCCGCCACACACCAATGCCTCCACCATGTATGGTTTTAGAGAGCTTCGATAATCATCCAGAATTCTTCCACCGGTGCTAAAAGTAGATTCCGATGACACCGAGCTAGCAGGGATAGTTAAGAATCTTCTTGCCATGTTTGCCAACACAGGATACCTAAGTGCATTCACCTTCCACCACTCTAGTAGATTGAAAGTGGCAACCATACCCTCATTTGCATCATCCATATAGTTTCTCAATTCACTCTTGGATCGTTTTGTAGCAGTGGATGATAAGAATGAGAGAAACTCATAATCATATTTCTCTGCTCATACCCATTGGATGGCACACCTAGAGGAAGACCGGATTCACCTCTAACACTGGACGGCTTGTACCCAAGCCGTGATTGTATAAGTTTCGTCGCAACCTTGTTCTTGAAGATCTTACACTTCAACATATGCCTATTAAGTGTTGTGGTGCTTGAACCTTGAACATATATGTATAAATTGTGGCAATGCATGCACTTTGCCTTCAACTCTTCAACCTTAGGATCCTCTTCTGATTTCACCATCACCTTCTCAAAAAAAGTCCAACAATCTGAACTCTCCCTGCTACTACTGGACTTGCTACTGCCCTTGGTAGTGACCTTGCGCTTGACTTTCACCCCTTTCTTGCGTTTCTCTCATGTTCTTGCATTGTCTTCTTCTGAACTAACATCAAACACATCAGTTCCACCTCCAGGGGACTGAACAATATCCATTTCGTCCTCTGACATGTCATCTCTAAGATCATACGAGTTCTCTTCTTCCTCAGACTCAGACTCATCAGCAGGCACATACACATTCTCATCCTTCTCTTCCTCATCCTGCTCCTGGACACGATCCTCTTCCGGCTCATGTTCCTGTTCAAACAATCATTTTTTGAAAGAAAATCCAGTAAATATTTGTACGAAAAGTATACTAAGATTAGGACAGCAAGAATGGAGTTAAACATATGCATCCATCTATAGTTTCTACAACAAAACAATTGAGCCCTCAATAAGCAGGGGCATTACATGGGCATAAATACTCACTTTTTAGACAGTATATACACTGAAATGCACCCAACGCTGTACAACATATACATCCAAATGCACAACAGATTATAATGGACAGTAGCAGATCGACATAAATCAAGTGGAAACAAAGGAAATTTACTACTTCTTTTGTTGTTCTCTGGCTTATCCCTATGCATCACACACCAAGCTCACAAGCTTTATTTCACAAACTACATCATTTGCTAGATGAGACATATACATCCAGAGGAAAGAAGAGCAGGCCACTGCTTAGTGCTTACCCAGGACTCAGCTTCAGCCGAAGAAGTAGGCATGACAGAGGTGTTCGCGGAGCCGGTCCAGCCGGATGCAACAGCAGCTGCCGCCCGCGCGCCGATACCTTTGTTGTCAGGTAGACGCCGAGGCGGAGGCGGGGGTGGCCGTGCTCGCGCCTGCTGCTTTGCCGTCACATGCGGGTCGACAAGGGAGATGCTTGGATTGGCCTTGGAGCGAACGGACGGCTCGATGCCGGCGTCCATGGAGCTGGAGGTCTTGCTTCTGCCCTTCTTCTTTTTTCCTATCGCTGGCTCCTTCCCAAGAATGGAGGTCAATGTCCTCTCTTTCTTCTTCTCCATGGCTCCTTGGGCGATCTGGACAAGTGGCGTGTGTGTCATCGGCGACACAAGGAACTACGATGGCGGAGGCTGGCTAACCTAGCTCTGGGGGAAAGGGGATGAGTGCTGCTCGGGGTGAGGTAGAGCGCTAGGTCAAGTGACTGGTGCTGGACTGCTGGGCCACTTTGGGCTGCAGAGATGGACGAGTCATGGCACCTTCAGGCCACCGCCGCATCGACCCGAGCTGCCGCTGCACCTTCAAGGACGCCGCCCTTCACCACCTCCGTGCCACCCCCACCCATCACCTTGGCTGGCCCGGGGCGGCCAGCGCCCCCGCCTAAAACTCCTTCACTCGGCCATCAGTGACGCCGTCGCCGTCAGCAACGCCTGGGCTCGGCCATTAGCGACGACGTCAGTTGACGGCTCCCCGTCATCTCGCATAGTCAGGGGACAGGCCACCTTCACGCACGCATGCGCGAGGCCGGAGGTCTTTCTTCACACAATGACGTGCTGCTTCAGGTTTGATACATTGATTCAGTGTGCTATTGATTCACGTCTCACGGTTCTTCACATGTGTCCAGTACTAACTCGCCGCACACTAACTACATAATGTCCACATGCAGCGCCTTGTGACATGAGGTTAGTCCAAGGGTTGTGAAGTCCACTAACCTTTGGTAAGGCCTATTTGAGTTCTGCAGCTAAGCTTTCTCCTAATGAGATATATTTTTTGTTTTCGATGATAAATCTTCATCGTAACATGCACACAACTGACGTGCTACTATTGATTCAATGTACTATTTGCATTTCTTGAATTTTGGTCACCCATGTTCATGATCATATTATATGAGATTTCACTGATTTTGTACACACATCTCGCAGATGGAGAATAGTCATTCCGGTGCTTCTCCTTTACGATCAGGGAATAACTCCCACATTAGGGACCTTACAAACAAGTACAACAGGGAATGAAAATCATGCGGGTCAGAATCTGCAGGATATAAAACCACATGGCAATCAAGGATGGTATGCATGAATGTCTAATGATATGAAGGTGGAATACCCCTCCGAAGCGGCGTCAGGCAGTCGCAGAAAAGAAGGCTGCGACTCTAATGTCAGCAAGTATCTCAAGAATATCCTTCTTCATTTTTGTCTCTGCAAGTTTACCCCTTTTAGCAATATAGCCAACACACAAAACAATGGTACATTCTTAACTCAGGAACTTTACTGCATTGGTCCATGAACGATGTAATCATGATTTTTCGTGTTTTGTTTCCTCTTTTTTGCCATGTATAGCAAGTATAGCTGCAATCTCCAGAAGTACTGATCACCAAGTTGCAGAAATCAATATTCCATGCAAAAAAGCAAAGTAGGCAGGCTCTGATGGCCGAGCCCAAGCGTTGCTGACGGCTTGTCTGTCCCAAGAGAAGAAGCCAGAACAGCTATGGTTGGCCTGACTAGAAAAGAAAGCTGCAACAAAAAGTGTCAATGTTGTGCATGACTACGCGTGCATTGCATGCGCACGTTTACTAGTATAGATAAAGTAATCATTAACATGTATGCACAAAGTAATCATTAACATGTATGCACAAGATATAAATAAGGAAACTGATCACATTAAATCAGATTATCGAGCCATTCTAGAGTAGTACCTATTGCTTTTTCTATAGGGTAATGCCATATATAATTCCTAACTCTATGGGGGTAACGCCATATATAATCCATGTTTAAAAGTTTCCTTCCAATTTCTCAAAAGCCTTCGTCTGATCTTACCAACAAAAAAAATCTCGAATACGCACGAATGTGTGTATCATTTTATAAAGAAGAGGGGGAAAGACTTCCCATCCACAGTGTTCAATGATATTTACATGGCTCTTACATCCACCTCCACATGGAGTAGTTACATGAGTCGACTACTCACCGAACCCCCACCTTACTAGTCCTGCAAACACTCCATCCAAGTCCCCTTTCAAAAGCCCTGCTTGCCTCCACGTCCTTCCTTCCCTCTCGGTCCGTCTGAGTACTTGCACTGTAGAGGGGCTTGCACCGTTAAAGACGATATCGTTCCGGTGCGTCCATATCACCTACATGCCCAGCAAGCACAAGGCTCTCATGGTCCGCCGTTGGTCTCGTCGCTGCTCTTGCCTTAAGCACCAAGAGCCGAGGGTGTCGTCGCGAGGCTCTAGCTCCGACCGATTTGTGGCCACGCCCATCCAGTGCCACACTTCCTTTGAGAAGGTGCAGCTCACCATGAGATGACTCATTTGTTTCCTCTTGCTGAGCGCAGAAAGGGCATGCATCCTGATGAGGTAGCCCGCGCTTGGCGAGTCTGTCGGAAGTCCAACACCGATTCTTGAGAACAAGCCACGCAAAGAAACGACATGTCAGAGGTGCTTTCGATCCCCATGTAAATGCAGTCGTAGGCGCCACCTCAAGCCCCGCAAACCTTGCCGCATACGCCGAGCGTGCCAAGAACATGCCATCCTTTTTCCACGCCTAGGTAACCGAGTCCGGCATGCCCGTATCCAGCTGCACAGTCACTACTCTCGACCAGAGCAGCAGGAACTGCTGCAGCGCAACCTCAGTTATGTCTGGCCCAATGTCTCCTACCCACGATGCATCCTCCATGGCTGCCGAGACTGTGCGCGCCAGCCTTGCACGCTTGGGAACCCTATCATAAACCAACGGTGCAAGCTCACATATGTGGAATCCCTGCAGCCAACGGTCCTCCCAACACAACGTTTCCTGCCCATTGCCGACCATGGCTCTCGTTACTGCGTGAAACAATGCCATCGAATCCTTTGAAACTCTTATAGGTAGTCCTGACCATGGCCTCAACTTGTCCTATCTTATCACAATATGAAACGTCCACACCCCCACCCCCCACCCCACCCCGACCCCAAAGTGTGTTCCTTATTTAAGTTTCTTTCAAGACTGTCAAGGGCAACCCATGTACGGAAAAAAGAATAGTTTAGAACCCAGTAATTAAGCCTGAAGCGTTAACAACATGTTCTCACAAAAATCATAGATTAACTAGCTGCATGGATAATTTGTTTTTTCTTATAATATATTTTGCCAATTCTAGATCACAAAAAAGGATACTAATGTTGTATAAATATTTTACAATTACATAATAACACATATGTATATTTAGTTTTTGTTATTGTATTATTAATCCAAATGTTCATGTTCAATAAGATCATATCACATTAGTATATATTCAACCTATTCCGCAGCAACGCGCGGGGTATTATCTATTTAGCAAAGAAGCTAGTGGCACTCATAGTGGATCATGTGGATATCGAGAGCTAGGCTACAAAGCTCCACACACTCGAAATCCCTCAGATGAAGGGCTAAGTGTTCACACCATAATATTCTGGGCAGATAAATGGCCTAGCATTGATAACATAACCATGTATTGCCGAAAGAAGGTATGCGGAACAAGACATAAGCCTATTTCATGACGAAAACTAGCAAACAACTTGCTATCCACGTTGACATGAAGCAAGTAGTCAGAAAACTGAACCAGGACGAGTAACTCACCATCCGCAGGCATGACCATCACATCCCACTTCTCAAGATTTTGGTACCACGCCATGACCTTCCCAACCGGTAATTCAACCCGACACTTGAAATTCCATACCTCGCTTTTGTAGTCCTCACCATCCAGATGTCAATTATTATCAATCCATCATTAAAGATGGACATGCCGAGCATGCCATCAATCTAAAATAGATTAGCTAGCGCGACAAGGAACAACATCAAATGGATTAAAGCTGGACGAGGAAGACGTGCAACGCTAGGCGCGGTCGTCGACGAGCTAGAATCTCTCAGATGGTAATGTTGTCCAGAAGGCCAGGGAGGAGAGAGGCGTCGCTACTCCGACATAGTCGCTCTGTATCCGTCCGAGGAGCAAAGAGGAAAATCCTATTTGCCGCTCGCTGCATCAAACTGCCGGGGCTTCGCACAAGCGAGTGACCGGGTAGTGACGCAACGGCCGGCCCGTTTAACCGTTCCAACACCCCTTTTTGGGGAACCTTCTAGAGGTTTCCAGCTGTTTTTTTTTGGTTTTGGGAAAATTCTAGAAGGTTCCCTGAATCGGTTTTTTATTTATCTCGTTTTTTATTTCCTTTTTCCTTTTCTTTTCTCTTATTTTCCTTTATCTGTTTTTTTCTTTTGTTTCTTTATTCTGTTTTTTCAATTTTCTTTTTTCTTTTATTTTCTCTCATTTTCCTTTTTCTGTTTTATTTTCGTTTCTGTTTTTTTATTAATTTAAAATTTGTGCACAATTAAAAAAAACACAGACTCAAAAAATATTTCAAAATTTGTTCACAATTTTTTTTTTGTTTTTATTAATTCAAAAAAATTATTAATTTAAAATTTTCTTTATTGTTTCTGTTTTGAAATAGCATCATATTTCAAAATTTGTTCACAATTCAAAAAATATTCATGGTTTAACGTAAAATGTTCACAATTTTCTAATTTTGTTCATGAATTTGAAGTTTGTTCATGTTCTAAAATTTGTTCACAATTCAAAAGAGTTCATGTTTTCAAAATTTGTTCGCTGATTCGAAAAATTATCACAATTTTATAATTTTGTTCATGAATGTGAAATTTATTCATGTTTCAAATTTTGTTCACAATATAAACAAATATGGTTTCAAAATTTGTTAACAATTTGAAAAATGTTCACATTTTTATAATTTTGTTCACGATTTTGAAATTTGTTCGCAATTTGAAAATGTTTGCAGTTTCACAATTGGTTCACAGATTCAAAAAATGTTCGTATTTTTATAATTTTGTTCATGAATTTGAAATTTATTCATGTTTCAAAATTTGTTTGTGACTTTCAAAAAATGTTCTGTTTATATAAGTTGTTCACAAATTCAAAACATGTTCAGGTTTTTGAAATTTGTTCAAAATTTAGAAAATGTTTGGGGAATTACTTAAAATGTTCATGTTTTGTAAAAAAATGATCATAATTTCAAAATTTGTTGATGATTTCAGAAAATGTTCCAGTTTTTTAAATTTGTTTACAAATTCAAACAGTGTTCATACTTTCAAAAATTGTTCACAAATTAGAAAAGTTCATGTTTGTGATTTTCAAATTATTCTCAGGTTCAAAATTTTGTTTTGAATTTGAAATGTTGTTCCCGTTTCCAAATTTTGTTCACCAATTCAAGAAACATTCACACTTTCAAAAAATGTTCGGCGGGTTAGAAAAAAGTTTCTGTTTCAACTGTTTGTTCACGTATATAGAAAATGTTCTCCTTTTAAAAAAAATTCATGATTTTTGAATTGTTCTCGGACTAAAAAAATTGTTCTGAATTTAAAAGTAGTCCCCATTTTAAAATATTGTTCACAAATTCAAAAATAAAATCACGTTTCCCAAAAAATGTTCAATAAAATGTTCTAAAATTTTAGAAAATATTGGAGTTTTAATAAATTGTTTTGAAAAGATGTTCCATTTTTTGGGTTTTGTCTACAACTTCAAAAAATCTTCACCTTTTCAAAAAAATTTCCATAATTTGAAAAGTTCTTTATGGTTTCAAAATATGAAGAGAAATAGAAAATTTTATTCATGTTTGTTAAATTATTCGTAACTTTAGTAAAGTATTCAAAATTTGAAACATTGTTTGCAATTTTTGAAGTCTTCTTCAGTTTACGCAGCTGAAAAATGTTCACCTATATAAAAAAAATTTGCACTTTCAAAAAATGTTTGAAGCATTAGAAAAAAGTTTTCATTTCAACTGTTTGGTCATGTATATAAAAAGTTTTCTCCTTTTCAAAGTTGTTCTCAGTTTAAAAAATTTGTTCTGAATTTAAAAAGTTGTCTTCGTTTTATTTTTTTTCACCAATTTTAAAAAATTACGTTTTCTAAAAATGTTCTGGAAAATGTTCATGTTTCCAAAAATGTTCTAAAATTTTAGAAAATGATCAAGTTTTAAATAAATTTTTCAAAATTTCAGAAGATGTTCCTTTTTTTCGAGTTTGATTTACAAATTTGAAAAATTCTTCTAGTTTAAAACGATGATGAGAAATTTATAAATTTATTCGAGTTTCTTAATTTATTCGTAACTTCAATAAAACATTCAAAATTTGTAACATTGTTTGCAATTTTTTAAGTAATGTTCAGTTTCCGCCACTGGAGAAAGTTCTTTTAAGTTACTTCTGCTCAAAATGTCAAGAACAGTCAGCAGGTGGACTGGTTAGCCCAATATATGCATAAGCAGTTGGTCTGGAGTTCGAACCGGAGCTCCCGTGTCATATTATTTTTGTCCATTTTTCGCCAGACAGCTCACTTCAGTTCAACTCGAATGGGCCGGCCCAGTTTGGGTGCGCCATGTGCGAAGGGATGACTACTTGCCGCATAACATGACGAATAGGAGCTCCCGAGCAAAGATGCAAGAGCGGTGGAGTTGTGGTGGTGCTTCTCCGAAATCACTATTGCGACAAGTGGCGCGCTGCATGTGCGCCACTTGTCGCAACTTGGGAGTTTTTCCTTTTTTTTGTAGATCCGTTTATTTAAAACGTTTTATCTCTTAAACCGTGCGTCCAAATCTCGAACCGCTTTCAGCGTTGGATTCCTCGCGTCGAGATCTTCGAAACTAGATCCCATGTTGATAGGTTTTAACGAATTTTTTTTCACGAAAAAAACCGGACGAAAAAACCAAACCGGGAGCATGGGTTTTTTCCCTTTCCGAAAGAGGCACGCCCGTGCCTCTGAGGAAACCAGAACCGTGCCTCTTACGGAAGCAAAATTGTGACTCTCACGGAAAAAACAGAAAACGCGTTTTTTTCGTTTTCAAGGAGGCACGGCCGTGACTCTCGCGAAAGCACAACCGTGCCTCGCGCGGAAGCAAAACTGTGACTATCGCAAAAGAAAAAAAAACAAAAAACGCGTTTTTTTTCGTTCCCGAGAGGCAGCTACTTCCTCATGCTCGCTCCGCCGCCGCTACCGCCGTTGTGGCGCTGATCATTGCGAGGCTTAATTAGTTGCTCCCGTGCTTCTCAATCTCCGGGATGTATACTATGGGCTGGGCCAAGCCCATCTCTTCGGCTCGGGGGCGTCGGACGTACTGACTCGGTGTTGCTACTTCCTCACGCTCGCTCTACCGCCGCCGCCGCCTCGTCCCTCCCGCCCCAAACCAAATTGTTGTCCTCTCCGCCCAACTCTCTCCACCTCCGGAGCCTTCGCCACGAGATGCTCCACTTCTCATACCGTCTTTCCCGGTGCGTCTTTTTCTGTCTACCTGTGGAGTACGTACATTATTCTCGTAGGCACCACACACGCGCGCTGGAGAATTGATTTTTGTCTCTTGATTGACACCAACATTGTGTTTTGCGCTAGAGTTCTAATCTAGCGGATATTTTACTACTCCTATTTCACTACGCCTGCTCTCATCCCACCGTACTACTACTAGCTAGCTACAATACTGCAATTATCAACCAGTTTTCAAGGCTCTTCAGTAGGATTGCAGTTTTATTTTCAGATCCAGCAGATATTTTATTTCACTGTGTCTCGAGGCTGGGGACATATATGGTCAACCAATGAGAGTCGCATGATTGCAGTTTGGTTCTTGCAAATTATAACATCTCTGTATATTACGCGAGCCTGACTATAAATTGCTCTCTTGCGATAGATCTGCTTACGGACCCTGGTTCATGGCAAGGAACATCAGATTAAAAGGCGCGAAGGAATGGGGGAAGCTGAATTGGTGCCGGCGCCTCCCTTATACCAATGATCTTCTCCGCACCTCAAGTAGTTCCCTAGGTGAACATTTTGCGACCACCAAAGGGACAGACAGCGCAGAAGTCCATGTTAGCTATCCAGCTAACCGTGATGATGGTGGTTATGTAAGCTCGGCCTACGTCATTAAGAACACCAGCCATCGCGACGGTTCTATATACACAAGAGACTCTGGTCTTCGGGGACAATGCCGTATTACTGAGCGTGGTGAGAGTAAGTGTTCCAAATCTCTTCCCTATCTTGGTACATATTTGACAAGCATCATTTTGTTTTGGAATATGCAGTGTATATCTGGAATGTTCTAATGGCAATGTGTGTAGCAAAAAGTAAATCTACGTGTAGTATCTTTAATTTAAAACATGTAGGAAATTTGGTGATAGGTGATGGACAGTTAGAATCTTGACAGTAGTCCTGTAGTCCTGTAGCTTAATGATCCATGTGATGCTGTAGTAATAGTTCTTAACTTCCACTGAGGGTGTCAGTATAAGAGAGTACAAGACTCATTATCTTAAGTTGCTTTTTGGAATTGCAGCATCTTTTGATTTTAAGTTGGTCCGGTAGCCGTATCAGATAAAGAATGCATAATCAATAGTTTTTTAGATGATCAGGGGGCAAAGCCCCTTCCCCACCCCCGTTCCATTATGTATTAATAAAACCAGGGAAACCAGTAGCAAAAACAACATGCAACGCACGTTCATAGCAGACAAAGAAATCTAAAAACAGCAGCCGAAGACTACTGCCACTAAGTATAAAGACACCACAGCAACCGAAGCTGCACCGCCAGTTCACACACAGTCAGCAGATTGGTGAAACCTGGGCGATGGGGCTCTAACTTCTGCTGCTTATTACAAGGGAGATAAAACAAAAACCACTAGTTTTATAGATGTTACATCTTCCATAGCTAATCGCCCAAGCACCCAGCACCTCGACGTCTAGCGCGGTTGCTAGGTGAATAACTCCTCTTTTTTCAGCTGCCAGCGCCCTCTGGTGAGTTCCTGGTCCCTTGAGTTTCTTCACCAGTGGTGTACTAGGCGAGCAGGGCAGATCCAGCGATGTGACGGGGCTGAGGAAGCTTTGCTTGTCTGTCCATTTATCAGGGCTTCTGGGAGGGGAGTCAAGCTCCATCCTGTAGTCGGGAGGCAGGCCGTCACTCCCCAGATTCAGGTTGTTTCGCAGCACCTGACTGAAAACACCTTCAGTGTTTTTGTCAGCGGCAACTACCCCACTGAGATCTGAAGGGGGGCCTTGAGGAAGCAAGATATCACCCACAGAATTTCTCCACTTTCAGTAGGGATTCCTCCTTGTAGAGGATCAACCACTTCCTCGTTGTCCTCAGAATTAGTAGCTACACTTGTTTGATATCAATCCAATACACATTGTCAAAAATCATTGAGTTCCTGAATTTCCAGATGCACCACAGAACACAGGAACAAATAGAGTTCAAAGCACTTTTCTTTTTGTTGACAGGCCAAACTTTGCAATAGAGAGGTAGTTAGGTCCTAGATTAACACCAAGGAACTCAGAGGCCAAAAGCCAAATATTTTTGGCCACCTGGCAATCAAATAATAAATGATTGATACTTTCGGTTTCATTGCAGAAAGCACACTCAGGGGGTTTCAGGATCCCTCTTTTGCTAAGTTGTTTTTAGTCATTAACTTGTTGTGAGACAACAACCATAGGAAAACTTGTACTCTAGGTGGGGTCACTATATTCTAGATAGAGGGAATATAGACAGGCTGCACTCCCTAAAGTTAATTATCTATAAAGTGAGCTTGTGGTGAATTCTCCCTTAGATTCATATTGCCACACTAGGGAATTGAGTCCCCTTGATGATTTGCTCTAATTCATACCAGCTTTCCATCATATGTGGAGAGAAGGTTCTTCTAAATGTCAATCTAATCTCTTGGCCATTCCAAATCTCAGCAAGAGTAGCACACTGCTGCTGGCAGATGGAATATAAAGGCTAGTATTGGACAAATAGAGGGGATGTTCCAAACCAAATATCCTCCCAGAATTTGATATTGGATCCATCTCCTACCACCCATCTATAGCCAAATTTAAGAGCTTTGACAGCTCACATGCCCCCTGCCAAAATCTGGAGGTCGTGGATATTACTGGAAAGATATTGGAAGAGTCCCTCACATACTTCTTATCTATGATGGTTCTCCAAATGTTTCCTTCATACTTAATACATCTCTTCACCGAGTTTCCTAACAAACAAATAACATATTGTATGTTATGAACCCCTAGTCCACCATGATCTTTCTTCGTGCAGACTACATGCCAATTGGCAAGGTGGTGTTTTCTATTCCCCTCAAAATCAGTCCATAGGCAGTGGGCTAACTGACAAATTATCAAATCCAGAGCCCACTTGGGGAACTTGAAGAAGGAAAACAAATAAACTGGGATGCTAGATAGACAAGCTTTAATCAAAGTTAGTTTTGCAGAGTATGAGAGCAATTTCCCCCTCCATCCTGCAATTCTTTTCAAAATCTTGTCAATTAGTGGTTGGAGGTCTTCTCTTCTCAGCTTATCATAGTGCAAAGGAATCCCTAAGTACTTAATGGGAAAAACACCCATAGTGCATCCCAAAATCTAGGCAAAATTAATGGTATCATCTGGAGGTAGACCTATAGGAATCAGCTCACTCTTAGCATAGTTAATTTTCATTCCAGAAACTTTTTCAATGCATGCCAACACTATTTTCAGATTACTAGCTTTTTGCTCATTGTTTTCTAGGAATAGTATTGTGTCATCTGCATATTGTAAGCAAATGACTCCTCCAGGAATAAGCTCTGAGCACAAGCTACTAATCATCCCACTAGTAGCTGCCTTATAAAGCATCCAAGTTAAAACATCTACCACTACTACCAGAAACGCAAATATTTCTGTGGGTCAGAAACCGACAGGAAAATAAGGAAAACCGTCAGGAATAGTATTCCCTGTCGGCCAACCGACAGGAATACCCGTCAGCCATAGCTTGACAGGGATAGGAGAATATGCCTGTAGGAAGGCCGATAGGAAACCTATTCCTGTCGGGAGGCCGACAGGGAATGTAAATCCCTGTCGGGACAAAACCGTCAGGAAAATAGAATTGGGCGAGCAAAAAAAATAAAAATGATAGAAATACTTTTTGCATAATTGATCTATTTCACAACAAGTCAAGAACATACACACAGCTTAATATGTTACATTAATCACAGTTTTAATAAATCACATGTACTTTGTATACAAATCCGTCTAATTTGCATACAACGAAGTAGGAAGAGCACATCTAATAACACATAAGTTCGTCAACTACATATGAAAAACATGACCTCATTTGTTACTCATTTACAGCTTGAATTGCCTTCTTTTCTAGATTAGCTTGCACCAAATAGACTCATCAATCTGTTAAAAAAGGACCCATTGAGGTTGTACATTTTATGTCAAATGTCAATTGCAAAAAGTACGATTGCAAGAAATAGGACCATTGATCTGTCATATAGTAAGAACCTATTTGGCATCTTAGTTTCTCAAATTAACTTGGCCAAACCTTACCTCCATCCCTCGAAATTCATCACATAATAACTGGGTGAAACTATAAGTCGCAGAATTGTACAAAAAGTTGACACCAAATTTAATTGATGGAGCTGCGAACCATATATATGGAACATCATTGCAGCAAACTTGCTCATAAGTTTTAATAGTATGTACCTGAAACAGATGTGCTTCTCTGTAGATGAAAGCTTCTGTACAAAACAGTACCCAGATTTAAGAAGCATGGAGGCTACTTTCTGAAAAAAAAAACATGAAGATACAATTTTATTATAATTACTTCTCTTTGAAGTATTGTCATGAGTTAAAAAAATCAACAAAATAGCTTTTGCAGCTTAGTATAGTAAGAAAAATATTAGGGGCAAGGCCACGGGCTAGGAGATGACATTCGCCTGAGGCAATGGACAACTAAATTCAACATCAGACCACTTTCTGAGTGTTGCGTTCCTTGTTTCCATTCCAACATTTCAAAACAAATCAGTTTTCAAACGGGTACTCAAGATCATAACCGTCTTTATGTGTGATGGCTGGTTGACATACAACTAAAACAATATATTTTTAGCAGCTGGTTTGAAACTTGTACCAGTTCATTAATTTCCAAGCACGAAATTAAAAGAACACACGACAATCAATTCATGCACTTGGCAATTAAGCAAAAAACCATACCTTCACCCAGCAACTCAAGGCCAACTCAACAAACACACGAAAGCAATCTTATTTCTGTTGTCGCCCTCTTGTCCTTTGCAAAGGCTATTTTCTGTCTGTGAAAATATGTATAAAGACAGTGCTCATTACATAATCAAACTAGAGATAAGTAGAGTTTAGGTGGTAATATTACATGTATTTCAACGGAAAACAGAACAAATGCTAATCACACCATGTATTCCGCTCAATCTTAGTGTAGTAAAGAATTCAGAATTTATGGAAACATATGGCTGTTTTCAAACTAATTTAACAAATTCAGGCAGCAATAAATGGTTGCAGTCCCTCAAATGTGGTAATAGCGGTTTCACCCAAGATGGCTCTGCGAAGGGAGAAGACAAATAAAATAACTGTTTTTCTACATAAGGCTACTACAATCAGTAGATTACATGCATAACAAATGAGGACGGATTGATGATATGACGTGAGCACACAACTTTACCACGCTTATCGGCATAACACTAAATTATTTGATTTTGTAACAGTAGGGAATGGTACCTCTTCATCTGGAAGAATAATGATACAATTTAATGCCACCGGGTGATAAACTCAACTTCTTGTTTGCAACCTCTCTGCTGTGCCAATGATATTCCTTGAACTTGCAATTTAACTGCCGAATAAGTCAAAAATACTAACATAATGAAAGGTTAAAAGGTATGATAAACAAAAATCCCAAGGAAGGATAAGTACCATTAAAACTGAACCAACAAAGAAAACACAAGCGCAAGACAGATCAAATGATCCTGAGCATACTAAATACAGAATGGCATTGTAATGTATAGGATAAAACATGGTAGAATATCACATCAATATAAGGAGCATCATTGCTGCCTAAGAGAAAGAAAAATATAAATTGAAGAGCTACCCTGCTGAATATCACATTAACATAAAGGGTGACAAACAAGCAGCTTCATATCTAACTGTATCTGGTCTTATCATGATAACTTAATAAAGAAACAGAAACGGCCTAGTGATTATAAACCCTGTTTTGGAGCTTCACATCTAACTGTATCTGTACTTAAGCATAACAACCTGATGATATTAACATTGTCTTCCCCAGATTCGGTTTCTTCCCCTGCATCATAGTGGAGATGAGCTGGTCATTGTGCTTTCATGTACACAAGTTCAGAATAACACAAGTCAATATTTGGCACAAAAAACCCCAGCAATTATAGTTGTATGCAAGCATTAAAATAGTACAGTATATGGCATTGCACTTCATAAATAGAAAAGCAAGAACCAAGAATAAAGATGCAAGACGGCATGGGAGAAGGATTGCCTATTTTTATTCTGGTGAGCTCCGTGGAGAGTTAACCCACCTGCTCCTGTTTGTACTCCCATGTTCATGGAGCAACGTCTCCCCTGGTCTATCACCAACTGGATGTGTCCCCCAACTTGAGGCAGTCGTCGTCATCTTGGTGAGGCAGATCTGTGAGGAGAGGTGTTGGATCTGTAAGGGAGGCAGAGAGGAGAAGGAAGGGGCGAACAAGAAGGGAATACCGTCGCTGCTTTCCCAGATGGTGACGACTCGAGGAGGGGGTGCTCGGGCATGCTGTGAGGCGGACGCGCACAGGCGCCGACCAGGACACGGCGTGGGTCGCTCCACCGGTGAGGACGAAGGGCGATGGCGGCAGGTGGAGCGGCGGACTGGTCTGACGAAGGTCGCGACCGATGCTTCTGGGCAGCGTTGAGGGTTGGTCTGACGGCGTGGTAGCTAGAGTGCGGCGCGGCGGAGTGGAGATGAGGGTTCTGATTTGGGGATCCAGGGTTTCCTTCCTATTTCGTTTTTGTCTTGGGCCTATTCACTGTGAGCCCATAACTCACAGGAAAATTGGCGGAGCGCTGTGGCTGAATTCCTTAGCGGGAAGGCCCATTTAGGTAGAGAAGTGGTAGCGAAAAGCTAAATTATTTTCCTGTCGGCCTCAGCCCACAGGGAATTATATTTTTCCTGTGATCCAGTTGCGGGCCCGACAGGAAAATTACACGGCCGACAGAAATATTCGCGTTTCTGGTAGTGTATAGGTTAAAGAGAAGGGAGGAGAAGGGGTCTCCTTGTCTCAATCCTTTACTAGTTGTGAAGAAGTTCCCTTCAATTCCATTAATTTTAGCCCCTACAGATCCTAGATGAGTAACTTGTTCGATCCATTTAACCAAAGTAGACCAAACCCTGTTTTCTCTAGGAGGTCCATGAGAGAATCTGTGTTGACCCAATCAAATGCTTTTTCATAGTCTAATTTTAGAACAAGCCATGGGTTACCAGAATGGTAAGTAGAGTGCAACACTTCATGTGTTGTAACCACACTCTCAAGATATATCTCTCTCCTTGATGAAAGCTGATTGATTACTAGATGTCAATATATTCATCAAAAGAGCTAACATGTTAGTCAGGACTTTAGTAAAGACCTTAAAGATGCAATTGATGAGGAGACTAATTGGTCTAAATTTTCTCATACTAGTTGCATCTTTTTCTTTAGGGATAAGAGTTAAGACAACAAATTAAGTCTATATAGATCCAATTCCCCTTTGTGGAAGTCATCAAACAAGGCCATAATGTCTTTTTTGATGGTTCCCCAAAAATGTTGCAGGAAGAGGAAGGAGAGACCATTTGGGCCTGGAGCTCCACCTGCATAAGAGCTAAAGATTGCCTCCTTCACTTCCTCTTCAGAGAAAGGCTTTTGTAAGGAAATATTATCCCTACTGGTGAATTTTTCTCCTTCAGAGAAGAATCTACCATCTAAAGTAAAACCTGACTCATCCTCTTTTTCCAAAAGGTCCTTGTAGTATAAAGAAGTTATGTCCAACGTACCTTTAGTATCAGTAACAGGCCCATCTAGACCATCTACAAAATTAATCAGAGTTTTCCTCCTCCTTTGATTAGCTATTGCCTGGAAATATTTTGTATTCCTATCTCCGTGTAGTATAGCCCTATCTCTAGCTCTTTGTCTAGCATAGGTTTCTTCCTTAAGCCAAATTTTCTGAAGCTCTTGAAGAATGATTTTCATCCTAGCTATCTCAAGATCAAAGAGAGGTTCAGTCAAGCTCATCATACTCAGTTGACAAGGAGTTCTTACTCTTCATAATGTCAGCATTAATATTACTACTCCACCTTTTGGTGAATTTCCTAAATCTCCTGGCTTTTTCCTACGAAGTGTTAATAGCTTTGGCACTTTTAACACGGGCATTCCAGTTTTTCTCTACAAGCTCTTTAAAATGTTCCCTAAGTAACCACCATTTTAAAAATTTATAACTATTGCTTTTTTCGGGAGGGGGGGCGGGGGGGGGGGGGGGTTACTCACCCCTCAGACCCAGAGGAGAGGGGTGTGGTCACTACCTGTCCTAGGAAGAGCTTGAGAGTTGCTTAAAGGAAAAATGGCATCTGGTTCAATAGTACAAAAAATTCTATCTATGGTAGACATGATCAAGTTCTCCTGGTTATTTGCCTAGGTAAATTGCCTTCCTGACATTCTGATCTCTAATAGACTCCAGATTTCAGCCCAAGCATTAAACTTCTCACTCCAAGAGTGGTTGATATTACCATTACTTTTTTCAGGGGGGGGGGAGGGGGGGTTACTCTGAGACCCAGAGAAGAGGGGTGTGGTCACTACCTGTCCTAGGAAGGGCTTGAGAGTTGCTTAAAGGAAAAATGGCATCTGGTTCAATAGTGCAAAAAATTATATCTATGGTAGACATGATCAAGTTCTCCTGGTTATTTGCCTAGGTAAATTGCCTTCCTGACATTCTGATCTCTAATAGAATCCAGATTTCAGCCCAGGCATTAAACTTGTCAATCCAGGAGTGCTTGATATTACCATTACTTTTATCCTTCTGATATATAACTAGGTTGAAGTCACCCCCAATCAGAGTTGGTTGGTGACCATCAATGAACAAACTATGTAATTCAGAAATGAGGTCATGCTTGCCCTCATCATAGGGAGACCCATATACAGCAATGAATCTAAAATTTTACCACAAGCTCTAATCTCTAAGTTACATGAAATAGAAAATCTAAGAGAAGTCCAGTCAACTATATCAAAGATATCACTATTAGCACCTACTAGGATGACCCTAGAGATGCCAATAGCAGGCAAATGTTGCAAGGTAGAATTCTTATTACCACTAATAGATTTAAGGAAAACTGTAGAAACTTTCTTTGTCTCCTGGAAAGCAATAATACTAGGGTTAATCTTGGCAATCATATCCAAGATGCATGTTTTTCTCCTAGGGGTGGTGATCCCTCTAATATTCCAGAAAGGCAATTCATTTTGAAAAGGCTTTCCTGGGGTGCTTTCCCCGTCCATATTTAGAGATTTTAGACCAGATCACACTATGATCATCTAACATAGAAGGAATCCCTTTTTTTTGGGGAAAACGCAAGAAGGGCTTGCATTTCATTGCTTTGGAAAGGAAGGGAGTTTCGGTTACAATCCTCCTAGGAGGGAATTACAGTGTCTGGGGGCACATCAGTGCACGTCCCAGGTTTGCGGCAAGATGGCACGAAGCCCTAGGGCGCCGGCTTTGGCCCAAAGGGCGGCCTCATCTTTGATCTTCGTGAGCAGGTCGGACGTCGAGGGTTGACCTCTGTTGAAGACGCAACCGTTGCGGTGCTTCCATATCATCCATGGGACGAGGAGGGTCACCGAGGCGAGGCCCTTGCGCATGGGCATTGGGGTGTCGTGTCGCGCCGTGCGCCACCAATCATTGAGAGAGATCTCTCGGTCGGGAGGGGTGCAGGGGAGTCTGAGCCAGTGTAGTACGTCGTGCCAGATCTGCCTGGCGAATGGGCAGGCGAGGATGAGGTGGTGCATGGACTCGGGGGCCTGGTCGCAGAGGGGGCACCGTGCGGGGTCCTGCAGGCCGTGGCTGGCGAGGCGGTCGGCTGTCCAGCACCGGTCCAGGCGGGTGAGCCAGTGGAAGAAACGGACGCGTGGGGGCGCCCAGTTCTTCCATGTGAGTTTCCATGCATGCGTCGCAGCCCATGGAACCGTTGAAGGCGGCGAGGTAGGCCGATTTGGCGGAGTAGACGCCGCTTGTGTTCCACTTCCAGATAAGGCGGTTTGGCTCGTCGGAGAGGGTCGTGGCGTTGATGGCCTGCCAGAGCTATAGGTATTGTCCGATCACGTGTATGCCGATCGTGCCGTGAATGTCCCGTGCCCATTGGTTGGCCTGGAGTCCATCGGCAACGGTCCTGAGCTTGCGGCGACGCTTGGGAATGCAGGCGTAGAGGAGCAGCACAATCTCGCAAACAGAACGCCTGCCAATCCATCGATCTTCCTAGAATAGGGCCTCCGTGCCGTTCCCGAGCTGCATGGTGGTAGATGCGAAGAAGAAGGCACGCTCCTCGGCAGTGAACTGCAGGTCGAGGCCGGCCCATGCTCTGGTGCTGTCCGTGCGGCTGAACCACAACCAGCGGGTGCGGAGTGCGAGGCTGGTACGGCCAAGGTCGCGCACGCCGAGGCCACCGAGCGGGAGCGGCCTAGCGACGCATTGCCAGTTGACATGGCAGTGGCCTCCGTTTGCCTCCGCGCGCCCAGCCCACAAGAAGCCTCGCTGAATTTTCTCAAGTGCCCGGATGGTCTTCTTGGGGGGCGCGAGAGCAAGTAGCTGGTGGATCAGGATTGCGCTGAGGATGGCCTTGACGAACGCGAGGCGGCCGACTTTGTTCATGAGATGCGCCTTCCAGGTGGGTAGCATGCCGGCCGTTTTGTCGACGACGGGCTGTAGCTGTGCGGCCGTGGGGCGATGCTGAGTTAGGGGAATGCCCAGATATGTGATCGGGAACTCGGCGAGGGGGCAGCCCAGCAGGTTGACCGCGGGCGCGACCTCGTCAGCGACGCATCGGATCAAGGTGGCGGAGCTTTTGGCGTAGTTGACGAGGAGGCCTGAAGCTCGGCCGAAGAGGAGCAGGATGCTCTTGATGGCCGTGATGTCGCCGACGGTGGGGTGGCAGAATAGGATCACGTCGTCGGCGTAGAGGGAGACCGAGGGGACCGGGCGCCGGGGGTGCAGTCGCTGTAGGACACCCAGCTCCGTGGCACGGCGGAGGAGGCGACCGAGCGTGTCGACGGCAAGGACGAACAGCTGCGGGGACACGGGATCGCCTTGGCGGAGGCCACATCGGTGCCAGATGGGGGGGCCGGGGTCTCCGTTGATGAGCACCTTTGTGCTGGCCGAGGAGAGCAATATGGCGATCCACTCCATGAAGCGGTGGCCAAAGCCGTACTGTCGGAGGACCTCGAATAAGAATGGCCAGCTGATGGTGTCGAAGGCACGGGCCAGGTCCAGCTTTAGGAGGGCGCGAGGGGCAAGGAATCCCTTTTAGCACTTCAGGGGTAATAGGTGGATCTAACAAATCATCAGAGTCAGGCAACCCTTCAGGCTCACTGCACTCATCACAAGCTCTAGCATGCCTATTACCAGGGTAATAAGAGCTATGTTTTTCACTAGGATCCAGTCCCACAGACTGTTTGGTGACCTTATCAGGAACATCATCCTTATGAAAGATAATTGCTACTAGTGTCTAGTGTCTATGCTAATGGTTTGATTTTTGTGTGAGCAGTATATGCTAATACGTATAGCCAAAAGGCTAGCTATGTACAACATGCTTGGTTATGTATATGCACAATTAGTGTTCGTATTATAGCCATCTCAATCTGAAACAATGTTGTTATAGTTGGTGCCAATTCATAGTTTTCTTTATTACTAAGAGTGTATAATGCATTTTGTCCTAGCAATTTTTTAGAAATCACATTAATAAATAAGTCTCATGTAAACTCATGTATTCATACCAAACTGGAAATGGGAGAGGAGGATATTTTCATGTGTTTACCTTATTGTTTATTAATACACATGTTTTTTTGGTGAAGCACAACTGGAGCCAATGATGATAACAGAACCCATAGATTGTTGGCCTGATAGGGCAAGGTGTCACTACTAGGAAAAGGGCTATAGATGGAAATGACACTAATGACGCACCGGAAAGATGGTGCGCCATTAGTATATACTAATGGCGCACCACCATCTGATGCGCCATTAGAGTCTAAACTACTAATGGCGCACCATGCTTTGGGTGCGCCATTAGTATCAATTTTTTTTTAAACTAGTGCGCCTGTCCAAACATACTAATGGCGCATCCTGCCCAAGTGCGCCATTAGTAGTTGTAACTACTAATGGCGCACCAGGGTGTGGGTGCGCCATTAGTATAGAAACTTTTTTTTTGAACTAGTGCGTCTGTCCAAACATACTAATGGCGCATCCTGCCCAGGTGCGCCATTAGTATAGAAACTTTTTTTTAAACTAGTGCGCCTGTCCAAACATACTAATGGCGCATCCTGCTTAGGTGCGCCATTAGTAGTGGTAACTACTAATGGCGCACCATGCAAGAGGTGCGCCATTAGTAAGTGGGCAGCAACAAGATATTTGGGACAGCCTCTCCTACCCACAAACTCACTTTCTCCCCACTTCATTCTCTCCACCTCCTCCTTGTCTCGGTGCCTCCTCTTTTCACCTCATTTCCACCATAGATTCATTCAAATTAAGTGGTTAAATTACCTTGTTTTAATAGGTAAGTAAGGGGAAGCTATATTTAGGTTGTTCTCCTTACAACAATGTGCACATGCACTTTTTACGGCCTAGCTAGATCTATGTATGTTCGTGGTGTTGCATATGTTTGTGGTGTTTGCATATGTGTTTGTGTTTGGAGGTGTACCGGTATTTGAAATGCGATAGTTGCCAATATTTTGCCGGAATGTTGATTCATTTCCGTTTCAAGTAGAATTTTGGCATTAAGCATCCTTTTGGTCCTATTTTTAGGGAAAGTCATGCCAAATTTTTCTTGGTTCTAAAATATCGTTTTGCTCTACCCCGTAGGCGACCATGGTCCGCACGATGACCGAAGGCATCATGAATAGGTTTTTGAGCTCCTGAAGGCCGAGATGCTTCAAAAGAACGAGACAGAGATAAGATGTCCGTGTCGAAGATCCAAGCTGAAGAGCCTTATTGCGGACCCGGATTCCGGGCAGGTGCGGGACCACCTGCTGTTGCGTGGTTTCATGGATGGCTATCGGTGGCAAGGTGATGAAGATGACTACGAAGTCGTCCATGCGGGCCGGGCAAGAAATGAGGAAGGGCAGCAAGACAACCACCGCGGCTCGGGCGGGCGAGAAGACGAAGAATCCCCACGAGATGATCACGACTGTGATGCTGTACAGTCATCATGTAGAAGATGCAGGACATGATGATGAGGAAGATGCCGGAGCAGGCGACGGGCATGATCATGAAGATGATGATGCGGCGGAGCGAGCGACGCTGGACCATCGATGGGCTGGGTGCAGGACCCTCATATTCAAGAGCTGCTTCTCAAGCTGACGGATAACGCAAGAGCTGCCGCCCGAGAGCAAGCCAAGATGGATCAACTTGAGTTAGACGCGGTTACTCCATTGTATGAAGGATGCAGGCCCGAGGATACCCGCTGAAAGTAACGCTCATGGCCCCGGAGATGAAGGTAAAACACAAAATGACCGACGATGCTTCGACGAGAACATGTCATTCGCACGAACGTCTTCCCAAGGGGAACAAGTGCCCGACCAGTTTGGAGGAGGCGAAGAAAATCGTGTGTCCTCTGGATTTACCGCACGTGAAATACCATGTGTGCATGAACAATTGCATCATTTATCGGGACGAGCACGCTGAGTCTACCATATGTCCGTGTGTGCGGCGTCACTCGATACAAGAAGAGGAAGAAAGCTCCTCGAAAAGTGGTGTGGTACTTTCCGATCACTCCTCGTCTGCAGCGCTATTTCGCGGACCCTAAGGTAGCAAAGCTCCTGCGTGGCACGCCGGATAGGGAGGAGAAGAAGCGGGAAGATGACGCAAATGATCCGGAGATAGATAAAAAGACAAGATGCTGAGTCACCCTAAGGATGCGAGCCAGTGGCAAGCGTTGAACTTCAAGACTCGGAATTTGGGAACGATCCAAGGAACATCGTCTTTGGCGCGAGCACCGATGGAGTCAATCCGCTTGGCAGCCAGGAGAAGCACACATAGCACTGGCCTGTGTTTGTGTGGATGTACAACCTTCCCCTGGTTGTGCATGAAGAGGAAGTACATTCACATGAGTATGCTAATTGAAGGGCCGAAACAACCAGGAACGACATCAATCTGTATTCGGGGCTGCTGAAAGAGGAGCTTGACACGCTGTGGAAAACGCCAGCCAATACGTGGGACGCCGCAGAGAAAGAATATTTCCCTATGAGAGCCGCTTTGCTCACGACGGTGCACGACTATCTCGATTACGGATATGTCGCGGGCAGGTAGTCCACGGATTTTCCGGATGCGTAAGGTGCATGGATGACACAACGTATCGCCAGCTTGATAGAGATCCCGGGTCTTGGAAAACCGTGTTCTTGGGACATCGAAGGTGGCTTCACGCCGATGACCCGTGGAGGAAACGCAAGGATCTGTTCGATGGTGAAACCGAAACCCGAAAACGCCCGTGTACGAGGAGCGGCGAGGAAATAGACAAGCTGTTGGAAAATTGGAAATACTGCCCACTGCAGGGAAAGAAGCAAAAGGCGCCAGAGCCGGAAAGAAGCGAAGGCGCCAGAGCCGCTATTGAAGGTATGGAAAACGAGGTCTGTTTTCCGGGACTTGCCGTCTTGGAAGATCCACCGTGCCTCACAGCCTTGATGTCATGCATATCACGAAGAACGTGTGCGAGAGTCTGCTTGGTACCCTGCTCAACATGCCGTAGAGGACCAAAGATGGGCCAAAAGCAAGGGCAGACTTGAAATCAATGGGCATCAGGCAGGAGCTTCACGCTATATATGATGATGATGATGATGATGATGATGATGATGATGATGATGATGATGATGATGAGGCGAAGCAGGACACAGAAAGTCGTCGCAAAGGCAAAAGGCCAAGAAGACCGGAAATGACTACCCTCCCGCGTGCTTCACTCTAAGTCGAGGAGGAGATCGAGCAGTTTTTCACCTGCCTCCTAGGAGTAAAACTTCCTTCTGATTCTGTGGGAAGATAAGCAGATACCTAGACCCAAGGCAGAAGTTCAGCGGGATGAAGTCTCACGACCGTCACGCGTCGATGACGCAGATACTTCCAGGTTGCAATCAGGGATCATGGACGCGCACGTCCGTGAACGCTATTTGGCCTATGCAACTTCTTTGACGTCATCTCTCGGAAGTCGATTGGCGTGAGGCAACTCGAAGGCTACAGGAAGAGATCGTGGTGATACTATGCGAGCTTGAGATGTACTTCCGCCCGCATTCTTCGACGTTATGGTGCATCCGCTGGTCCATATAGTGGAGGATATCATCCAACTCGGGCCGACGTTCCTGCACGCATGATGCCGTTCGAAAGGATGAATGGTGTCATCAAAGGATACGTTCGGAACATGTCACGTCGAGAAGGAAGCATAGCCGGGGCTTCAATCAAGAGTGCATCTCCTACTGCACGAATTATCTAGGCATCGAGAACCCCGCTGGTCTGCCCGTCAACAGGCACCTCGGCAGGCTCGCTGGATGGGGTCACCGTGAGGGTCGCCGCGAAATGCATGTCGACTTCGAGGGTCGACTCGCCGACTTTGAAAGAGCAAACCTAGTCGCGCTACAACACATAGACGTGGTCGATCCTTGGGTGGTAGAGCACAAAACCTTTATTAAAAAGACGTTTTAAATGCTAAAAAAAATTTGTGGAGCCCACCTCGATCCCCCTCCATCTCGATCGCTGGCACACCTCGCCAGATCCGGTCCCTCGCCGAAAGCACCCCCAGTCCACCGGCCGCCGCCGCCGACCCCCCGCACCCTCGATTCCCCTACTCAACCGCCGCCGCCGACCCCCGCACCCCGCGCACCGTCTTATAAAAAATAAGTATCAAACAACTTTTTAAAAGCTACTGTCTTATAAAAAATATTACTGTTATTATTTAAACAAGTTTGAACATATTTAAACATAAATAAGTATCAAATAGCTTTTTAAATGCTAAAATAAATTTGTGGAGCCTGGAGTCGAACCCAGGATCTCACAGTGTGAGAACTGGAGGCTGACCAGTCGAGCTAGTAGAGTGGGCTTGACATGGATAGGTTCTGGTAGTACATAACCTTTTGGCTTGAGTGGAAATAAAAAAAAATACTAATGGCGCACCACGGTGAGGTGCGCCATTAGTGTGGACATTCTAATGACGCACCACGGTGAGGTGCGCCATTAGTATTGTGGCCCCCCTTCGCCCGATCCCCCCTTCGCCCGATCCCCCTTCGCCCGATCCCCCCTCGCCAGTTCTCTCCCTCTCGATCCACCGCCGCCGCCGCTGCCCTCGCCCGCCTCGCCCTCGCCCTCTCCCTCCCTCGCCCTCTCTCGCCGCCTGACGCCGGGCCTTGACGCCAGCGCCGCCTAAACCCGCCCGACCCGCCGCCCGGACGCCGGACGCCGCCCGACCCGCCGCCCGGGCCGCCCAGACGCCGGACCCGCCGCCCGGACGCCGCCCGGACGCCGCCCGACCCGCCGCCCGGACGCTGCCCCGCCGCCCAGCGCCGCCTCGACCCCGCCCAGCGCGCTGCCCCACCTCGACCCCGCCCGTCCACACCACCGTCGACCCGCCTCCCTCGGCCCAAGGTACTTACTTGATTTTTCCTTCTCTGCAAAAAACAGCTAGTGAAAGTTCTGAGATGTGCATATCATAGGTTTAGTCAGCTAGTGAAAAAACGCCTTGAGTGTCTATGCATGTCTCATGTCTCATGTCTTGCTAACTGGAGTAGTTTGCATCACATCTAATCTTGCTAATCTTCCCATTTTAAGTCAATACTTGCTCTCGTTTTAAGTTCATTTCCTTTTTTTTATCATATTGCTTGATGATGGCCATTTAGACAGTTGCAACAGCACAAGGGTCTTGGCTTGCAACCAAGGGTAATATGCCACTTATCATATTGGCCAAATTCCGTATCATTGAAAATATGTTGCTAACTGGAGTAATATGCCACTTATCATATTGGCCAAATTTCAAGGAGCATATTACTTTATTTCAAAATGGAAGTCTGTGGAATCATTTCACTTAATTTCAAAGTGGGGGCATTCTCCTTGATGCAAGAACAACAAAACAGTGCATGGATGTAAGAACAATACAAACAGTCCCAGGTTTTGAAACTTGCCCCAACCCTGGTCCCATCTGAATTTAGTTAGTGTTCAACCTAAGCTTCAGAACAAAAGAATTCATATCCCAGCAACTACAGAAATACTCCACAATGACCAGAACATGACCACAACACCAATACACCATCAACATTTTAACTGAAATTATCAGAACATGACCACAGCTACAGGAGATGGACATTCAGAACATCACAAGATGGGCATGCTTTATCTGAATCTGCATAGATTAAAAAGATGGACATGCTGCTTATGGTCTGCTGCTTTCCCCTGATGTGCCACCGAGACAATTTACTTTCAATTTGTGTTTCCAGTCTTTCTCTACAGAGACATGAATTTGTCTCTCTACTGTAAATTAAACCTAAGGTCTGCTCCTTGCTCCTGATGTGCTACAGAGCCTTCATATACACAGTGAATCAGCAACGAAAACTGAATGAAGTTTAGAAATGCAACTTTGCACAATGAAGTTATCTAAATGAAGCCTTCGTATACACAATGAATTTATCCAGTCAGCAATGCAGCATTGGGCCTTCACTTGAGTACATGAAAATTTACTGTCAATTTTCAGCAATGCATCACCGAGCCTGCATATGCACAGTGAACAAAATTGAAGTTGTGGAATTAAGAAGCAGAAATTGGAAGATGGCAGGAGAAGTGGAAAAGGCGAGCTCAGCGGTGACAGAAATCCGCAGAAGATATTAGCTGCAGCGTGGGAGTGAGCACAACACCTTGAGCAGTTTCATTTATAGCCCCGAATCCTGGAAAGAACATTTCAACAGCATAACTAAAACGCAGCTATGTTTACACTTAAGATCCACTTAACAGAGAGGAACACATCTAGCTATTCAATAATATGGCTGGATGCACCTGCAGAGGCCGGGGGTAAGCCTCCTTTTTTTAAAAAAAATCTGCTTTTTAATGTGTGCTGCAACAGAAGCACCAGTTACCCATTCATGTCCATGGTAGACCATTCATTCAGAAAAACTTGACAGTAGCATGATACTATGTCGCAAAGCACTGTTGTATGACCATGATCCCAGTATATCTTATCTATGATGAGACTTCATGGCTCCATGCAAATACTACAAGGGAACGGGTGCTGTAATACTGTTAGTTTGACCATATACTTGCTCAGCCTTGTGCACAAGGAAAATCCCATTTGCTTTCCAAATGTGCCACTAAAATACAAAATGCACCCATCCACAAACAAGTGCAATATCAAAATAGTTTGGTTTAGGCATAAGTACTGTTGATGTCAAGTCTCGTGCGGCAGTTTTATTCAGTTAAGTTTCAGCTAGTTAGCTCTGAAGAATAATGCACTTGGTTCAGACCGAGTCGTTTTTTTTTTGTTTTAGTGCTAGAAATCAAGTAAGAGAATTGAGATGTTCATTTGAGGAATTTTACTTGTATCCACAAGAGAATGGCAGTATCTCCACTTGTATCCTGGAAGTCCAGGGTTTGAGTTAGTATCCTTAAAAAGTCAAACAAGGGAAATGCTGCCTAAGAACCTAATAATTCCTTTCCCAGGCCCCCACAACAAGTGGGAGCTTTTGATGCTGGGATAACCTTTGGTTATATTGTTGAGAGTGAAATATATATCTTTCTCCTTTGCACTAAATCTTCTGCATCAAATGTTTTGAAGAACTCTGCACGTCCTACCTGCAAAGAAATATTTCTTTTTATTTTTACACGCAGTCACATTTTTTTGGCTGTGGTTCCCTAAGTTCTATGGTTTATAGTTGTTCACTGGTTTGCTACTCAGAAGTAGTTTTGGCTTGCATCTCTTCTGTTTTGATTTGTAGATGTTGCTCGTAAAGGTAAATTTGGCAAGCATCTGCTGGGATGTTTCTCCAGAACATATTAACATGCGGGGATGCTCTCCCAAACATATTATTTTTTTATGTTGTTTCTGCTAATTCCACTTTAAAAAGTATTGAAGAATAAATCTGTTTCGAACTTCCATACATCTCTGTACATCATTATGTAAGCTTAAATAGCAACACTTAAGTTAATAATATGCTATTGAGTACTGCATCCAATTCTCTGTTTGTTCTTGCATTTAACTTATACTCAGATCTCATTGTATTCCTTGGAATATGCAGTTCATCAGCTCAGAAATATTTTAGGCGAGGGACACGTCTAAATTGGCCTGAAGGTGCTGTTACAAGAGAAAGCATCAGAGCAGTCAGAAAACTACACCGGCTAAAGGTTTTGATTCCCCTGATTATTCCTTTTTAGTTTTATTTGGTCATCCTTTTTTTTACCAATTTTCAAAGAACCTGTGCATTTTTTAAGCCAAAGTGGAAAAGCTGCAAAATCTGAAGTATAAGCGCAAACAAACAGGGCCTTACATAAGTAACTGCACATGACTTTCTCAAAAAAAAGTAACTGCACATGTATAGATAAGTCTTCTTCCACTGGTTTGAGACTATGTATGGTAGTGCATACATAGTGTACATGTGTGAGAGATAGTGAGAGGAGACAAGAAGAAGGGGATTTTTTTTAATTGGCTTCTTGCAGTTTTGAAAATTCAGTTTATTCGGTTACTGAAAATTTAGTTAATTCAGTTAGGCACACAAATTGATGTGCTTTGTAAAACTTGTTCATGTACTGAACTACTAATGCCTTGTGATGCTCTGAATTACTTGTGATGCCTCTGAATTACTTGTGATCACATTGAGAAAGACTTGTAAAGATGATGATCATCTTTAACAGAAAACAATTTGTGATGATTTTGCTTGTTTGCTGGGTTTTGTCTCCGACCATCGGGTCGTGATGATTGTGCAGGTTCACCGAGAGGCCCTTGAGTTTGCCGGAATGTCGATTAACTTCCGTTCCGGCAAATTCGGGTACTCCATATGTCCTATTTTCAGCAAAGGTCATGCTGAAATTTTCCGTGAATTTTAGCATGACTTTGCTAAAAATAGGACATATGGGGTACTTGTGACTAATGCATGGGCCGGGGTATCTTAGTAGTTAATTAAGTAGGATCAAGTGCCCGGCGTACTTGTGACTAATGCATGGCTTTTAGGGTGCCTCGGTGTCGATAAAAACCGAAATGATGAAAAGTTAGGCTTTTAGGGTGCCTTGGCGTCGAAAAACCCTCAATGATAAAAGCTTAGATTTTAGGATGCATCGGTGTCGACAAACCCTAAATGATGAGACCATGATCTTGTTCCTTGACAATAACCAACTTTTTGACCAAACTTTGTTTCTATTTAGAGAGAAACATGGCCCACAACGATGAGGCCGGGGTTCGGGCGGCAAGGCATTCGGGAGCTGTCCCAGAGATGGAGGAACAACCTCACTTGTATGAGGCCGCCGCCTTCCCCACCGATCCCGAGACCACGGATGGTGCCGCCGAGGATGACCACACTGATGCCACCACCGATGGTGCCGCCGAGGATGCCACCATCGATGATGGCGGCGCGACGCCTGAGATGGCAGCCACCAAGAGGCAACGGAAGGACTGGCGCCGATCGTGCTCCGCACCCTCAAGGAGGAAGTTACTGAAGTGGACTCCAACGGGAATCCAACGACGCCCGAACGAATAGTCAAGGGGTACTCGCTTCAGCTCGGGTGCATTGTCCGGAGCACCGTCTCGATCAACACCGAGAACCTGAGGCATCCTGACCGAGAGAATTTGCGCAACCTCCTCTTCACGAAGCTGCACGAACGATACAAGTTCCCCGCTGAATTTGAAAACACAAGCCTCAAAGGGAATAAAGTGAACAATGCTGCCCTCACGAAGATGAGCAAGGCCCTGTCTACTTGGAAAAGCAATGTGAAGAGAATGATCGAGAAAGGTGAGAGTTATGAGAAGATCAAGGAGAAAAATCCTTCGATCACCGAAGATGACTACAACGACTTCAAGATCAATTGCTCGAGCACCGCAAGCTCCCAATCAAGTGAGTGGGGAAACAAATGCGGAGCTGAACATAGGGGAACACACACTCGGTCCCGGCGGTTACAGAGTGGCGGAGCCTATATGGGACAAGGAGGAGGCGGACCGTGCCGAGCAAGGCCTACCGCCTCTTCGATACATCTGGCGGTGACAAGCAGACCAGGAACTTTGTCGGGGCCCGGTACAAGAAGGACCGAAAACAAAGGAGCTTACCACGGATCCGAAGACCAGGCAGCTTGAGCTTGTTACGTAAGGAATACACCCCGTAATTAGCTCCATATGGTTGCATTCTAATTAATGAAGCCAATTTCTAAATGGTTCACATTCCTTCCGCAGCGCATCGAAAGCGATGGCTGGGGTCGACTCAGAGCAACCCTTGGGACACCACTCTAAATAGGGGTTGAATGTAATGAAGAACAAGGATAAGCTCGATGGCCGGCGTCGGCTGGTCGTGTGGCGGCAAAGGCTTGTCGACAAAATGGGGTCATACTATACCGCTGGTGTGCGGAAGGAGAAAAAGACCAGCTCGGAAAGCGGTAGCGAGTGGTTCAAGAACTCAAGGAACAGGTGGCGCGGATTCCGGAGATTGTCCAAGAGCAAGTGGAACAACGACTGGAGCGGCGATCACCGCCTTGTGCCTACCTTGATCTCGGGGTTGAGTGCGTGGATTGCGGGCCAACAGGCCGCCCGATTCCTAGCTTCACGGCCAGCAACTCGCATAATGCGATGGCGGGGCCATTGGTGCCTCCAGCGGAGGCGTATTGGTGTCTCCGACGCCGCACGGGAGCTTAATGCACCGGGTGTACGCCGCCGGCACCTGCAGCAAGCGGCCCTCCGTCAGCTGACGCCCGCCGTTGGCGGTGCCTCTACATTAGCCGAGCTCGACGCCATCATCACGGTAACTAATTAAGCCTCTCTCGGCCGAGGACTTCATCTCCTTGCCTTTGTTGGGCATCCCCGACGCCCTACATGTTTTCGCAGGCGCCGCCGACGTTCCGTGCACTCTCCTCCACTTCGTGAACAATGAGTTGGTCGATGTCGCCAAGGGCAAAATCGTTCAACCGGGCAACCTTGTTCCACGGTACCCAGATGCCACCCAACTTGTTTATGGTTCAAGCTGGTTCGGTGCTGCCGGCGACGACTTGTTACCTCCGAATCGACCCGTCGGGGCCGACGATGATGACGTGATGACCCTCGGCCCGCCTGAGCTGGCCCCTCGCTTTGGCGAAGAGCCAGATTCGTTTGAAGGCGGGGACACCACCCAAAGACAACACCGCCCGATCGTGCGGCGCCAAGTCGGCCCCATGGCAAGACCGCCAGAACGGTGCGGACATCCCTATGCCACTGGATCCAAACATGCATATGGCACAGGATCGTAATGACGACGACGCATTTACTATGATACATTTGGCAACGTCGATCAGTACTTTGCCGAGCATGGGTACGATGGCGACTTCATGGGGCCTCCTTCTCAAGAACCAAACCCAACAAAAGACGTGTGCGATCTAGCTCGTGCAGCTGGAGAAGCCAAGTTGCAACAAGCGCCGTCTGGCGTTCAGCTCTCAGGAGACGCCTCCAGCTGCCGACTTCACCGAGCCTCAGATAGGCGAGGTGCGAAATATTATCAGCCCCAACACACTCAAGAAGGCGGTCTGTGAGCAAAACTCGGTCCCATTACAGGAGAAGAAGAAGGCACGTAAAAAAGAAAGACTAAGAAGGGTGCGAGCCAGCCGGCACCGAGTAATGCGATCCGTGCTCACGACGGGCCACCTTCACCGCAGGATATCTCGAGGAGGGTGCATGTGGCGGGTAGGGCGATGCTACCGACAAATATGCTCAATGCTGCAACCGGTGCTATGCGGAGTCTGCATGACAGTGTTCTTTCTTTGGAGAAGCGGCATCTCAGGGAGAAGGATGTGGCATACCCGGTTTTCGCGGCCAAGGTGCCAGAGGGCAAGGGCTTTGTGGATAACTCCATCGGGCGAACGATCGTCCTGCGTTTTGATGACATCCACGCTATGTTGAACCTTCATCAGCTGCACTACACCTTCGCTCGGCTATTTTCGCTGAGTATGGAGATGCGGATCATTCGCGACAAGACCGGACATCGTGATAGTCGACCCCTTCTACATGCGTGCCAAGATCTTGGGCAGCGGCGGGGACCGCAAGTCGCGAAGTTCTTACCTCAAGGCGTCATTCGGCAAACCAAGATAAGGATAACTTCCTCGTGCCTTACTTTCCCGAGTAAGTCCTCCCTCAACCGCCCGTAACATATGAATTCTTACATTTCGATCGTTTTCTTTTAACATTCCGTGTTTTCTGCAGTGACACACGTTGCACGCTCATCCTCCTAAGCCCTAAATATTCCATGGCCACGTATTTCGACCCGGACCGTCAGTCGAATGTAGACTACACAAATGTCAAGAAGGTTCTTGATGATGTTCTCCCCGGCTACGCCAAATCTGGAGGCACCTTCACCAGGCCTATTCGTAAGTACGGCAAGCACGTGTTCTCCCACACTGACGTTACGCTGCGTCAAGCAGCCGCTGGCGGTCGAAGGGTGCCTACTACGCCATCCATCACATGCGGGCGATCGACGGGACCATCATCAACTTCGCTACCGAGTAAGCTCCAAGATTGGGCCGCGGCGTGTCGGCAATCCAGACGCGGACCTCGACAAGAATTCTTTCGCATCCAAATGGAGTTTGCGGAAATCATCCATCAAGATGTCCTTCGTACCTCGGGGCAGTTCTACCTCAGAAATCAACCGTCCAACAGTGACATCGACACAATGCTACAAATGCAGGATGACAACGCCCGTTCTTTCATGACTCCCACGATAGACGGCGGATTCATCCACGCTCCGGTCCCTTGAGTCGAGTTGTCTAGTTCTGAAACATCGATTGGCTCATGTTGTAATTAAACTTTAATGAACTTGTAGTTTGTCTCTTTGGTTTCGAGAGTCGTTCAACTTAGATGTAATCGATGCTATTAATGTCTTGCTTTTCTCTTCCGATCGTTCTGTTGCATACTTATATATTGCTTATGTATTTTCAGTTAATTGGTACTAACGTTTTGTTTGGCTAGTGCATAGCGATGCCGACGTATGTCGTGTACAAGGGTAAGGTTCCCGGAGTCTACGATGACTGGGAGGAGTGTCGGAGACAGGTTCACCGATTCAGCGGTAACAGTTACAAAGGGTACACCACTAGGGCCGCGGCCGAATCTAGATACGCCCGCTATCTAGCGGGAGAGGGGAGGGAGCGTTGGAGGAACCGGATGAAGACGAGTTTCATCGTGATGATGCTCATCGTGATGACCGCAGCTCTCTTCTATGTGATGGTAGTTTAGATGATCGATATCGACTTGTAATGCGAAGATAAACTCGCTACTCGCGGTCTCGAGACTTGTAATATAATGTTCTATCTTTGTTCGGTCTTTTCAATTCGGAGACTAATATGATGAATTGTATTCGGAGACTAATATGATGAATTGTATTCAAGGACTAATCTTCTATTGTATTTGATGAATCTATTGTTGATGTGTGTTGTCTATATTTTGTCAAATTATACATTTTGTAACCTGTGCAAAAAACAGAAAATAAAAAATAAAAAAACATAATATTCATACTAATGGCGCATCACATGATAGTGCGCCATTAGTATGACAGTGCATACTAATGGCGCATCATCGGAAGTGCGCCATTAGTATGCTGCGTTACTAATGGCGCATCCGGAGGTGGTGCGCCATTAGTATGCCAAAGCACTGGGTATACATGCCCCAGGGAGGCATACTAATGGCGCACCCTACGCATATACTAATGGCGCACCAGGTGGTGCGCCATTAGTACCAGATACTAATGGCGCACCAGGTGGTGCGCCATTAGTAAAAATTACTAATGGCGTGCTGTCAATGGCGCACCTCTGATGCGCCATTAATGGCCATATTAGGTACGCCATTAGTAGTGGTATTTCTAGTAGTGTGTTGTGTGCATTATACTAGTTGCATGATGCAAATTTTCTCATTAAAGTTGGCTAGAATTTCTACTAACATGGAGTCCATACAACTATATGGATACATAGCAGTGCGGGATTGTCAAGATCAATTGCTTAATTATGTTATTAATCATAGCAGGGATGATCCCATCCAGAAATAAGAGAAGGATGGATGCCGGAGGCTCCTCAGCGATTTGAGCTTCTCGACCGTTGGATCGGCTCCTTGATGCGTTTCCGGCCGTCCGATCCCCCTCCCGAACGCCCTCGACCGTCGGATAAAAAATGAGATGCAGCGCCTTCTCCAGCGTGCCACCGCCTGTAATTTTGCTGCCCCGTCGAGGGTATTTTGGTCATTCCGCATACAGGGGGTATAAAAGGGCCCCGGTCCTGTGGGATGACCTAGCCCCCCCCCCCGCCCCCACCCCCTCCCCCCCCCGCGCGCCGCCTCTCCCCTCCCCTCCCACGCGCCTCCTCTCCTCCTTCCCGCCCGCCCGGCCTCCTCCTTCCACCCCTCGGCCGGCTCCTCTCCCGCCCGCGCCGCCTCCTCCTCCCCACCAGTGCCTCCCTCTCCTCCTTCCCCGCCGCCCGGCCTCCTCCCCGCCCGCGCCTCCCTCTCTCTCTCTCCCCTTCCAAACCCTAGATCACCTTCCTGCCCGTCCCGCCGCCAAGGAGGAGCGCCTCGGGAGCAGCAGAAGGAGGAGGGGCACACGGCGGCGGGCGACGATGGGCGCGTCCCGCCCGCCCGCCATGGCTGCCTACCCCGCCCCTATCGCCGAGGAGGAGCTCGCGGCCGGGGAGGACGAGGAGACCGCCTCCGGGAGCAGCAGAAGGAGGAGGGGCACGCTGCAGCGGGAGGGAGGACGAGGAGCACGGCGGTGGCGGCGGCGGGGAGCAGCAGCGAGCCAAGGTGGGCACCCGCCGCACTTTTCGCGCCCGCTGCCGCCTCTCTCCTCTTCCTCCCGCCCGTGCCTCACCGCTGCTTCCTCCCGGCTCCTCGTCTGCGGCCTCGACGGGCGCCCCCGTGCTCCACCTCGAGGCGCACCATGCTGGCCGGGCGCGCTCCGTGCTCTCCTGCGACACCGGCCGCCGCATCTGCGTCTTCACCGAGAACGGCACGCGTCCGTCACCCGTGTAGACAGGACTCCTCCTCTTCGCTACCTCGAGGGCACGGAGATGCTGACGGAGAAGCCCAACTGGGTTCGCCATGACGGCTTGCAGATCTTCTCCATCAACATCCAGCCGAGCGGCCTCCGCTTCGCCACGGGAGGTGGTGACCACAAGGTTGATTTCCCCCCGCTTGCTAATTTTTCTCGCTTGATTTGAGCTCAGAGACCGAATTCGGCTTGGGTGTGCCAAGCTCGTTCTCTGCATTAGCCTGCGAGGTTCGGTGTTGTTGTTTCCGGCTCGGGGAGTAGTGCCAGGCTCAGTTCTTTCCAGCCATGAATTTTGGCGTTGAGGCCAAGTGTGGATGGAAATAGTACAAATCAGTGTGTAGTAGCGCTTGCTCATTCTGTATATTGTTCCGTGCATAAGCATGTGAGGTTCAGTGTTGTAGCGATAATCGTTGCTCATTTTACATGGCGTTCTCTGCATAAGCTTGTGAGGTTCCGGTGTTGTCGTTTCCGCTTACAAGAATCTGTGTGGTTGTGTGTCTCAATTGGTGCTGCTTCTCATTGTTGTCCTCGACTGAAGTTAGTTTTTGCTGTAGTACTAGGAACCTGTTATTTGGTGGCACTCTTTGGTCAAGCTTGAAATTTTTTGGGGCTCAAGCCTACCGTTCTTATGATGGCCATTTTTCTTACTAATGGAAGGTAATTAATAGAAAGTTATGGTTCATGATTTATTTACTGAAATAGCCGACTGACAGTTAAATTTTTTGGTAGGATGTTTGTTTGACGATGCAGATATATTGGTTGGATTCTGCAGTGTTGATGTTGTTAACTTCTTGTTGTGTCAGAGTAGGAGGCAGAGAGGGAGATGGGGTGGTAAGAAGAGAGGGTGAGGAAGGAGGAAGAGGAGACCCTCCTGGCACTCATGGTGGTCGCCCAGATCCCAGCGGGGATGGCAGTCCAACATGCTCTGTGTTGTTCTAAAGGTGAGATGCCACCACCATGTTTTAGTAGCTCACATCTATCTGTACTCATTTGACTGAACTTGTGTTAAAACAAGAATACGGATAACCTGGCCATCTTTATAATAAGAATAGGGTTGATGTATCTGCAGAATATATGAAGAATATTGCATGTGCAGAATACATATATGTTACTGCATCTACATTGAGACAGAACACTTTTGACACATTTGTAAAGCATCTACATTGATAACCTGGCCATCACAGAATACCTAAATTTGTGAATATATTATATGCCTTCAGTACCAGCTTAGGGGAAGTACACTGTCGAATCTCTTGCTCCTGGGTGCTGCTAGATCCTGTGTTACTAAATGTTCTTTTCCATTTAAGGTATAAAATATCCACCTGCATTCATGTTAGTGTTAGCATTGCTGAAAGAAAGAAAAAGGCCCGCTTGATTCTAGCAGCCCTGGTTAATATGGCCAAACTGATGTGGGAAAGGGTGCCTGATCCTTTTATGTTACAAAATTATAGACTTATTCAGTGGTAACACGCAAGTGGTGGCTGGCCCTTTTCTATGTTGTTAGCTTTAGAAAATTGTAGAAGCTACCTTAGGCACATGTACCTTTCATAGGAGGGATTGTGCCCTTGCAATTGTTATATATCATTGCCTTTTAGTCCCGTTCCCAAAAAGTATGCATTGATGCTAGGTCCTTTTCTACAATATTATATCTACATGATTATGTAATCTCTCGTATTGCTATATTTCTTGCAGGGGAACCATGCCCATGCGACGGTACCGAACAAAGTTGTGCACGTGGTCGTGGACACTCTACGCGAAAGAAATTTGTATAAATATGGTAGTGTTCTCTATCTAATTGTTTGGGTGAAACAATATATGATGGATTGCTACATTGTTTACTAACTGTTATATAGCTTCATCACCATTTTACCCTTCTGATATTCTCCTTTTCTTATGTCAGGTAACCGGTGAGGATATATAAAGGACACCGCCAATAGCATAGCACCCTACTGCTGCCATTACATGTATGTATAAATTCTATGCTAACTTTAGTTGTGGTTATGTATGGAGATGCAGATAGTGGTTTTAGTTTTGGTAGTTGTTGCAAGTGATCCTTGCTCAGCATGGTGACCTCAAGGATGCCTCTTGAAAATTAACATCCTTATTATGAGATTGAGGCAATGTAAACTTGAATTCTGAACCAACTTTGTGCTCTTGACGAAAATGTGTACTGAGTTTATTTGTTTTGGATTTGGTGGGTTGGATCAAGGCTCTTGTATTTTATAAGGCAATGCATTCTATCATTAATGTTCTGCATATATGATTGCAACCTGTGTTTGATTTTTATCCGCTTGGCCAAGTCGTTGGGGCCAGTACCCTCGCGCCAAGGCGCGCTGTCGATCTAGTCATTATGCGACAGGTGCATATCTTTACTTGCACAAATTGTTTCAAATAATTCATTTATTTTAATTTGTAAGTTCAATTCCATCACATGCATTGCACAAAATGGATCGAAATATAAACATTGTTTGGGTATATACTTCAACTACTTCATCTCTTTTTAATCATAAAAGTTGGGATCAAAGGTGGAATATTGTACATGCTTAATATCTTTTATCTCATGTGGATTGGTATATGTAATGAAAATACTATTAATTATGTTCTTAGTTTTGTTGTGATGTTCTTAGTTCTTAATAAATAACACATGCTTAGTTTATTTTTATTGTCGTTCTTTAAATAAGTATTTCATAATGCATTGATTTTTACCTATTTAATAATATTTTTGTGTTATGGTTGCATATCTTCTTCCATGTGCTTAACTCTATTAAAAAATGTCATACTGAAATTGTGAAAATAACTATTATTTGTCCACTATGTTACCAATTGGAGAATCATGTTGTGGAATTACAATTAGTTAGAAGAAACTTACTACTGAAACTATAGTGTGTAATTTAGTGATCTATTAACCAGTAATAGACTAATACGTATTTAATTAATATCAAGTCGGATAATTTTGGACCCTTAATTCTTGTAAGACAATTACTCCTATAAACATTTGAGGTGTTGGTGATGCTGGCTCTATTTTATGCACTTTATTTTCGTGGATTCTTGTATGCAAATATGTGTGCGGTTGGAGGATGTTATACCAAGATGAGTTTGTCCTTTTGCATATATGTAGCATGTTTATGGTTAATTATGTTTGGTTTAGCAACGTTAAGTGTCATGTGCAACCGACTTATGTTTATGGTGAAAAAACTCACATTATTTTAGTTTTTTGTGAATAGAATTAATTTTTTTCATTTATTTGAGTTCCATTTCCAGTTAGCTAGAGGAGAAGTATAAGCTTTAGATAATTCTGGTGTTACCATGAGGAGCTACTTAATAATAATCTTGCAGGGTTCTCTCATTGAGATGACTGGACCTAAGCGAGGCATCTCAATGACTTCCTCTGTTCTAATAGAGTTTGACATGAGGATTAAGATAGGAGAGCAAGAAGAAGATGATTTACAATTAGTTGACGGGGTAGCAGACTACTGCAATCTAACCATGCCTTGCACGCCATTCACGAATCGCATTCATGGGGATTGTGGTGCAGTTGACATCACTTTAGCAATGTTGTACAGGGCAGTGGAGGCAACAATAGAGGTTAACGTATCAAAACTGCAGAGTGGATTCAATTTGTCTCTCAGTTCGTTCGTGTTTATCCGTGGGTCACCTTACAGAATTGAGCTCTTTCGTGGCACTATTGGCGAGTCATGTAGCTTAAGAAGACGTGCGATTTCCGTAACAAAGGATACTCCGATGCATCTAAAGTTCAAATATGGTCAAGAAGGCTCTAAAAATGGTGAGCTTGAACGCTTCTGCTACTTCAAAGCGAGCATCCATGGGCGTGCCTGTCGACAAATAAAACTTAAGCCTGCCTTTATCTCAGTGAAGGTGACTTGGTCTGCTGTTTTTGAGTAATGTGGCTTAAAAAGATCCGTGATTGCCGTAGAGATGGATACTTGGATGCATTTGAATTTCAAATACGGCCAGAAAGGGCTCTAAAAATGGTAATCTTGGACACTGCTGTTACTTCCAAGCGAACATCCATGGATGTGCCTGTCAACAAATAATGCTTCAGTTTGTCTCTATCTTGGTGAAGGGTGACTTGGTCTACTGTGCTAGACTAATAAGTCCTTGTTTGTTTCATATTTGAATCTTATCCGCGCCATTTGATCTTGCTGGATGTATGCTTGCTTGGCACCGGATGGATGTTGCAGATTTTGTGCTGGAACTGAGTATTGTTATGTGCCTTTGATGTTTCAATGAGAAGCAGATGATAATATAATGTCTTCTGCCAGTACTCTAGGGATGGCTTATTATTTTTCATAAAGGTAATCTCTGCGTAAGCACTGCAGAAAAATTAACTGCAGTCGATGTGAATAAGAAATATAAAATTGTCCCTACTGTGGAATTACTGAAATGTTTGCTCTTTCTAAGGTCAATAAAACTAACCAGTGTCCCCTTGGTTCAAAGTGTATTTTTGCATAAAGTTCTTCGTCCTTCAATCCAAAGTGTATTTTTGCCTAAAGTTCCTCTAGATTCAGGCTAGTTGCAATGTTCATATGCATGGCATGTAACACTAACAGAGGCTGATATTTCAAGTGAAACTGAGATAACGTCACAAGATTAATTCCTGTTTATACAGGGGAAATGAGTTCAAGGCAACAGTTTACATCAAGTTAGTTTTATAAGCTACAAGTGACCATCGGGACAAAAAATTTATCTGACCGACAACAGTGCTCCATGTATAGTGAAGAAAGCAAGAATAAATTGTATCAAATTTCTACGCATCGGAGCTCTTATGATGACACTAAACCATGGCGCCAGTACCAAGCGTTAGAAGTCGGGATGCCATGTAGCGCCCTTTGTCATGTTGCGTGTTTGGCTGAATCGTTGGGGTGATGATTCAGTTGATGAGTTGTCTAATGCAATGCGAAAAGATTGCTCATCTGATCACGCAGACTACAATTCCAATTCAGGCATTCTCAGCAGATCATTAATCCTTGCATCCTCTAACCCTGTCTTCAGCCACCTTCTGAGCTTGGATTGTTGCTAATATCATCAGGATATTCCCCTGCAGCAGAAGCAAGAAAACAGAATCAGTGTCATCATCAATGCTCTGAAGTTAATTAAGTATCCAACTCTCCTGATATTCGTAAGAATCATGTTTCACTGAACTAATTTACAGTCAGAAACAATGAAGCATGATCCGAATCTGATGGAGCAATCTATCCGTAAAAAAAGAATTCGTCAGAAACAATGAAGGACACATTGACATTAGTCGAAACTTAAGTCGGCTGAAAGAAGCAGCATTGTGAATGGTTGAAGCTGGTAGATGCGATGGCTGAAGCAAAATGCATGTACATGTACTAGAAAAGAAGGGCACGCTAGCAATGGTTGAAGCAAAAGTTAATTTCCATCGATACATAGGTGAGAAACATCGAGGCATAATGCACTATGTAGTACCTGCCCGACACCAATCACATTCACATCTCCGCGACCTGGCTAGTTGGCCAGGTGATGGCGATGAGACTGTTCAAGCATTAGATGGACGGCATAAGTGCACTCTGGATGTGTTTTGACCATAGATTAAAATAGCCCACGAAATAGCCGCGATAGCTGCGCTATAGCTGCCCAGAAGCCTCGTCGCTGCGCTGTGGCTGCTGCCGCGAAATCCTCCACAAACCCATCTAAATGGCTCAACAATGAGCAAAACCCTCCAGAAATCTTCTCTACCACCAGAAAAATTTCAGCTATTTCCCGCGATTGCCCGCTATGGCCGCCGCTATAGCAGCGGAAAGAAACAGAGAAAGAAGGCTTTGAAGAGAAAACCTAAGTGACTAATGTTTGTGTCATCGCTTATATATTCCACTTTGATTTAATTGACCCCTCAACCAGCAATCATCTAACTGGATGAAATGTAGATGTGAACTGAATATAAAATTTTGACAGTTGTGCACTGAATGAATTGACAATGCCAGAGGACAGATGCAATGTATAAAGTCCCATTAGTTAAAAAAATTAGGTGAAGTCCCACTAATTAGCTGATGATTAAACTTATCAGGATCCCAAAAGGCCACCAAACCCAGGGCCAGGGCGACCCGGAAATCCAGACCCTCCAGCTGGTGCCAACCTGATCCTCCAGGCCTACGCAGATCCATTCGCTGCTGTCCAGTGCTAACTATAGCTTCTCAAGAACTCCACCAAGGTGCAATCCTTCTTCAGAGAATAAACCAAGAACTGATGCAGGAGTTTGAAGTGAAGAAATTATAGATGCGAGAACTAGTAGCTGTGCATGCACCTGCCGTTCCATGGATAACTCAATCTCACCCACTGGTCTATATTCAAACCTACTACTCTGAATTCTTTTGCCCTATAAGGACAAGTTTGAGCATACACATGGCACCAAACTGAGGCGACTATAGTTCATTTTGCTCCATTGCATCGACCATGAGCTCTCGTACAGCTGCATACGAGCTTTGCACCAAAGAGCATATCATTTAGATATATTAAAACTGAGCACTTTTCCAGCCCTCCCAAGCCGTCAGTGTTCCCAGCCGTCGGATCGTCAGCTTTAAGCATTTTCTGCCGTCGGATCGTCAGCTTTAAGCATTTTCTGCCGTCAGATTAGCAGTGAATCACGCATAAGGTCGTTTCGTTCGCTAATACCGATCGCTTACTTTGATGGGCCGCTGCTCCATGAGCTTTTTTGGACGTTCTGTGTTAAATTGGGCCCAATGGGCTGTACCAGTCTCCTCACCTGAAGCAGATCGAGATGCAGGGTCGCACACCCTCGACTCCTCTTATCCCCACCCCGACCTCTCTCTCCTTTCTCCCAATCTGGCCGGTTGGACCAAAGCAATCGACCTCATCTCCCACCCTCTCCTCCTCGCCTCACCAGAAGAGAAGAGAACATGGAGATCGACCAGGTCAGGCGCCGGTCAGGCGAAGCGGTGGTGGACTGTTCGTGAGCCATACCAGTGAAACGGATTTGCCGGGATTGAAGGAGGCAATCAATTGTCAGTTCAATGGAGAATTCATCGCGGGTGATGTGCGCCACTCGCCGGCGGCAATTAATGGAGGTGTGTATATATACTTCGTCTCCCGACGCTCCCCCTTTCCTGTATGATTTGATTGTGCCGCCGGTCTGTTCCCTGGTCAAGTTCGATGGTGGTGCATCAATCAGTGGCCTGATTCCCTATGTTCTCCTTACTTCGTATAAGCCTATTTATATTCTTTGGTTCATTATATGTAATTTCTCTACTTGGATTTTGAATTCCTGATTCCTCATGCCTTTCCTGGTCCTGACGCTCGACTACTTTCCCGGCCTCCATGGCTTTGCAGCTTGGATTCACTCCAAGGCTGCAAGCTGGCATCATCTGCTCCAACATTGTTGTCTGCCGCCGGCACACTCCTTTTTGCCTACGATATCCTTCTCGATGTGCAACGGACGGTGGTTCTGGTTGCATCCTCAAACAAGGTCAGTCCGTTGTTGCTTGATTTACTTCTGGATTGATTTAAAACTGGGATAATAGGTTTCTTGATTTGTCCCACGACAACCTTTTTTCTGTCAGGTGAGAATCTCACATCACTTCTGAATTTCTGATCAATGATTGAGACTAAGCTTAATTATGTTCGATCTAAAAAGATAGGAAGATTCTTACTTTTCATAATGTTTTGGCAGTGTGATGAACAAGGCATTATAATTTTTCCTACTCTACTTGGCATATACATCAACTTCTCCTTGATTCACCATTTTCTTGATGTGGAGTATAATATCATGCACGAGGCTATATCTTGCCGTACTAATTCCAGTCGAGATTTGATTATATTACTGCAGGGTGTTGGATTCAATGGCTCAAAAGTCCTTACTGTTTTCTTCGGATCCTCTATTTGCCAATAGCCTGTCAGCCATGAGACCAACTGTGGGTGGTTTACGTCTGTGGAAAAAATTATAGGGCTCTAGAAGAATTGTTTCAGGGTGTTGTGTGAGCAGAAGGAAACTCAGCGACCTTCTTGATGGTAATTGTGAACAAACCTTATAAGGTATATTTCCTTCTTAATTATTTATCCTGACTTTATATATACACAAAAAGTGTAATATCTTGTTGCATTTTTTTGCAGGAAGATATCTTGTTGCATAACTTGCAAAAGTTTGGGACAAACTGAAACTTGAGGTGCCTTTTCTACTTTCCTATCTATAGCAGAACAAATAGCTGAAACTATAAGCATAAAAGGATTCTCACAACAGAAATCATTAACTATGTAGTGACAGAATTATATTTTTCTTCCAAATTTATCAAATTTCTTTCCTCTCTGCCCCAGTGTTTTTTTCTATAGGCTTTCCAACTAATGGTTGATTAGGGGTAAGGAATCCCACTGCCAATAATTATATGTTTGGTCCATATCTTTTACCTCGTGTAAGGTTGAAAATCTGCAGGTAGCATTGGTTGATGAAACAGACTTGCTACATGTAGCATGGGTTGATGAAACAGACTTGCACTCACCAACTGTCTTATCAAATGTCGCGCCATATACTCAAAATTTGTGTCATGTAAATTATCAGAATATGGAGTAAAGTTATCTGAATATATATGGAGTGAAGTATTCGTGGTGAGTTACTATGAATATACATGGTGTGAAGACTAAGAATCATCCTAAAATTTTGCGTTCATAATTTAGGAATACCCCCTAAACTGGTATATTGTTTGGATTGTTGATTCTTCAGGAGGTATTAATCTGTGCTATTAAGAAAATATATTATAGCTCTGTAAATGCTTAAATACAAGAAAAATTAGTAGGGAAATACTATAATGGTGTGCTTTTTTACAAATGGGTAAGTTGAAGCATATTGCGAGGCCGTATGCACCTGGAGTTAAAGGCTAACAAGATGGCGGGTAGGATGCATAACAAAAATCGAACATTTATCCATGGACAGTCCTAACTAAATACCCACAAGGCTCGAACCGACTTTGCACTATTTCGCTTAGTATCAACTAATTTTATATGTTTAATTACTGAGATATTTAATCGCCCACAAAAAATAATTACTGGAGATATTTATTGGTCTTAATGCAAATTTACTTTTATGGTTCATGTCTTAATATATTTATAGAAATTCCTATCAATTTAGATATATTAAAACTAAGCACTTTTCCAGCCCTCTCAGGCCATCAATTCCTATCAATTTATAGAATAAATCGACGGGCGCGGCAACGCGCGCCACTATGGTCTAGTACGGGTTAAGGTGAAGAGAATTTCAACTGGATCAATTAATCTGGATGATGAACTTACTTTCACTCTGATGCAGGTGTGATTCTTTCTATACTGATGACCTTATTTCTCGAACTTTTGTTCAGAACGTGCACTCCATGAAGCATTATTAATCCTTAAAATAGTTGGCAGACAAAGGGAAATAATATAAGAGCTCGTTCCAAGCAGTGCAACATAATTAAAAACGGTGTCCGTACGGAAGAACGAAAAGGTATTCGTAAATTTTCAGATTGCAGTACCAGTCTATATCCTACAAGAATATTAAAATTTAAAACTCCTTGGAACGAAACAAATACGTCTTCTAAAAATCAGATGCAGCTTGCAAGTCAACAAAGAGGAAAATCTGCCTCTTTGCATCCTCAGCTACTCAGCTACAAGAAAGGGTAGAAACAGGGAACACTCTATATATCAATTATTAAGAAGACCGCTAGATAAAAAGGTAAGGTCAATTCTTCAGTTCAAAGAAGAGGGATATGAAACATATACCATATAGATTCCTGACAATTGAATACTAAGAAGACCACTAGATAACTAAAATAAAACAAAGCGGATTCCCCTGCTCAATTGAGTACTTAGAAGACCACTGAATAATTCAAATAAGCAAAGCCACTTCCCTGGCCCAATTGAGTACTAAGAATAAGGGGAACATTGTATGATTACGATAAAGCAAAGCCAATTCCCCAGCCCTAGAAAATAGACATATGAGGCGGATCAATTGGTGAATATTTAAAAGCTGAGCATTCAATACAGCATTGGTCACTTCAGTCCAAAAGGGTACCGGGGAAAGCATAGATTTCATGTAACCACATAACGGTCAGAGTTTCAGATCATAAAATGTATTACATCGATGCAAAAAAGAAGAGGACAGTAGCCTCGTAGTTAATCTAATTCAAAGATATTCCGGCTCATAACTTCATAAGGAAACAATAGGTAGGCCGTTAAGAATTGCCACCTCACTCAACAGCCATCAGAGGAAAGGTGAAGCATTCACAGCATAACCTTCTAGAGCCGGAAAAAAGGTATGTTTAACAAGACTTTGCTTGAGCCTACACCGAGACGCATAGACATCTTCAAACCAAGGATAGACACTGTTGATCAACTTGCCATCACTGTCAACATGAAGCAGACGCCAACCAAATCTGACAAGCAAGAGCACGTCACCATCCCCCGAAACAATGTCCACATTCCAATACCAATGGCCAACACATGGTTCAAACTTCCTCCAAATTTCTGCGACCGGCAATTGAATCTTGTACTTGAAATCCCAAACCTCGCTTTCGTAGTTCTGCAACACCCATACATGAATAGTCGCCTTGTCCCTGTTACGGCTATGGATGCCGAGCGTGCCATCCATCTCAAATATATATGAATAGGTGGGAACAATTGGAGCGCGCATATGGCGAAAGGACTCAGCTATGGTGTCGAATACAATTAGCAGTTCGCTTTCAGTCTTGTCGAAATCTAGGAGTGGGCTGCTTTCACTCACATAATACATTGGGTACCAGTGCAGGCTATCGCGTACCTGGACGGGGTTCTTGAAGCACAACAATGCTGTGTCGGGAAACCCGATGTACCTCGGTGGCTGGTCAGAGCCCAACGCAAGCACATAGCAGCCAATTTGGTCTTTAGGCGAGTCCTTGCAGCCCCTCCGTTGCAGCAGCAGACGGTACTCGCCGGTAGGGCGGTGCCGGTACATCCCCAATGTCTTGAAGTCCCACGGTTGCCCAAGAGAAGCATGCTCACGCGTGGCCGGATTGTAGATAAGGTGGCAGGTGCCGGTCTTTTCAAGCCTGGAGAGGAGGAGGAGGCCGTCGCAGGAGGCCTCCGGAGAGAAGGACCGGCCAAGCCGAGCCACGGTATGGAGCTGGGCGTCAGCGGCGGCCTGGTGGTCGAAGACTATGATGTTATAGCGGTGGAGACCGGGGATGCGTTGGACGCTGTGGAGGAGGGGGTGGGCGGGCTGGCGGGCGTGGTGGGCGAGGAGGAAGCGGCGGGCGGAGGTGGCGCAGCGCCAGGCGCGGCAGACGGCGCGGCAGCGGAGGAGGGATTCGGGGTCGAGGCGGACGATGATCTCCCAGATCACGATCTCATCTGGGAGGCTGCTGAGGAGAGGCGTCGCTCGTCCTGCTGCCATGGACGAGAAGAATTGTGGAGTTGTGCGCTCGTGCTGGTGGCGGCCGATTGGAACGAGAAGATCGGTTTAGGTTGAATAGAAATGGGCCTAGCCTATGAACTCTTGGAAATAGTAGCTCTCAATGGGCTGGGCTCAGCCCAAGAAGAAGATCACTGTGAACCTTTTTTTTAGGGAAATAGGAAAACAAATTCGCATTGCTAAAAAAAATGCAAAATTTTCCTTCTATTGCTAGAGAAAAGCAGATTTTACCTTCTACTACTAAAAAAAGGAAAACATTTCCTAGCTTCTAATAAATGTTTTTTCCTTGAGATAATAAATAATACTGTATAAAAAAGCAAATTCAGTTCCTCAACCCAATAAAACAGAGATACGAGGCGGATCAATTAGCAAAATACTAATGCAGCAATACTCTCACCAGCTTTGTTCCAGAGTATCTTCTGAACATGATAGGTACACAAGTAGAACACCAGCCAGGCAAATAATATAACTGTTACTCTGTTCTATGTACCAACAACTACTCTAATCGACATTGGTATCCTCCGAATAGCGTATAATTTTTTTTGTATGTAAACTTGAAACACCTACACGGCTAGAATATGTAAAAATCAGCTATGTACTGTCTCAGCTCAGGAATTATTATATGCAAATCAAATCTCAAGTTCATAGCAGAAATAGTGAGCTGCAAATCACATCTCTAGTTCTCAATTATTTATAATTCTAGCATGCTGCACTGGACTAACAAACCAATGGGGATAAACGGGCTCTAAATTTTTCATTATCACTTGCTTAATCAAATTTCATAGTGTTTAATCATAGCCTTATTCCTTCCATTAATGGAAGCTGAATTTGTCTAACATGATTGAGTTATTTGACACTGGACTGATGAGCAACAAAACGCAAAATTTGGTACTTAGTTGATTGATTCAGTGCAAATTATCTATCTCCATCATTCTCCCTATCAGAAGTAAAGGCGAAAAAGGGAGGAATTTTGGTCCATATGTAAGTTCCTAGGGTGGAACTGAAACATATTGTGCAAGTTGGCTAATCTAATATTGGTGCAAGTTGTGCAAGAGGATTCACGCAGCCCGTACGGTGTTCGAAGCCCTCCATGATGGAGCCTGGGCTCTGGATGTTGGACCAGATATTTGGCCACACCTCACTTGCAGAAGTTTTTGGGCTATGGGAGAAGGTAGAAGAGGTGCAGTTAACACCAACGGTGGAGGACTCCACAACTTGGGCATGGGAGGCGAGTGGCTCTTACTCTGCGCGGTCGGCCTATGCGGCCAAGTTTTGGGGCATGGAAGTAGCACCATATGCGGAGATGGCATGGAGCTCGAAGGCTCCGAAGCAATGTCGCTTGGCTTGCGGGGAGAAACAGATGTTGGACTTCGGATCGGTTGGCACACCGTGGTCTGCCACATCAAGCTGCTTGCCCCTTTTGCAACCAAGAGGCAGAGACGCTGAACCACGTGCTGCTTGGATGTGTTTTGGCGCGGACAATGTGGCACCGAATCCTCGATGCATATGGAAAACCGGAGTGGACGCCAACGGTGGACCACGAGCTGGTAGACTGGTGTAACTCTTGCAGTGCGAGGGCCCGCTCGGCCAACGAGGCGAAGCATATCCGGACTTTGACATCCCTAGTTATGTGGGAGCTTTGGAAGCACCGAAATGCGGTTGTCTTCAACAATGCGACGCCCTCGGTTCGTGGTGTACTTGCGAGAGTAGAAAGTGAGGCTCGATCGTGGACGACAGTTGGGCTGTTGAAGGGCGACACCGGGCCTCTCCTCGGGTCTCTGGCTATGTGGCTGGCCGTAGGGTAGATAGCCTTAGGCGGGTTCTTAGCGGACAGTGGGCCCTTGCGTAACGGCTTGTAATCGCTTGTAAGACATTGGTGGATGGGGCTCTTTACCCCCTCTCCTTCTCTAATATATGATACACACGCTCGTGTGTATCCTCAAAAAAAAATTGGTGCACAGATTCCTAGAAGAAATATTGGTAATTGAGGAACTGAAATTTTGTTGTACTATTAGCAACAAAACTCATTCTAATGTCCCCAAGGTCTGAAACAATAGTGCACTCCTTATACGAAGGTGAAATGGTTTTCATGGTGAAATATATGAGTAAGACCCGTCGCAAAATTATAAGCAACATATAACAATATAAGTGCCACGTAACTAGGTAAGACTGCATACAGTCATCTCCAAGAGATACAGGACAATTATTTTCAGTAGTGTGTGTACTCCTGTAGCAAGGGAAACTCCCAACAGCCAGAATGTCCAGACAAGTAAGCTCTTCAGCCAACATTTAGGCCTGCATTATTCGTTGTGGTGGATATGTTGGGCACTATCAGAAGGGTGGTGGTGGTGAGCCGCCTGGGCCCGGGGGTCCGAAGAATGGGGCGCAGCAATCTTGGAGCAGGCAGCAACAACAGAGGAGGTAGAAGCTGCACAAGAAGTATTCATCCTGAGTTTCAGAGAATATAAACTATCTGTTTCAAACAGGGAAAAAAGCTTCAAAGGAAGAAATATAAACGATCGACTAATGCATGCTTCACCACTTATATATTGCAATTTGATTGAGTTGACCACTAAACCACTAACCATCTAACTGAATGAATTGCTTTCCCCTTTTCTTTTGGAGATGGTGACTTGATAGTTAATTGATGTTTTCGCTGGCAAAAATGCATTAGTTTAAATTTCTGTTAGTAGCTGAGGATTCAACTTACCACGACCCGAAGAAGCCAAAAAACCAAGGCCCCCAAGAACCAGGGCCAGGGCCTCCCCAACCTGGTCCTGCAGGCCCACGAGGACCCATGTCACGCCCAATATGCGACCCTATCCCAAAAGGAACTCGAAGGTCCCACCAAGGATAGACCCGCATATTGAGACGCTTTTGCAAGGTGGATATCATTACATCAACATTACATAATAGATGGGGATACATACATAAGGCACAAATGCCACAAGAATACATCAACATCATATACAAGCTCAACATCCGACTACGGATGAAACATAAACAGAAGCTCAAACGACATCCACCCTGCTAGCCCAGGCTGCCGACCTGGAACCTATCCCCTGATCGAAGAAGAAGCAGAAGAAGAACTCCAAAACAAGCAACATCGCTCTCACGTCATGATCATCGCAAACCTGTACCTGCAACTGGTGGTGTAGTAATCTGTGAGCCACGATGACTCAGCAATCCCATTACCATGGGTATCAGGACTAGCAAAGCTTAAAGGGAAAGGAAGGGGTAAAGTGGTGAGGTTGCGGCAGCGACTAAGCATATATGGTGGCTAACATACGCAAATGAGAGCGAGAAGAGAAACAAAGGAACGGTCGTCAACTAGTAATGATCAAGAAGTGATCCTGAACTCCTACTTACGTCAGACATAACCCAGAAACCGTGTTCTCCTCTCGATCAACCCGAAAAGAGACACTCACGGTTACGCACACGGTTGGTGTATTCTAGAAGAGTTTGCTTCGAGTTTACTACAACCGGATATTAACAAATTCCCATCTGCCACATAACCGCGGGCACGGCTCTCGAAAGTTTATACCCTGCAGGGGTGTCCCAACTTAGCCCATGATAAGCTCTCGCGATCAATGAAGGATATTCCTTCTCCCCGGGAAGACCCGATCAGTCTCGGAATCCCGGCTACAAGACATTTCGACAGCAATAAAACAAGACCAGCAAAGCCGCCCGATGCGCCGACAATCCCGATAGGAGCTGCACATATCTCGTTCTCAGGGCAACACCGGATGAGACTAGCTACGAGTAAAACCAATCCTCGGGTTGCCTCAAGGTGGCCTCGCAGGCAGCTCGGTTCGGGCCAACACTTAGACAAGCATTGGCCTGGGGGGGGGGGGGCTAAATAAAGATGACCCTTGGGTTAATTACTCCCAAGGGAAATGTAGGTGGTGGTGAGGCAAATGGTAAAACCAATGTTGGGCCTTACTGGAGGAGTCTTATTCAAAGCGAACTGTCAAGGGGGTCCCATAAATCACCCGACCGCGTTAGGGACGCAAAATCCGGGAACATAATACCAATATGACGGAAACTAGGGCGGCAAGAGTGGAACAAAACACCAGGCATAAGGCCGAGCCTTCCACCCTTTACCAAGTATATAGATGCATTAATTAAATAAGATATATTGTGATATCCCAACAAGTAAACATGTTCCAACAAGGAACAACATCTCCATGTTCCAACAAGGAGCAAACTTCATCTTCACCTGCAACTAACAACGCTATAAGAGGGGCTGAGCAAAGCGGTAACATAGCCAAACAACGATTTGCTAGGAAGGGTGCAAAGGGTTAGAGGTTCATGGCAATTTGGGATGGCTTGATAAACAGGTAATAGGTAGCGCAGCATAGCGATAGAACGAAGCAACTAGCATAGCAATGATAGTAATGAGATCCAAGGTGACGGTCATCTTACCTGAAATCCCGCAAGGAAGCAGAACGAGTCCATGAAGAAGATGAAGCCACGAAGACGAACCAAGCGTAGACGAACGAATCCTCACGATCGCAACGAAACAGGAACTAACAAGAAGAAGCACACAACATAGTAAACACACCACACATGAACAAGGCATGATGCACAACAAGCATGATGCATGACACGGCTACATGAAGCTACTCATGGCAAGAGATGATGCAAATAAGAGCAACACATCAAAACAAGTTTAAATGAGGCCGGAAACAACATATAACAATTCCGGTAAGTCCTCATATGCAAATTTCGAAATTGGTCCAGATCTGAATAAACCTTGTGTTCAAGTTGTTAAACAGCAAGTTAAGATGCACCACGATGATCTACACGAAATTCTAGTCAAGTTACATATAAAGTTCATTTAATTCGGAGCTACGGCCTAGAAGATATGAGCAAAACAAGATAAGCATGGCATAGATGCAAAATGCACCCAACCATCAATCAAACACCTCAAATCATGGAGGCAACATGATAATATGAAGCTACATGCAAAATCAAGCAAGTTTCATATAGAGCACACTCAAAACGGAGCAACGTTCAACACATACACCCTATACAAGACATGACAACAATCTGTCCAAAACAGCAACTAGGCATATTGCAAGCACCAAAACAACATGCTACAGGACCTCAACATAATAACAAAAGGCATGGCAAAACATGAACACTGAGCTATCTCCAGAAATCACTAGAACATGCTCAAAAGGACATGGCAAGATTGCAAATAATAACAGTTCCGACTTAAGCAGAAATAACATCAGGTTGCAATGTTTAGGGCTATCAAACAACATGTTACAGGAACTTATCATGGCAAACAAAGGCATGGCATGAATCTACTAATTGCGTAGAACATAAGTCCTTTACTGGACATGAGCCAAAAAGGATCAGAAGATATGATGGCACCCATGTAAACATGGCAAGTTATATTAGAGATTCATACATGGCAGGAATAACAATAAGTAGGCATGTTGGTGAGCTTGAACCACTCATCACAGAGCAACACATGGCATGGCAAGACAACTAACAGTAAGAAAACATGGCATAGAAGCTATACATGGCAAGAACAACAACATAGCATGCAAGGATCAACTACAACAACCTTGGCAAAACTGAATGACATGTAAACAACCTGCCAGGAAACATTTTATAGCAAAAGTAGAGCTCTATTGAGACAAGCTATGGCACTCCATAATTGCAAACAAGGGCATGGATGGATAGAGAATAACCATATGTCCAAAACATCCTTACTGAAGTATCTCAAAATAAGCATGGATCTCTCGGTAGCATCAAGTTTACATGGCATAAAAATATCAGCAGAACAGGGGCTGAAATCAGCAACATCATGAAGCCTAGTTTGCATGCTTGTTCTAGTCACCAAAGAGATCACAAAAATACATGGCATACACCCCTGTAAAGATGGCATGGCATATTGCAAAACACATGTAGGACTCAAGTTCATAGGGTGCACACATCGATCATGGCAAAAATGACAAAAGTGCATGTTCTGATAAGAATCTAAAACTAACATCACATGGCCCTCTTCTTACAGCATTTCGGGCATCAAGATGAGCTCAAATGTAAATGATGCAATGAGATGAAATGATGTAATCGTCGAGGCGAACAATTTGACATATTACACGCACGAAACGGAGCAATATGCAGAGAGTTATGGCATGATGAATATGGCAAGAAAATATTAGCAGATTCGGGACTTGGTGAAAAACAACCTCCGGAAAAAGTCAACGGGACAAGGACGAGCGGGACGGAGGGATCCGGGGACGCCATTTGGTTCGGTGCGCTGGTGGATCTGATCCCACCTCGCCGGATCCGGCCGGAGAGGAACTCCGGCGAGCTCCTCCGCGAGGTGAGGCGGCGAGGAGGAAGCCGAGAGGGGCACGGAGCAGAGGAGTTCCGGGACGCCGTGGACGCCGCAAGACGGGCGCAGAGGAGGCGAAGTCCAGCGAGGGAGCGGCCGGACTTGGAGCTCCGGGCGGCGGAGAGCTGCGTTCCGGGCGAGGGGCCGCCAGCGGCGGGCTTCGGAGACGAGGCGGCGGGGGTGCACGCGCTACGGGCGGCGGGCGGTGACGCGAGGCGCGATGGCACTGGCGGCGACGGGCTGGCCGGGCGACGGCCACCGGCGGAGACGAGGAGGCGGCGGCGCTGGGATCCGGCGGCGGCGCGAGGCGTTCCGCGGGCGTTGGTGGCGGCGCGGGCGCCACGGTTTGCTGCCCGGGCATGGCCGGATCTGGCCCGGCGGCGCGGTGGGAGGTGAGAGGAGGTGAGGTGGCGCGCCGGTTGGCTGAGACGGCGGCGGCGATGATGTGGCGCTCCACGATTGGCCGGGGTGAGGTGTCCGGCGGACATGTCCAGGCGGCGTGTCCGTCGGCGGGAGGAGGAAGAAGCTAGGGTTAGACCAGAATTTCGGGGGAGATGCACATATATATAGGTAGAGGGAGTTAGGAGTGTCCAAATGAGGTGCGGTTTTCGGCCACACCATCGTGATCGAACGACCGAGAGCACGGAGGGGGGTTTGCTGGGTTTTGGGCCACTTTGGAAGGGGTGTTGGGCTGCAACACAAAGAGGACTTGCGGTTACCCGGTTAACCGTTGGAGTATCAAACGACCTCCAAATGGCACGAAACTTGACAGGCGGTCTACCGGTGGTATACCAAGGCCGCTTGAAAAACCTCGGTCCATTCCGAGAAAGTTTAACACCCGCACATGAAAAGACGTAAAAGGGGGCGCCGGGAGACATAGGAGTGCCGGATTGGAAAACGGACAACGGGGAAAATGCTCGGATGCATGAGACGAACACGTATGCAATGCAATGCATATGATGGCATGATAAAATGCAGATGATGACATGGCAAAATACAACACGCAAGCAAATGACATGGCAACGACGGCGAATAACTGGCGGACACCTGGCGCATCGAATCCGGGGCGTTACAACCCATTCCACCAACACAGAAACAACTGGTTAATACAGACTACAGCTTCACAAGAACTCAACCAGGACACAATACAAGAGTTGATGCCCCAGTTGGAAAATAAGAAGTATTTATAGATGTAGGGTGAGAATAAGTAGCTGTGCATGCACCTGCCATTCCAAGGATCACCTGTGAGTCTTGACTCTCACCCACTGGTCAATCAAGTCTCTGTTCCAAGTTCCAACTACTATTCTGAACCCTCTGCCTGCTCTTCCCTTGCATTAGGACTACAGCTTTGATTTCTTAGTCTTAAATGCAATCTGGGTGATCAACTGCTTCTGCACTATTATGTTCATTCTAATCAATACCTGTGTCCTCCCAATAGCATATAGTATATGTTAAAGTAAACACCAGTCCGGCAAAAATACGTGAACATCTGAATCTAGAAACAGCAGCTACAAATTGTGCCAGGAATTTATATATGCAAACTAAGTACATCTTAAGTTATTAGCATCATCGGTGAGCTTATATTGCTTCATTATCTCACTTTGCTTACATTTCAGAGAATACCCTCTGACGAGAAACAATAGTAGGCTTCTGTTTCTGTAGGCAGAAAAGATGATAATCAAGCTGAGGGAAGAGAGCAGATAAAACTAAGTGTCTTCTTCCAGCCAATTACCACGAGGGTCATTAGCTGCAGTTACATAAGATACAAATGATCTTTCTTAAGTCTTGCACATAATAAAATTCAGGCGGCAGTTCCATGTTTAGTCGGAAAAAGTCTGCTACTCTTAGCAACAAACGTCTATGATATGCAGACTGTTGGTCGACTTATCTGAAAAATACTTTGTACAGAAACATTGTCCAGATGGTTTTGATTTTTGTACATAACCACTAGTATCAGAAGCCTACTTGTATAGAACAGTATATTTTGTACAGAACCGTCCAAAGTGTTTGCTGCTCATGTAGCTTAATCAATTAACCTTGTAAGGGATTTTTTTTCCTGCCAGTGAAGTTTTTATAGCGTGTTTGAGTTCGATTCTGGGGACAGAAAAACAGTGCAAGTTTCTGCATATTTTCTACTCAGGTTGGTATCAAGCTCTGAACTATGAGTTAGTACTCTGATTTCACATGCTGGCTTATGAAACATGAATTATGACAGAACATTTCACTGAGCAGTTTGACTATGATGCAACCATTTAATTTAACTACTATTGCGCCATAGTCTTCTAAAAATTCAGATATAGCTTGCAAGTCAACAAAGAATCTGTCTATGCTCATCGTCAGCTTCAACGAAGGGTAGAAACAGGGAACACCCCTACTAATATTGACTATTAAGAAGACCACTAGATAAAAATGGTAATGTCAATTCTTCAATTCAAGAAATTTGGTACAAAGAACTAAGAACACCACTAGAAAAGTCAATTCCTGCCCAGGAAATAGACCCATGAGGTGGTTCAGCTGGCAAATATCTCAAAAGCAGAGGAAAGCATCAACACGGCATTAATCACTTCAACCAAAAGGGAGACAAGCAATATAACATTCAGAGCTTATGATCCTAACTTATATTACATCAATACCTAAAAGCAAGATGCCAGCAGGCTCATGGTTGATCATTTCATAGATATTGCGGCTCATAAGGAAACGACAGCTAGTCCGTTAAGAACCACCACCTCACTGAACAGCGATCAGATGAAAAGTGAAGCATTCACAGCATAACCTTTTAGAGCCGGAAAAAAGGTATGCTGAACAAGACTTTGCTTGAGCTGACATTGATAAACACAGAGGCGTTGGAGATCAAAATTGAAACTGTCAATCAATTTGCCATCTGTGTCAATGTGAAACGCCGACCAACCAAAATTGACCAGCAAGAGCATGCCACCATCCCCCGAAACATCATTCACATCCCAAAGATTAATATCCCGAAAGTCATAGTCTACATAATCTTTGACCCGGCCCCTGATTTCTTCAACCGGCAGTCTGATTTGGTACTTTAAGTCCCAAACCTCGCTTTCGTAGTTCTGCAACACCCATATGCCAACAGTGTTCTTGTCATCATCATGGCAATAGATGCCAAGCATGCCATCCTTCTCAAAGATATATCCCTGGGCGGGAACAATTGGAGAATGCATCTGCCGGAACGACTCGGCTATGGTGTCGAATACTATTATGGGTTTGCTTTCACGCTTTGTGCTTCCACTCCGATGATACACTGGGTTTGGGTACCAATGCAGACCATCATGCACGTGGACAGGTTCGTCGAGCAACTCTGCCTTGGTCTCCGGCCACCCGATGTACCTTGGTGACTGGTCGGGTCCCAACGGAAGGACAAAGCAGCCAATTTGGTCTTTCGGCGAGTCCTTGCGGCTCGCCTGGTGCAGTAGCAGGCGGTACTCGCCGGTAGGCCGGTGTGGGTATATCCCCAAGGTGTCGAAGTCCCACGGCGGCCCCACGACGGAGGCGAGCTCACGCGTGGTCGGGTTGCAGATAGAGATGTGGGATCCATGCATACCCTTGTAGTAGGTGGAGAGGATGAGGAGGCCGTCGCACGAGGCATCCACATATAAGTTCCTGTCAAGCCGGGCGACCCTATGGAGCTGCGCGTTTGCGGCGGCCCGGTGGTCGAAGGCGAGAATGTCATGGTGGCGGAAGGCGAGGACGCATCGTTCGCCAGACAAAATGTGGAAGGTGGGCTGGCGGGCGTGGTGGGCGAGGAGGAAGCCGCGGGTGGAGGTGGCGCGGCAGCGGAGGAGCGATTTGGGGTCGAGATGAACGAGGATCTCCCAGATGACGACGTCGTCTGGGAGGCCGCTGAGGAGAGGCGTCGCTGCTGCTATTACGGCCTCCGCCATGGGCGCTGGCTGGGAGCTCATCGTGGAGGAGCGCGGGCGGCGGCGGACGGGAGGGGAGATGGAAATGGGCAGTTGGGACGGATGACTTCTTTGCAAGCTATAACTCTGGGCTCAGAAAAATAGTGTCCCTCACAAATGGGCTGGCCTTAGCCCATAAGCAGATTACGGTGGTGAACTTCTTTATTTTGAAGAGTGAGATCTCTGTTTCTCAAAAAAAAAGAAAGAAAAAAAAACAGTGAGATCTCTGAGAAATCTTTTTTTACGGTAAATGTCGCCGCTTTTAACTCATACGAAGTTTGGAATCTCGTCTGCGATCATGTCCAGAATGCAATCTGGAGGTAACCCAAGCCACACCTTACAAAGTTCTTCTCCTACACTTAATTTAGCTAACTTATGCGCGGCAACATTTGCAGAACGTCTCACCCACGAAACACGAAAATCCTCGCAAATCCGCAGCATGGTCTTGATCTCCTCCACCCATGATCCTGTCGCTGCCAAGATCCTCTCCGGGCTGTTAATCATTTGCACTAGAGTCTGGCTGTCCACTTCTAGGTGAATTTATCTGCACATTGATCTCCGCAGCAACCAAAAGAGCTCTCTTACACGCTTTTATCTCACCAACATCGGCCTCCACGACATGAGAGAAGAAATGGCACGCTCCTGCAAGAAAAGCACCTATTGTTTCGAAGCACCACGCCCCCTCCACTCTTGCCGCCGAACTTGGATGTAGCTTCGTCGGTGTTGGCCTTGACCCACCCCTTCTTCCGGCGCCATCCATCGCTGCACAACAGGGAGTTTGGCCGCCGGGGCCGGCCTCTCATGAACCTCCTGCCATTCTCTCATGAAAGAGCAAACCCTCTCCACTATTTCATGTGGTTCATCTTCTCTTGCCATTCTTTGTCTCGTTCCGTGCCAGCCAGAGGGCATAGACCGCCTGGATCATCGCCTCCCGCTCATCTGCGTGAGCTTTAGCAAACCATCCTAGCAGCCAATTTGACAGTTTGCTCTGGGAGCATGTGAAGCTCGGTGGGGCAGCCACCGTGACTCCATGTTCTGAACGCAACTGGTTCCAAATCTGGACTGAATGTTGGCAAGACCAAAAATTGTGCATGATAGTCTCCTTCTGTCCACACACGACACAGAACACTCCTGGTTTGATTCTTCAGCGCAGCAGCTCCGCACCAACAGCCAAACCATTCCTTATAACTCTCCACATGTGAATATTGGCCTTGTTCGGCGCGCTAGTATCCCAGAGCCCCAAGTATCCTTGATGTTTGTTAACTGAACTTGCTGATTCCGGCCGTCCGGATTTCAACTTGTTCATGGTCATCCTCAATTGATAAGCCGAGCGCACCGTAAATACCCATTCTTCGTGTAGTTCCATGCTAGGCCGTCCTCCATCGCCGGTCCGCCAATGGCTATCTGCTTGATATAGACGGCATCATCCGGCGTGAACATGTCATCAATTCTGGTGTTATTCCATGCGTCACTAGCAGCCACTAAAAGATCATCCACCTTAGTTACACCCTGCACAAACACAACTCCGAGTGGCCGCATGCTTCTGCTCCTCGGGATCCAATTGTCATGGTGTATATTTATCCTTGTTCCATCACCGACCCTCCAAACAAGCCCTTCTCTCAATAGATCACGCCCATGGAGTGTACTTCGAAAAGTGAAAGCTCCCCCTGAGGGACAAGTGGCTGACATGATAGTAGAATCCGGGAAGTACCTCGCTTGAGAACACGAGCACACAATGACGTTGGGCACTGTAGAATCCTCCATGCCTGTGTAGCCAATAGAGCTTGATTGAAAGCTTTCGGATCCCGGAACCCAAGGCCTCCATCCCGCTTGGCGTCACACATCTTCTTCCAAAAAATCCAATGCACCTTCCTCCCTTGCGGCCTTTGATAGCCACTGGCCCTTCAATCCATTGACCTACCCTTTGAGCACTCTGTGACATATCTGAACGTACCATCCATTGATCTCCCAACCAGTGTGGGGAGACCCAAGTATCACTCACTGAGTGCCTCATTGTGAACACCGAGAATATTTTGCAATTGTCCCTTAAAGCCATCATGAATGCCCCTGCCAAAAAAATTGATTTTTGTAGATTAATCCGCTGACCCGAGGCCTCCTCATACTGCCTAAGAATTTCCTTTAACTCCAGCATATTATCTGATGATCCCTCAAGGAAAACAATACTGTCATCGACGAACAATAAGTGGGTAACTTTGGGGCCAGTGCTCCGAAATGACACTCCTTTGATTCTGTTCTCCTCTTGCGCTCTCTTCAGGAGTGCCAAAAAACCCTCCACACAGAACAAGAATAGATAGGGTGATAATGGATCTCCTTGCTGAGTCCACGTGAAGGGATAAAACCCCTAGATAATCCACCATTGAGCCTCACTGAGAATCTCGCCGACGTCACAGATCGCATGATCATGGCAATCCATCGAGGATCAAAACCTACCTAATGCAACACCTGCTCCAGAGAAATCCACTTGACCCTATCATAGGCCTTCAGCATATCTAGCTTGACCGCACACAATGGTTTCTTTATCTTCCTTTTCCGAATGGCGTGCACGCTCTCATATGCCGCAAGTACATTATCTGTGATCAAACGTCCCGGAACAAATGCACTTTGTTCTTCTGAGATCAACAAAGGGAGTGAGCCCTTCAACCTGTTCGCCAGAACCTTCGTGGCTATCTTATAAAGCACGTTACACAAACTGATCGGTCGTCCAAATTGTGAAAGCAACTCCGGTGAGTTGACTTTGGGAATCATGACAATGACCGTATCATTAAAACCATCAGGCGTTGCCACACCATTCAGGAAATCTTTCAGCGCCTTGCACACGTCATCTCTAACCAAGGACCAGTGTCTTTGGTAGAAAAGAGCAAGTAATCCATCTGGCCCGGGCGCCTTTGTAGGGCCCATTTGGAATAAGGCCTGCTCTATCTCGTCGTCTGAAAATGCTGTCGTCAACCTTTGATTCATCTCCGTCGTGACCAGTGGTGCAATATTTTGTAGTAGCCCATTTGCCCCCGCCGACCCGTCGGATCTGAACAAGCATTCATAAAATGACGCGGCTAATTCCCTCATATCCTCATCCACAGTACAACAAGAACCATCCTCGCGACGCAGTGCCCTAACAATATTTTTCCGTTTTCTATTCGTAGTCCTGTTCCAAAAATATCTGGTATTTTGATCACCTGCTTTGAGCCAGTCCACGCGCGATCGCTGACGATAGAACAATTCTTCCCTTTCATAAATCTCTCTCAACTTTTCCTCAATAGCTCGGGTCTCAAGTTTTTTTTTGAGGGGTAAAAGCCTTTTATTACTCAAAGTCCACAGAAGGTGGGATACAAGCTTGGTCATGTGGCTGGCCAAGCCACACATGACGCCCTGGAAGTAACAACAAAGCGAATTTAGCTAACTTGTGGGCTTCGACATTCGCCTCACGACCTTCAAAAGTAAATTTACTAGTTGGTGTGACTCTGCTCCTAATTTCTCTGATTATTGCACCATATTGTCCTTGGCTTCCCTTAGATAGATCCTCAACAACTTGCTTGCAATCGGATGCGACAATGTAGCTTGGTTGGTTGAGATCTTCTGCCAAAGCCATGGCTTCGCGACACGCTATTGCTTCCAAAGTTGCTGGATCCCAGACTCCTGCAATGACGAGCGCTGAACTGCCCAGGTAGCTACCCTGACTGTCTCTGCATATAGCAGCGGCTGAACCTCCAATCTGGTCCCGAGTGCCCGCATCTACATGGATCTTCGCATAGTTTGTCGGGGGTGCTCTCGGTCGCACTACCCTTCTGTTCCCAGTCGTGAGGCGACCTTGCTTCTTGGGCTTTCTAAGCACCTCAAGCTCCTTGATATACCTGGTTATAAAGGCCGATATCGCATGTGGAGTTTGAAAAATTCCTTCATGTATGGCTTTCCTCCTAGATGTCCAAACAGCCCACATCGTCACTGCCACCAGGGTGAACTGCTCGTGCGAGAGGGACTCCAGCAGGTTGAAGAGCCAACTCTTGGCTCGGTTCTCATGTGTAGCAGCAATGGCACTGCCTAGCTCCTCGTCCACGAGCGCCCAAGTACATCTTGAAACGGTGCAATCGATCAGGGAGTGTCGCCAGGAGTCCGGAGCGCCACAAAATCCACATGTGCTCGTCGTCGACATGTTCCGGCTCGCCCTCGCGTCTTCGGTCGGCAACGAATGTTTCGAGAGTCGCCATAAAAACATCCGAACTTTCAAAGGCACCTCCGTCTTCCAAAGAGATTTCCAGGCGTTGGAGTCTGCATGCGAGTGTGAAGATCCCGAGGCACTGTTTAACCAAGCTTCTCTTCTATGCTTCGTTGCCACTAGCATATTGTATGCTGAACGTACCGAAAACTGGCCCGAACGCTCGTGAGCCCAGCTCCAGAAGTCGTGCATGGATGTTGTGGGCAGCGGTATACTAAGGATTAGCTTAGCGTCAAAAGCAAAGAATGTAGAATTGATCAATGTCCTGTTCCACGATGCATTTGTGTAATCAATCAGTTCAGAAACTGTGACTGGAGGTGCAGCTACCAGGCATCCATATGGCCTCATCATCTCTGGTCGGGGGAGCCAGTTTTCTGTCCAAATATCCGTGCTTTCACCATTGCTGATGTGCTTAATTAAGCCCAGTCTCAAGATGTCTCGTCCCTCCACTAGGGCTCGGGTCTCAAGTGAGCACCCCGTCTCCGCAGCCCGAGTCTTTGCCGTGACTAGCTGGGCCTTGAGCTTGCTTATTTGGCGCCGGATGGACCCGAAGACCGCCCGAGCCCAGTGTTGCATATAACTTGCAACTCAGCCCAGCCGCTGCATGAATGTGTGCACCCCTTGAGCTCCCACGTCCGACGACGCCCATGCTTCTGCCACCATGTCATCGTAGCTCTCATGCCTAGTCCATGCCTTCTCAAAGCAGAAGGGTCTATCCCCCACTGGCCTACGAGCAGGAGCCGTCTCCATAGCCCGTATCAGAAGCGCCTGGTGGTCAGATTCCTCTGTCATCACGTGCTCAACAGTCGTCTTGGGGAAGAGATCAATAAAGCTCTCGTTACATGTAGCTCTGTCCAACCGGACTTGTACATTTTCATCTGCATCTCGCTTATTATCCCAAGTATAAGGATAGCCCGAAAACCCGAGATCAACTAGACCGCAGTCGGCCAAGCAATCTCTAAAGTCTTCCATTTGTGCAAAGCTTCTGTTATTGCCCCCTAGCTAGTCTGTCTGGAACATGGCCTCACTGAAGTCTCCCGCACAAATCCATGGAAGGTTGTCCTGAGATCTCAAATATCTGATAGCATCCCATGACTTCTTACGAAGCTCCGTTCTAGGCTCCCCGTAGAAACTAGTGAATCTACAGGTTTTGCCCTCCCAAGTGATTGCCGCATCAATAAAATATTGGCTCCACGGCCTCAAGCTAATCCTCCACTCCTTCCCTGACAGTCCACCGCCATACCACACCTGAAGCCCAACCTCCATTTAAGACTCTCCATCGCCCCTGCTTTCTTTTTTGTTTCACATAAAAATACCACCGCTGGGTTGTAGGATCGTATCAGATCCCTCAATTCGCCCACTGTCGAGTCCAACCCTAGTCCTCGACAGTTCCATGCCAAGAGATTCATGACGTCCAGTGGTCCTGCCTCGCAGGGCCCGCCGATATATCATGGTGCTCAGAGATACGGTCAAACATCCCTACTTATGTGGATCATACTTAGCCTGGAATGGATTCTTCCTTGCCACTGAAAAAAAAGTTTTTTCCTAGAGAAAAAATAAAGTTTTTCCCTTCTAAACAAAATTACTACTACAACTGTTTGGAAATACAGAGTAAGGTGTTCATATAACATTCAAAGGAAATCGATAAGACGACACATGTACACAAAAAACTTATGTCTCCTCATAAGCTTACTACTACAACTGTTTGGAAATACAGAGTAAGGTGATCCAAAAAGTCTTAGATCAATTTACAGAGGGAGTACAAGTTTTGCTTCTTGAAGTTGCATGTTAAAGATCAAACATCACATCAAGCAATGGAAAAGGACACATAAACTGGTAGGACTAGGGTTCCTACCGGCTCTACTCCGTAGGTTATACGGGCAGAATAGCGAGGGTTGGGGGCGAGGGCGGCGGCTCCAGCGTGTTGGCGCCATCGCGAGGGAGAAGAAGGGCGGCGGCGGCTAGGGTTCGGCGCGGCTAGGGTTCCGGCTCCTCTGGAGTCGGGCAATATGATAAAACTATCTTTATTGCTTAATCCCGAAAAGAGTCTTACAACCTATATTTATAACCTAGATAACTTGCATAAGAATTAACCTAAGATAACTTGTAGGCTAAGATGCCCGGTGGGCCTAGCTAAACCAGCCATAACACTTCTCCCCGCTTGCACATACAGCTCGTCCTCGAGCTGTAAGCTGGGGAAGCGCTTGCGGAACTCCTCGAGGCGATCGGCCAGCGTCAAGCACCTTCTCGACAGCTGGGGCGGCCAGGTCAGCGGCGACGGCGTCCTCCGGAATGTAGTCTGCAACCTCCAGGTAGAAGAGTCGCGGGCAGGCATGGCCGGGCGTGTAGGGCTCGTCGCAGTTGAAGCACAATCCTTGGCGGCGACGCTCGAGGAGCTCGGCTGAGGTGAGCCGGCGGAACGGGCGTCCCGCGGTCGCGGCGAGGGGTGCCGCAGAAGCCTGCGCAGGCCGACCCGGCGCGGAATCCGGCCCGGGTAGCGACCCAGTGGTCCGGAACGGTGATTCATGTTGGATGGCCTCCGCGCGGCGCTCAAACGCGCGGGCGTAGTACATGGCCGACTAGAGATCCTGGGGTCCCCGAAGCTCATTGTCCACGCGGATGTGATCCGGAAGGCCACCGACAAAGAGGTCGGCCCACTGCTGCGCTGTCACACCCGACGCATGGCATGCCAGGGCCTGGAAACGGTCGGCGTAGTCCTGCACCGTGGAGGTGAAGGGAAGGCGGCCGAGCTCCGCCAGGCGGCTCCCGCGAACCGGGGGCCCAAAGCGGAGGAGGCAGAGCTCGCGGAAGCGCTCCCAAGGAGGCATGGCGCCCTCGTCCTGCTCGAGAGCGTAGTACCATGTCTGCGCGGCGCCGCGGAGGTGATAAGAGGCGAGCCAGGTACGGTCCGAGGCGAGGGTGCGCTGCCCGCGAAAGAACTGGTCGCACTGGTTGAGCCAGTTGAGGGGGTCCTCCGTGCCGTCATACGTGGCGAAGTCGAGCTTGGCGAACCGGGGCGGCTGCTGGTGTGGCGCGCCATGGCCCACTGCCTCGGCGGTGCGGAGGGCTGATGACGGCGCCCGGTCCATGGTGGGAAGGCCGGCATAGTTCCCTGTGGCGCTTGACGCCTCAGGCTGCAACTGGGAACCCGACGGCGGCCGGGCCTTCGTATAAGCCGGTGGAGGAGACGTCCCGTGGAGCCAGCCTGGAAGCGGAGACGGTGACGACGGAAAGCGGACCTCCTGGATCGGAAGTCCGCTCGACGCGGACCGGCCCAGGCTAGGGCTGGGCGGGGGCGGTGGTGGCACCTGCACGGTGGCCGCAGGGAGGGACGGCGCGGCTGGGGACGGCGTGGTCCAGGCCGGCCACTGAGCTGGCGGCGCGGGTGGTGCCGCGAAAAGCCGGGCGCCATCGGGCGTGGACGGGTGGCCTGTGTCGGCCATCGCGGGCCTGGCGGCGATCGGCGGCGCGGGTGGCGCCATGAGTGTCGGCGCTGCCATCAGGCTAAGGCGGCGCCGAGGCCGCCCGGTGGGGAAGCGTCGGTAGCCTCGGTGATGGCCCCGATGCGAGTACCACGGCAGCGCCTGCTGACCCGCGGCCATGGCTGGATGGAGTGGTGGAGGCGGCCCGTACGAACTTGCCAAGTAGAGGCGGATGCCCTGGACCGCGGCGACGAGGTCGTTGAGCATGCCGGCCATGGTCTCCGGTGTGAACTGCTGCGGCTGAGGGGGAGGTGACGCCGGCGGCGTGTGTTAGACGGGGCTATTGGGCGCCCATGGCCAGGCGCGGTGCCGGGTGCCGGGAGGGTCGGCGCCGAGAGCGACGCCGTGGCGCCCGCCGAGAGCGAGGCCGTGATGCCCGGCGCGGAAGCGGCATCGGTGGAGGAGTTAGCGGCAGCGGCGGTGGTGGAGTTGACGGGCAGCGGCGGTGGTAGCGGCGGTGGCGGAATTGGAGGCGGCGAAGACATGGTCGAAACCCGGGTACCTGATACCAAATTGGTAGGACTAGGGTTCCTACCGGCTCTACTCCGTAGGTTATACGGGCAGAACAGCGAGGGTTGGGGGCGAGGGCGGCGGCTCCGGCGTGTTGGCGCCGTCGCGAGGGAGAAGAAGGGCGGCGGCGGCTAGGGTTCGGGCTCCTCTGGAGCCGGGCAATATGATAGAACTATCTTTATTGCTTAATCCCGAAAAGAGTCTTACAGCCTATATTTATAATCTAGATAACTTGCATAAGAATTAACCTAAGATAACTTGTGGGCTAAGATGCCCGGTGGGCCTAGCTAAACCGGCCATAACATAAACAATGTCAAATTCTGGATATAAGACGAGCTCCGGTCTCCATAAGACCCACCTAACCTCTGATGCAATATAAATCCAGGAAGAAGAAGAAATTATAATAGAGCACTTCATTGAGAAGTTGACTATGATGCGACCATTCCATTTAACGAATAACGAGCAGTGCTCCAAGCCCAAGGTTCCCTGAGAATCAGATGCCTCTTTTCATCGTCAGCTAACAACGAATTGGTAGGGAGGACAACTGCATTGTCGATTCTTCAGTTCAAGAAAAGGCGACACAGGGCATTTATATTGCTAACAAAGGATGTTCATCTCCATGATCATATTCATTCTGAGCAGCTCTGTTTCATGGTATGATCCAATCAACCCATGTATCTTCCCAACATGATACATTCTGTGTATGTAGAAGTAGAACAAACACCTGCCAAGCAAAAATATATAGCTGTGACTCTCACCCACTTGACACTTTGGCCTATGTTCCAACTACTGCTCTCAACTCCGTTCAGCTCTTTCCTTGCTTACAGAGTACAAATTTGAGTTCTTGACTCTTGACTGCAATCTCTGGTGGCCTGGTGTGTGATCAACTGAACCTGCACTATCATGCTCAGTCTAAACAATTTAATTTCATGCTATGATCAAATCTAATTTAAAACAGCTGCATGGCAAAGCACATCTCCAGTTCTTAATGTTTTATAATCTACTCCGTAGCATGCTGCACTGGACTGATACTGTTTTTTTGGGGGAGGGGCTACCTCTGAAATTTTCATTGTCACTTGCTTCACATTTCATAGTTTTCAATCGTGCTCTTCTTTTTCCCATCAATGGCAGCTGGAGCTGCATTTGTATAGTCATGTAGTTTATTGGTTCAGTACAAATTATCTCTAGTAAAAGATGTTAAGGTGAAACACGATAATAAGGTACGGGCTAAATATGCAACCCTGACCTGTACATAGTACATGCTAAACAAAAAAAGGTGTATTTTCAGAGTAAAAAATGTTTCAAACAAAATAAGTTTATGCTATGCTTTCATCTAATCTAATCAAACATGTATCCGCATTCCTCAAAAAAAAAACATGTATCCTCCGAACAGCATACAGTAAAAATATGCAATGATCTCCAAGAAATATGTAAGCAACTGAATGGACAAAAGCCATCTAGAAGCAGCAGTGACATACTGTGTACGGTAATTGCATTCAGTCACATTAGTACCAAGTAACTAGGTAAGAGTGCATACAATGATCCCCAAGAGATAACACATGATTTTAACTAGTGTTTATACTCTAGAAGGGACACTCAACATCAGCCAAATGAGTTCAGCAGCGAATGTTTTGGCCCAGAAACTGTAACCCAGTGCATTATTTCTCATGGCCGGTATTGTTCAGCATGCTACCAAAAGGGCGGTGATGAGCAGCCTGGGCCTGGGGGTCCGAAGAACAGGCCACAACAATCTTGGAGCAGGCAGCAACAAGGTAGAAGCTGCAGAAAAAGAATTCATTCAGAGTTTCAGAGATCGGAGATATCTGTCTCGAACAGGGGGAAAGAGTATCAAATGAACAAAGCTAAACGACTAACATATGCTTCGTCACTTATATATTGCACTGTGATTTAGTTGACCCCTGAAACACAAACAGAATGAACTGTTTTCATTTTTCTTTTTGAGATGTTAACTTGATAAATTGATGATTTCACTGGAAAAATTGCAAAGCTTAAATTTCCAGTAGTTACCTGAGGATTCAACTTACCAGGATCTGAAGAGGCCACCAAACCCAGGCCCCCAAGATCCACCAGCACAGAAACAGCAGCTGAAAGCAAGCTACAGCTTCACAAGAACTCAACCAGGACACAATATTTTTTCAGAGAACAAACCACGACTACAGGTGAGGAAGAATTTATAGATACAGGGTGAGAACAAGTAGGGGTGCATGCATCTATATTTCCATGGATCACCTGGGAGTCTTACCCAAGTTCCATGAAACCAAGACTGGTCAATATTTTGAACTCCGGTGGGTGATCAATTGCACCTGAATTATCACGTTCATTCTAAAACAATCCTGGTATGACCTAATCTAATCAACACATGTATCCTCCAAACAGCATACAATGTATGTACAAGTAAAACACAAGTCCGGCAGAAATACATGAACACCTGAATCTAGAAACAACAGCAACAAATTGTGTCAGAAACTTTTGTATGCAAAGCCCATTTTAAATTCTTAACAGTGATGGTGAGCTAAAAAGCACATCTCAACTGCAATTGTGCTAGAAACTGTGCCGGACCATTCTGCAGTAATGCCCAGAAATTCAACAAAGAACAAATTACGGAAGAAAGTAGTACAAGGTGTGAAGCATAGATGGAACACATCTGCACCATGTTCTACGCCTGGCTGCAGCAGCTTACAACCGTTCCACAGACCAACAGTAAGCAAATAAAAAACAAGATATTGCAAAATTTAGAGGTTGGTACAGAGTACAGACTGAGCCCTACTGCCAGAAGTTAAGCACCAGACTGCATTACTGAGCAGTATACTTGAAGAATGAGTGTACACAAGAGAGCATCAAGCAGACAAGCACAATGGATGGAACATTGGGTTCATACCAGTTCCTAATTAAGGTAACAACCAGTAGTTCCGCTTCACCACAGTAATCTAATTTAGTGCATGTTTATCTGCCCCTCCCTTCTCCATTACCACAGCTTGGAAACCCTCCTCCTCTTTTTATAAGTCTGATCAGTGGCCAGGTTAACATGTGTGTTCTTGAGTTTGTGGCCGCCGCTGCTGGGACTAAAGCACAACAAATCAATCGAGCAGAAGCCTCCCTTGACAAAGACAACTGCTTAAAGGGAGCTTTCAAATTGTTTTGCAACTGCATCACCGCATAATTTGTGATGTTGTCTTCTGCTTGAGACAAGTAGAAAACTTCCCTTCGATCAATAAAGAAAAAAGGAACATGGCTGGCAATTACAATGTCTCAAGAGGAACACGGCATGGGATCTGACAAAGCTTTTTTTTTTTTGGATTATCAATACAGGTTTTAGTTCTTGAGCTTATGTTAAGTTAAATATCACATGAAGCATCAATCCCTTTAAATGGTTAGCAGCTAGAGAAAAATGATAAAGATAGTTCCTAACAATGCAACAGAAAGACATAATTATAGCAGAACATTTGAATACCTAACCAGATGCATTTGAAAATCAGGTGCAACATGATAGTCAACAAGGAGATGATATGCCTTAATTTCATAGTCAGTTACAAGTACAAGAAAACTTAGAACCAAGAACCTGACTGAGAATTATAATGTCTAAAGGGGAACATGTCGTGGGGCCTGACAAACCTTTCTTCAGCTTATTGGTACAGGTTTTAGTTCTTGTTATGCTAAGATTGAATATCAGACGAAGCATTAGTTCCTTTAAATGGTTGGCAGCTAATTCCTAGCCAATGATACAACAGAAATACGGAATTATAGCATAACATTTGATTACCTAAGCAGACACAATGGGTTCATGACTAGAAATAAGGTGTGACTTGCTGGTCAGCAAAGAGGATAATCCGCCTTAATGTCATCGTCAGCTACAACAAATATTGGAACCAAGAAACATATTTGCTAAATATTTATAGTATAGTAAAGATCACTGTATAATCTCAAAAAGAACAAGTAGCCCTCTATAAAAAGCCAAGTCATTCTTCGGTTAGGACACAAAAACAAGAGGCAGATCAATTGGCAAAACAAACACAGACCCAAACAACTTGGTAATTTTAGCATCAGCTTGCCCGGTAGCCACTTCAGCCCAAAACAGTATCCAAAGAAATATGAATTTCATACAATCATATAACAGTAAGAGGTTCTTGATCATAACTTTGTATACACCAATAAATAAGCTAGGGGGCTCATAGTGGATCCAATCCATACATATTTCACCTCAGAAGGATACAGGTAGGTTGGCTGTTAAGAAGGACCAACTCACTAAACACCATTCAGATGAAAGGCCAAGCATCCACGGAATAATCATCTAGTGTCAGAAAGAAGGTATGTGGAACAAGAGTTTGCTTGAGCCGATCTTGAGCAAGACAGAGTGCTTTGCGATGGACACTGACCAACTTGCCATTGATATCAAACTGAAGTATAGACTTGCCAAACTTGACCAGCAGAAGCACAGCACCGTCACAAGAGGCGACCACCACATTCCAATAATCGACAAAGTGACCATACTGCACAAGGAGATGACCTGCATTGGACAGTTCAACTCGGTATTTCAAGGTCCAGGCCTCACTTTCATAGTCTTGCTCCTGCATCATCCAGATATCAATGATTGGCCCTGTATCGCTAAACCCGGACATGCCGAGCATGCCATCCATCTCAAACAGTTTATGGTGGTCAGGAACAACCGTACCACACATCTTACGAAACCTCTCGGCTGTGGTGTCGAATACAATTATAATGTTGCTTCTGCTCTCATGAATCTCGGGCGAGTGCCAATACTTCTGTAGGTACCAATGCGTATTCAGGTGCCAATGCAGGTTACCGCGGAACGGGACAGGTACCCCGCTGAACCTCAGTTGCTCCGCCTCCTGCAGCGACCCGACGTTCCTCGGCGGCTGGACAGAGCCCAATGCGAAGATGTGGCAGGCATCTTGCCCGTCGGTTGCCGGAAGACCAATTTCCTTGTACAGCAGTATTCGGTACTCCCCCGTAGGGCGGTGCCGGTACATTCCCAACGGAATGAAGGCGGAACTCACCGGCAGGGGAGCGTACTGACGAGTGGCCGGGTTGCAGATGGAGAGCTGGTTGCACTTGGAGAGGAGGAGGAGGCCGTCGCAGGTGGCGCACAGACAGAAGGCCTCGGCAAGCCGGGCGACGGGCTGGTGCTGGGCGGCCAAGTAGTAGCAGCTGCCACCGTCGTCTTCGAGGCCGCAGGCGAGGGGGAGGGCGTGGTGGGCGAGGAGGAAGTCGCGGGCGCAGGTGGCGCTGCGCCAGGCGCGGCAGACGGCGCGGCAGCGGAGGAGCGATTTGGGGGGCAGGCGGACGAGGATCTCCCAGACTACGATCTCGTCCGGGAGGCCGTGGTGGGGAGTAGGCGATGCTGCTGCTCCTGCGGCCTTCGCCATGGTCGCCGGCGGGAGAGGAGCGGCGCAAGAGGAGTGAGTTGTGGTGTTGTGGTAGTGACGGCGGCGGAGGTAGCTAGGTCAGGTCAGGCCATCAGCGATGGCATCTTCGTCGGCCCAGGTTCGTTTAAATTTGCAAGCTCAGTAGCCCCTCAAAAGGAAAGAGCTCAATAACCAATAGTAGAGTTTTTTTTAGAAAAAAACAAGGGAGTCTTGCTTCGCTCAACCAAAAAAGAAAAAAACGAAAAGGAAAATCAAGCCAGTGATTCCCCTTAAACCCTAGATCCCCAATTCCATCTTGCCAGCCAACGCACGGAATCAGTTGCATGCGCGATGTAAGTGTCTATTTTCCATTCTCTTACTATGTGAGTTATTCATGTTCATCAGGAAGCTGTTTGAATTGAGTTTGCATTATACATTCATCTAACTGGACTGGATTGATTCCCACATAACCAAAAAAATAAAAAATAAAACTGGACACATTCATATATATATAATATGCACATAAGAAGGTCACTCTGATTCTAATTTCATAGTCGTAGTTCCTCATCAAAATATATATACCGTTTCATAGTGTTATCAATGAGCCTAAGAATATATGTGAAGCTGCTTTAACCTTTGGGTTCCCAATTTCAGTTGCTCTTCTAAGTATTTACATGTATTTTCGGCTATAGCACTGCAGGCACAACATTCAAGACAGAGGAAGGAGTCAATGCTAAAATGGCCAAAGAGTCACAAGCAGAAGGGCGGTAGCATAAAAGACTTGTGTCATAACATAGAGAGAATGGACAAATGTCAATAAATCATTCTGAATTTTCTTTGCTTCTTCCTTTCGGCTCACTGCACACATATATTGCTCTAATAGAACCTTCATAGTTCCCCTACTGAATCGTGTTCGCTGACAAGTCGTGGTTGCTATCACCGATGAGCGACAATGTGCTGTCGCTGGGGAACCGTTTGGAAAACTTTCCAATCCACCTGGCAATTATTTTTGTGGAGATATCGTTTGGTCGTGAAGTTGCACGTGGTCAAAAACACTATCGTACCTGTGCTCATGTTACTCAAGATTTCTCTTCCATTGTCGTCTCGCTTTCTTGCTGCTTATGAAATTTCCTTTCCTAATGTGTGTCTAGTTGTTACGTGTTGATTATTGAAATCATCATCTTTTGCTGGAGATGAAGGTGATATTTGCATGCCCGAGCATACCTCTACCACCGGGAACATCTGCACTACGACTAACAAGATGTGTGACTTCGTCATGTTTGACCATTGCTTTGAATATGGGAGTACGAGCTGACGCAATGCTTCAAATATGTGGCCTTCTCCAGTGTCAAAGACGCACAGAAGTTCGTAGACCGCGTGACCATGGAAGTGGAGGCCACCGTAGCATCCCCGGTATGCAAGGCACTTCCAAAAAGAGGAAGAGCCCGAACTAGATGGAGTGGAAATTTATGTTTTCAAAGCTTCAGTTCGTACTAGAATTTGTTATTGTTAAAATCGTACCAGATATTGTAAACTCGTACTAGTTACCGGTGTTGAAATCAAAATCGAAGGTCCAGTTGTTGTTTGATGAGATGTGGAAGAATTAGTTCTTATTAGGCCAATGACAAACGGGTTTCACATGGAGGGGATTTTGGAGACTTGAGTTATAACGATTCCAAGATTGCGCCTGGGATTTGGAGCATTCATAATTTATGTCAATTCCTCCCATTTTAGGATTCAAAATATGGTGCATTTGCTAGAATTACTCTTATTGTCCTTGCTCATGTAATTCAATTCTATAGCTGATGAGCTAGTTTTTCTTTAGGTTCTGGGCTGAGTTCAGGCGGCTAGTTGTTTAGGCCTTGAAGATGAAGTACTGGAATGATATCGTTGCACTCGAAAAAGAGTAAATTGCATGTGAGGTCCTAATTCTTTCACGAAAGTGTCGATTGGGTCCTAATTCTTTCAAAATGCACATCTGACTCGCTTGTGTGGCGCTTTGACCAGGGCCACATCGACATGAGAGCCCAAACGGGATAATGATCGGTCGTGCATATTTGTAGAAGAACCCTCGAACCCTAGTTCATTCACATTTGTGATTCGTTCCTCTTCCCAACCCCTCTTCGGTATAACAGGCACGATCGACGACAGGGGCGCTGCTCCGGTGAGAAGAGGGGGTTATTGCTGCCAGTTATCCGGCAGCGGCGACGCTAGGATGATGGTGCCACAGCTGCGGAGACCCAAAGATCCTCCTCTGCGATATGGCAAGTGCCCATAACCCTAACCCCCGATCCTACCGTTTCAGTACTCTTCTTGTGATTTAGGGTGAATCCATGACCGAATCCATTGCAATCTAGGACCACAAGAGGAGCTTTTCAGTGTGGAAATGAACTATGTTGGATTTTTTTTTCCAGATTTGGCAAGTTGAAGTCATATGTTGATGGTAAAGTTGATGTGTTCGATGGATGTGAAGTAGATGCATGGTCTCCTCTCTGGTTCACTGATTTTATGCAACAGTTATAATATGGTGACCAATCAAACTTCACTTTGCATTGGTTGCTCCCTGGAAAGAATCTAGCTGATGGACTTCGGACTATGGACTGTGACACTGACACATTGCACAGGACAGTTGTTGTCCAAAATTTCAGTTTTTTCAGTTGTTTGTGGACCATAAAACATATGACATTTGACAACGCAATTGGTGATATTCATGTGCAACTGAAACCTGATGCTGTGTTGTGGTTGTAGGTTTCACATGAACCATGAAAGTTTTATGCTAATTATTTAGGTTACCTATATGATGTTGTAGAACATGAACTAGGTCTGCACCTTAAGACATTATGTGGCCGTGTCTAAGACCTTTGTAGTGATGTGGCTATGTTTAAGACTTCTTTTAAGTTCCCAAATTGGCGCAATTTCTCGCTCTACCTATTATTGTCTTGTTGGTCATTGTTACTTGCAGTAACTGCTGCCAAATTTCTAACAAAAATAACATGTTGCCAAAGTTCTGATAAATAGGCTAAATGCTGTCAAAATTCTGATAAACAGAAAAATGATAGCAAATTTATGAAAAACAAACTAGTCTCTGCCAATTAGCGCACTGCTGCCATTTCATTAATTTCTATTACTAAAATACTTGTCATACATCTATGGCATACATCAAACCAGCACGGATTTCTCATTTCTTACCAACTACATAATTGCATTCTCATTTCTTACAAACTACAAACACCATGATAGCAATCATGAACACTAGTGCAGTGAAAATACACCTATAGAGAAAAATCAGCTCTTCCATCTTCTTCATTACATCTGCCATCACCACACAACCAATAATATTTTGCTTCTTTGCTCCACACACTTCTTTCTCATATGTTTCTTCACTAGCATTGACAAAAACTGAATAAGCACTCCTAATTGCAGGGGTAATGTGCCAATTCATGACCAAGAAATCCATGTAGTTATCTAGGCCATCTTCCAAGTAGTAGTGCTGGCAAGGATTTTTTTCAATCCGTCGCACAAAATATAATAGATGAGAAACAGAGGAATGCATTCCATATGCAAAAAGTTCGAGGACAAACATGAATCTTACACCGCGTTTGGGGCATGTGTAGAAAACCCTTCCAGGATTTGCGTTGGATTTTAGACACTAGCCTGATGGTTGACCGAAATCTGCAGCAAGGGCACAACACCAACAGCAAGCTGCGCCAAAGGAGTTGATGTCCGCGGTGAAGACAACGCCGCCAAGGCCATGGATGCACCAAACAACTTCTTTCCGTGGCGCTTGATCGCAGACGAGTTAGCGCCGACGGACATGTGATGGAGTGGGGGCGGAACGAAGAGAGTGGGGGAGAAGACCTAGAGACGGGGGTATGCAAAGGGGAGAAGTTTCAGGGGCGGCTTGCATAAATATCCTATCGCCAGCCGTAGAAAACCCCCCGCCTGACCCACGTGTCGACGTGGCCCTGGTCAAAGCGTCCCGCAAGCGAGTCAGTAGTGGGCAGACGGAATTAGGACCTCAGATGAACAACTTAAGACCTGGTAGTCAGATGGTCAGACGGAGTAGAAGTCAGATGTGCATTTTGAAAGAATTAAGACCTACTTCATGAAAGAATTAGAAAAAAAAAGGAAAACCATCCCGTGCGAGCCAATTTTGCGATTTGGAAGAAGAGATGCAAATCGCAAATCGCAGAGCAGCTCGCGTCCTTCCATCCCGCGCCGCCGCCGCCCCGGAAAAAATCGACGTTAGGTTGGTCTCTCCTCTCCCAGACTCTGCTGCGCCGCCGCCGCTGCTAGGGTTAGCCTGCCCTGCGCCGACGCCTAGACGCCCGCGCGCCCGACGTGCTTGCCTTTCCTCTGTCGCGGCCAGGAGGGAGGAGTGGGGTTGGTCGGGAAGCGGGTGGACGGGTTGAGGATGAGCAGGGCCGAGCGGCGTCGCTGGGGGAGAGAGAAAGAGAGGGGCAGGAGCAGCTCACCGGGGGAGGAGTCACCTCGTGCCGCCCCCGATCTGGGAAAAAATAGGAAGCAAGCCCGGCGGCGGATGATGCAGTGAAGAGATGAGTTTGGGGGGAGAGAGAGCGAGAGGACGAAGAAGAAAGAGTGCTGGAGTGTTGCTTGCTGCTGCTATTGCTTGTGCAACTACGCCGTTGCTTGATTTGCTTGATGCTTGTGCTCATTTCTTCGTGATCAATTGCTGTAATTTTTGACAACTGGGTCCTTCATTTTGGCAGGGAGGGGCAGGCCCTTTGATCCTCATAAGTTTTTCTCCGATGATCTTCCTGTGACTGAACATGAAAACAATGTGCGTTGTTTCCTAGTCGAGTTTGGTCGACAAGTGCTGATCATCATGAAGCGACAGCTGGTCACTATGGTTTGCAAGTTTGAAGCCAACAGTAACAAGCTCGTGCGGTCGTGCCTTTGACGAGCATCGGCAACCATTTATCGGTCATCAGAGGTGCCTCGTAGTCGATGCAGATAAATTCCCAGGCATCGAGGCAAACTGTATCTACTATATTGAACACCTGGGTTCGTCAGCACACATCTGTATGCGCAACCTCCAGGACCAGAAAGCAGAGAGGATCTCTGAATCTGTTGATTTCGTGAAGCAAGATAAGCAATTTGTCCTCATTGCCGATCGTCCTTTCACGATTATCCAGCTTCTCTCGAGCTACACCATCAACATCCGGGATTCCGAATTGGCCTTACAACAACAGATCACATGAGGTGCAGACAAACTGGATAGTTGAGCCTATGGTAGTATGCATTGCTGAAGAAAAAGTTCATGTTTTCTCTCCGGAGTTTTTCCTTTTGTTATTTGGTTATGCCTTGACTGGTTCTGGACAAAAATCAGGTTGACTGTAGGTTGTATGTTCTGTGATGGAATTAGTGTTTGCTCTCTTAATCAGGACATGATGATATGTGTCCGATGCTCCGCTGTTTACCTTGATGTTATCTTGTGTGGGATGTGGTTCTTAATTTATGCAGTAGACAAAGCTAACCCTTTCCCCCCCACTTTTATGTATCTAGCCCTGCAACTGAATCTTTGAATATATCTGTGCCTAATTGTTCTCCATAAGCTTTGCTAATTTGAAATGTCTTGTTCTAGGCAAGAACATGTTTTAGATTTGCTTACTGATTGTCTCTGGAACCGTTGTATGTTCACCGGGGCTTAGAATAGGGTATGAATGTAATGTTTCGTCTATTTTCTGTGATGCTTCTTGGTGTCTAGGCGTCATCCTGTGCCCTACTTGTAATTTGTTTTTGGTTGGATTTCCTGAAGTTACCGCAGAAACAGTTTGTAGCGCAATTATCCCTACAAACTAAGATGTGTGTTGCAGCTCACCATTGCTGCCAAGAACTTAAGACAGGCTTTTCATGAAAATAATAATTTAATAACAGATTTTGCAGTTGCTGTTTCTAGATGGGTTTTGTAGGTTTTGATTACACATTTTTTGCTGGGGAAGGTGTTTTACTTTTACATGCATAGATGCATGTTGTTTATTACTCCCTCCGTCCCATAATGTAAGACGTTTTTTGACACTACGCTAGTGTCAAAAAACGTCTTACATTATGGGACAGAGGGAGTAGATCATAGTATGAAACAGAGCCGCTGAGAATGAACATGGTCATGGAGATGTAAGGCAAGAGTAAGCTGAGGATTCGGAGTAGTAGTTGGGACATGGACAACCAGATGGATAAGGGTTAAGGCAAGAGTAAGCTGAGGATTCGGAGTAGTAGTTGGGACATGGACAACCAGATGGATAAGGGTTCAAGGGTCAACTGAACCGAAGTGCAATGTGTCCTTCTGAAGCTTTCTTCTTCTGAAGCTCTCTCTTTCCTTTTGGATACTGTTACCTCTGATATTCCGAACGAATGCTCCAAGATTGCCGCGGCCGGCTCATCAGGCACACCTTCTGACAGCGCGCCGATCACACTCATCGCTACTGATAATATACTGCACTACAGTTTTCGCTGAAGAATTCACCTGGCTGAACATTCGTGTTGTTGGCAGACGGCAGTGGCCCTTGCCACAGGATAAAACACCATGAAAGCCGTAATGTTATTTCAGTGGTTTATTCTATACTTTGTACCTGGCGAACCTCCACTTGGCAACGCCATCACTGCTGCAAATGAGGGATCCTCAAGATCATCTGAACAAAGGATGCCGTCTGGTGCTAACAAAGACCATCTGAACAAGGCCAACGCACAAGAAGAAAGTGAAGACCATGCTGATGCCTCTGGCTTGGCATATATGGATGGAGAGAAACAGTCGCTCTTTCAGACAAGTTACTCAAATTTGTGGTGTCATTGCAGCAATTCGGCGTGATATGGACTCCTGGAGGATGAGGAGTAGATTATTTTTCTTTTGGTGAAATGACACCAAACTCTCGTAAACCACCATGATCATGTTGAAACTCGACGCTGAGTAATTGATTATTTGCACCACTTTTGTAAACCACCTTTCCACTATGTTTTTAATGCTTTCTTTAAAACCCGACGCATAATCTACTTCTAGGTCTATTCCATGTGAGTCTTGTTCAGTATATCACGTGCTCACCCTTGCTATGGCCAAAACTGCAGAGAACGGCTACTACAGGTTTGTTGATGGACGACGTTAGTTGGTTATCCCACAGACAGTGGTTTGGGCGGGACATGGACGGCATTTGATTCTGTTGAAGCCTTCTTAAAGCAGTTTGCATTCTTACCTGTCTAAGGTGTATTCACTTTCATTGTATGAGTCGTATATTGGTCGAAAGACCTAGGTCGTACATTAAATTTGACTCTTTGTTCTATATGTAATTGATATTGTTGCGGATTATTTTGTTATCTGTGTTGTGATAATTAAAACCAAATTGGCCCAATGGCTAGCAATACTCTCCTTCGCCGCCGCCACAACATCTACCCCGCGTCCTACTGCCTCCCTTGCGAACCCTAGATCATGGTCGCTATCTTCTATGTCCCCGAACCCCCTTCACCCCCCCCCCCCCCGACGTGGTCGACGCCAGGGAGCCGTCCCTCAATGCCACGACATCATGTCCTAAACTTGCATGTGACCCACCGTTGTTGCCAAAAACAAAGTAATTCTATTTTGGGAATTAAAAAAGAATTGGAATGGGAAGTATTTGTTTCCTGATTCTCTGGCTAGGATTCTAAAACTAAATCACAAACTTCAGATAAAAAATGAGTTGTTCTAGCGACATTTACAATACAAGTTGCTTTAGAATTTGTTGAAATAAATGTAAGGTTCGTATCGCGCGTTTTTTCGCAAAAACGGGCTGGCGACATGGCAGATGTTCATATCTGACATTGCCCAAACCCTAGCCCCTCTAAACCTTCGATTGTTCGCCATTTTCACCGAAACAAGTTGGAGACTCTTGGTGGTAAGTTTCTCATCCAATCCTTGGTTTATTTCGTCCGATTTCTGGGTATTTCTCTCGCATTATGAAGTTAGAACAGTTTGTTTTGAAACTAACCGTTGATTTTGAATGGTAATATTCGTTGTTTTTTACATTGAATTGTTTGTGAATTGATCGATACAGTCGACTAGAGGGGCGAAGGGGGTTGAATAGGAGACTACAAATTTTATGCTTAATTACTAATTTTAGGGATAAGTGGACAAATAAGGTTCAGTAGAAATGTAACTAGGTGAACACAACCTATATGGCAAGCAAACTTAAAGCAAGGTATGCTAGGAAAAAAATCTAAAAAGCAAGCCAACAAGTATACAAAGCAAAGCAAGGTGTGGGAAAGGATAAACCACAAGTGAGTCGATGATGCAGATTTTATTCTGAAGTTCACTCTTCCTTGGGGAAGAGTTAATCTCCGCTGGCGGTGCCAGAGCCAAGGCTTCCGGAACTCCATGAAAGGCTCACCGTATTCTCCTTGAGTCATCCCAACAAATGAGTCTCGAATCATTTGGGATCTGTCTTGAAGGTGACCACCACACCTTTACATACATCTCTGGAGCACACTACAAGAAAGGAAACTTTCGGAGGAACCTCTAATTAACCGCCTAGGAGCCCAAGCTCCAAGGGTAACAAGTTGGTGAAGATGAACGAGTAGGGGGAACACAAATCTGTTTGGTAGGAATGTAGATCAGGGGAATCTCCTCCAGTCCCTAAAGAATCAGAGTGTTTGGGGTGGATGGGGACAGATATCTCAAGCTTCTAAGATTTGGCAATGGTGGAGAAAAGCTTGAGGAAGATTAGGTTTTGAGGTGGAAAAAGGGTGGGTATAAATACCCCCAAGAGGTGACAGAGTCATTGCCCAGCCGACTCCTTCAGGCACCCGGACCGACCAGAGAAGCACATCCTGCCCTAGGTACCCAGGGGCCCAGGACCCAGGGCACCCAAACAGATTAGGCGCAGAGCACACAGATGGACCGGGCACCTGGGAGGAGGGGGGGCAGGACCCCAGGAACCCGGGCACACCCAAGAGAAAACATCACCACCGAGCACCTGCCAGTCCAGGGCCCGGGCACCCGGACAATGCCGAGACTGAAGTCACATTCTCTCGTACCTCCGAGCACCCGGATCTCTAGTTGGGGTTATACCAACTTTGGAAGATCTCTTTCGAAAGGCGTGGAATGTTTCAAAAAATAGTGTGTATGTAACTTATTCGAGTTCCCAACTTGCAAATCTTCGCAACCCCTTTTGATAGTACGGTTTCTCTAGCTCAAAAACAACCGAAAAACATTCTGAAGAACGCCGTTTTTTGCCGTTTTTGACCGAAGTCCGTAGACCATAGAGAGATACAATGTCCCGAGATAAACTTGACAACCGACATTAGTTCTCACTAATCCTATTGTAATCAACACCAAAATCGTAATTGAGTGACAATGCACTTTTGATTTTTGTGCGATGCAGAAACACTCTAATGATGTCATTTCATGGAGTTTTGTCAGTTTTCTAGTGAAGATGAGTCGGTGGTTTGCCAAGGGCAAGGGGGCGAGCGCCAGGGAAGTGCCTTCTTCTCGCAGTTTTCGCAACCCAATAGTGGTTGTTCGATTTTCTCTCACGTGCCAGCAATCATGAAGCTAAAATCATGGTTGTCACTGTGTGGCATATCTCGGATGCACGAAAATCTGGGAGAAATAATAGTGAGGCTCCTTAATAGCGCTGCATCGCCATGAAGATTAAAGCTTATACGGACCTTAATTTTCTGCATCTTCACAAACCTGCACCTGAGACCAGGCATGAAAGCACTATTTCAATCACGTCTGTCTTTCCGCCGCCCTCAAGTACAATTCTTTTCATGCCTGATGCAGCAATATTTCCTGAGAAAGACATCTCTGGGGCTAGTGTTGTTGGCCTGGACCATGAAGGGCGCTGCATTGTTTCCTGTTGTGAGCCTTTGCAAGGAGAGTTGGAACCTGAATTCCCGGAGGCGAGAGCTCTGCGTGGCTGTGTCGTGCGGTGTGTTGGGCTCATGAGGAGAACTATGACAAGGTCATCTTTGCCTCGGATTGTCTGTCGCTGGTTGAATGCCTCCATTCTTCGGTACAGGACAGGCCGTCCGTCGGTTCAGTTGTAGCTGAGATCAAACTTGCGTCAACGGGCTTCACCTCGGTGGCCTTCAAGCATTTCGTAGCTAAGTCATGTATGAACTCCACTAGTCGTTTAGTTTTTCATTCTGCTCCAGATTGCATCTAGGAGACTTTGTGTAACTTTGTTGCTTAATCAATAAAATGCCGGCGTTCTCTAAAAACAACATCCAAGAGCGCGCGCGAATTGATCTCCCTCCAACAAGGCATCGATTAAAAATACTCCAGGCTGAGCAAGCAATACATCGTGCCAACAAAGTGCAGACGCGACACATACTCGCCAATGAGGATCTAATAAAGGCTGCGTCATGGGCCCAAAAACAGGAAGACTAGTGCCTCTTTGATTTGCAGGTTTGTAAAAACCCTGGAAAAGGAAAAACATAGGATTGAAATGGCATGGTCATCTCAATCCCACAGGATTTTGGTTGTTTGATTGCATCGTAGGAAAAACAAAGGATTCTTTCAAACAGGTTCAAATGGATACTAGAAATTCTACGGAGAATAGAACAAAGAAATCCTTAGAAGAAATTCTTATATGATTCAATCACAAACAACCAACAGAAAAAAGAAGATAAAGATTCTAATCCACCAAAATTTCTATGAAAATTCTTCAAATCAAAGGGGCCCCACTGACCGGAGGGCATCTACAACATTGTCTAGTCAGTCATCCGTAAAGGTTGCTACAAAGGAATCGAGAGAAGATAAAACAGAGAGAGAAATAGTGTAGTGATCTAAACGCTCTGATATTTCTTTAGAGAGGGAATATGTAAACGTACAAGAATACTTATAGACGGTGATTTTGCTATTGTACTGGCATTGGGTGTTATGTGTTGTCTTATTTTGTACACACAAGTACAGTAGTTGTGATTTGGAATAGACTGTTTAAAGACAGCTTCTTATATACATTATCAAGAAAAAAAATACGTTATCTATATTATTGTCTGTCAGGATGGATTTTACAATACACAACTACTGTATCTTTAGACATACAAACGTGTAACCGGGGTAAAGTGCGGTAGCACTGGCCACTGGAGAGGGTGATAAAAAGGTCTGACAGACATCAAAGGCCGGCAGACATACAAATAAAAATAAAAATGGCAGCTTTGCTAGAGGTACACTACCTGTGAAAGAGCGGGTAAACAAATATTCATACGTATTATACAGTAAAAGAAGAGCCATTTCGAATCAGACTAAAATCATTACCATCATCGCTAATCTGATGAAACTTTAGTTCAGCTCACTCACTCACTGGATGAACGTTCTTCAGTTGCTGCAGGCTTTTCTTCGTCAGCAGCATCCTCCTCCTCAGCCGCGAGCTCCCGCTCCACCTCGTCGCCGACGTGCTCGCCGTCGGGCCGGGAGGGCATCGCGAAGCGGCACATCGGGCAGAGCCGGCTGACGTGCAGCCAGCGGAAGATGCAGCGCTGGTGGAAGCAGTGGGAGCAGTCCATCTTCCTGAGCTTCCTGCCTCCGGCCACCAGGTCCTCCAGGCACACCGCGCACTCCAGATCCCGCACCTCCGCCGCCGCCGGCACGAGCAGTCCCGCCATGGAGTTCTTGGAGGCCGGCGGCTCTCTGCTACGCTCTGCCTCGGCCTCCGCCTCCGCCTCCGCCTGGGCGGCGGATCGCCTCAGCGTCTCCGCGCGTCTCCGTATAAAGCTCTGGTTACGGGCCCACCACCCGGGGCGGGAGGCGACGAGGGCCGGCTCCATTACTGGATCGATCTGCCGCTCCTGGCCCTGCTTCTCCATGGAGAAATCGGAATCGTAGCCGAGAGATAATCCCGATAGATAGATTGATGATAAAGGGGAGACGATCTTTACCAGATTTATTGTCCGCTCCTGGTCGGATTCATGCTGGCCCCGGCTTCCGATTCGACTTCTGAACAGGGGAGTGCCCCCTGCCTGCATAGGAAGGGGATGAACTCTACGCCCTGACTCGTTTTTTTTTTTTTTTTTGAGACAATCTACGCCCTGACTCGTGAGGGACAGAGAGACAGGGACCCGTAGCAAACCTGGCCAAATCAGCCGGTATTAGCGTGCCGGCCCGATAACCCCGTGGTGGGTCTGGCCCGGCAAGTTTATAATCGGGCTATGCTGGCACGTGGCCCGCCTAGGGCTGTACTTGCGCACAAGGCTGGGCACGAGGGAAATCCCTATTTGCCGCGCGTTCCCGCAAATTGTCGCCGTATCGCACAGAGGGAAGGGCACCAGCGAAGCTACTGGGCAGGCCCATTCGAATAGTTCGTCCGGTCCAGTTTACAACCTTATTTTTCCTCCTGATTTTAGTTTCTCTTTTTTACTGTTTCCTTTTTCTTCTGTTCCCTCTTCGTTTTCCTTTTTCAGTTTTCAACTTTATTTTACTTTTTTATCAAAAAATGTTTCGAAATTTCAAATGTTGTTCAGAATTCAAAATTTTGTTCCTTTTTCCAATTTTGTTCACATTTTTGAAAAATGTATGCTAATTTGAATAAATACATGTAATTTCTAAATAAACTGTGATTTCTGAAGATTTTGTTTGAGATTCACGGAAAATGTTCGAAAATTTAAAAAAACATTCTTATTTTCAAATATTGTTCATAAATTTAAAAATGTTCTCGTTTTGAAAAAATTCACAAAATACAAAAATGTTCTTGTTCTTACAAAAATTAAAAAATGTTCGAATTTAGAGTATTTGTTCCCTTTCTCACAAATTGTTCACAGATCTAAAAATGTTCTTCTGTAGTTTCAAATTTTTTAGTTTTCCTAATTTCTGTTTCTTTACTTCATTTTTTCTATTCCTTTGTAATTCCTCTTTCTTCTCTTTGTTGTACCTGAGAATTTCAAATTATGTTCAAAAATTCAAAAAATGCTGAAAACTTCAATAATGTTTCTGTTATTATCTTCTCTTCACAAATTCAAAAAAACAATTCTCCATTTTTCATCAAAATGTTTGCATATGTAGAAAAAATGTTCACCTTTCGAAATATTGTTCGTAATATAAAAAAATGTTCACGTTTTCAATTTTTTCTTCTCGAGTTCGAAAAAATGTTCTCTTTCAAAATCCATTCACAATTCCAAGAAAAATGTTCGTGTCCTTCAATTTTGTTCTGTAGTTTCAAAAAATGTTTCCATTTCAAAATTTGTTCGCAATTCTAAAAAATGTGTCTATTTTTATTTTGTTTGGGAGTTTCAATAAATGTTCACATTTCTTTATAAGTGTTATAATTTTCCATTTTTGTTCAGGTGTTTCCATGTTTTTAAATGGATACTTATCCAAAAATTTATTTTTGAATTTGAAAAATGTTCATCTTCATTTTTCGTTTTTTTCTTCCTATTTTTGCCTGTTCTCTTTTCGTTTTTAAGAATATTGTCACAGCTTTAAAAATGTTCGTGATTTCAGAAAAATTGTACCTTTTTTCAAAAAAGTTTGAAAATTTAAAACTTGTTTTCATTTGTTCAACTTTTGTTCTGAGTTTGAAAAAATGTTCTTGTTTCAAAATTTGTTCATGAATTCCGAAAATATTCGCGTTTCCAAATTTTTGTTCAGAGTTTCAAAAAATGTTCCCTTTAACAAAAAAGTTGTTCACATATTAAAAAATGTTCATGATTTTCAAAAAAGTGCTCAGTTTATCAAAACTTTGTTCTCATATTCCGAAAATGTTCAAGATTTTTAGGTTTTTCTTGTCAAATTCGAAAAGGGTTCGCTTTTAAAAAATTACGTTTTCAAAATAATGTCCGTGTTGGGAATTTGACAAAATGTTCGGACCTACATTACCTTTAGCTTCGCGCGGCAGACTTAACCAAGAAAGCTCATCTAGCACGTTGGCTATGCTCTATCCTACCTAACATTAGGTTCCTGGTTCGATCCATCCTTCGAGCATTCTTTTTTTTTGGATTTTTCACCGTGTTGCGCTAATGGGCCAGCCCAGCTGGAGTCGCGCCTGTGCGAACACTCGGCAATTTGCCGCAACAAGCGGCGCATAGGAACTCCCGGGCACGAGTGCCGACACGGCACGACCCGTTATTTTTTTACTATTTTATTTTATTTTCATTTTTAATACAATACAATAGGCTTAATATATGTTCAAAACAGCCTAATGGGATGAATTTTACGCGGGGTTGCCATGCCAAACATGCTGCCGAAGAAGACAGTGGATGTTGATCCAGTAGCAAAATTGTGCTGGCCCATGTAACATAGGGATCGTGCCTGGGTCAGGTTGGATAGCACGCGTGTCGGGCCGGTTTGGCGCATATACTTGTCATGCCTGGCCCATATAACCCTTTTCGGGCCGGCCCATTTGGCAAGGTCTCTAGGAATCCGGTAAGGTACTTTTGGAACACCAATGGGCATATTAGATTAATATTATTAATTTTCAGTAAGAAAACCACACTTTAATATGGAAACGTAAGAATGGAACAGAAACCCGTAGTATGAATAATCATTGCTTTTTTATTTTCCTTATGTGTTGAAAACCAAGAATTTTTTTGAAGGACCTAGATCTATTATATTATAAAGGTTTTTTTTACCATAAACAAAATTATACAAAGCACCTCAAACATATTAAAAATTACATCAAAGTCTTTGAACCACGAACGACCATTGTTGCCACCAGAATGAGCCGTCCACGCGGCATTGTCATCGCTCCCCTACTGGCGTGGACCTTACCTTCTCGAGGGCAACCAAAAAATATTTGTTTGTGTGTCCCTAGGACCATCATCCCGGAGCTGCAGTTATTGTCGTTGAACCTTGAATCGACCCAAAGAACCTGATAATCTCACTATCACATACCTACAACAAGGAACCCTAATCTCTATGTCCCGAGGAGTTGGCAGGAATCTATGTCGAATCTCTATCTAATCCTTACCGACAGACGAAATTGAGGAGGATCGGATCTCGAAAGACTAGCTCGAAGAAGAAGCATCACCATTCTTTAGCGGTGCCCCTACAAGTACTAAAAACCCTAACCCATCTACTAGTCGGGAGCCCAAAAAACCAGGATTCCCCTCCTCGCCATTGGTCGTCGATGCGGCCGACGAAGGGGATGCATATCTACGAGCTTGCCGAAAACAATTGAGGGGAAGAAGTGTTGTGGGTCTTTTTTTGGTAGTATGTATAGGGTGTGTATAGGGGTACCTAGGTTAGGGCTCTGTTTTTGAGGAATAATACCATATTCTGGACGAACAAATGAGTGTACACACAAGGATACCTAGGTTAGGGCTCCGTTTTTGAGGAATAATACCATACTCCGGATGCTAGATTTTTCTTCTTGCGCATAATAGGATTACAAATACTGGGAACTCTCGGCCTGGTGCCCTAGTCATGCCTTATATAGGTCTGGATGGCTAGAAGCTATACTGGCCGATTGAATTAACAGTACTGCTAAGGGCTCATTCAATGCCTATATATAGATTCTACTGCTATTTATTACATGTCATGTCGTCTGGTTTTAATGCTTAGTGAAATGTATGGTGACACTCTCCTTTATGGATCACCACCTTCTGGGTGATCCAATGCTTTGGTGGCGATGGGCCAGGGGCCGTTTGTGTTGCAGCCAGGCGGACTGTAGCGCTCTAGTTCTTGGCAAGCAAGCCAATCTACCTTTCGTGAGCCAGTTCTTGCTGGCCCTTGGCCGACTGGCCTAAGCAGGACTCTCTCCAATGAGGTGGAAGTCGGCAGTGAGGTGCTCCGGCGTTGGTGTTAGTTCGTGTTGTGATCAGTCTAGCCTGTGGTGGCAGCCCCGCTGCGGATAACGATGGCCACCAAAAGGCCTTCTAGAGGGTTATTCTCTCAAGATCCAGTGGTTGACTATGCGGTGTGATGCAATCTATGACAAATTTAATTCCTGATCTACAGTCATCTACATCGTTGGATCATGGCAACTATTATTTGATTAAAACTATTTGTGGTTTTTATTGTATGTACCATGGTCTTTTTCCTTTGTGCCAGACTGCAATTTTCTTTCGAATTTTCTTTTTTTGTAAATGTTTATTTTTTCTCATATGGAAAATAAGAAGAAACAATGACCATGGAAAATTTAGTTTATAAGTCATGGCAAATTTCATTGAACTAACCATGACAAATTTATTTTATTGATCATGGTAAATTTAGTAATTGGCCATGGCAATTTTAGTTTTAAATCATGACAAATTTAAGTTTCTCATTAATTAACCATGGAAAAAAACCACTGATCATGGAGAATTTAGTTTATATATCATGGAATTTTTTGGTTTCATGTATTTTGCCATGGAATATTTACTTCTATTTCTAAGAATAATTTTTTTAGTAAATGACCGTATCAACCTACTAAATTCACTAGGTACAAGAATATATAAATTTGCCATGTGACCAGTTCTAAACTTCCTAGAATCACCATGTGGACATTTCAAAGAGTTTTTTTACACTATCGCCGCGTTTTTTTCATGGAATTGTTTTTTATGAATTTGCCATGTGACCAGATATGTAACTTTCCATGCTATGAAAATTGTCCATAAACTTGCCTTGGACCATGGAATTGTTTTTTGACAAACCATGAAAATCTAGTTAAATGGAATAGATTTTCCATACTACATGGCAATTTTTTCCCAGGACAATGGCAATTTTATTTTATGAAGCATGACAAATTGAGTTAAATTGATCTTTTTTGTGTTGAGTACAAAATTGCCATTGCACATGCAAATGATTTTCCATACTACATGGCAATTTTTTCCCCTCCACCATGGCAAGTTTATTTTATGAACCATGGCAATTTAGTTAATTGAAATAGATTGGCCATACTACATGGCAATTTCCCCCCTGACCATGGCTATTCTATTTTACAAAGCATAGCAACTTTAGTAAAATGAAATAGATTTTTCATACTACATGGTACTCCCGAAACAATGGTAATTGGTTTCTTAAAAACCATGGCAAATTTAGTTAAATGGATCATGGAAAATATGTTGCATTTTTTGCCATGGATATTATATGTTCAACAAATACCATAGTGCATGCAATAGATTTGCCATGTCAATTGTTTACCTATTCATTTTTTCCATGGCAAACTTACTTTTTTTATTGCCATCGCAAATTTACATTTATCACCATGGCAATTTTAATTTCACATACACAGCAATTTTTACCTCCATCGCTCACGGCAAATGTACATTTATGTAGCATGGAAAGTTTACTTTTATTTCGCCTCATCAAAAATACTTTACATCCATGGAAATTTTTTTGCCTTTTTATTCATTGGATTTTTTTAGTTCCGTACACTCTGCCACATTTACTTTTATAACATGGCAATTACTACTAACAATAGATGTTGCACCTTTTGTTTTTGTGTTCCACATGATGGAAATTTTTTATGCACACTCTTCATGTATTTATACTAAAAATATCATACATTTTAAATCATACATTTCTTGCCACCATGTTTAGACGCAAATTGCCTTGAACCTTTTCTTTTTGTGCCATTTGCTTTAAAAATGATCTCTTTTTTAACCACTTTGGGAATATTTTTGTATTATGATATTTTCTCATTCTCCATGCATCACAAACAGTTTTTAATTTTGGACCACTGCAAAAAAAAATTCATACTATGAAAAAATCTGGCTTTATTAGTCACAACCAAAAGTGGATTTTTTGTCACACTAAAAATTGGGCCAAACTAGGTTTTATTTTTTTCTCTTATTTTTAAACATGCCGGTAGCCAATAGGTCCCTAGGTCGCCTTAAGTGAGTCTGGCTTCGGACTCGCTGAAGGGGCGAGCGAGCTGGGCCAGCCCACGAGCATGGGACGCCACAACCTCTTTTTCCTGTTTTTTTTTTACGTTTTCTGTTTTCTATTTACTTTATTTATATATTTTTTATACTTTAAATATTCTAAATATATTTATACAAAAAACACTCCTCAAAAAACATTTGAAAAATGTTGTACAAGTATTTGGAAAAATATTGAACAAGTATTTAAAAATGCTGATCATGTATATGAAAATGTTAACAAGTATTTAAAAATCTTGAACAAGGATTTTGATAAATTTTGAACAAGTATTTGAAAAATGTTGAACAAGGATTTTGACAAATGTTGAACAAGTATTTGATAAAATGTTGATCATGTATATAAAAATGTTGAACAAGTGTTTGAAAAATGTTGAGTAGGTATTTAAAAATGTTGATCATATATATATATATATATATATATATATATAAAATCATTTAACAATTGTTTGAAATATGTTGAACATGTGTATTAGAATGTAGGATGAAAAACAAAAAGAAACAAAGAAAAAAAGAAAAAAATAAGCCGAAGAAAAGGAAAATGGAAATAAACTAAAGAAACAAATGAAAAACCTGGAGAAAAAAAATAAAAATCAGGGGGAAAAAGAAAAGCAAACAAAAAAAAAGAAAAGGGGGGGGGGGGGGGGGACCCAAATAAAAAATAATTGAAATGAAGGAGCAAAAACCCCATTAAAAAGAAAAAGAAAAAAAATGAACCTACGTGAAAACCGGCTTGTTTTCTTTCTAGTAGGTCGCGCCCTATCTAATGTACGCCAAGCTGAAGCTGGCGCAGTGGCTTGCGTGCGTCGAAGAAATAGGGAGATCCCAGGATCTATCCCTCGCGAGGATGACCCACCAGCGTGGGTTGAATCGGGAATTCGAGGCACCAGTCTTCGGGTCGTCGATGGTAGAGCACCAGCGGTGGCATACGACGCGCACGTCCATATACCTTAGCACAATGACAGCTCAACATTGCTGGTAAGAAGCAAATTATTCAGTTTTCCACAGTTGGATTGACTGTCTTGGTTGTCTCACCGTCCATTTTTCATCCTACTAGTGGTTGGGGCCCGCCATTGCGGACCACTTGAGAGAAAGCTTCAAATTTTTCAAAAAATATTCTCGCGTCATGTGGACATCACAACCATCATAAAAGAAAAAAGAAAAACCTTAGAAAAACTTCTCTAAAATAATCTCCCTACCATAAAAAAACTCTAAAAAATACTTTCTCACCGTGATCAACCAGCATGCGCCACATGGCGTAGCTGGTTGGCCGCCATTCTAGCGCGTCTTAATGGGTTTAATTAATGGTTGTTGAAAATATTTTTCGTTTACAATACTACACTCAGCACAACCCCTCTCTACCTCCCATCATCCCATCCATGCTTTTATAATTAATTTTGTAGGAGCTAATAAAAAGGTCGTAAACCTAAAATCAAATGTCCGATACGGGGAACTATTTGGTTTTAGTTAACAATTTTGCTAAAGTAGATTTTAGACGTGGCTTAAGTATTGCACATCTAAGTTCTATGTCATTGATTTTACACAGAGTTTCGTGCAGACATTTTCTTTTGTCTTTGTTCTTTTCCTTTCTAGTTTGATTGGGTCATTTTTTTATTGAGTCACTTAGATGTGTAATAATTAGGGCATACAAACCCTTTAGTTAACCACTGCCTTTATCTAGTTAACATGTTGGAGACTAGAACAATGTTAAGTATGTTTTCTGCTTTCAACATTTCGGCTTCAAAACCCGGCATCTTGTTGTGCACTCTAGGACACAGTTTATCCGAACGACCACCAAACAAAATAGGCGACGCCCCTGACAGGTAAAAAAAAAGAAGAAAAGGTCAGCCAAATTATCCTGTTCCTGGTCGTCACCGATGAGTCATGATCATTCTCCGTCCGGCGTCCTCCACTACTTTCCAACACAAATAGTGAGAACTGAGTGCTGAGACCGCATTGGAGAGCATAGGAAGGAAAAAAGCCAATCGGCTCCTATAAAAGAGGCTGCACCTCTCGCCTCGTGAAGCTACACTTCGTCTAGTCCAGATTATTTCTCCTTCCCCTTCCCCGCTTCCACTTGTTTCTGGGCTTGAGCTCCACGAGACGACATTTTCCTGAATCCTCCTGGACTCTACCATAGTAGCGATGTTGGACGTGTCTGCAAATTTCGCGCTATGCACATGTTACATCGAGCAGCTGGTCACGGTGATAGTTAGCGACAACGAGAAGGCAGCCAGGAAGAAGAAGAAAGAAAAGGCAATGCAGAAGAAGAAGAGATAAAAGGCAATGAGAAAGAAGAAGGCGAGGAGGAAGGAGCCAACGTGTTGTAGAAGAAGAGTGGCACAAACAAGGGGAATGCCTCTGTTTTCGGCCTTTATGTGCATCAATATTTGAATGGCCGGTTGTAAATAGGCCATACGTGCGCTTGCATATGATAATAGAGCCTATTAATTCTTAATAAAGTTGTATTCCTTGCAAAGCTGCAAGGCAGTTTCTTGCTTGTAATTCAAGGCGAACGCGGATGCTGCTCAAACCTCCTTTAACATCAGGAAACATGACAGCGCGCTAACCCAAGTGCATCGGCTCAAAGCAGGAAAACGTGGGCTCAAGTCATTCTTTTGCACCATACCAATGGATTGGATGTTTGGCTCCACTTCCAGAAGAACAACCGATTCCCTAAGAATGAGGCTTTGCACGATTTTCCCATTAATTTTACGCATGCCGATAGGCGGCGCACCAACGCGTCCTCCTTCATCATCCTCTGCATGGAGAAGGCGAGCACCAGGGTGACCGGGAGAGTGGGAGTCCCTCGGGTATGGCAACCACAATGATGGTGACGGCCTGTTGGAAAATGCCGACAAAAGAGCTCAACATGGCGTCGAATGTAACGTAGTACGTGACATTGTGACCCTGTTGAACAGTGGCTTGGGGCTGCCCGCGAATTGGCGCGCGAGGTGAGGAACTCCTGGAGAGGCGTTGGGCGTGGTTCGGCACTCTCCTTGGTTATGCTGCTCATCATCTCGCCCTACAAGGTGCCGGGCGCTGAGGAGCATTTGGCCGTAGCCGTGGATGATCTTCAGGCAGGCGGTGAGAAAGGGGTTCTTCTCGGCATCGATCTCCATCGGGTGGGGCTTGCGTGTCATGCTTCAGTCGTCCATCTGCAGGAGCACCTTGTAGGGCGGAGTTAATTACATAAAACCACCATATTTGGGGTTAGGTTTGCAGAAAAATACCCGGTCCCTAATTTTTTGCAAAAGTCACCGCACATTCAGTAATCTTTTTTCAAAAAACACTGATTAGAGGATTTAGCCCATTTAAACACTTTTTGACAGTGGGCCCAGATAATAAGGAGCTGCCTTGGCAAAAACACTGAACACTTGGGGCACTTTGTATAAGATAGGAACATGAAGGACAAAACTATGAAACGCTCGTAGGATAAGGCCATGGCTCATGGCCGGCGGCGGTTGCTGGCTCTTCCGCAATCCTCTGCATTGCTAGCGGCCTCAGGCGTCCTAGAAGCAGAGAGAGAGAGAGAGAGAGAGAGAGAGAGAGAGAGAGAGAGAGAGAGAGAGAGAGAGAGAGAGAGAGAGAGAGAGAGGGAGAGAGGGAGAGGGGGAGAGGGGGAGAGGGAGGGAGGGAGGGAGGGAGGGAGGGAGAGAGGGAGGGAGAGAGAGAGAGAGAGAGAGAGAGACCGGGGAGGGAGAGGGCGCGGTGGAGCCTGGTGCGGCGAACTGGCGGCGACGAGCTGTGGGGGCGGTTGAGGGCGCCCAGATCCGGTCGGTGGAGGCGGTTGGCGGAGCTCCGGTCGGCGGGGCTCCTTGGATGCGGTGGCGACAAAGTTGACCTGCAGGGTGGCTCGGTTAGAACAGAAAAGAGAAGGGAGGAGGAAGGAGATGGTAGGCGTGACAGCGGTGGTCGCCGGCGGCGAGGTCCCCGGAGCGCCGCGGGGTTAGGCAGCTCGGCCTCTCCCGATCCGGGCGGGCGGCGCGCTGCAGTTGTCCACAGCCAGGGCCGGGGGGTTGATTGCGTTTTTTTATTTAGATCTAGGGGTGTTTACGTCAATTTTTGCCAAGTCAGCATCTTACAATCAGAGCCCACCTGTCAGGGAAGTGCTTAAATGGGCTAAATCCCTGATCAGTGTTTTCTGAAAAAAGATTGCTGAATGTGCGGTGGCTTTTGTAAAAAATTAGGGACTGGGTATTTTTTCACAAACTTAACCTCAAATGTTGTAGTTTTTTGCTTTTAACTCTGTAGGGCGAGATGATGAGCATCATAACCAAGGAGTCTGAAAGTACATGTAGTCCCCATGTGTGGTTTTGGTAATTAATTAATGACAATCCTTATGGACTAATGTTTGCATTGAGATATACATTTGAAGATTAGTCCCATTGGAAAATGATTGAAGAATAATGGAAGAAAACTCCTTTGAAGCAACAATTACATCGAGATGATCAAAATGGAGCTCATTGGAGTATCTTAAGGGTTTCCATGCTTAGAGCTATGGTTTGAGCCATAATGGATCAAGATCTTAAAGAGGATGATTTGAATGATGAATTCTAGGAGTGGCTCAAAGATATGATCATAATGGACTCATGTGTTGAGTCATGATTGAGCAAGCTATTCAAGTGAAGAATTCGATATATCCTTCATGACGTCAAGATTAAACATGGAGTAGAGATATAGGTTGACCAAGATGAAGCTCAAAAGATCGAACTCTAAATGGTCAACACACGAGCACAAATGATGCACCACATAGGATCTTGTGGTATGATAAGAAATTATAAATTGCACTCGTGTACTAACCCATACTATGTGTTGTCTATGTTTTTGAGGGTTAGGTGATTCTCATGGGCTCGCATCGAGAAAGAGATTTCAAGTGTCTATGAGAGGACGACATCAAGTGTAGGTGATCATGGTTGACAAGGGCAAGTTCAAGATAACCATTCCAAAAGGATTACATGCTTGAAGCTTGTGGATGATCACATGATGGACAAGTGAAGATGAATACAAAACAAAGCTTCCCCACATTGTGTATGAGGGAGAGACTTGAAGACTTCACCAATGTCTTGCCTTCATCTTGAGCCAAGAAGAAACATCAACATCAAGCTCAAGTGAACGGCTCGTGTCAAAGGTATTAGTTCCGTTGACGTTAGTGTTGTGGAGTGATGACCACCAAAGAAACATATACACTCAAGAATGGATTCTTGATAGCTATGTAGTGTAGCTACTTTTATGATTCTTGAGTTATAGGGATCCCGCACTATTAAGAGGGGATCAAAGGGGTTTGTGATGGATTTTCTCAAGTCAACATCTTCTATACACAATTCCACTCATATCCTATATACCAAAGAAAAGCCAAAGCCAAATAGTTTCCCAAAATATATGATCTAACCTTTGCATAATTTGAACCCTCCATTTTGGTGTATTTTGGGTGGTTCTCTATCTGAGGACTTGGAGCTTTTCCATAGCTTCAAAACGAGCCCAAGATCATCAAAATCGGAGTCCGGATGTGAAAGTTATGCATGTTTTAGTTTTGGGGTTCCTGCTGTTATTTTGGCCGGACGTCCGGTAACATCCGGAAATCCGGTGCGCCAATCCAGAATCAAACGGACGGAAATCCGGTAAGTTCAGAAAATGTCAGACGTCCGTCAAACCTGTTTCGTAAATATCCTGATTGCCCGGACGTCCGGACACTTCCGGACGTCCGACACTTCCACAACAGAAACATTTTTGCGGATGTCCGGAACCCTCCGAACGTCCGACACTTTCACATCAGAAGCATTCTTACGGATGTCCGGCCCCGCTCGGACGACCGTATCCTGTACATTGGTTTGTGGGTCACACTTTTCACAGCGGCCGGTCGTCTGATGACTGTCGGACGTCCGGACCCATTTGGGCCTCCGGACGTCCGACATTCTCCGGACGTCCGGCCATCCTGTACCCCAAACGGTCACCTTTTCCCACCACATATATATACTCCTTCTCCTTCCACGGGTTTGAGTTGACCATTCACTTTGAACAAACTCTAGAACACTTCTCACACTCTCTCTCATTTCTCCACACCAAATCTTAGATCCCCAAGTGATTTGAGAGCTTTGAAAAAAGTTGTCCGATCAAGTGATAGATCCACTTCTCCTCCTTCTTTGCACCCAAGGAATTCGTGATTTGAGCAACTCTTGAGCAAATCCCCATCGATCTTGTTACTCTTGGAGGTTGGAGACTCCTAGGCGGTAGGAGTCTTCGGAGAGGAATCGACCTTTGTGATTACCCCCCGGATAAGTTTGTGAGGGTTTGGAGACCACCCCAAGGTCTACCACTAGTGGTTGAGAAACGCCTTCGTGGTGTTGTCTCAAGGAGAATAGGGCGAGCCTTCGTGGCGTTGGTGTGCCTTCGTGGTAACATCCACCTCTCTAACGGTGACTAGCTTTCCTCCAAGGAAGTGAACATCGGGATACATCATCGCCTCTGTGACTTGGTTATCCCTAACCCTAACTCCTTACTTGTGGTTTACCTTGGTAACTTGACCGCGTATTCACTATTCTTGTTGTCCTCATTATATTGTGTTGGTTACCATATCGTAGAGATTATTTAGGCCAACACTTTATAGTCCGCAATTCATACTTCCTACTATTGTTCTATCTTGTGTTTAGTGTGAACTGCTAGCTTGTAACATATCTTGTGTAAGCTTGTAATGCTTACTTGAGTTTGCTTGTATCATTCAATTCCATATATTGTGATACAATTTGTGTAAGCTTGTATTCCCTACTTGTGGGTGTCTCAGATTATTCATTTCCATATCTCGTGATATACATTGAGTAAGTTTGTGTAACTTACTTGTGCTTACTCATATCCTCGTTGTTCTCATCTTGTTTATGCTAAGTTGTTGGTGCACTTAGTGAGCCTAGTATATTTAGGATTTGTGCTTGAAAAGTATCCGCTTAGTTTATTTCCGCATTAGGATATAGCCAAATCCGTAAAAGATTTTAAAACGCCTATTCACCCCCCCTCTAGGCGACATCGTGGTCCTTTCAATTGGTATCAGAGCTAGGTCTCTCCTTATTAGGCTTAACTGCCTAGAGAGTAACGATGTCGACTAGTGAACTAGTGCAAGATGACACATTTTGTTTTAATGGCACAAATTACATTATGTGGAGATTACGCATGCTTCATCACTTGGGCCATGGGTCCAAATGCTTTATGGATTGTGGTTGTAGGAATTCAAATCTAAAGGATGGACAATCTCCGTCACTTGGTGATATGCATCTTGATAGTGAAGCTTTAAGTATCATTCACCAAGCTATAAGCTTCGAGGTGTTCAAGTCAATTTCGTCTTGTTCATTGGCTCATGATGCTTGGACCAAAATTGAAGATATATATGGTGGGTCCAATCTTCATGAAGACAATATTCTTTTTGGGGAGTTAATGGAGGAGTTCTCCACAATTTTAAATCATGAAGAGCTCTCTATTGCTTCCACCTCCGATTACTTGCATACCTCAACATCTTTCACTTCACCAACATGTGGCATACCACAAGAGGAAATCAATAAAGATGAGGCATGCTTGATTGATGAAGAATCCTCCTCTCCAAAAGAATCATCATCAACCCCTTGTGTTCACATGTGCCTCATGGCAAGAGGTAATGACGAGGTATCATCTTCTCTTAGTGATAATGATGATAGTTGTAATGAGGAAGATGATGAAGTCTTGACTCAAAATCTCTATGAGATTGGGAAAACTCTTCGTAGAGCTAAAGATAACACTTATAAAAGGTTCCAAGATGTTCTTTCTTGCTTTGAAAAACGTAATGGTTTATTTCTCAATGAGGAAGCTAAAAGTGAACAGCTTGAACATGAACTTGCTAAGGCTCATGAAACGCTTAGTGACTTGAGGTCTTCAAAAGAAGAGATTAACGTTACTCATTGTAAGCTTAGAGAGGATTTTGAGCTCCTTCTCCTTGAATGCAATAGTGTCAAGGGAGAGCTCATAAAACTCTCTAAGTCTCATGAGGAGCTTCAATCAACTCATGAGAAGTCACTAAGTTCTACTTGCTCCTCTCATATTGATAATGATGTCTGTGCTACTAACTCGATTTCATGTGAAGCATCAATTTTGAAGGAGAATGTTGAGCTATGTGCTCAACTTGCTTTGCTAACAAGAAATTATGGGAAATTGGGAGAAAGTCATAAAAAGCTCTCAGGCACTCATGATGATCTTCTAATCTCTCATGATGAGTTAAAGTTAGCTCATGAGGCTATGGTCACCAAGGTAAAATCATGTGAGTCTCATGTGGATATTAGCACATCTTCTACTCGAAATGCCTTATTGTCATGTGCTAGTCCTTGCAATTCCTCTCTACATGATATTGGTACATCTTGTAATGAATTGCTCACCATGCCTTTTTGCTCTAACAATGAAGCTTCTACTTCCTCTAGTTCTTTTGTTAATACTAACCTTGTAGAGGAAAATAAAGAGCTCAAGGCCCAAGTCACTAGTTTGAAGAAAGACTTGGAAAAATGTTGTGATAATATATTGAGTGTGCAAAAGGACCCTCAAGACAAAATAGGACTTGATTTCATCTCCAACAAGAAGAAGTCCAAGAACAAGAAGAAGGAACAAGATCAAGTCAAGAATTCGTCCAAAACTACTTGCTTCAAGTGCAAGAATGTTGGACACCATGTGAGATCATGTCCATTGAAGAAGAAGGCTTCAAATGTGAAGCATCAAGGGAAGTGGCCTCAAGTTCAATATCAAGATAATGAAAGGCCTCTTCCCATGCCTAACCAAGATAATGCTCTCCAAGTTGAAAAGGTAAAGAAGAAGAGAAAGGGGAGCACATGTTGCTATAAATGCCGTAAGAAGGGACACATAGCTTCATCTTGTCCCAACGGTAACATATCTAAGCCTCCTATAGTCAATAATCATTATTCGCTAAGGAAGGATATTGTTGGCAATGTGTTTGCCAAGTTTGTGGGTTCCCAAAGAAGTTTGAAAGTGGACAAGACCATTTGGGTTGCCAAGCCTATTGTTACTAACTTCTTAGGACCCAACTTGGTTGGGGACCATCAAGCTCAAACTTGATCAATAGGTGTGTGGAGGGCATTGTAGACTTGGCTACTTCATGAAGAAAAACTATTTTCACCATATGTTATGGTTAATGCCAAGTCAAGTGGATTATCATCATATCTATCAATCCAATGCTCCTCTTTGCGGTAACTTGTACTTGCAGTGTTTACATTGAAAGTTGCTATGTCCCTTGCATGATTAGGTTTTGTACCTAGCATGTGCTTTTATAGTTGTGCTTCCTAGTATGCTTGATTTGTGTTATCTAGCATGTGTAGGTCGCAATGCACTTCATATATTTGTGTGTGTGGTTTCAAGACTGTATTGCTTCATTAGTTGAATCTTAATTGGCTCTTTTGAGATATTAATGGATCATCACATTATGGGGAGTGCTATGTTTTACGCATTTCACAAACCTTAAATGTGTATGTATGTGGGATACCACCTAGTATTGTTAGTGCAATATTATCTAGTTACTATGTGGTATGTAAAGCTCATTTGAAACTCAAATTCTCATCCATTAATTATCCTTAGTTGGGTTTCATTTGCTTCTTGTGGATAATACATGGATAATCATATTGTGGGGAGTGATATGCTTTGTGCATATCACAATCCTTGTTAATATGAACAATTGAGGGATGCCACTTAGAATTTATATTTGAGATTATCTTATATCTCCGTGGCATGCAATGTCTTGTTTACGTATGGCATTCTTGTGCGGTTTTGCTCATGGTTATCTTTAAAATCATATTTGGAAAATCATTTGATTAAAGCTATTCCAATTCTTGCTTTGCATAATGATTTATCTAGTTGGAATGTTAATATTATTCTATCCAAGCATTGTGTTTATTTCTAAATTCTCATGTTATGCTTGTGTTAGTATAGATGATCATGTACTTATTTGGTTTCTACAACGAATGATAACCCGAAATACCATTTTGTTTGAATTCATCTTATTGCTCTATATGAGAGTTTGTTATCTCATTGTTTATAGTGTCCTATATCTATTTGAGTGAGATATTCCTATGAGTATGTGTGCAATGCATATCTTATATGCTCATTGTTTTTTTTTATGTTGAACTTTGGGAGCTATCATATGTTGATTTGTCACTTTGATTCATTTTGGTCAATATTGGAAGTATTAACGGTTATGTGATCATTTGTCCAATTTGTATCTCCCTGGATTTTGGTAGGCTTGTGCATGCATATCTACTATGTGTAAATTCACATGCCTTGTTTGCCTTATTTGATCCAATATATATATGGTAAATCCATCAAATTCTTAATAGCTATGATGTGCATGAAATTCAAATTCATATCAATAGGCACATATTTAAGTGGGTTTACCCTATGTGTTGTAGTTATGCTAACTACTTCGGACCCAATAAGTTTGGGGACCATATTGTACTTAAAATGTTTTAGGTACATTTGAGAAGCATTGGGTGCTTGGCTTATTCATGAAGGTGGTGGCACTATGAGGAAATTAGAGCCAAGCTTGGACATTTTATTGATCTACAACTTCATACCAATGCTATCTCGGTAACAAGTATTTACTTCATGCATATATATAGAAATGAGGTCAACCTTGTGTAGGTTGTATCATGGCATGAATTTCTTGACTCGTTCCTGTGATACTTGTTTCCTTTCTCAAAGCATCCCAACAATGATCTCTTGTTGCTAGTTGTGATGTCTTTGATGGTTGTGTGTTTGGAGTTCATTAACATACAATAATATTATATTAAGCCATGTGCCATGCTTTCAAGCAAAGATCTCATTGCTATATTTTATGACTCCGTTTGGATATCTTATTCCTTCCTTTTGCAACTATTTTATGTGTACATCCTTCTTTGTGGATATCATCTACCTAGTATCTTATACACGTGAGAGAAGTTACATCTCTAGTTGATATCCCTATTCTTTCATGTCCACCATTTCATTCACTTTTTATATCTTTTTGGTGGCTCCATGGAAGCATTTGTTGAATGAGTGCATGTCTTACCTCTTTGCATCTTAGTGCACTCATGTTTGGTGAAGATTTGTGTCCTCATGCCTGTCTTGACAAGCCTATTATTTCATATCTTCATCATGGGTTGTCACAAGCTTTGATTTTTAGGTTACTATTAGTGAGCTTGTGAACCCATTTGCTTGATGTGTGTGTGACCTTCTTAACTTCGTGTGTGTGGGAAGGACATGTCTTGCACCTTGTATCTCATTTACTCAAGGCTATGTTGATGCTTAATTCTCATCCTTATACTAGTCCTCTCAAGTGTTTTTACGTGTCTCACACACATCATTTTGGTTGTGCCTATTCTTAGATTGCCTCATGTACATGTTGCTCAACCATATGTTTGTTGCAAACGCTAGGCTTCTTTTCTTATCTATATTTTCTTGCAATTTTTGTGTGTTCCTATTGATTTTGGGGGAGTGATGATCCTATTTTGTACACTCGTATCCAAATAATAATAATAAAAAATCTAAATTGTGCACAAATCATGGGGAGCTTCTCTATTTTTCTTAGAACACTCCTTTAGCCAAATCGTAATATTCTTTTACCCTTTTGGTTCGTCGAATCTTTTGATTGCTTGCTTCACTTTGTGTTATGCAAATGAGATCAATTTGTGCCATGAGCTTTGTGCCATATACCTTGCTATTATGACTAGGCTCAAGTTGTATAATAGTTGATTCACTTGTGGATATCATGTTCTTATCAATTGCAACCTTTCTTTTTGTGTATATGAGTTTCTTTATGGATACATATCATGATTATTATTGGCCACTTAGAAATTTTTATACATGAAAACGTTCATATCTTTGTATCTGATTGCATTCTATAGATTCCGAGCTCCTTTAATTGTTCATCATTGAATATGTGCATTTGTTTTCACTCACATGTTGGGATATGCACACATCAAGGACGAACTTGTACTATATTGGTGTGCTAGATGTTTTGTCTTCCATTTTGGCATTTGGTGCCAACGGGGGAGAAGTTTAGAGGGTTTAAGATAAATATCTTTTGTAATTCTTGTTGTCACTCATGCATATCTACCCTTGTTATATATTCTTATTGCATGAATGAGCATTGTATATAGAGAAATCTCCTCCTAGTTTATGTCAACCGATATATGCAATGACATTCAAAGTTCATTCACACATGCATATATTGTGGGGAGTTTGCTCTATATACTATGGGTGTACTATCATCAAAGGCTTGTGTAGTGTCTTGATGATAGTACAACCATCCCAAGTATACAATTTATTCATTACATAAACCCTCTTGTTGAGGTTGTCATCAATTACCAAAATGGGGGAGATTGAAAGTACATGTAGTCCCCATGTGTGGTTTTGGTAATTAATTAATGACAATCCTTATGGACTAATGTTTGCATTGAGATATACATTTGAAGATTACTCCCATTGGAAGATGATTGAAGAATAATGGAAGAAAACTCCTTTGAAGCAACAATTACATCGAGATGATCAAAATGGAGTTCATTGGAGTATCTTAAGGGTTTCCATGCTTAGAGCTATGGTTTGAGCCATAATGGATCAAGATCTTAAAGAGGATGATTTGAATGATGAATTCTAGGAGTGGCTCAAAGATATGATCATAATGGACTCATGTGTTGAGTCATGATTGAGCAAGCTATTCAAGTGAAGAATTCGATATATCCTTCATGACGTCAAGATTAAACATGGAGTAGAGATATAGGTTGACCAAGATGAAGCTCAAAAGATCGAACTCTAAATGGTCAACACACGAGCACAAATGATGCACCACATAGGATCTTGTGGTATGATAAGAAATTATAAATTGCACTCTGTGTACTAACCCATACTATGTGTTGTCTATGTTTTGAGGGTTAGGTGATTCTCATGGGCTCGCATCGAGAAAGAGATTTCAAGTGTCTATGAGAGGGCGACATCAAGTGTAGGTGATCATGGTTGACAAGGGCAAGTTCAAGATAACCATTCCAAAAGGATTACATGCTTGAAGCTTGTGGATGATCACATGATGGACAAGTGAAGATGAATACAAAGCAAAGCTTCCCCACATTGTGTATGAGGGAGAGACTTGAAGACTTCACCAATGTCTTGCCTTCATCTTGAGCCAAGAAGAAACATCAACATCAAGCTCAAGTGAACGGCTCGTGTCAAAGGTATTAGTTCCGTTGACGTTAGTGTTGTGGAGTGATGACCACCAAAGAAACATATACACTCAAGAATGGATTCTTGATAGCTATGTAGTGTAGCTACTTTTATGATTCTTGAGTTATAGGGATCCCGCACTATTAAGAGGGGATCAAAGGGGTTTGTGATGGATTTTCTCAAGTCAACATCTTCTATACACAATTCCACTCATATCCTATATACCAAAGAAAAGCCAAAGCCAAATAGTTTCCCAAAATATATGATCTAACCTTTGCATAATTTGAACACTCCATTTTGGTTTATTTTGGGTGGTTCTCTATCTGAGGACTTGGAGCTTTTCCATAGCTTCAAAACGAGCCCAAGATCATCAAAATCGGAGTCCGGATGTGAAAGTTATGCATGTTTTAGTTTTGGGGTTCCTGCTGTTATTTTGGCCGGACGTCCGTAACGTCCGGAAATCCGTGCGCCAATCCAGAATCAAACGGACGGAAATCCGGTAAGTTCCGGACGTCCGGTCTCGGACGTCCGGAAAATGTCGGACGTCCGTCAAACCTGTTTCAAGAATATCCTGATTGCGGACGTCCGGACACTTCCGGACGTCCGACACTTCCACAACAGAAACATTTTTGCGGATGTCCGGAACCCTCCGGACGTCCGACACTTTCGCATCAGAAACTTTCTTACGGATGTCCGGCCCTGTTCGGACGACCGTATCCTGTACATTGGTTTGTGGGTCACACTTTTCACAGCGGCCGGTCGTCCGATGACTGTCGGACGTCCGGACCCATTTGGGCCTTCGGACGTCCGACATTCTCCGGACGTCCGGCCATCCTGTACCCCAAACGGTCACCTTTTCCCACCACATATATATATACTCCTTCTCCTTCCACGGGTTTGAGTTGACCATTCACTTTGAACAAACTCTAGAACACTTCTCACACTCTCTCTCATTTCTCCACACCAAATCTTAGATCCCCAAGTGATTTGAGAGCTTTGAAAGAAGTTGTCCGATCAAGTGATAGATCCACTTCTCCTCCTTCTTTGCACCCAAGGAATTCGTGATTTGAGCAAGTCTTGAGCAAATCCCCATCGATCTTGTTACTCTTGGAGGTTGGAGACTCCTAGGCGGTAGGAGTCTTCGGAGAGGAATCGACCTTTGTGATTACCCCCCGGATAAGTTTGTGAGGGTTTGGAGACCACCCCAAGGTCTACCACTAGTGGTTGAGAAACGCCTTCGTGGTGTTGTCTCAAGGAGAATAGGGTGAGCCTTCGTGGCATTGGTGTGCCTTCGTGGTAACATCCACCTCTCTAACGGTGACTAGCTTTCCTCCAAGGAAGTGAACATCGGGATACATCATCGTCTCTGTGACTTCGGTTATCCCTAACCCTAACTCCTTACTTGTGGTTTACCTTGGTAACTTGACCGCAGATTCACTATTCTTGTTGTCCTCATTATATTGTGTTGGTTACCATATCGTAGAGATTATTTAGGCCAACACTTTATAGTCCATAATTCATACTTCCTACTATTGTTCTATCTTGTGTTTAGTGTGAACTGCTAGCTTGTAACATATCTTGTGTAAGCTTGTAATGCTTACTTGAGTTTTCTTGTATCATTCAATTCCATATATTGTGATACAATTTGTGTAAGCTTGTATTCCCTACTTGTGGGTGTCTCAGATTATTCATTTCCATATCTCGTGATATACATTGAGTAAGTTTGTGTAACTTACTTGTGCTTACTCATATCCTCGTTGTTCTCATCTTGTTTATGCTAAGTTGTTGGTGCACTTAGTGAGCCTAGTATATTTAGGATTTGTGCTTGAAAAGTATCCGCTTAGTTTATTTCCGCATTAGGATATAGCCAAATCCGTAAAAGATTTTAAAACGCCTATTCACCCCCTCTAGGCGACATCGTGGTCCTTTCAATTGGTATCGAGCTAGGTCTCTCCTTATTAGGCTTAACTGCCTAGAGAGTAACGATGTCGACTAGTGAACTAGTGCAAGATGACACATTTTGTTTTAATGGCACAAATTACATTATGTGGAGATTACGCATGCTTCATCACTTGGGCCATGGGTCCAAATGCTTTGCGGATTGTGGTTGTAGGGAATTCAAATCTAAAGGATGGACAATCTCCGTCACTTGGTGATATGCATCTTGATAGTGAAGCTTTAAGTATCATTCACCAAGCTATAAGCTTCGAGGTGTTCAAGTCAATTTCGTCTTGTTCATTGGCTCATGATGCTTGGACCAAAATTGAAGATATATATGGTGGGTCCAATCTTCATGAAGACAATATTCTTTTTGGGGAGTTAATGGAGGAGTTCTCCACAATTTTAAATCATGAAGAGCTCTCTATTGCTTCCACCTCCGATTACTTGCATACCTCAACATCTTTCACTTCACCAACATGTGGCATACCACAAGAGGAAATCAATAAAGATGAGGCATGCTTGATTGATGAAGAATCCTCCTCTCCAAAAGAATCATCATCAACCCCTTGTGTTCACATGTGCCTCATGGCAAGAGGTAATGACGAGGTATCATCTTCTCTTAGTGATAATGATGATAGTTGTAATGAGGAAGATGATGAAGTCTTGACTCAAAATCTCTATGAGATTGGGAAAACTCTTCAGAGAGCTAAAGATAACACTTATAAAAGGTTCCAAGATGTTCTTTCTTGCTTTGAAAACGTAATGGTTTATTTCTCAATGAGGAAGCTAAAAGTGAACAGCTTGAACATGAACTTGCTAAGGCTCATGAAACGCTTAGTGACTTGAGGTCTTCAAAAGAAGAGATTAACGTTACTCATTGTAAGCTTAGAGAGGATTTTGAGCTCCTTCTCCTTGAATGCAATAGTGTCAAGGAGAGCTCATAAAACTCTCTAAGTCTCATGAGGAGCTTCAATCAACTCATGAGAAGTCACTAAGTTCTACTTGCTCCTCTCATATTGATAATGATGTCATGCTACTAACTCGATTTCATGTGAAGCATCAATTTTGAAGGAGAATGTTGAGCTATGTGCTCAACTTGCTTTGCTAACAAGAAATTATGGGAAATTGGGAGAAAGTCATAAAAGCTCTCAGGCACTCATGATGATCTTCTAATCTCTCATGATGAGTTAAAGTTAGCTCATGAGGCTATGGTCACCAAGGTAAAATCATGTGAGTCTCATGTGGATATTAGCACATCTTCTACTCGAAATGCCTTATTGTCATGTGCTAGTCCTTGCAATTCCTCTCTACATGATATTGGTACATCTTGTAATGAATTGCTCACCATGCCTTTTTGCTCTAACAATGAAGCTTCTACTTCCTCTAGTTCTTTTGTTAATACTAACCTTGTAGAGGAAAATAAAGAGCTCAAGGCCCAAGTCACTAGTTTGAAGAAAGACTTGGAAAAATGTTGTGATAATATATTGAGTGTGCAAAAGGACCCTCAAGACAAAATAGGACTTGATTTCATCTCCAACAAGAAGAAGTCCAAGAACAAGAAGAAGGAACAAGATCAAGTCAAGAATTCGCCAACACTACTTGCTTCAAGTGCAAGAATGTTGGACACCATGTGAGATCATGTCCATTGAAGAAGAAGGCTTCAAATGTGAAGCATCAAGGAAGTGGCCTCAAGTTCAATATCAAGATAATGAAAGGCCTCTTCCCATGCCTAACCAAGATAATGCTCTCCAAGTTGAAAAGGTAAAGAAGAAGAGAAAGGGAGCACATGTTGCTATAAATGCCGTAAGAAGGGACACATAGCTTCATCTTGTCCCAACGGTAACATATCTAAGCCTCCTATAGTCAATAATCATTATTCGCTAAGGAAGGATATTGTTGGCAATGTGTTTGCCAAGTTTGTGGGTTCCCAAAGAAGTTTGAAAGTGGACAAGACCATTTGGGTTGCCAAGCCTATTGTTACTAACTTCTTAGGACCCAACTTGGTTGGGGACCATCAAGCTCAAACTTGATCAATAGGTGTGTGGAGGGCATTGTAGACTTGGCTACTTCATGAAGAAAAACTATTTTCACCATATGTTATGGTTAATGCCAAGTCAAGTGGATTATCATCATATCTATCAATCCAATGCTCCTCTTTGCGGTAACTTGTACTTGCAGTGTTTACATTGAAAGTTGCTATGTCCCTTGCATGATTAGGTTTTGTACCTAGCATGTGCTTTTATAGTTGTGCTTCCTAGTATGCTTGATTTGTGTTATCTAGCATGTGTAGGTCGCAATGCACTTCATATATTTGTGTGTGTGGTTTCAAGACTGTATTGCTTCATTAGTTGAATCTTAATTGGCTCTTTTGAGATATTAATGGATCATCACATTATGGGGAGTGCTATGTTTTACGCATTTCACAAACCTTAAATGTGTATGTATGTGGGATACCACCTAGTATTGTTAGTGCAATATTATCTAGTTACTATGTGGTATGTAAAGCTCATTTGAAACTCAAATTCTCATCCATTAATTATCCTTAGTTGGGTTTCATTTGCTTCTTGTGGATAATACATGGATCATCATATTGTGGGGAGTGATATGCTTTGCGCATATCACAATCCTTGTTAATATGAACAATTGAGGGATGCCACTTAGAATTTATATTTGAGATTATCTTATATCTCCGTGGCATGCAATGTCTTGTTTACGTATGGCATTCTTGTGCGGTTTTGCTCATGGTTATCTTTAAAATCATATTTGGAAAATCATTTGATTAAAGCTATTCCAATTCTTGCTTTGCATAATGATTTATCTAGTTGGAATGTTAATATTATTCTATCCAAGCATTGTGTTTATTTCTAAATTCTCATGTTATGCTTGTGTTAGTATAGATGATCATGTACTTATTTGGTTTCTACAATCGAATGATAACCCGAAATACCATTTTGTTTGAATTCATCTTATTGCTCTATATGAGAGTTTGTTATCTCATTGTTTATAGTGTCCTATATCTATTTGAGTGAGATATTCCTATGAGTATGTGTGCAATGCATATCTTATATGCTCATTGTTTTTTTTTATGTTGAACTTTGGGAGCTATCATATGTTGATTTGTCACTTTGATTCATTTTGGTCAATATTGGAAGTATTAACGGTTATGTGGTCATTTGTCCAATTTGTATCTCCCTGGATTTTGGTAGGCTTGTGCATGCATATCTACTATGTGTAAATTCACATGCCTTGTTTGCCTTATTTGATCCAATATATATATATGGTAAATCCATCAAATTCTTAATAGCTATGATGTGCATGAAATTCAAATTCATATCAATAGGCACATATTTAAGTGGGTTTACCCTATGTGTTGTAGTTATGCTAACTACTTCGGACCCAATAAGTTTGGGGACCATATTGTACTTAAAATGTTTTAGGTACATTTGAGAAGCATTGGGTGCTTGGCTTATTCATGAAGGTGGTGGCACTATGAGGAAATTAGAGCCAAGCTTGGACATTTTATTGATCTACAACTTCATACCAATGCTATCTCGGTAACAAGTATTTACTTCATGCATATATATAGAAATGAGGTCAACCTTGTGTAGGTTGTATCATGGCATGAATTTCTTGACTCGTTCCTGTGATACTTGTTTCCTTTCTCAAAGCATCCCAACAATGATCTCTTGTTGCTAGTTGTGATGTCTTTGATGGTTGTGTGTTTGGAGTTCATTAACATACAATAATATTATATTAAGCCATGTGCCATGCTTTCAAGCAAAGATCTCATTGCTATATTTTATGACTCTGCTTGGATATCTTATTCCTTCCTTTTGCAACTATTTTATGTGTACATCCTTCTTTGTGGATATCATCTACCTAGTATCTTATACACGTGAGAGAAGTTACATCTCTAGTTGATATCCCTATTCTTTCATGTCCACCATTTCATTCACTTTTTATATCTTTTGGTGGCTCCATGGAAGCATTTGTTGAATGAGTGCATGTCTTACCTCTTTGCATCTTAGTGCACTCATGTTTGGTGAAGATTTGTGTCCTCATGCCTGTCTTGACAAGCCTATTATTTCATATCTTCATCATGGGTTGTCACAAGCTTTGATTTTTAGGTTACTATTAGTGAGCTTGTGAACCCATTTGCTTTATGTGTGTGTGAACTTCTTAACTTCGTGTGTGTTGGAAGGAAATGTCTTGCACCTTGTATCTCATTTACTCAAGGCTATGTTGATGCTTAATTCTCATCCTTATACTAGTCCTCTCAAGTGTTTTTACGTGTCTCACACACATCATTTTGGTTGTGCCTATTCTTAGATTGCCTCATGTACATGTTGCTCAACCATATGTTTGTTGCAAACGCTAGGCTTCTTTTCTTATCTATATTTTCTTGCAATTTTTGTGTGTTCCTATTGATTTTGGGGGAGTGATGATCCTATTTTGTACACTCGTATCCAAATAATAATAATAAAAATCTAAATTGTGCACAAATCATGGGGAGCTTCTATTTTTTCTTAGAACACTCCTTTAGCCAAATCGTAATATTCTTTTTACCCTTTTGGTTCGTCGAATCTTTTGATTGCTTGCTTCACTTTGTGTTATGCAAATGAGATCAATTTGTGCCATGAGCTTTGTGCCATATACCTTGCTATTATGACTAGGCTCAAGTTGTATAATAGTTGATTCACTTGTGGATATCATGTTCTTATCAATTGCAACCTTTCTTTTTGTGTATATGAGTTTCTTTATGGATACATATCATGATTATTATTGGCCACTTAGAAATTTTTATACATGAAAACGTTCATATCTTTGTATCTGATTGCATTCTATAGATTCCGAGCTCCTTTAATTGTTCATCATTGAATATGTGCATTTGTTTTCACTCACATGTTGGGATATGCACACATCAAGGACGAACTTGTACTATATTGGTGTGCTAGATGTTTTGTCTTCCATTTTGGCATTTGGTGCCAACGGGGGAGAAGTTTAGAGGGTTTAAGATAAATATCTTTTGTAATTCTTGTTGTCACTCATGCATATCTACCCTTGTTATATATTCTTATTGCATGAATGAGCATTGTATATAGAGAAATCTCCTCCTAGTTTATGTCAACCGATATATGCAATGACATTCAAAGTTCATTCACACATGCATATATTGTGGGGAGTTTGCTCTATATACTATGGGTGTACTATCATCAAAGGCTTGTGTAGTGTCTTGATGATAGTACAACCATCCCAAGTATACAATTTATTCATTACATAAACCCTCTTGTTGAGGTTGTCATCAATTACCAAAATGGGGAGATTGAAAGTACATGTAGTCCCCATGTGTGGTTTTGGTAATTAATTAATGACAATCCTTATGGACTAATGTTTGCATTGAGATATACATTTGAAGATTACTCCCATTGGAAGATGATTGAAGAATAATGGAAGAAAACTCCTTTGAAGCAACAATTACATCGAGATGATCAAAATGGAGTTCATTGGAGTATCTTAAGGGTTTCCATGCTTAGAGCTATGGTTTGAGCCATAATGGATCAAGATCTTAAAGAGGATGATTTGAATGATGAATTCTAGGAGTGGCTCAAAGATATGATCATAATGGACTCATGTGTTGAGTCATGATTGAGCAAGCTATTCAAGTGAAGAATTCGATATATCCTTCATGACGTCAAGATTAAACATGGAGTAGAGACATAGGTTGACCAAGATGAAGCTCAAAAGATCGAACTCTAAATGGTCAACACGAGCACAAATGATGCACCACATAGGATCTTGTGGTATGATAAGAAATTATAAATTGCACTCGTGTACTAACCCATACTATGTGTTGTCTATGTTTTTGAGGGTTAGGTGATTCTCATGGGCTCGCATCGAGAAAGAGATTTCAAGTGTCTATGAGAGGACGACATCAAGTGTAGGTGATCATGGTTGACAAGGGCAAGTTCAAGATAACCATTCCAAAAGGATTACATGCTTGAAGCTTGTGGATGATCACATGATGGACAAGTGAAGATGAATACAAAGCAAAGCTTCCCCACATTGTGTATGAGGGAGAGACTTGAAGACTTCACCAATGTCTTGCCTTCATCTTGAGCCAAGAAGAAACATCAACATCAAGCTCAAGTGAACGGCTCGTGTCAAAGGTATTAGTTCCGTTGACGTTAGTGTTGTGGAGTGATGACCACCAAAGAAACATATACACTCAAGAATGGATTCTTGATAGCTATGTAGTGTAGCTACTTTTATGATTCTTGAGTTATAGGGATCCCGCACTATTAAGAGGGGATCAAAGGGGTTTGTGATGGATTTTCTCAAGTCAACATCTTCTATACACAATTCCACTCATATCCTATATACCAAAGAAAAGCCAAAGCCAAATAGTTTCCCAAAATATATGATCTAACCTTTGCATAATTTGAACACTCCATTTTGGTTTATTTTGGGTGGTTCTCTATCTGAGGACTTGGAGCTTTTCCATAGCTTCAAAACGAGCCCAAGATCATCAAAATCGGAGTCCGGATGTGAAAGTTATGCATGTTTTAGTTTTGGGGTTCCTGCTGTTATTTTGGCCGGACGTCCGTAACGTCCGGAAATCCGGTGCGCCAATCCAGAATCAAACGGACGGAAATCCGGTAAGTTCCGGACGTCCGGTCTCCGGACGTCCGGAAAATGTCGGACGTCCGTCAAACCTGTTTCGCAAATATCCTGATTGCCCGGACGTCCGGACACTTCCGGACGTCCGACACTTCCACAACAGAAACATTTTTGCGGATGTCCGGAACCCTCCGGACGTCCGACACTTTCACATCAGAAGCATTCTTACGGATGTCCGGCCCCGCTCGGACGACCGTATCCTGTACATTGGTTTGTGGGTCACACTTTTCACAGCGGCCGGTCGTCCCTTGTCTTTCGGACGTCCGGACCCAGTTGGGCCTTGGACGTCCGACATTCTCCGGACGTCCGGCCATCCTGTACCCCAAACGGTCACCTTTTCCCACCACATATATATATACTCCTTCTCCTTCCACGGGTTTGAGTTGACCATTCACTTTGAACAAACTCTAGAACACTTCTCACACTCTCTCTCATTTCTCCACACCAAATCTTAGATCCCCAAGTGATTTGAGAGCTTTGAAAGAAGTTGTCCGATCAAGTGATAGATCCACTTCTCCTCCTTCTTTGCACCCAAGGAATTCGTGATTTGAGCAAGTCTTGAGCAAATCCCCATCGATCTTGTTACTCTTGGAGGTTGGAGACTCCTAGGCGGTAGGAGTCTTCGGAGAGGAATCGACCTTTGTGATTACCCCGGATAAGTTTGTGAGGGTTTGGAGACCACCCCAAGGTCTACCACTAGTGGTTGAGAAACGCCGTGGTGTTGTCTCAAGGAGAATAGGGTGAGCCTTCGTGGCATTGGTGTGCCTTCGTGGTAACATCCACCTCTCTAACGGTGACTAGCTTTCCTCCAAGGAAGTGAACATCGGGATACATCATCGTCTCTGTGACTTCGGTTATCCCTAACCCTAACTCCTTACTTGTGGTTTACCTTGGTAACTTGACCGCGTATTCACTATTCTTGTTGTCCTCATTATATTGTGTTGGTTACCATATCGTAGAGATTATTTAGGCCAACACTTTATAGTCCATAATTCATACTTCCTACTATTGTTCTATCTTGTGTTTAGTGTGAACTGCTAGCTTGTAACATATCTTGTGTAAGCTTGTAATGCTTACTTGAGTTTTCTTGTATCATTCAATTCCATATATTGTGATACAATTTGTGTAAGCTTGTATTCCCTACTTGTGGGTGTCTCAGTATTATTCATTTCCATATCTCGTGATATACATTGAGTAAGTTTGTGTAACTTACTTGTGCTTACTCATATCCTCGTTGTTCTCATCTTGTTTATGCTAAGTTGTTGGTGCACTTAGTGAGCCTAGTATATTTAGGATTTGTGCTTGAAAAGTATCCGCTTAGTTTATTTCCGCATTAGGATATAGCCAAATCCGTAAAAGATTTTAAAACGCCTATTCACAACCCCTCTAGGCGACATCGTGGTCCTTTCAATTGGTATCGAGCTAGGTCTCTCCTTATTAGGCTTAACTGCCTAGAGAGTAACGATGTCGACTAGTGAACTAGTGCAAGATGACACATTTTGTTTTAATGGCACAAATTACATTATGTGGAGATTACGCATGCTTCATCACTTTCGGGCCATGGGTCCAAATGCTTTGCGGATTGTGGTTGTAGGGAATTCAAATCTAAAGGATGGACAATCTCCGTCACTTGGTGATATGCATCTTGATAGTGAAGCTTTAAGTATCATTCACCAAGCTATAAGCTTCGAGGTGTTCAAGTCAATTTCGCCTTGTTCATTGGCTCATGATGCTTGGACCAAAATTGAAGATATATATGGTGGGTCCAATCTTCATGAAGACAATATTCTTTTTGGGGAGTTAATGGAGGAGTTCTCCACAATTTTAAATCATGAAGAGCTCTCTATTGCTTCCACCTCCGATTACTTGCATACCTCAACATCTTTCACTTCACCAACATGTGGCATACCACAAGAGGAAATCAATAAATATGAGGCATGCTTGATTGATGAAGAATCCTCCTCTCCAAAAGAATCATCATCAACCCCTTGTGTTCACATGTGCCTCATGGCAAGAGGTAATGACGAGGTATCATCTTCTCTTAGTGATAATGATGATAGTTGTAATGAGGAAGATGATGAAGTCTTGACTCAAAATCTCTATGAGATTGGGAAAACTCTTCGTAGAGCTAAAGATAACACTTATAAAAGGTTCCAAGATGTTCTTTCTTGCTTTGAAAAACGTAATGGTTTATTTCTCAATGAGGAAGCTAAAAGTGAACAGCTTGAACATGAACTTGCTAAGGCTCATGAAACGCTTAGTGACTTGAGGTCTTCAAAAGAAGAGATTAACGTTACTCATTGTAAGCTTAGAGAGGATTTTGAGCTCCTTCTCCTTGAATGCAATAGTGTCAAGGGAGAGCTCATAAAACTCTCTAAGTCTCATGAGGAGCTTCAATCAACTCATGAGAAGTCACTAAGTTCTACTTGCTCCTCTCATATTGATAATGATGTACGTGCTACTAACTCGATTTCATGTGAAGCATCAATTTTGAAGGAGAATGTTGAGCTATGTGCTCAACTTGCTTTGCTAACAAGAAATTATGGGAAATTGGGAGAAAGTCATAAAAAGCTCTCAGGCACTCATGATGATCTTCTAATCTCTCATGATGAGTTAAAGTTAGCTCATGAGGCTATGGTCACCAAGGTAAAATCATGTGAGTCTCATGTGGATATTAGCACATCTTCTACTCGAAATGCCTTATTGTCATGTGCTAGTCCTTGCAATTCCTCTCTACATGATATTGGTACATCTTGTAATGAATTGCTCACCATGCCTTTTTGCTCTAACAATGAAGCTTCTACTTCCTCTAGTTCTTTTGTTAATACTAACCTTGTAGAGGAAAATAAAGAGCTCAAGGCCCAAGTCACTAGTTTGAAGAAAGACTTGGAAAAATGTTGTGATAATATATTGAGTGTGCAAAAGGACCCTCAAGACAAAATAGGACTTGATTTCATCTCCAACAAGAAGAAGTCCAAGAACAAGAAGAAGGAACAAGATCAAGTCAAGAATTCGGCCAACACTACTTGCTTCAAGTGCAAGAATGTTGGACACCATGTGAGATCATGTCCATTGAAGAAGAAGGCTTCAAATGTGAAGCATCAAGGGAAGTGGCCTCAAGTTCAATATCAAGATAATGAAAGGCCTCTTCCCATGCCTAACCAAGATAATGCTCTCCAAGTTGAAAAGGTAAAGAAGAAGAGAAAGGGGAGCACATGTTGCTATAAATGCCGTAAGAAGGGACACATAGCTTCATCTTGTCCCAACGGTAACATATCTAAGCCTCCTATAGTCAATAATCATTATTCGCTAAGGAAGGATATTGTTGGCAATGTGTTTGCCAAGTTTGTGGGTTCCCAAAGAAGTTTGAAAGTGGACAAGACCATTTGGGTTGCCAAGCCTATTGTTACTAACTTCTTAGGACCCAACTTGGTTGGGGACCATCAAGCTCAAACTTGATCAATAGGTGTGTGGAGGGCATTGTAGACTTGGCTACTTCATGAAGAAAAACTATTTTCACCATATGTTATGGTTAATGCCAAGTCAAGTGGATTATCATCATATCTATCAATCCAATGCTCCTCTTTGCGGTAACTTGTACTTGCAGTGTTTACATTGAAAGTTGCTATGTCCCTTGCATGATTAGGTTTTGTACCTAGCATGTGCTTTTATAGTTGTGCTTCCTAGTATGCTTGATTTGTGTTATCTAGCATGTGTAGGTCGTAATGCACTTCATATATTTGTGTGTGTGGTTTCAAGACTGTATTGCTTCATTAGTTGAATCTTAATTGGCTCTTTTGAGATATTAATGGATCATCACATTATGGGGGAGTGCTATGTTTTACGCATTTCACAAACCTTAAATGTGTATGTATGTGGGATACCACCTAGTATTGTTAGTGCAATATTATCTAGTTACTATGTGGTATGTAAAGCTCATTTGAAACTCAAATTCTCATCCATTAATTATCCTTAGTTGGGTTTCATTTGCTTCTTGTGGATAATACATGGATCATCATATTGTGGGGGAGTGATATGCTTTGTGCATATCACAATCCTTGTTAATATGAACAATTGAGGATGCCACTTAGAATTTATATTTGAGATTATCTTATATCTCCGTGGCATGCAATGTCTTGTTTACGTATGGCATTCTTGTGCGGTTTTGCTCATGGTTATCTTTAAAATCATATTTGGAAAATCATTTGATTAAAGCTATTCCAATTCTTGCTTTGCATAATGATTTATCTAGTTGGAATGTTAATATTATTCTATCCAAGCATTGTGTTTATTTCTAAATTCTCATGTTATGCTTGTGTTAGTATAGATGATCATGTACTTATTTGGTTTCTACAATCAATGATAACCCGAAATACCATTTTGTTTGAATTCATCTTATTGCTCTATATGAGAGTTTGTTATCTCATTGTTTATAGTGTCCTATATCTATTTGAGTGAGATATTCCTATGAGTATGTGTGCAATGCATATCTTATATGCTCATTGTTTTTTTTATGTTGAACTTTGGGAGCTATCATATGTTGATTTGTCACTTTGATTCATTTTGGTCAATATTGGAAGTATTAACGGTTATGTGGTCATTTGTCCAATTTGTATCTCCTGGATTTTGGTAGGCTTGTGCATGCATATCTACTATGTGTAAATTCACATGCCTTGTTTGCCTTATTTGATCCAATATATATATATGGTAAATCCATCAAATTCTTAATAGCTATGATGTGCATGAAATTCAAATTCATATCAATAGGCACATATTTAAGTGGGTTTACCCTATGTGTTGTAGTTATGCTAACTACTTGGACCCAATAAGTTTGGGGACCATATTGTACTTAAAATGTTTTAGGTACATTTGAGAAGCATTGGGTGCTTGGCTTATTCATGAAGGTGGTGGCACTATGAGGAAATTAGAGCCAAGCTTGGACATTTTATTGATCTACAACTTCATACCAATGCTATCTCGGTAACAAGTATTTACTTCATGCATATATATAGAAATGAGGTCAACCTTGTGTAGGTTGTATCATGGCATGAATTTCTTGACTCGTTCTGTGATACTTGTTTCCTTTCTCAAAGCATCCCAACAATGATCTCTTGTTGCTAGTTGTGATGTCTTTGATGGTTGTGTGTTTGGAGTTCATTAACATACAATAATATTATATTAAGCCATGTGCCATGCTTTCAAGCAAAGATCTCATTGCTATATTTTATGACTCCCGTTTGGATATCTTATTCCTTCCTTTTGCAACTATTTTATGTGTACATCCTTCTTTGTGGATATCATCTACCTAGTATCTTATACACGTGAGAGAAGTTACATCTCTAGTTGATATCCCTATTCTTTCATGTCCACCATTTCATTCACTTTTTATATCTTTTGGTGGCTCCATGGAAGCATTTGTTGAATGAGTGCATGTCTTACCTCTTTGCATCTTAGTGCACTCATGTTTGGTGAAGATTTGTGTCCTCATGCCTGTCTTGACAAGCCTATTATTTCATATCTTCATCATGGGTTGTCACAAGCTTTGATTTTAGGTTACTATTAGTGAGCTTGTGAACCCATTTGCTTGATGTGTGTGTGACCTTCTTAACTTCGTGTGTGTGGGAAGGACATGTCTTGCACCTTGTATCTCATTTACTCAAGGCTATGTTGATGCTTAATTCTCATCCTTATACTAGTCCTCTCAAGTGTTTTTACGTGTCTCACACACATCATTTTGGTTGTGCCTATTCTTAGATTGCCTCATGTACATGTTGCTCAACCATATGTTTGTTGCAAACGCTAGGCTTCTTTTTCTTATCTATATTTTCTTGCAATTTTTGTGTGTTCCTATTGATTTTGGGGGAGTGATGATCCTATTTTGTACACTCGTATCCAAATAATAATAATAAAAAATCTAAATTGTGCACAAATCATGGGGAGCTTCTCTATTTTTCTTAGAACACTCCTTTAGCCAAATCGTAATATTCTTTTACCCTTTTGGCTCGTCGAATCTTTTGATTGCTTGCTTCACTTTGTGTTATGCAAATGAGATCAATTTGTGCCATGAGCTTTGTGCCATATACCTTGCTATTATGACTAGGCTCAAGTTGTATAATAGTTGATTCACTTGTGGATATCATGTTCTTATCAATTGCAACCTTTCTTTTTGTGTATATGAGTTTCTTTATGGATACATATCATGATTATTATTGGCCACTTAGAAATTTTTATACATGAAAACGTTCATATCTTTGTATCTGATTGCATTCTATAGATTCCGAGCTCCTTTAATTGTTCATCATTGAATATGTGCATTTGTTTTCACTCACATGTTGGGATATGCACACATCAAGGACGAACTTGTACTATATTGGTGTGCTAGATGTTTTGTCTTCCATTTTGGCATTTGGTGCCAACGGGGGAGAAGTTTAGAGGGTTTAAGATAAATATCTTTTGTAATTCTTGTTGTCACTCATGCATATCTACCCTTGTTATATATTCTTATTGCATGAATGAGCATTGTATTAGAGAAATCTCCTCCTAGTTTATGTCAACCGATATATGCAATGACATTCAAAGTTCATTCACACATGCATATATTGTGGGGGAGTTTGCTCTATATACTATGGGTGTACTATCATCAAAGGCTTGTGTAGTGTCTTGATGATAGTACAACCATCCCAAGTATACAATTTATTCATTACATAAACCCTCTTGTTGAGGTTGTCATCAATTACCAAAATGGGGAGATTGAAAGTACATGTAGTCCCCATGTGTGGTTTTGGTAATTAATTAATGACAATCCTTATGGACTAATGTTTGCATTGAGATATACATTTGAAGATTAGTCCCATTGGAAGATGATTGAAGAATAATGGAAGAAAACTCCTTTGAAGCAACAATTACATCGAGATGATCAAAATGGAGTTCATTGGAGTATCTTAAGGGTTTCCATGCTTAGAGCTATGGTTTGAGCCATAATGGATCAAGATCTTAAAGAGGATGATTTGAATGATGAATTCTAGGAGTGGCTCAAAGATATGATCATAATGGACTCATGTGTTGAGTCATGATTGAGCAAGCTATTCAAGTGAAGAATTCGATATATCCTTCATGACGTCAAGATTAAACATGGAGTAGAGATATAGGTTGACCAAGATGAAGCTCAAAAGATCGAACTCTAAATGGTCAACACACGAGCACAAATGATGCACCACATAGGATCTTGTGGTATGATAAGAAATTATAAATTGCACTCTGTGTACTAACCCATACTATGTGTTGTCTATGTTTTTGAGGGTTAGGTGATTCTCATGGGCTCGCATCGAGAAAGAGATTTCAAGTGTCTATGAGAGGGCGACATCAAGTGTAGGTGATCATGGTTGACAAGGGCAAGTTCAAGATAACCATTCCAAAAGGATTACATGCTTGAAGCTTGTGGATGATCACATGATGGACAAGTGAAGATGAATACAAAGCAAAGCTTCCCCACATTGTGTATGAGGGAGAGACTTGAAGACTTCACCAATGTCTTGCCTTCATCTTGAGCCAAGAAGAAACATCAACATCAAGCTCAAGTGAACGGCTCGTGTCAAAGGTATTAGTTCCGTTGACGTTAGTGTTGTGGAGTGATGACCACCAAAGAAACATATACACTCAAGAATGGATTCTTGATAGCTATGTAGTGTAGCTACTTTTATGATTCTTGAGTTATAGGGATCCCGCACTATTAAGAGGGGATCAAAGGGGTTTGTGATGGATTTGCTCAAGTCAACATCTTCTATACACAATTCCACTCATATCCTATATACCAAAGAAAAGCCAAAGCCAAATAGTTTCCCAAAATATATGATCTAACCTTTGCATAATTTGAACCCTCCATTTTGGTTTATTTTGGGTGGTTCTCTATCTGAGGACTTGGAGCTTTTCCATAGCTTCAAAACGAGCCCAAGATCATCAAAATCGGAGTCCGGATGTGAAAGTTATGCATGTTTTAGTTTTGGGGTTCCTGCTGTTATTTTGGCCGGACGTCCGGTAACGTCCGGAAATCCGTGCGCCAATCCAGAATCAAACGGACAGAAATCCGGTAAGTTCCGGACGTCCGGTCTCCGGACGTCCGGAAAATGTCGGACGTCCGTCAAACCTGTTTCGCAAATATCCTGATTGCCCGGACGTCCGGACACTTCCGGACGTCCGACACTTCCACAACAGAAACATTTTTGCGGATGTCCGGAACCCTCCGGACGTCCGACACTTTCACATCAGAAGCATTCTTACGGATGTCCGGCCCCGCTCGGACGACCGTATCCTGTACATTGGTTTGTGGGTCACACTTTTCACAGCGGCCGGTCGTCCGATGACTGTCGGACGTCCGGACCCATTTGGGCCTCCGGACGTCCGACATTCTCCGGACGTCCGGCCATCCTGTACCCCAAACGGTCACCTTTTCCCACCACATATATATACTCCTTCTCCTTCCACGGGTTTGAGTTGACCATTCACTTTGAACAAACTCTAGAACACTTCTCACACTCTCTCATTTCTCCACACCAAATCTTAGATCCCCAAGTGATTTGAGAGCTTTGAAAGAAGTTGTCCGATCAAGTGATAGATCCACTTCTCCTCCTTCTTTGCACCCAAGGAATTCGTGATTTGAGCAAGTCTTGAGCAAATCCCCATCGATCTTGTTACTCTTGGAGGTTGGAGACTCCTAGGCGGTAGGAGTCTTTCGGAGAGGAATCGACCTTTGTGATTACCCCGGATAAGTTTGTGAGGGTTTGGAGACCACCCCAAGGTCTACCACTAGTGGTTGAGAAACGCCGTGGTGTTGTCTCAAGGAGAATAGGGTGAGCCTTCGTGGCGTTGGTGTGCCTTCGTGGTAACATCCACCTCTCTAACGGTGACTAGCTTTCCTCCAAGGAAGTGAACATCGGGATACATCATCGGTGACTTCGGTTATCCCTAACCCTAACTCCTTACTTGTGGTTTACCTTGGTAACTTGACCGCGTATTCACTATTCTTGTTGTCCTCATTATATTGTGTTGGTTACCATATCGTAGAGATTATTTAGGCCAACACTTTATAGTCCGTAATTCATACTTCCTACTATTGTTCTATCTTGTGTTTAGTGTGAACTGCTAGCTTGTAACATATCTTGTGTAAGCTTGTAATGCTTACTTGAGTTTGCTTGTATCATTCAATTCCATATATTGTGATACAATTTGTGTAAGCTTGTATTCCCTACTTGTGGGTGTCTGTATTATTCATTTCCATATCTCGTGATATACATTGAGTAAGTTTGTGTAACTTACTTGTGCTTACTCATATCCTCGTTGTTCTCATCTTGTTTATGCTAAGTTGTTGGTGCACTTAGTGAGCCTAGTATATTTAGGATTTGTGCTTGAAAAGTATCCGCTTAGTTTATTTCCGCATTAGGATATAGCCAAATCCGTAAAAGATTTTAAAACGCCTATTCACCCCCCCTCTAGGCGACATCGTGGTCCTTTCAGAGTCGCCGATGGAGAAATCGAATATGGAGATCTCCTGCCTCCGGGCGGCGTGGACGAGGTGACGAAGATATCAACAGCGATGACAGCGAACGTAATTCCCCGTCGTTCGTGAAACAGGTGTGTCACGGTGCAGGTCCCTGTCTCACCGCCGCGGCCGTACCATGGATGATGCAAGCATGCGCGCGCGAGGAGACCTTCTACAGCCGCAACCTCTTAAGACCGGAGTGACCTGGCTTTTCTTTTTAATGAGGTTATTATTATAGGGGGAAGAGAGATGTGGGCTAAGATAGTCAGCCAGAGTAGCGTGTGATCCCAACCGGGATCATCGTTTCCTTGTGTGCCAAACAACATCGAACCGTGTTATGTAAAGTTTGTTGGGTTGATCATTGGGTCATTAATTTCTTTTGTAGCGAACAGTTCATATGTTGTCTATATATATATATCGGTTTTTGCCCCTTTGTTATTACTTCACGGGACAATTATCTTCATCTTAGTTTATTGATGAGACAACTTTTTTGCCTTCGTTTAGAAATAAATATAACATCGAACATGTTTGGGGTTGAGATTGACCGGGATCGTTGAATACAGGTGTTGACTTTAAGGATTTAGAGTTTAGGATTTAATTCCGACCGGCTTTCCAAATTCAAGGTTTAAAATAGTCTTCAGTCGTTACTATATTCACTGTCAACGGAAGTCAAATGGACAATTGTACCCCTTACGCCATAGGTGCGGCCGCCCGATCACTTTTGGCAGGGAGTAGTTCGTGCGTACCAGTACCGTGTGCCGGCCGAATTCACTGTTTGACCCTTTTGATGAAGTTTAGCACGATCTGATTCCTGTTCGTAAAAAATTTCGGATCTGACCTTTTTGTTACCGCCATAGACGTTGACGGTAGGAATATATGGGCTACCGCCATGGTCAACGGCCGTAAACTTCTGGTCAACACCCGCTGGCAGAGACGACGTGGCAAGTGGCTACCGCCACTACCTTTGGTGGCAGACCTCGAAGCTATAAATTACGTGTGCTGCCATGTATAACTGATTGTCTATGCTGGACAGTTGGCTAGAAGGGGTTCGAATTCTAGTGAAGCCAAGTTTTTTTGTTTATTTCTTTATTTCTTTTGCCCAGTAAAAATGAGTAATTTGTTCATTTTTATGTTAGGATTTGAATTATTGGCAAAAACATTTTTAAATAATTTGTAACTATTTTAGAAAATTCTTGAAAAGATATAAACAAATATGATAGGATATTTGGGTAAGTTTATTTGCACTTTGCCGGACGGTGCACGGTAGTTTTTTGTTTATTCTTTTGTCCAATAAAAATAAACAACGTGTCCAATCAAATGTTAGACATGGATTATTGACAAAAAATATATACAGGTATTTGGGGTATGTATTTGCACTTGCATGGGGTATGTATTTGTCCAATTAATGTCCAATCGGTTTGGATATTTGGGGTATGTGCTTTTGCAGATCGATGCACGAGTATTCGAGTATGTATTTCTATGTATGGATCGGTGCAAGAAGTTAGATATCTATTTGTATGTATTAATACGGTTCGTGTATTCAGATATGTATTTACACTAACCAACCAATGCATAGGTACATGGATAAAAAAATTTATGTGTCAGCCATGCAGGCATTTGGGTGTGTATTTACACTTGCCGGTTGGTGCACAAGTATTTGGATACGTATTTGTCTGTATCGGACGCCACCTCTACTATATAAACCCGGTTGTAGGTGATGTTCCTGTAACACTTGGAACCGTCTGTTCCGTGTATGTGCATTTAGTCTTGAAAAAGGTATAATTACACCTAGGCTTTGACTAGTGCATAAACAAAATAAGATTGTCTTTTATAGTCAAATGCCCAAACCGATACATATACATACGAACATGAATACCCATGTGCGGGTCCGCAAGTGTAACTATGTTACCCCATTATCCCATAATATATATTTATATTTTCAGGGGAATTTTAAAAATTACAGATAAGTAAAAAAAAGTTGTATGTAATAATCCACGTCTAACATTAATTGGAGAAATCATTATTTTTTATACTCAAATACTCAAAACCGATACATACAAATGCATACCAGTGTGGTTGGATGGTTAGAGGGACTGTGGTATCCCCAGCCCACCAGGGTTCAAATCCTGGTGCTCGCATTTATTCCTGGATTTATTTCAGGATTTCCGGCAATGCGCATTCAGTGGGAGGAGACGTTTCCGTTGACGATGAGGCGCCTATGGTGACTTCATAAATCTCAAGATGATATGCCGGCTCAGTCTTTCGGAGGTGCTCATAGGGATAGGGTGTGCGTGTGTGCGTTCATAGGGGTGAGTGTATGCGCGTGTATATGAGCGCTTCTGTCTGTACTGATGTTCAAAAAGAGCACCCCGTGCGTCATCCAGCAAGTAGAAATGCACGTATGTAAATATCCCATCATGGATGTTTATATCTTTTCAAGAATTTTTTAAAATAATCTAAGATTTTTTTTAAAAAGTTACTCCCTCCGTCCGAAAAAACTTGTCATCAAAATGGACAAAAATGGGTGTATCTAGAACTAAAATACATCTAGATACATCCCCTTTTATTCATTTTGATGATAAGTATTTCCGGAAGGAGGGAGTATGTTAATAATTCACATCCTAACATAAACTGGAAAAATTATTGATTTTTACTTGGCAAAAAGAAAAAGTACAAGTGCACGTACATAAATATGCCATCATGGATGTTTATATCTTTTCAAGAATTTTGTAAAATAATTTAAGAATTTTTTTAAATTTTTTTTGTCATTTTCAAGAAGTTTTTAAAATAATCTAAGATTTTTTTAAAAGTTTTGTCAATAATTCACATCCTAACATAAACTGGAAAAATTATTGATTTTTACTTGGCAAAGAAAAAGTATAAATGCACGTACGTAAATATCCCATCATGGATGTTTATATCTTTTCAAGAATTTTCTAAAATAATTTAAGAATTTTTAAAAAATGTTTTTATCAATAATTCACATCCTAACATAAACTCGAAGAATTATTGATTTTTACTGGGCAAAGAAAAAACTTGTGTTCAGCAGGGTTCAAACCCAGGTCTAACCGAAAATAATCCACACTAGCTAGTCAACTGTCCAACCTACAAGTACAATGATGGATTGCAACACAGCCTATTGATATCTTGTGCGTCTACCGTCTACCGCCATAGGCAGTGGCGGTAGCCACTTGCCACTTCGTCATCTCTGCCAGCGGGCGTTGACCAGAAGTTTACCGCCATTGACCATGGCGATAGCCTATATATTCCTACCGCCAACGTTTATGACGGTAGCAAAAGGGACAGATCCAATTTTTTTACAAACAGGGGTTAGATCGTGCTAAACTTCGTTAAAAGGGTCAGAACAGTGAATTCAGCCTCATGTGCCACTTACCGAAAAAGGGTTTCCCCCGCTTTGTATACAAAGCAAACAACCGAATCATATATGGATAGATGTTGGGGCAGAAGCATCATAGTCATGCCCAAAAGAAACGAAAGAGAAAAGCAAAAGAAACAAATGCAGAGAACGGCGGATCAACCAAAATGAAGAAGCCTCGCGATGACAGCGCCCACCAGGATCTTCCACTAGACTCCAAGACTTCGAAGCGCCGGCACCTATCAACACCTCCAAGAAGGATCGCGGCGATGACGACGCTGCTGCCAAGGGTTTCCACAGGCGCCACCGCGCCGGTGTTGGCCATGCCGACAGGGATTTCCCCTGATCCCAACCCGCACCTCGGGCGGCCCGGAGCCTGCCACCAAACCAACCACCATCGTGCGCCAACGCGGTCATGAGGCCCCCACGCCGTCTCACCACGGCACCGCGAAGTGAGGACAACACGGCGAGAAGAATCAGAGCCGGGACTAGGGAATCAGCACCGTTGGCACACGGGAGGGCCCCACCTCCACCATCCGCGACGGTAGCCGTCCGGACGCAATAGCAGGAGCACACCAGGCCCGGCCGAGCCCTCGTGGGCCCATAAAGCTCCCGTCTTCGCGCTGCTGTCGGCACGCCGTCGGTGCTGCCGCCCCAAATCCGAGCCACTCCTCCTCCTCACCGCGTCGCAGACAAGGAGGCCACTCCCGGGGACCGGCCCGCTAGGACCCAAATGGGGCCCTAAGGGCCCAGATCTGGGCCGAGGACACGCCGCCGGCCAACCGGCGCCACTAGGCCGCCCCGCCGCCAAAGGACAGCGCCGTCACCGCGATGGGCCGGTGCCAACGCCACCAGGCCGCCAGGCGCCGTCAGTCGAAGGGCACCCGCCGCCAGCCCTGACCCCGGGTTAGGAGGTGCGCTGGGTAAGGAAGGACCTGTCGCCAGCCCGCCGCCAGATCCGGGGCTCACGACGGGGGGGGGGGAGGGTGAGGGACGAGAGGAGAGCGGGGAGCTGCTCCCGGGGAGGCGGCGCGGGCGCGGGGTCAAGGGAGGGAGGGGAAGGAGGTTTGATATTTGAAACGGAAAGAATTTCTGGTCCTCCTCTGCCGTTCTCCTCCCACACGAAGCTCCTCCCACCATCCTGGCCTGCGCGGTTGCTACTAGAAAAGTATTCCTGGCCTGCGCGGTTACTACTAGTACACGCCGGCGCACCGGCGGAAGTTTCGGCCGGTCGCCTCCCAGCCCTCCGATGCAGCGATTCGCAGCCGTCAGATGAGGCACCCGTTACCTTCGTCCTCCTCGCATAGCCTCCATCGTCCCGCCGCCACACGCCAGCGCACATCCCCCCGAGCCATGTCTTCCTCCTCGAGCCTCCCGTGTCCCTCGCATCACGGCTTCGAGCTCAGCGCGGCGCCCGCTCCTCCCCTCGCTCTCCATTCACCGCTCATCGAACAACCACGGACTTCCACACCATCGTCTTCGTAGGTCGCGTCAGTCACGGCACCACGCCGTCGTTCGTCAGATCACCAGCAGGCCGACGCTCGTCGTGCCGCATGTTGATTGCACCATTCTGCGCTCCTGGTTTAAACATCTCCGGACGCCTATTCCAGCTCGCCGTTTACAAAAAGTTGCAGGCAGAAACGTCTCTGCCGCAAAACGCCGACGAACTGGTTCTAGAAAAAGTGTGATGTTGTCCGCGCGTGTGCAGATGGCTGGTTCCAGCAATTTGTGCTGCCGGTAGTAGCACCCCACACATACGGTCCCAACATTTGCCGCTCACCGTCTCGCTGGTGTCCCTCGTGTCGTCGCAGTGGCGCCATAGCCTGTCTACCAACGCAACAAATCATGCTGCCGTATCCAGCAAATCACGTCGCCGGTTGTAGCATTCGCCGTCGCATGTTCTATATGTGCAACAAAACTGACCGTCAGTTCCAGCAAAACTCTTCGACGCTTCCAGCAAAACTCGCCGTCGGTTGCAACACCGGTCTCCTCCATTGAAGCTCGCCGCTGAGCTCTCACCTGGCCGCTAGTAGCATCTAGCCATGCCAGTTGTAGCATTTGCCATGGTGGCTGCAGCTCGCCACAAACATGGTTGCAGCTCGTCGCAAAAAAATGGTTGGAGCGTGCGCTCGCTCTTGCTTGCCGTTGTTCAAGCATGGTTATCGTGGATGGTAGTAGCCGGCGTTGCGGTCGTAGCACCCCATGACACGGTTGTAGCAACTAGATTGCCCACGTTCATCCCTGTGCCATAGCCCGCTCGTGGATGGTAGCAGCCCAGCCGAAGCATGTGGCAACAGCCCAGCCAGGATGCAGGCCATGGACTACGACGTGCGGCGTCAGTTGAAAGCAGAGGAGGAAGAAGGAAGAAGGAGAATTGTCTAAAAAAAATGGGGATAAGGCTTGCTACGTGGAGGAACGAGTGGTGGAGAAGGGGTGGGACCGCGGGCACGTGACGCGTGGGCGTAAGACCGGCCGAACTTTCAGCCGGCACGCCGGATCTAAACAGTTTCCTACAAGTATTCCCACCGGCCCAACACCACCGTACCACTACCTCTAGCCTGCTCCTGAACCCTCTCCACTTCCCTTTCCGTCCAGTGACCGACGAAGCGGCGGCCTTCCGACGCCCGACGCCGGCGAGTCTCACGCGCTCGGGAATTCCCAGGTGCGTCTGGGAGAGGCGGGGCGACGCACGCCTGCATGGCGGCTTTTGTGTTTGGGGTATCGTTGGTTCTGTGTTGATTTGCTTAGTTGCTGGGCGGAGGGAATCCCGGCTCGGCACGCTAACAACCGCCTCGCCCCAAATCCAAGGAGAAAATTCTGAATCTGAATAATAGTACTTCATCATTTCTCTGGACCATTCTCAGCTCCACGAAATAAGCAAGTAGAGTATGTTGGACATGTCCCCAAATTTCGCCCTGTGCACATGCTACATTGAGCAGCTGATCACCGTGATAGTCAATGACAACCAGAAGGCGGACCGGAAGAAGAAGAGACAGATAGCAATAAAGAAGAAGAAGAAGCAAAAGGCAATAAGAAAGAGGAGAGAGCTGACGAAAAAGACAAAGGCGAGGAGGAGGAAGAAGCCAACGCGTTGGACAAGACTAGTAAGAACAAAGGGAATGTCTCTGGTTTCAGCCTTTATGTGCATCAAGATTTGAACGACCAATCATCGTAATATTTTACTTATGCTTGTACTCCATGTGTGAAGAAATATAAGAGCGTTGTGTTAGTTCTTATATTTTTTTGACGGAAGGAGTACATGAAAATTGAGCTCATGCTTGCATCAAATTGTACTAGTTCATTTTTTTCATGGGAAAAAGTTGTGTTTCTTGTCAAGCTGCAAGGGAGTTTCTAGCCTGTAATTCAGGGATGAAGAAGGATGCTACTCAAACCTCTATTAGCAATATGATATTGGATCGATCCTGGCGTTACCATGGTGTATCTTGATCGATTGGAATATGACAAGCGTGTTCGCCTCAGATGGAGATGGGCCGCCGAGGAAGAGGAGAGGACCAGAGGGCAGAAACAAAGTCATATTGGCGTACAGCTGCATTACCAGTCGACTGCGAGAGCCACGCTCACTGTCATGCCTTCTCCTTTTTCCGTCAGAAAGAGCTATCACTCAGCATGTGCTCTTCGTGCAGAGCATCAGCATCCATATGACAACGCTGGCTCAAGCGCACCAGCTTATGTCATTTTTTTTGCACCATATTATTGAAATATATTGCCCGTCTCCCTCCATCAGTTCGGACTCTTGAATAAGTTGGCTGAAGCATAAATTCAATACATACCAAATAAATGTTGGCTCCATAAGTTCAGTGAGAACAAAAAAGGAAATATTATCAAGTGAACATCATTTCCCTGAGACCATCTATAGATGGGCGCCTCAAAAGTCCGGACGGACGGCCCAGTCAGTCCAAAAAACCCGACCCAGACGGACACCTTAAATGGGTCTCAAACGCTCGGACTGACTAGAACCACTCATAGTTAACCCAAATCTGGGGCAGATATGATGAGGCCCGGGCGCGATCGAGCGCCCGTGACGCCAGACCCAACAGTCGTGCAAGCCGGAGAAGCGTCACCTGTAACGCCCCAGATCCGGTGCGCCAGGTGTCTGCCAGTTATTCGCCGTCGTTGCCATGTCATGTGCTTGCGTGTCTCACTTTGAGATGTCATCATCTGCATTTTTATCATGTCATCATGTGCATCGCATTTGCATACGTGTTCGTCTCATGCATCCGAGCATTTTCCCCGTTGTCCGTTTTGCAATCCGGCACTCCTATGTCCACCGGCGCCCCCTTTTACCTCTTTTCGTGTGCGGGTGTTTAACGGTCTCGGAATGGACCGAGGTTTGCCAAGCGGCCTTGGTATACCACCGGTAGACCGCTTGTCAAATTTCGTGCCATTTGGAGGTCGTTCGGTACTCCAACGGTTAACCGGGTAACCGCAAAAGCCCCCTTCTCTTTGCAGCCCTACACCCCTTCAAAGTGGCCCAAAACCCAGCAAACTCCCCTCCATGCTCTCGGTCGTTCGATCACGATCGCGTGGCCGAAAACCGCACCTCATTTGGACTCTCCTAGCTCCCTCTACCTATAAATATGTGCCTCCCCCGTCCAATTCGCGGATGAATCCCCGAACCCTAGATCAAATCGCCCCCGCCGCGCCCGGACATGTCCGCGCCCGCCGGACAAATGCGCCGCGCCGCCCGCGCTTATCGCCCGCCGTGGCCCACGCCACGCCACCGCGGCCAGCGGACGGATCGAGCGAGGCCCATCTCGCCATACGCCGTCGGCGCTCGCTTTCCGCCGTCGCCGCCTCGCCGGCTCCCGCCGCCGTCGGCCGCGCGCTGGCGACCAGCGCCCTCCGCCTCGGCGCGCCGCGCGCCGCCAGCCCCGGATCCCGCCCGCGCGGCCTCCGCCTCCTCGCGTCCTCCTCGCGCCTCGCGCCCGGCTTCGCCGCCGCCCGCCGCCTACGGTCGCTGCCGCCGCCGCCCGCCCGCGACCACGCGTCGCCGCCTCCATCCGCCTCGCCGCCCGGCGCCCACCCCGGCCGCGGTCATTACATCGCCCACGTCATGCGTCGCCTCCTCCTCCTCCCGTCGCCCCCGGTCGGCCCCGCCGTCGTCGCCTCGCCGGAGGAGCTCGCCGGAGCTCTCTCCGGCCGGATCTACCCCCGGATGGATGAGATCCACCGGGAGCCGACCCAAACGCGCCTCCACCTCCTCTGGATCCCTCCATCCCGCTCTGTCTCGTCCCGCGTTGACTTTTGCGCGAGGGTATATTTTCTACAAGTCCCCAGATCCCAGTATTTTTATGCATTTTCATTGCATCATAACTTGCTGCATACTGCTCCGTTTCGTGCGTGTAATATGTCAAATTGTTCGCCTCGAAGAGTAGATCGTTTCATATCATTGAGTCATTTTCATTTGAGCTCATCTTGATGCCTGAATCTTCGTGGCAAGAGTGCTATGTGATGTTAGTTTCAGATTCTTATCAGTACATGCACTTTTGTCATTTTTGCCATGATTGATGTGTGTACCCTATGAACTTGAGTCCTACATGTGTTTTATAATATGCCATGCCATCTTTATAGGGGTATATGCCATGTATTTGTGTGATCTCCGTGGTGACTAGCACAAGCATGCAAACTAGGCTTCATGATGTTACTGATTTCAGCCCTGTTTTGCTGATATTTTTATGCCATGTAAACTTGATGCTACAGAGAGATCCATGCATATTTTGAGATACTTCAGTAAGGATGTTTTGTTATACATGTCTTTCTCTATCCATCCATGCCCTTGTTTGCAATTATGGAGTGCCATAGATTGAGTCAATCGAGCTCTACTTTTACTATAAAATATTTCCTGGCAGGTTGTTTACATGTTATTCAATTTTGCCAAGGTTGTTGTTGTTGATCGGTGTATGCTATGATGTTGTTCTTGCCAGGGATAGCTTATATGCCATGTCTTATTACTGTGTGTTGCCTTGCCATGCCATGTATTGCTCTGTGGTGAGTGGTTCAAGCTCCCCAACATGCCTACTTGTTGTTCCTGCCATGTATGAATCTGTAGTGTAACTGGCCATGTTTACATGGGTGCCATCATATCTTCTGATCCTTTTTGGCTCATGGTCAGTAAGGGACTTTTGTTCTATGCTTTGAGTAGATTCATTCCATGCCTTTGTTTGCATTGATAAGTTCCTGTAGCAGGTTGTTTGATAGCTCTAAACATTGCAACCTGATGTTATTTTCTGCAAAGTCTGAACTGTTATTATTTGCAATCTTGCCATGTGTTTTTGAGCATGTTCTGGTGATTTCTGGAGATAGCTCAGTGTTCATGTTTTGTTATGCTTTACCTGTACATCATGCCCATGCCTTTTGTTTTCACGTTGAGATGCTGTAGCATGTTGTTTTGGTGCTTGCAATTTGCCTAGTTGCTGTTTTTGGACAGATTGTTGTCATGACTTGTATAGTGTATGTGTTGAACCGTTGCTCCGTTTTGAGTGTGCTCTATATGAAACTTGCTTGATTTTGCATGTGGCTTCATATTATCATGTTGCATCCTTGTTTTGAGGTGTTTGCTTGATGTTTGTATACATTTTGCATCAATGCCATGTTTAACTTGTTTTGCTCATATCTTCTAGGCCGTAGCTCCGAATTAAATGAACTTTATATGTAACTTAACTAGAATTTCGTGTAGATCTTCGTGGTGCATCTTAACTTGCTGTTTAACAACTTAAACTTAAGGTTTATTCAGATCTAGACCAATTTCGAAATTTGCATATGAGGACTTACCGGAATTGTTATATGTTATTCCCGGCCTCATTTAAACTTGCCTTGATGTGTTGCTCTTGTTTGCATCATCTCTTTCCATGAGTAGCCTCATCTAGATTTGTCATGCATCATACTCGGTTGAGCATCATGTCTTGTTCATGTGTGGTGTGTTTACCTTGTTGTGTGCTTCTTCTTGTTAGTTCCTGTTTCGTTGCGATCGTGAGGATTCGTTCGTCTACGCTTGGTTCGTCTCCGTGGCTTCATCTTTTTCATGGACTCGTTCTTTTTCCTTGCGGGATTTCAGGCAAGATGACCGCTACCCTGGATCTCACTACTATCATTGCTATGCTAGCTGCTTCGTTCTTTTGCTCTGCTGCGCTACCTATCACTTGCTGCTCAAGCCTCCCAAATTGCCATGAACCTCTAACCTTTGTCACCCTTCCTAGCAAACCGTTGTTTGGCTATGTTACCGCTTTGCTCAGCCCCTCTTATAGCGTTGTTAGTTGCAGGTGAAGACGAAGTTTGTTCCTTGTTGGACATGGAGATGTTGTTCCTTGTTGGAACATGTTTACTTGTTGGGATATCACAATATATCTTATTTAATTAATGCATCTATATACTTGGTAAAGGGTGGAAGGCTCGGCCTTATGCCTGGTGTTTTGTTCCACTCTTGCCGCCTAGTTTCCGTCATATCGGTATTATGTTCCCGGATTTTGCGTCCCTAACGCGGTCGGGTGATTTATGGGACCCCCTTGACAGTTCGCTTTGAATAAGACTTTTCCAGCAAGGCCCAACATTGGTTTTACCATTTGCCTGACCTATTACCTTTTTCCCCTTGGGAGTCGCGCATCCCAAGGGTCATCTTTATTTTAGCCCCCCCGGGCCAATGCTTGTCTAAGTGTTGGCCCGAACCGAGCCGCCTGCGGGGCCACCGCGGGGAAACTCGAGGCCTGGTTTTACTCGTGCTTTGTCTCATCCGGTGTTGCCACGAGAACGAGATATGTGCAGCTCCTATCGGGATTGTCGGTAGCATCGGGCGGTCTTGCTGGTCTTGTTTTATTGTTGTCGAAATGTCTTGTAGCCGGGATTCCGAGACTGATCGGGTCTTCCCGGGGAGAAGGAATATCCTTCGTTGATCGCGAGAGCTTATCATGGGCTAAGTTGGGACACCCCTGCAGGGTATAAACTTTCGAGAGCCGTGCCCGCGGTTATGTGGTAGATGGGAATTTGTTGATATCCGGTTGTAGTAAACTTGAAGCAAATTCTTCTAAAATACACCAACCGTGTGCGTAACCGTGAGTGTCTCTTTTCGGGGTTGATCGAGAGGAGTACTTGGTTTTACGGGTTATGTCGGCGTAAGTAGGAGTTCAGGATCACTTCTTGATCATTACTAGTTGACGACCGTTCCTTTGTTTCTCTTCTCGCTCTCATTTGCGTATGTTAGCCACCATATATGCTTAGCCGCTGCTGCAACCTCACCACTTTACCCTTCCTTTCCCACTAAGCTTTGCTAGTCTTGATACCCATGGTAATGGGATTGCTGAGTCCTCGTGGCTCACAGATTACTACACCAACAGTTGCAGGTACATGTTTGCGATGATCTTGACGCGAGAGCGATGCTTGCTTGTTTTTGGAGTTCTTCTTCTGCTTCTTCTTCGATCAGGGGATAGGTTCCAGGTCGACAGCCTGGGCTAGCAGGGTGGATGTCGTTTGAGCTTCTGTTTATGTTTCATCCGTAGTCGGATGTTGATCTTGTATATGATGTTGATGTATTCTTGTGGCATTTGTGCCTTATGTATGTATCCCCACCTATTATGTAATGTTGATGTAATGATATCCACCTTGCAAAAGCGTTTCAATATGCGGGTCTATCCTTGGTGGGACCATCGAGTTCCTTTTGGATAGGGTCGCATATTGGGCGTGACAAGTTGGTATCAGAGCCTCGACCGACCCTAGGAGCCCCCTTGATTGATCGTGTAGTTTGGCCGTTGTCGAGTCTAGAAAAACTGATTTTGGAGTCTAGTTATATCGGAGAGTAGGATTTCTTTTTACTCCTCTGCCCCTTCGTCGCTCTGGTGAGGAATCTTGACGTAGGTGTTTTGAACTACTCCTCTTCCCCTTCAAATTTTTCTTTAGGTTCACGCAGTTGGTTTTCCGTTCGTTGACCATCCTCTTTTGTCTGGTGCATTTCTCGTCAAGTCGACTCGAACCTCTTTGTCTTGCGCGAGATCAATCCTCAGTTCTTCCTCTGACGTCGTTGTTTTTCCTTGTCCGAAGTTGTCCTTGTTTTTCCCACCCGCCCACCCTTCTTCTTATTGGAACCTGAGTCCGTAATCGAGTATCCATCCTACTCGTGCGAAGTCTTTGCTTTCTATCCTCTTTGTTCTCAACCGGTGTTTTCTCTTCAAGTTGTTCGTCGGTTCCCCTTCCAAGTTGCCTCTGTGTTTTCCCGCCCTCCACCCTCTTCTTCCCGGAGTCTGAGTCTCTTTCGAGCATCAATTTATTTCGTGCGGAGCCTCTTGAGTCTTCCCTCAATTATTTCAACCGGTGAATTCTCGTCTCGTTTGAAATTCATCATCTCTTTTTCTTCCCCGGTGGATTCAATTCAAGTTTTTCGTTGTCGATCGTATTCTTTCCCTCAGCTCAAATATCTCCCTTTGCTCGTTCGCCTCTCGCCAGTTTATCATTCCGGAGTTCGGAAGACATATCAGGAGAATCGTCTGTGTTCTAATTAATTCGAGGTTGTCACCTCATTCAAATATTTCAATTGTTCGGCTGCATCATCTATCTGTTTAACATCCCTTTCCAACGGTGTTATCTCTTCAATGGGCCCTAACCCACAGGTCTTTTCCCAGGATCTTACCTGACTCTTCTAATTATTCCGGAGTTATCCTCAAGTTCTTTTTGAAGTTTGACGTAAGAATGAATTTCATCAGTCACATGCCTTCTCCAAGATCTAGTTCAAATTCTTTTCATTATTGGCTCAACCTCTTCGCTTTTCATTCTACCGGAGTATCTCAACAATTTCGGTGGAGTTTCTCGTCGTCTTTCTCAGCTTTGAAGATCGAAGAAGAGTTCCTCTTAAATCTTGTTCATTCTCTCGAAGTTTCGTGGTTCTAGCTTCATGTTATCCTCACGAATTATTCCATTTATCTGATAGTCTTTTCTTACCCATCCGGAGTATTTCAGGAGTTGCTTTTCTGTTCCGATCATCCGGAGGCCATCTTTTCGGAACATCTCTCCATCCTAAGTTTTTCAAATTCGTTCTCCAATTATTCTATATCCGTGCCCCTTCGTTCGTCTCAATATTCTTCTTGCTATCCTTGCTATCTACCACCGGGAATTATTTCCAAATACTTCTTGTCTTTAGACAATTGGTAATCACTTATGTGTGGTAGAATTTAATTGATCATCTTTACATTGTTTTTTGTTTTTATTTGCCTTTTCTCTTGCCAAGGTTTGTGTCAACTCCGTTGTCTTCCATACCACTTGTGGATCTTGTTAATTTCTTGTTCTTGTCGTGTTTTCTAGATATAGTGAAAGTGGTGATCCCACCTTGTGCATTTTGTATTCAAAAGGAAATTCTTTATAATGCACAACTCGTGGGGGAGCTATCCTATTTTCTCTAGAACACTCTTCTTGTGATCCTTATCAAGTGTGTGTTGGTGGAAGGCAAGCCGTTTTCTTTTGGTACCTTGTGCCATCATGAAACTTTGTTGGGAGCTTGGTTTGTTTGGAACCATCCTCTCTTTGGGAGTTTGACATCTTTAATTTAGCGTGTATCAATGGATATCTCATTCCTTGATGTATCTTTAATGATATCTTCCAAGTGATGATTTTTCCATTTGGTAATCCTTTTCACTTGGCATTTCTTTGTCTTTTGGTATCGGTTCTTGAAAGTTTTGAGCATGGATATTTACTTCATGTATTCTATTTGGCATGCTTTCTTTCATTGACTCAATATATAGGGGAAACTCCACCTAGTCTCAATTTGGATGAGATGTGCATGAAATTCATTTTCATAACTATATGCACATATTTATGTGGAGTTTGTCCTATGTATTGGTGTTTCTAACTATTTGGTCCCGATGAGTTTGGGTACCGTTTAGTTTGTGTTGTTCTTCTAGGAACAGTTGGAGATGCATTGGATGCTCGGCTCACTCACAAGGAAGGTGTTGTCACCATGTGCATATTGGAGTCAAGCTAGGATGATCAATGAACTACTATCTACCTTCAATTGGTATCTACTACATCCTTCCAATGGTATCTCGGTAATAAGTATCATCATCTACTACATGCACACATTACTTGCATCAACCTTGCGTAGGTTGTATCATGGCATGCATTTCATTCTTTCTTGTGATACTTGTTTCCTTTCTCAAAGCATCTCAACGATGATCTCATGTTGCTAGTTGTGATGTCTTTGATGTTCATGGGTAGGAATTCATTTATATACAATAAGACCATATCTAGCCAAGTGCTATGCCTTCAAGCAAATATCTTATGGGTATATTTGTGACTTCCTTGTGGATATCTTGTTCCTTCATGTTGTAACTATTTCGGGTGTACATCCCTCTTTGTAGATATATATCATCATGATTTTGTCTACCTAGAACCTTATACACTTGAGAGAAATTACATCTCTAGTTGATATCCTTTCTTTCACGTCCACCTTGTCTTTCTTATGTTATTTCTTTGGTGGCTCCGTGAAAGCTTTTGCCTTGAGTGCGTGTCCTCTATCGTTGCATCTTGATGCACTCTTGTGTGGTGAAGATTATTTTCCTCTTGCTCATCTTTACGAGGCTTTTAATTGGTACCCTCGTCTTGATGAGCCTCTCATCGCCTATCTTCACCACGGGTTGTCACAAGCATAGGTTCTCTTTTGCTTATTAGTAAGCTTGTGAACCCTTTTGCCGGTTGTGTGTGGGAATGATAGGCCTTGCACCGTGTGCCTCATTCTTCCAAGACTATGTTGATGCTTAATGCTCATCCTAATTTTAGTCTTCTCAAGTGCTTCGCCATGACTCACACACATCATTTTGGTTGAGCCCCTTCTTAAGTTGCCTCTTTTACATGTTGCTCAACCATGTGCTTGTTGCAAGCGCTAGGCTTTGTTTCCTATATGCTCACCTGCACGGGTTGTGAGTTTCTATTGATTTTGGGGAGCTATGATCCTATTTGTGCACTTTGTATTCAAATACCAAAAAAGTTCTTATGTGTGCACAAATCATGGGGAGCTTCTCTAGTTTCTTTAGAACACTCCTTTGCGCTTTTCATAATATCTTTATTCTTGTGGCATGTAGGATCATTGGTCTAGTTGGTTCAATTGATATCCGTTGATTGCTTGCTTCAATTGGTATCTTCGATTGCTTGTGTCTCTCTTTGTTATGTCTTTGTGGCATATCTTTACATTTGCAATCTTTGGGCATCAATATAGTTGGTCTTCCTCCAAGTATTACCTTTGGATATGTGTATGGCATTCCACTCTCTTGTTGAGAAATACACAACTTTTGGAGGAACATCTTTTATATTGGTCTTCTTCGCTAGCCCATTTTGGCAATCGATGCCAATGGGGAGAAGTTTCAGAGTTTTGTGGAGAAGTCTTGAGTTTTCTCCTTGCTTTGGTTTTGTTCCTAAGCAATTGCATCTCATACGCATGCATTATTGGTTGTTGCATTGTATGGTGATGCATAATTCCTTATATAAACTCTCTTGAAAGTGATTGCCATCAATTACCAAAATGGGGAGATTGAAAGGACATGCGGTGCCCCCATGTGTGGTTTTGGTAATTGATGACATTCTCTATGGACTAATGGTTGCCTTGAGTTTATTTGAAGGTTTTGTCCATAGGCTTTTCTTGGAGTACATGTGTTGGTTTCAAGGAGAGTTTTGTGTCGACCAAGGTGCCATTCAAGGAATTATCCAAAGATTGGTCATGTGAGTGTTGAGCTTATTGCAAGCATGTCTTGAAGAATAAGATTGTGTGATCATTCATGTCCACCTTCAAGACATCATCCAAATGAAGAGAGTTGGAAAGATTCAAGGTTGATCAAGACTAAGTCAAGAGTGAATCAAGTTGATCAACTCACAAAGCGTAGAAGATGTACCGAGAGGGATCAAGTGATCCCATGGTATGGTAAGCATTGTTCATTACGCTTTGTGTGCTAACCCATGTCTTCGTGAGAGTTCTTAGTGGGGTTAGGTTGCGGTGTGCAAGTTCAAGTGATGCATCACGAAGAGATCAAGTGCTTGAAGCTTGCCGTCCATTGTGGTGACAATGGATTTGTGAAGATGAGCGGAAGAGAGGCTCACCCACAGTAGAGTATGGGGGAGCAATCAACTAGTCTTCATCCCGCCAATGCAATCAAGAAAGGTGGTCCAACTTGAGGGAGTCAAGATCGTCATCATCTAGCTCAAGTGGACCATGTGCAAGGCAAAGGTTTGCCCTTGATAGGTTTCCTATTTTACCGGTCTCATGTGGAAGACCGGGTTATAGGATCGTTCTTGCCGTACTATCAAGGGGGGCTCTCGATGAGTTGCTTGATCGTATCGCTCAGAGAGAGCTCAAACCATTGCATCCTTGCATCATCTTTATTGGTTCTTGTTTGGTTCTTCTCCTTGTGAGATTTGGAGCTTATGGTCATTTTTATGACAAGCTCGAGTTCATCGAAACGGAGTTCTCATGCATCTTCTATGATGTTTTCGATGTTGGAGGGTATGCAGTTCTTCTCGGTTGGAGGTTTCACTCCTTTGTTTGCTAAGCATACCTCCCCTGCCTCTTCTTACTATAACCAATCGCTGTTTTGATGCTACTCGTTGTCTTGTTTCAAACAAGCTTGAGTTTGCTCAATTCGGAGCTCATATGAAGAAGTTATGGCAGTTCTGGTTTTCTTGGAGTATTCTTTGCTTTCGTGGTTGTGGCTTAAGGCTGGTGCCAGCGGTAGTACCGTGACCCTCAGCGGTAGTACCGCCGAAGCTCCGCAGCGGTAGTACCGCTCTCGGAGCGGTAGTACCGCTCCAAGCGGTAGTACCGCTCTCCGAACGGTAGTACCGCTTGGGAGTTTCGGCCGTAGTAATGCAGGCGTCTGGCTACTTCCGCCTCGATTCTCGAACGAAGTTTTTCGTGTCGGGTTTTGCGGCACTAGTAGCAGCGATGAAAGCGGTAGTACCGCTCTGGCGGTAGTACCGCTCTTCCAGGTAGTACCGCCTGGGGCGTGGCCTTGGCCTTCTCTTCTTGTGTAGTACTCATTTGGATAGGAGCGGTAGTACCGCCCTCGGTAGTACCGCCCTTCCCTAGCGGTAGTACCGCCTGTCTTGAGGGATTTTGGGTGGGAGTAACGGTTGGATTTTTCCCCTCCTATAAAAGGGGTCTTCTTCCCCATTGAACCTTATCCTTTGAGCTCGTGTTCTTCCCCCATTGTTGACCTTCTTCGAGCTTGCTATCTCTCAATCCCTTCATGGATTCTTGCTAGTTTTTTGGGGAAAGAGAGAGGAGATCTAGATCCACATTTCCACCAATCACTTTCTCCTCTATGTGAGGGGAACCCCTTGGATCTAGTTCTTGGAGTTCTTGGTGTTCTCCTCCTTGTTCTTCCTCTCATTTTCCTCCCTAGCATTAGTTGCTTTGGTGGGATTTGAGAGAGAAGGACTTGGCACTCCGTGTGCCCTTGCCATTGCATTTGTGCATCGGTTTGAGTTCTCCACGGTGATACGTGGAAGTTACAAGTTGAGAAGCTTATTACTCTTGGGTGCTTGGTGCCCTTGAGCTTGTTCCTCTTGGGTGCTTGGGCGCCCTAGGCAGTTAGTAGTGTTCGGAGCTCAATCATTGTGGTGTAAAGCTCGGGCAAGCGTCGGGTCTCCAATTAGGTTGTGGAGATCGCTTGAGCAATTTGACGGGTTCCGTGACCGCCCCAAGGGTTGCCAAAGTGTCTGGGTTCGGTGACCGCCCCCAAGGGTTGCCATTTGTACGAGTTCGGTGACCGCCCTCAAGGGTCCCTTAGTGGAATCACGGCATCTTGCATTGTGCGAGGGCGTGAGGAGATTACGGTGGCCCTAGTGGCTTCTTGGGGAGCATTGTGCCTCCACACCGCTCCAAACGGAGATTAGCATCCGCAAGGGTGTGAACTTCGGGATACATCGTGTCTCCGCTGCGTGCCTCGGTTATCTCTTACCCGAGCCCCTTTACTTATGCACTTTACTTTGTGATAGCCATATTGTTCTTTGTCATACATCTTGCTATCACATAGTTGTTTATCTTGCTTAGCATAAGTTGTTGGTGCACATAGGTGAGCCTAGTTGTTTTAGGTTTTGTGCTTGACAAATTAACCGTTAGGTTTATTCCGCATTTGTTCAAGCCTAAACCGTAATTATTTTAAAGCGCCTATTCACCCCCCCTCTAAGCGACATCCTCGATCTTTCAATTGGTATCAGAGCCTCGTCTCTCTTTGTTGGGCTTAACCGCCTAGAGGGTAAAGATGTCGACTAGGGGATTAGGATTCTCTGACACTCTTAGTTTCGATGGCACTAATTTTGATGTTTGGGTAATTCGCATGCTTAATCTCTTTAGGGTCATGGACCCAAATTTAGAGCGAATTGTAGATATGGGTTTTTCTCCTCCAAAGGATCCCCAAAGATTATCTTTAGAGGATGAGAAAAACTCTTATCTCAATGCTCAAGCTTCTAACGTGCTTTTTGATGCTTTGAGTAATGTAGTTATATTTCAACTCATGCCGTTCCGGGATGCTCATGAGTTGTGGACGAAGCTTCAAGCTAAATATGGTGTGTCCAAGATTTGTAGGGATGATTGTTCTCCCTCCACCTCCGGTCATATAGTCTTCTCAACTTCTTCTACTTCACCTACATGTGGTTTGCCACAAGGTAATGATATGGTGAGTAGTGTTGGTCATTGCAATGATGATAGTATGCTTATTATGGATGATCCTTCATCACTATATTATTGCAATGCTCCTTCTTTGGGCTTTAACACTTGAGCACTCCAAATGTTTAGCATGCTTGTGTTGATAGTCCTTGCATATCATGTAGAAATTGCTTGACTAAATCTCAGGATGATATGCTTGCTATGTCTTGTTGCCATGATAAAATACATCTATTTCCTCGAATTGTTGTGCTAACAATGTAGAGGAAACCCAACACTCCATGGAACAAGATGTGGTGTTTAATGGTGCCTCAAGGGATCCTACACCATCATCTATTGCATTTTGCCTTATGGCCAAGGCTTCAAAGGTATCTCCCACTTTGAACCCCAATATGTCTCTTGATGATGATGTTGATGCTAATGATGATGAGGATAATGATGAAGAGAATGATAATGTTGCCTCCTTAAAAACTAAGGGGGAGATGATTTTTAAAGCTCTTCATAAAAATAAAATTGCTCGTTCCAACTTCATGGAAATTATGTCCATTGCCATTGAGGGCAAGAAATATATTGAGGAGTTGGAATCTCATCTAGAGGAGCATGAGGCCACCATTGAGAAATTGGAAGCTCATGGGCGTGATTACGCAGATGAGATCGCGGAGCTATCTCAAGCTCTTGAACATGAACAAACCACCTCCGAATCTCTTGAGGAGACTTTTGCTCTAGAATTATCTAGAGTGAGGGAATCTCATGATAGAGCTCTTGAGGTGACCAACGATTTCAAAACTAAAATGCTAAGCTTGAAGTTTCTCATGCTAGACTCCTTGAGGATTTTGAGCACCTCGAAAATGGCTCAAGGGTCATCAAGGGTGAGCTCATCAAACTCACTGAGTCTCATGCCCAACTTGAAGCTTCTTATTTAAAAGAGCTTGCCAAGTTGCCTTCTCCTCTTGTTGTTAATGATGATGCTTGTGCTACTAATTCTATTACTTGTGAAGCATCCATTTTGAAGGAGAATGTTGAGCTACGGGCTCAACTTGAGGCGCTATATAGAAATTATGGGAAATTGGAAGAAAGTCATGAAAAGCTCTCAAGCTCTCATGATGATCTTCTAGTAACCCATAGTGTGCTAAAGATAGCTCATGAGGCCATGATTGCTAAGGTAACATCTAGTGAGCCTCATGTGGGTACTAGCACTACTTCTAGTCAAAATAGTATATTGCCATGTGCTAGTCCTTGTAATTCATCTACTCACAATGTTGGTACATCTTGTGATGAATTACTTTCCTTGCCTTGTTGCTCTAACAATGAAGCTTATACTTCCTCTAGTACTTGTGTTGAGACTAACCGTGTAGAGGAAATCAAAGAGCTCAAGGCCCAAGTCACTTCTTTGAAGAAAGACTTGGAAAAGTGTCATGAAGGAAATCCACACTCAACAATATCTTGAGTGTGCAAAAATCCCCAATGACAAAGGTGGACTTGGATTCAACTCCAATAAGAAGAAGAAGTCCAAGATGAACAAAAAGAAGGGCCAAGAACAAGTCAAGAATTCGGCCAAGATTGTTTGCTTCAAGTGCAAAGTAGAAGGGCATCATGTTAGATCTTGCCCATTGAAGAAGAAGGCCATTAGTGTCAAGCAACAAGGGAAGAGGGCACAAGTTCAATCACATGCTCAACCTCAAGTTGAAGAAAGGCCACTTCCCAAGAAGACTCAAGTTAATGCTTCTCTTGTTGAGAAATCAATTGAGAAGAAAGTGAAGAGTAGACGTTGCTACTTATGTCGTGAGAAAGGCCATGTCGCTTCTTCATGCACTAGTGGTAACTTATCCAACCCAATTATTATTGATGATGTCTATTCTCTTGGGAAGGATAAGGTTGGCAATGTGTTTGCCAAATTTGTTGGTACTCAAAGTGGTGTCAAGAAAAGAACCATTTGGGTGGCCAAGCCTATTGTGACTAACCTCAGAGGACCCAACTTGGTTGGGGACCAACTAGCTCAAACTTGATCAATAGGTGTTGTTGGAGGTCTTTGGAGACTTGGCTACATTATGAAGAATTAAGGGACTTCATCTTTCTTGTTGTCTCAAGCCAAGTCAATTGGGTTGTCAAGTTTCTATCTTATATCCAATGTGCCTCCTTGATGTAACTGGTACTTAAATTGTTTACATTGAAAGTTACTTGCCCCTTTGCATGTTTTGGTTTTGTTCCTTGCATGTGTTTGTATATGATGTGTCTCCAAATTGCCTTTGTGTATGTTGGTTTGCACATCATGTACTTGTGTTTCGTTCGTTGAGCCTTAGTGCATCTTGTTTATTTCTTAGTTGGCTCTTGTGAGAGATTAATGGAATATCCATTATAGGGGAGTGGTGTGCTTTGTGCACCTCACAATCCTATAAATGTGTGCACATGAGTAATACCATCTAGTATTGATATTTCAAGATTATCTAGTCACTAGGTGGTATATCTCTCATGAGAAATTCAAATTCTAAAAATTCCATTGATTATCTCGTGTTGGATCCTCTTATTGCCTCTTGTTAAGTTTTCTTCATTGGTATCACATTATGGGGAGTAATATGCTATGTGCATATTACAAGCCGAGAAAATGTGTACATTTGAGATATTGTCACCTATAATTGATATTGTAAATTATCTTGTTCCTAGGTGACATGTTAGCTCTACAAGTTGCAATTTGCTTTTTGTTTGGAGTGAAGATGATGTCGGATATCCTTGCTATCTACCACCGGGAATTATTTCCAAATACTTCTTGTCTTTAGACAATTGGTAATCACTTATGTGTGGTAGAATTTAATTGATCATCTTTACATTGTTTTTTGTTTTTATTTGCCTTTTCTCTTGCCAAGGTTTGTGTCAACTCCCGTTGTCTTCCATACCACTTGTGGATCTTGTTAATTTCTTGTTCTTGTCCAGTGTTTTCTAGATATAGTGAAAGTGGTGATCCCACCTTGTGCATTTTGTATTCAAAAGGAAATTCTTTATAATGCACAACTCGTGGGGGAGCTATCCTATTTTCTCTAGAACACTCTTCTTGTGATCCTTATCAAGTGTGTGTTGGTGGAAGGCAAGCCGTTTTCTTTTGGTACCTTGTGCCATCATGAAACTTTGTTGGGAGCTTGGTTTGTTTGGAACCATCCTCTCTTTGGGAGTTTGACATCTTTAATTTAGCGTGTATCAATGGATATCTCATTCCTTGATGTATCTTTAATGATATCTTCCAAGTGATGATTTTTCCATTTGGTAATCCTTTTCACTTGGCATTTCTTTGTCTTTTGGTATCGGTTCTTGAAAGTTTTGAGCATGGATATTTACTTCATGTATTCTATTTGGCATGCTTTCTTTCATTGACTCAATATATAGGGGAAACTCCACCTAGTCTCAATTTGGATGAGATGTGCATGAAATTCATTTTCATAACTATATGCACATATTTATGTGGAGTTTGTCCTATGTATTGGTGTTTCTAACTATTTGGTCCCGATGAGTTTGGGTACCGTTTAGTTTGTGTTGTTCTTCTAGGAACAGTTGGAGATGCATTGGATGCTCGGCTCACTCACAAGGAAGGTGTTGTCACCATGTGCATATTGGAGTCAAGCTAGGATGATCAATGAACTACTATCTACCTTCAATTGGTATCTACTACATCCTTCCAATGGTATCTCGGTAATAAGTATCATCATCTACTACATGCACACATTACTTGCATCAACCTTGCGTAGGTTGTATCATGGCATGCATTTCATTCTTTCTTGTGATACTTGTTTCCTTTCTCAAAGCATCTCAACGATGATCTCATGTTGCTAGTTGTGATGTCTTTGATGTTCATGGGTAGGAATTCATTTATATACAATAAGACCATATCTAGCCAAGTGCTATGCCTTCAAGCAAATATCTTATGGGTATATTTGTGACTTCCTTGTGGATATCTTGTTCCTTCATGTTGTAACTATTTCGGGTGTACATCCCTCTTTGTAGATATATATCATCATGATTTTGTCTACCTAGAACCTTATACACTTGAGAGAAATTACATCTCTAGTTGATATCCTTTCTTTCACGTCCACCTTGTCTTTCTTATGTTATTTCTTTGGTGGCTCCGTGAAAGCTTTTGCCTTGAGTGCGTGTCCTCTATCGTTGCATCTTGATGCACTCTTGTGTGGTGAAGATTATTTTCCTCTTGCTCATCTTTACGAGGCTTTTAATTGGTACCCCTCGCCTTGATGAGCCTCTCATCGCCTATCTTCACCACGGGTTGTCACAAGCATAGGTTCTCTTTTGCTTATTAGTAAGCTTGTGAACCCTTTTGCCGCTTGTGTGTGTGGGAATGATAGGCCTTGCACCGTGTGCCTCATTCTTCCAAGACTATGTTGATGCTTAATGCTCATCCTAATTTTAGTCTTCTCAAGTGCTTCGCCATGACTCACACACATCATTTTGGTTGAGCCCCTTCTTAAGTTGCCTCTTTTACATGTTGCTCAACCATGTGCTTGTTGCAAGCGCTAGGCTTTGTTTCCTATATGCTCACCTGCACTGGTTGTGAGTTTCTATTGATTTTGGGGGAGCTATGATCCTATTTGTGCACTTTGTATTCAAATACCAAAAAAAATTCTTATGTGTGCACAAATCATGGGGAGCTTCTCTAGTTTCTTTAGAACACTCCTTTGCGCTTTTCATAATATCTTTATTCTTGTGGCATGTAGGATCATTGGTCTAGTTGGTTCAATTGATATCCGTTGATTGCTTGCTTCAATTGGTATCTTCGATTGCTTGTGTCTCTCTTTGTTATGTCTTTGTGGCATATCTTTCTGTTGCAATCTTTGGGCATCAATATAGTTGGTCTTCCTCCAAGTATTACCTTTGGATATGTGTATGGCATTCCACTCTCTTGTTGAGAAATACACAACTTTTGGAGGAACATCTTTTATATTGGTCTTCTTCGCTTTTACCCATTTGTGGCAATCGATGCCAATGGGGAGAAGTTTCAGAGAGTTTTGTGGAGAAGTCTTGAGTTTTCTCCTTGCTTTGGTTTTGTTCCTAAGCAATTGCATCTCATACGCATGCATTATTGGTTGTTGCATTGTATGGTGATGCATAATTCCTTATATAAACTCTCTTGAAAGTGATTGCCATCAATTACCAAAATGGGGGAGATTGAAAGGACATGCGGTGCCCCATGTGTGGTTTTGGTAATTGATGACATTCTCTATGGACTAATGGTTGCCTTGAGTTTATTTGAAGGTTTTGTCCATAGGCTTTTCTTGGAGTACATGTGTTGGTTTCAAGGAGAGTTTTGTGTCGACCAAGGTGCCATTCAAGGAATTATCCAAAGATTGGTCATGTGAGTGTTGAGCTTATTGCAAGCATGTCTTGAAGAATAAGATTGTGTGATCATTCATGTCCACCTTCAAGACATCATCCAAATGAAGAGAGTTGGAAAGATTCAAGGTTGATCAAGACTAAGTCAAGAGTGAATCAAGTTGATCAACTCACAAAGCGTAGAAGATGTACCGAGAGGGATCAAGTGATCCCATGGTATGGTAAGCATTGTTCATTACGCTTTGTGTGCTAACCCATGTCTTCGTGAGAGTTCTTTGTGGGGTTAGGTTGCGGTGTGCAAGTTCAAGTGATGCATCACGAAGAGATCAAGTGCTTGAAGCTTGCCGTCCATTGTGGTGACAATGGATTTGTGAAGATGAGCTAAGAGAGGCTCACCCACGAGAGTATGGGGGAGCAATCAACTAGTCTTCATCCCGCCAATGCAATCAAGAAAGGTGGTCCAACTTGAGGGAGTCAAGATCGTCATCATCTAGCTCAAGTGGACCATGTGCAAGGCAAAGGTTTGCCCTTGATAGGTTTCCTATTTTACCGGTCTCATGTGGAAGACCGGGTTATAGGATCGTTTGCCGTACTATCAAGGGGGCTCTCGATGAGTTGCTTGATCGTATCGCTCAGAGAGAGCTCAAACCATTGCATCCTTGCATCATCTTTATTGGTTCTTGTTTGGTTCTTCTCCTTGTGAGATTTGGAGCTTATGGTCATTTTTATGACAAGCTCGAGTTCATCAAAACGGAGTTCTCATGCATCTTCTATGATGTTTTCGATGTTGGAGGGTATGCCGGTTCTTCTCGGTTGGAGGTTTCACTCCTTTGTTTGCTAAGCATACCTCCCTGCCTCTTCTTACTATAACCAATCGCTGTTTTGATGCTACTCGTTGTCTTGTTTCAAACAAGCTTGAGTTTGCTCAATTCGGAGCTCTTATGAAGAAGTTATGGCAGCCTGGTTTTCTTGGAGTATTCTTTGCTTTCGTGGTTGTGGCTTAAGGCTGGTGCCAGCGGTAGTACCCGTGACCCTCAGCGGTAGTACCTTGAAGCTCCGCAGCGGTAGTACCGCTCTCGAGCGGTAGTACCTTCCGGCGGTAGTACCGCTCTCCGAACAGTAGTACCGCTTGGGAGTTTCGGCCGTAGTACCGCTGGCGTCTGGCTACTTCGCCTCGATTCTCGAACGAAGTTTTTCGTGTCGGGTTTTGCGGCACTAGTAGCAGAGTAGAAGCGGTAGTACCGCTCTGAGCGGTAGTACCGCTCTTCCCTAGCGGTAGTAATGCCGCTCTGGGGCAGGCCTTGGCCTTCTCTTCAACATGTAGTAATTTGGATAGGGAGCGGTAGTACCGCCCTCAGCGGTAGTACCGCCCTTCCCTAGCGGTAGTACCGCTCTGTGCGGGGATTTTGGGTGGGGTAACGGTTGGATTTTTCCCCCTCCTATAAAAGGGGGTCTTCTTCCCCATTGAACCTTATCCTTTGAGCTCGTGTTCTTCCCCCATTGTTGACCTTCTCCGAGCTTGCTATCTCTCAATCCCTCCATGGTTTCTTGCTAGTTTTTTGGGGAAAAGAGAGAGGAGATCTAGATCCACATTTCCACCAATCACTTTCTCCTCTATGTGAGGGGAACCCCTTGGATCTAGTTCTTGGAGTTCTTGGTGTTCTCCTCCTTGTTCTTCCTCTCATTTTCCTCCCTAGCATTAGTTGCTTTGGTGGGATTTGAGAGAGAAGGACTTGGGCACTCCGTGTGCCCTTGCCATTGCATTTGTGCATCGGTTTGAGTTCTCCACGGTGATACGTGGAAGTTACAAGTTGAGAAGCTTATTACTCTTGGGTGCTTGGTGCCCTTGAGCTTGTTCCTCTTGGGTGCTTGGGCGCCCTAGACGGTTGGTAGTGTTCGGAGCTCAATCATTGTGGTGTAAAGCTCCGGGCAAGCGTCGGGGTCTCCAATTAGGTTGTGGAGATCGCCCCGAGCAATTTGACGGGTTCCGGTGACCGCCCCCAAGGGTTGCCAAAGTGTACTGGTTCGGTGACCGCCCCAAGGGTTGCCATTTGTACGGGTTCGGTGACCGCCCTCAAGGGTCCCTTAATGGAATCACGGCATCTTGCATTGTGCGAGGGCGTGAGGAGATTACGGTGGCCCTAGTGGCTTCTTGGTGAGCATTGTGCCTCCACACCGCTCCAAACGGAGATTAGCATCCGCAAGGGTGTGAACTTCGGGATACATCGTCGTCTCCTCGTGCCTCGGTTATCTCTTACCCGAGCCCCTTTACTTATGCACTTTACTTTGTGATAGCCATATTGTTCTTTTGTCATACATCTTGCTATCACATAGTTGTTTATCTTGCTTAGCATAAGTTGTTGGTGCACATAGGTGAGCCTAGTTGTTTTAGGTTTTGTGCTTGACAAATTAACCGTTAGGTTTATTCCGCATTTGTTCAAGCCTAAACCGTAATTATTTTAAAGCGCCTATTCACCCCCCCCTCTAAGCGACATCCTCGATCTTTCACCTATAAGACCACAACAAGCTTATTCTTTCATTGTTGATTTTCTCAACAACTCCATTCAATCCTTCTAAGTTCATTTCATTCCTTCCTTTTAATTCTTCCGGAGGCATTGCATTGTTTATCTCATCAAGTGTCATTCCATCTTCTGAAGCTCATGTTCCATTCTTTCCTTGTTCAACCGGTGTGCTGCCTAAATCCTTTCAGTCTTATCCGTTTCTTTCCTCATTCTAACCACTCCGGTTAGAACGAGTGGTTTCATAGTCTATCTGATTCCGTGAGCTTTCGATTCTCGTCATTCTCGTCGTTCCTCTCTTTTTCTGGAGTGCTCTCGATTCTTTGCTTCTTCTCTTGAGTTCTTATTTCACCTCTTCCTTTTCCCTTCCGTCTCGGTCCTAAGATCTCGGGACGAGATCTCTTGTTAGTGGAGGAGTGTTGTAACGCCCCAGATCTGGTGCGCCAGGTGTCTGCCAGTTATTCGCCGTCGTTGCCATGTCATGTGCTTGCGTGTCTCACTTTGCCATGTCATCATCTGCATTTTTATCATGTCATCATGTGCATCGCATTTGCATACGTGTTCGTCTCATGCATCCGAGCATTTTCCCCGTTGTCCGTTTTGCAATCCGGCACTCCTATGTCCCCCGGCGCCCCCTTTTACCTCTTTTCGCGGGTGTTTAACGGTCTCGGAATGGACCGAGGTTTGCCAAGCGGCCTTGGTATACCACCGGTAGACCGTCTGTCAAGTTTCGTGCCATTTGGAGGTCGTTTGGTACTCCAACGGTTAACCGGGTAACCGCAAAAGCCCCCTTCTCTTTGCAGCCCTACACCCCTTCAAAGTGGCCCAAAACCCAGCAAACTCCCCTCCATGCTCTCGGTCGTTCGATCACGATCGCGTGGCCGAAAACCGCACCTCATTTGGACTCTCTTAGCTCCCTCTACCTATAAATATGTGCCTCCCCCGTCCAATTCGCGGATGAATCCCCGAACCCTAGATCAAATCGCTTGGCGCCGGACATGTCGCGCCCGCCGGACAAATGCGCGCCGCCCGCGCTTATCGCCGCCTGCCACGTGGCCCGGCCACCGTGCCCGCCACCGGCCCGGCGGCGGATCGGGCCATGAGGCCCATCTCGCCGCCAGCGCGCCCGGCGCTCGCCTCGCCATCCGCCGCCTCCACCGGCTCCCCGCCGCCGTCGGCCACCGCGCCCTCACGCGCGGCGACCCGCGACCCTCCGCCTCGGGTGCGCGCCCGACCCGGATCCCGGCTGCCGCGCGGCCTCCGCCTCCTCGCGTTCCTCCTCGCCGCGCCTCCGCGCCAGGCTTCGCCGCCGCCGCCGTCTCATGCCGGCGCCGCCCGCGCCGCGACCAGCGTCGCCGCCTCCATCCGCCTCCGCCGCGGCGCTTCGCCTCGGCCGGAGTCGCCCCATCGCCCCATGCCATACAGTCGCCTCCTCCTCCGTCGCCCGGCCATCCGCCGTCGTCGCCTCGCCCGGGCTTCGCGAAACTCTCTCCGGCCGGATCTACCCCCGGATGGATGAGATCCACCGGGAGCCGACCCAAACGCGCCTCCACCTCCTCTGGATCCCTCCATCCCGCTCCGTCTCGTCCCGCGTTGACTTTTGCGCGAGGGTATATTTTCTCTAAGTCCCCAGATCCCAGTATTTTTATGCATTTTCATCGCATCATAACTTGCTGCATACTGCTCCGTTTCGTGCGTGTAATATGTCAAATTGTTCGCCTCGAAGAGTAGATCTTTTCGTCTCATTGCATCATTTTCATTTGAGCTCATATTGATGCCTGCATCTTCGTTGCAAGAGTGCTATGTGATGTTAGTTTCAGATTCTTATCAGTACATGCACTTTTATCATTTTTGCCATGATTGATGTGTGCACCCTATGAACTTGAGTCCTACATGTGTTTTGTAATATGCCATGCCATCTTTACAGGGGTGTATGCCATGTATTTTTGTGATCTCCATGGTGACTAGCACAATCATGCAAACTAGGCTTCATGATGTTGCTGATTTCAGCCCTGTTTTGCTGATATTTTTATGCCACGTAAACTTGATGCTATAGAGAGATACATGCATATTTTGAGATACTTCACTAAGGATGTTTTGTTATACATGTCTTGCTCTATCCATCCATGCCCTTGTTTGTAATTATGGAGTGCCATAGCTTGAGTCAATCGAGATCTACTTTTGCTATAAAATGTTTCCTTGCAGGTTGCTTACATGTTATTCAATTTTGCCAAGGTTGTTGTTGTTGATCCATGTATGATATGATGTTGTTCTTTCCATTAATAGCTTCTATGCCATGTCTTATTACTGTTTGTTTTTTTCCCATTCCATGTATTGCTCTGTGGTGAGTGGTTCAAGCTCCCCAACATGCCTACTTATTGTTGTTCCTGCCATGTATGAATCTGTAATGTAACTTGCCATGTTTACATGGGTGCCATCATATCTTCTGATCCTTTTTAGCTCATGGTCAGTAAGGGAATTTTGTTCTATGCTTTGAGTAGATTCATTCCGTGCGTTTGTTTGCATTGATAAGTTCCTGTAGCAGGTTGTTTGATAGCTCTAAACATTGCAACCTGATGTTATTTTCTGCAAAGTCTGAACTGTTATTATTTGCAATCTTGCCATGTGTTTTTGAGCATGTTCTGGTGATTTCTGGAGATAGCTCAGTGTTCATGTTTTGTTATGCTTTACCTGTACATCATGCCCATGCCTTTTGTTTTCACGTTGAGATGCTGTAGCATGTTGTTTTGGTGCTTGCAATATGCCTAGTTGCTGTTTTTGGACAGATTATTGTCATGACTTGTATATTGTATGTGTTGAACCGTTGCTCCGTTTTGAGTGTGCTCTATATGAAACTTGCTTGATTTTGCATGTAGCTTCATATTATCATGTTGCATCCTTGTTTTGAGGTGTTTGCTTGATGTTTGTATACATTTTGCATCGATGCCATGTTTAACTTGTTTTGCTCATATCTTCTAGGCCGTAGCTCCGAATTTAATGAACTTTATATGTAACTTAACTAGAATTTCGTGTAGATCTTCGTGGTGCATCTTAACTTGCTGTTTAACAACTTGAACTTAAGGTTTATTCAGATCTGGACCAATTTCGAAATTTGCATATGAGGACTTACCGGAATTGTTATATGTTATTCCCGGCCTCATTTAAACTTGCCTTGATGTGTTGCTCTTGTTTGCATCATCTCTTGCCATGAGTAGCCTCATCTAGATTTGTCATGCATCATAATCGGTTGAGCATCATGTCTTGTTCATGTGTGGTGTGTTTACCTTGTTGTGTGCTTCTTCTTGTTAGTTCCTGTTTCGTTGCGATCGTTAGGATTCGTTCGTCTATGCTTGGTTCGTCTTCATGGCTTCATCTTCTTCATGGACTCGTTCTTCTTCCTGCGGGATTTCAGGCAAGATGACCGCTACCCTGGATCTCACTACTATCATTCCTATGCTAGCTGCTTCGTTCTTTCGCTATGCTGCGCTACCTATCACTTGCTGCTCAAGCCTCCCAAATTGCCATGAACCTCTAACCTTTGTCACCCTTCCTAGCAACCGTTGTTTGGCTATGTTACCGCTTTGCTCAGCCCCTCTTATAGCGTTGTTAGTTGCAGGTGAAGACGAAGTTTGTTCCTTGTTGGAACATGGAGATGTTGTTCCTTGTTGGAACATGTTTACTTGTTGGGATATCACAATATATCTTATTTAATTAATGCATCTATATACTTGGTAAAGGGTGGAAGGCTCGGCCTTATGCCTGGTGTTTTGTTCCACTCTTGCCGCCCTAGTTTCCGTCATATCGGTATTATGTTCCCGGATTTTGCGTCCCTAACGCGGTCGGGTGATTTATGGGACCCCCTTGACAGTTCGCTTTGAATAAGACTTTTCCAGCAAGGCCCAACATTGGTTTTACCATTTGCCTGACCTATTACCTTTTTTCCCTTGGGAGTCGCGCATCCCAAGGGTCATCTTTATTTTAGCCCCCCCGGGCCAATGCTTGTCTAAGTGTTGGCCCGAACCGAAGCTTTCCTCTTGGCCACCGTGGAAACTTCGAGGCCTGGTTTTACTCGTAGCCTGTCTCATCCGGTGTTGCCCTGAGAACGAGATATGTGCAGCTCCTATCGGGATTGTCGGCGCATCGGGCGGTCTTGCTGGTCTTGTTTTATTGTTGTCGAAATGTCTTGTAGCCGGGATTCCGAGACTGATCGGGTCTTCCCGGGGAGAAGGAATATCCTTCGTTGATCGCGAGAGCTTATCATGGGCTAAGTTGGGACACCCCTGCAGGGTATAAACTTTCAAGAGCCGTGCCCGTGGTTATGTGGCAGATGGGAATTTGTTGATATCCGGTTGTAGTAAACTTGAAGCAAACTCTTCTAAAATACACCAACCGTAGCGTGAATCGTGAGTGTCTCTTTTCGGGGTTGATCGAGAGGAGAACACGGTTTCTGGGTTATGTCTGACTTAAGTAGGAGTTCAGGATCACTTCTTGATCATTACTAGTTGACGACCGTTCCTTTGTTTCTCTTCTCGCTTTCATTTGCGTATGTTAGCCACCATATATGCTTAGCCGCTGCTGCAACCTCACCACTTTACCCTTCCTTTCCCACTAAGCTTTGCTAGTCTTGATACCCATGGTAATGGGATTGCCGAGTCCTCGTGGCTCACAGATTACTACACCAACAGTTGCAGGTACAGGTTTGCGATGATCTTGACGCGAGAGCGATGCTTGCTCGTTTTGGAGTTCTTCTTGTGCTTCTTCTTCGATCAGGGGATAGGTTCCAGGTCGGCAGCCTGGGCTAGCAGGGTGGATGTCGTTTGAGCTTCTGTTTATGTTTCATCCGTAGTCGGATGTTGATCTTGTATATGATGTTGATGTATTCTTGTGGCATTTGTGCCTTATGTATGTATCCCCACCTATTATGTAATGTTGATGTAATGATATCCACCTTGCAAAAGCGTTTCAATATGCGGGTCTATCCTTGGTGGGACCGTCGAGTTCCTTTTGGATAGGGTCGCATATTGGGCGTGACATCACCTATAGGGGCTGGGGACGGAGGCAGCGGGAGAGGGAAGCAGCGTCGCAGGGAGCGGATGCAGACCTCATGGAGCAGTTGCCCCCGCCACGCACGGGACCTGCATCCCGTCCATCCAGCCGCCGACAAGGATCGCGTCGTCGGCCCTATAGGGACATAGGAGAATCCAACGGCCGATTGGGACCTTCCGAAGAGCTTTCCGCTAACGCGAAGGGTTGTGATGGACATATGTGACTCGCCGCAGCTCGTTCGGGAGTGGACAAGCACGGCCATCGGCGGCGCCATGGCTGCCCACGACCTGTTCGACGAATGACACAAGACTCGACATGTTCTTTTTTCTCCTCTCCTATCAACTTTGCATATGCCATGGTCAATCTTTTTAATAGACCATTTCAAGCATGATCAATGCTTTGAAACCATGATAATTTTAATAGTTTCATGTCGTACATGATCAATGACCACCATGGACCGACCCAAATGGACTACGAGTTGGGGGATCCAACATATCCTTCGTTTGAACTTGGAGGAACATCAAGTCTCAACCCAACCAAGAAAAAGAAGCCAAAGACGGCAAAGGCAAGAGGTCCGACATTCTCAACTTTTGAGGATATTTTGGTTAAATTCTCGTTGGCAACAACAGTGGATCTCATATGCGGCACAGAGTAAAAGGGAAACAAGTATTGAAAGAGGATTTGAAAGCACTATCATGAACACAAGAATTATGTGGAGCCATATCCTATCATGAGCAACGGCAATGTGGCATCTCTCCAACATCGATGGGGAATCATTCAAGAGGAAGTGAGCAAGTACGTCGCCTACTATGCACAAGTACTTGGCTGCCCTCAAATTGAAATGGGTGTGGCAACTCACGTAAGCTAAATTATTTCATCTTGTCATCATTTGCATATATTTGTTTTTTGTTGCATTCTCATTGTTATAAATATTTTGTTTTCTAGATGGTGGTGGTGGTCACTATGTATGAAGAAACGGAGAAGAGACCATTTGGTTTTAGCCATTGTTGGGTGCTATTGAATGGCAAACCAAACTGAACACAACTTGTGGCCGATCTCAAGGCCAGCAAGAAGAGGAATGATGGCTCAAAAACAAAATCAACATATATGAAAGGTACTATTAACATTTTTTTCTTTGAGATTTTTTTTGCCCTGAAGTCGAAGGAACTTTTTTTCCTTCGTGAAACTTTTTATACGAGTACACAAAAGGTCATTTAAAAAAAATTCAGTTTTTTTGACCTTTTTCCCATATCAGGTGTATATACACCTAGGAACTAAAGGACATTTCCATACTTTCAAGTACAAAATTTTAATCTGCGGGTTGTGGCTACTTTACTTTGAAGTACCTGTTTCTCCTGTTTAAAAAGAACATAAGGTTCTGTCGTTCACCTTACATATGTTCATCCCTCCTTATGTCTTTGATTCTTTCACTTTATCTCTGATTTTTTTTCACGGCTTCCCTCGAAAACCGCCTTAATTGTCCTGTCTTTCAAAGAATTATCAAATAAATTATGTTTTCTTCGGTAAGCTAATAAATCTTACCAAATAAAATTCTATAACTTATTTAGTAGATAAATTGCGGGCAGGATTTGATAACCATTGATTTACACAATCACATATAGATGGATAGACAAATCGTTGGCTACATACTAGAGTATTTATACCCTGTTGTTGCAATGCACGGGAAATTATATAGTCATTAGAAAAAGAGTATTATAAAATGTTGTCAAAACTAAAAATTACATGGTTTCTATATTGTACAAACCAAAACATGATGTGTTTCAATCATTTTGTCACTCGAGACACCATCTTCAAATTAAATTAAGAACCCTTCTAAAATGCTACAGGTGTGGAAATCAGTATGAAAAATTTAGAACACAACACTTTTCCTAAAAAAATGCTTAGTGATCATTTATGCAGAATGTTCAGCTGGTTGCACAAGAGAATGCATCTAGAATGCTAAAATAATTTTATTAAACAAATTTTCAAGGAAATATTAAAATGGTAAAATATTTCACGAAATTATTACCTAATCTTATGGAAAATAAGAAAACCACACACAACGCGATATGGCAATCTAAGGTTGAAATAACATCCCGCCTCATTTCGCCACATGGATTTCTATGTATAGACCACAATATTTCTTAATACTCATTATACCCTAGTTTTTACTGCATGATTTTTTATGTATTCATATTTGTGTATGAATAGATTGAAAATCTAAGTCATGGTTAGAAAATTAAAAAACAAGAAGTCATTTATACCTGAGAGTGCAACAAAAGATGATCTTGAGGTTAATCCGATGCCTAATTAAACTTGGTTGAGTATGACTTTAGAAATCTATGTCAACTGATCATTATCAATGGCATCAAAATATTGTTTCAAAGACCAGTCGATCGATTCAAATGAATGCTTTACAATAAAATTATGAAATCGGCTAGCTGGTATACATATTTATTTATCCACATCACGATAAACTGTGATGAACCACAAAACAACACATGTTGTACTATATGACCAATTCCCTCTATTCAGATTCATCACAGATATGAACACATGATAAATTGTGATGAATCACAAACAACACATGTTGTACTATCAGTTATGACCTGACCAATTCCCTCTCTTCAGATTTATAGCAGATAAGAACACAACCATGAATGAGAGCACTTCCACAACCTTTAGAATACCGACTCTTAGAGTTTGATCTCCTAGCACTACTAGGGAAAAGCCTAGCAGCAGCGCGGGTTCTAAGTGTATCAGTGGCTGGGGCGGGCGCTCTTGATAAGGCGCCAACTAACTCCAGAGCAGCAGTGCGTGCACAACCGCGCTACTTCTATACAAGTGTAGCAGCAGCGTGCTGCGTGGAAGCTCGCTACTGCTAATAGCTCTAGCGCGCTTTGCCTATACGCGCTACTGCTACTGTCACGCTACTGCTAACTTTTCTCCACTCGCTACTGCTAATTTTAGTAGTTTTTGATTTTTTTTCCTGCATATTTGTTTTGTATTTGAACAGGCTTTATACAAGAATCTTTAGCACATACGAATGTCATCATGATACACATACAAATGGCTACGAGACCACAAATGTAATCATAGCATATACATATAAATAGTCTCATCATAATCATCATCCAACACAAAGTGGTATCTCGTCATCATTTCGAAAATAGCGATACATGCAAGTCTCGAATACTTGCACTACAACGCCATCCATCTAAACAATGGTATACGCGAAAAGAGCTATCACTTTGAGTGAGAGCGGAATTATGCAGTACATGAGGCGGCGGTTACGACTCTCGCGCTAGCGTGAACCTCAAGTAACTAACTTTTCCTTGTTGTCTGCTTTTGAAGCCTTTATGGCTGGCGCCCGAGACCCCACTCACTTGCGCCTGACACTCCTGCCACTCGTTGTACACCCCCGGAACCTTCCCTTTGTACACGACATAGCACTGCCATCTCGCCATCAAGAAACTAGGTACCTGTTAGAGATGCATCTTCATGAAAAGGATGTACAATCATATGCAACAAAATATACTAGAGCAACATGAAAAAGAAAGGGTTAGCAACTAGATGCAACATACAGTACACAAACTAATTAACTAGAGGTACGCAGGTCATTGTACGCAAACTAACAAAGTAGCGTTACGCAAGTTCGGCATGGACCATGGACATCACAAAGTTTCATCACTATAGAAAGTATACAAGTTCAACCGACACATATCATCATCATTGCCATCGTAAATCACTAGAAGTTCCATCCTTCCATATCATCGAGGATGGACCCTAGCTTCTTGAACGGCGTGAGGTCTAGACGTTGCATGCCTATGCCAGTTCAGACGTCAGCTCGCGATATAGGGCCGTGGTAGAACATCCCTTCTCATCGACGACTTCTTTCATGATGATCGTCGCAATGTCCCTTTGGATGCGAAAGAAGTAATCTCTAAGTTTATAACCCGCTTCTCCATGAGATTCTAGCCACTTGTGGATATGATCATCATTCCTGCTTGTCATGCGAAGCTTTTGGTGATTCGTGCTGAACTCAATCATGAGATGGACGATGTAGAATCCATCCTTCTTGCTTGGTTTTGGGACATGGATGCAGGAGAAGTTAGTTTTAAGCGCGAAACCCATCTTCTTGTTCCTTTGTTTCCTGAACTGCATGTGGCCACCTCTAATGCTGAAGCCTTGGAGAGCATCATCTAGAATATTCATTATGTGGGTGTAGTCCTTTTTCTCGTAGTCTCCGGAAGGGTCAAAATACACGGCGTGGGAGACTCGCGGGTAAAGAACGATAAGGACGGCGCGCCCGTTGTTGCGGGGAAAAGACACCTTAAATTATTCTCCATATGAGTGAGAAGGAATGATTGAAATGTACGAAAGGGTTGTCCGGAACTGACTTACTTTGGATGATAAGGCAGGAGGACAATTTCCTGGTCCTTATTCTGTACCATGAAGTTTTGGAGGTACTCCCTAGCAGTTTCACGCTCAAAGTCATCGAGACTCAAGAAAGACTCATGCATCTAGTACGGATCCGCCACACAGATTTGCGAGACTTCTTCTCTCTTCATGAAGTAGCTCATATGTAGCGCAAAAAGGCGGACGACTGTAAAATCGAGCCGCCTTGTCAGAAAAATCTCAAAGATATGGTCAAAACGCAGGAAGAACACCTCCGCGGGCCGTGTGTAGATGTAGCACTTCCCCTCAGGCACACGAGCCGCGTATGTCGGATATCCTGGATCCTTCAAGGCTAGTAGGCTTTTCTCGACCGACAAAGAAATGGTCGTGCGGTCTCCGAGATCCTCGATAGTGCCTCCAGCGGTAGCATCGGCTCGCCCGTGAGATGGAACATGGCCGCACCTTTCACGGATACACGCTCTTCAAAATCCATCATCTGGCTGCTATGTGCTCTGGCTTGTTGGAGGCAGCTATTTTCCCCGGTCTCTTCCTCTCCTTTTTCTTGGGCACACCTTCCAGACCCTTCCTTAACCCCTGCCCCAGTGTTGTTGGGCTAAGCACTGTATGACCCCCGGCTAGTTGAGCCTGTGTTGAGGCGGCATCTTCATGCGTGTCCTGTGAGGATTTCATGAAGAGAGACTTCTTGCAATCCCTGCTACGACCTTCCTGCCCGGGCATATCATCCATATCCTCATTAACATGCTGATAGCCCGCTTCGTCAAATGGTTGACTCATCATATCTATGTCACAGTCATACACGTTTGTATTGAGGAAAGCCATTGGGTCGACCTCCGTCTCATCATCATCCATTCTCATTCTCTGGGACCCGATTACATCAGCGATACTATTTCACCCCTTCATCACGTCGTCCGCCGCTCTCACCGGACACTACATGAGCTGGTAATTGCGTAGGCGGGTGGTGGTCTTCGCACATGCTTGTTGATGTGTGGTTATTGGTGTTCTCTCGGCCTGCTCCGGATAAAGAAGATTCTTCGACCATAGCAGCACCCAACCCTTGCAGCTTCCAATCCTTGGCGGGGTCTCGTCCTCTCCCACATGCCGTCTTTGGAGGCAAATCCTCGTGCCCGATTTCATCTGGACAAGTTAAACCTGAAGTGCCCAACGGGATCGATTGGTTGTGGAACGTGGGTTGCAATGGGTTCACTATCACCCTCTTTCCCACGCCCACCTTTCCGCCTTTGATCAAGTAGAGTATGGTGCACGGGGTTTCGTCGTCCTGCAAACACATGTCTGTGGCGTAAAACATCCGAAAGGCAATGAATATGGAATATTCTATATGTATATGTTGGTGCGACATGTAATTACCGTGAGGGCGTTGAGCTCAGCCAAAGACGAAGGCCACCTAGCACGCCAGAGACCGAGGACGGGCTGCTATGAGCGGGAGCGGGTGCGAGAGGCAGCCTGGTTGCGTGAGCAAGTGATGGTGCGGTGGTGTTGTTGTTCACGGAGTTGCTCGCGCCGAAACTAGGCAACGGGAAATCATGTACCGTCTTGTCTGGATTTTTCTTCGTCCAGTTGATGATAGCTGGAACCAAGTTAGTAGCAAAATCATTTCTGCACGCAGTTACAGCTGCATTGACTGCATGCTGTAGCAACTCATTTTTCTTCTCGGCTGTTTTTTTTCGAGTCCTTAGCTTCTTTTTTTCTCGACCGCAAGCTACACCTTCTCGTCGATGCCCGCCTGACTAAACTTCTTTTTCTGCTTCTTGGCCTCCGGGCCCTCGTTGTAAAATATCTTCCACGTGGCGCCATCTCCAGCGCCGTGCACACGACCATATTGCGGCCGCTGGTCCAAAGGGAGTCCCTTAAGTTCGTTCAAGGCCCGGTTGAGAGGGGTGTCCCACTTGGACCTCATCGGAGAAGTAGGGCTTTCGGCTGCAAGCTGGTGTTGCTTCTCCTGCAGAAGGAGCGTGAACCGTTTAGGAATGTGTAGTCGACTAGATATGGAGCTAAATGTAAGGTGGTAAAAGAATAATTACCAGTAGTCTAATCAATTTCCTCGTGATCTGGTTCATGTAAAAAACTTTCATTTCCTTGTCCCACTTGTAGCGGGCCTGATGAAGTCACGCTCCAAGGGGTTGGTGAACTTCGCGAAGGGTGCAGGATACCCGCGGCTTCACGTTCGCGTCCTCCTTATCCCATATGGGCCTTTTACCGAGGTAGCCACGGCTTCCGGTGATGCTTCCGTGTTCCTTTCTTTGAAGGCTCTTGAATTTCGCAGCCTTAGTCTTGGCTGCCTCGGTAGCGCAAGTGTCCTTGAACTTTTGAACTCCTCTTCCGTAAGTGTCGGATTTTCCTCGAGAATCTTGGACAGGGGTTCCTCAGCCTCAATAGCTCGTTTCACCCTGCCTTTCCGGGAGGCCAAATCATTGATGAACATGCCCATGGCGTGATTGTTAATCTTTTTCATCTTCGGGTCATCACACGGTTGTTCTATGTTATCATCCCGGTCGGGGAACTTGAATCTCTTGTGCAACTTCGTTAGGATCAACTGTGTCAAATGTTCTTTACTCCTTAAGTCATCATCGTTGATGCTCGCGCATTCCCGTAGGATGCATCCTACTTGGTTCCCATAGCACTTGCGAGGTTCTTCCGGCTCTAATGGCTCAAACTTGCCAAGTGCCATCTTTGTGATCACTAGTCGTCCAATCCCTAGTTTGCTAGGTTTTCGTATCCTCTACTTCTTATGCTTCTTCTTTTTGGTAGCGGCATCGACGCCGGTACCTTCCCCGCCGGTATCTTCCCCGCCGGTACCTTCCCCGTCGATATCTTCCCCGCCGGTACCTTCCCCACCGGTCTCGGCGCCGCCATCGGTGCCGGCGCCGTCGGTGTCGATGTCGGCGTCAGTACCATCATCGAGGCGGTCTGCAAACCTTGCTTAGCAGTCAAATAGTCGAGGTACTCTTGTTCACCCTCATAATCCATCTAAATGTGCATCTTGGTCAAGGTCCAGTTTCTTCGTTGTTCGACATGTTTCCTATGATTAAGTCTCCTCGTTTAATTCTAAAATTACGAAAAAATGAGAAATGACATAAAAAGAAACCTATGTGCCTTTTCGATATGCCTACTATGTAGCACAAATCATGCCAAAATTCACGTAAACTTTCGGCATGACCTTTGCTAAAAAATGAACATATCGAGCGCCTGCAATTCACCGGAACGGAAATGAATCAACATTCCGGCATAACATAGGCCACTCGGATCATTTACCAAAATTGAACCAAAACATCACATGTCCAAATGACATGTCCAAATTCCAAACATGACATGTCCAAAACATGACATATCCACATATCACATGTCCAGTTCAAATTTGAATACAATTTCAGCCTACCTAAATTCAGCCTACCTAAATTTGCTTTAACAAGGGATGTTGATTTGGACAATTGCTTAAATGCTGCCTTTTCTTTTGACTACAATTGCTTAACCCTAAATTTTTGTCCTATTTTAAAACCTAGCTAAATTCATAACTAAATAGATAACCTAATTAACCTACTGCCCTAACTAAAACCTAAGTAAATTAATCGAAGAACCCTAGCTAGCGGAAATAGAGGGGGTGGGGGGGGGGGTAAAGAGGGTGCAGGGGAGAGGAGGCAGGACCGGCTGACGATCGAGGTTGGGAGGAGGAAGCAGAGGAGGAGGTGTGGCGTCGAGGTCGGGGCGCAGCTGGTCGAGGCGGCGAAGGCCAAGCGGTGCGATGGGGCAGAGAGCGTGGGGATTTTGGGGGAAAAGAGGCGGGATGAAGTAGAGAGAGTGAGGATTTTGGGTTAAGTGGACGTAGTAGTAGCGCGTTTTGATCAAACACGCTACTACTATTACAGGCAGCGATAGCGGCTTTATACGGAAACCGCTACTGCTACCTTGACTAGCTGTAGCTCTTTTTCAGTAAACCGCTACTACTATAACCAGTTTTCCCTCACTTTTCCTTTTTTTTCGAGAGCAGTGAACGAAGAGAAGGCGATATATATTGCATCATTTGACGGTTAAATATGGGAAAAAGTCCATTTTAAACCCTGAATTTGTAGAGGTTTGGCGAAATGAACCCCCAAGTCGAAATCCTGGTCGATTGCACCCCGAACTATGCAATCCCGCTCTAAATCAAACCTTCGAGTCGTTTGGATGGCCGGGATTCAGACATTTCGCAGAGGGCGCACACCAGCTCCTGCTGGGCCAGGCCGCATTAGTTTTTTCAATTCAAAAACAAAAATTCGCAAAGGCGCTTACTCCCTGCTGGGTCGTCCCGCATATTTTTTCTATAAAAAGCAAAAAACTCTGCTTCGAACACGAGACCCCATGCTGGTGCTATTTGATCGAAAAAAAGAAACTTGTGAACTAGAATTTCAAAACAGAAAATAGTTTACAAATTTTGAGAAAAATCACGGATTTAGAAAAAGTTCAACAATTTTTAAAGAAGTTCACGGGGTTTCAAAAGAAAAGTCCACGGATGTGGGGAAAAATTTCATAGATTTTGAAAAGAAACTGTAAAATTGAAAAAGTGTTCGTGCATATTTTTCTTTAATATTTATTTATTATCTTTTTTTTCTTTTTCATGTATATATACAAAGTTCATTGCATATATTAAGGAAATCTTCACAGTAAATTCCAAAAATTTCACTCATTTAAAAAAATGTTCATGTTGTATTAGAAATTTGTTCAGTGTATATCGCGCAATTGTTGAATATTTATTCCGAATTTGTTTAACATATATTGGAAAAATGTTCATTTACTAATATTTTTTCAAAAATGCTATCATATATTTGCCGCGAGTTTGAATTATGTTCCACCACCTTTTCATTTTTGTTTGCGTGTCCAAAATGCGTACAATACAAATTTTGTGCGCTTTTTATACAAAGTTTTTGTTTTAACTTTTTTTGTCGCTAAATTAAAAACATTCATGTTATGTATTTTGTAAAAATACTAAAAACTATTCACAATCTCAAAAAGTGTTCATGTTTTTCGTAATTTATTTGTTTTTCAGATTTTTTTAAAATTGTTCGCGTTTTTGGAATCTGTTTGGGGTTTGCAAATTTTATTCATGTTTCATTTTGAAATCAGAATTACAAAACACCTTCCCTTTTCCAAAAATATGGAATACAAAAAAGTGCGGCATCTTAAAATTGCTCGCAATTTTCAATAAATGTTTACGATAATGTTTTCCAATCTCAACGCTGCTGTCTATTCTTATACATTTCTGCACTGTCATGTTCAGGTTGTTGTTCGTGGTGTAGTGGCTAATGGCTGTTGGTTGGTCTCCGCCGTCGTGGGATCGAGTCCTGGTATTCGCTGTTGAATTTCTACATTTTTTCTGTCGCGCGGAAAATGAAACGAAACAACGGGCGGGTTGGTGGGCCGGCCTAGTCATGCATAAGCCTGTGCGTTGAGTTGCTGACATGCCGCTCCTTGGCCATCAGATAGACAAATCCCGGTTAAACTGTAGCCAGGGTTTAATTTAGACCGGGATTACATAGTTTAGGAAGCAATCGACCGGGATTTTGATTTGGGGGTTCATTTCGCCAAACCTCTACAAATTTAGGGTTTAAAATGGACTTTTTCTTTAAATATGTATACAAAATAGGAACATATATAGTACATCATTGGACCCATGCATAATAATGGCTAAGTGTGTATACAAAATGGTTTTCTTTCGACATTCTTAGCCCATCGACACGGAACGCCGTCGTGTTGTGCAGTCCAGAGTAGTCAAGCTCCCAGATCTCCTAGACCCTTCCATAAAATCGTTCGGTTGCACCACTTTATCGCTGCCGGTCATGCATTCCGTCGTCACCCCGAAGTTACGATCATCACTTTGTCCATATCTTTGGCCTCCGTGTAGAACGTGTATCCGTTGATATCATATACCTGATAGGTTACGAGGTTGGGCGAGGGGCCATGTGCTAAGGCATATATGAGCAATCCTTCCTTAGAGCCCTCCTCCGGGGGATTAGCAATAATATGCTCTTTGAACCAATGCAGGAAAGTGGAGTTGTGCTCTCTAGTAACTTCGGTGTCCGTCCAAAGATACCCCCGGTCCACGATATTCTTTGCGATAATTTCTTTGTGCAGTGCCACGAAAGGATCTACCTCGTCTAGGTGTTGTAGCACTACCAAGTTTGCTCTGTCAAAGTCGCTGCGTCGATCTGAGTATGCCACGTGCAGTTCCCTGCGACCGTTTTAGTGACCTTCTCCTTCGAGCCTCCCATCATGCTTGTTAACGGGCAAACCAACACTAACACCAGGCGGCTGCTCTGCGCCATATAGAAAATTCTCGCAGAAAGAGATGCACTCTTGTGTCACATAGCCCTGAACGATGCTTCCATCCAGACGGGACATGTTACGAACGAATCCTTTGATGATCCCATTCATCCTCTCAAACGTCATCATGTTGTGCAGGAATGACGACCCCAGGTCTATTATGTCATCCACAATATGGACACAAAGATGCACCATCACGTCAAAGAACGCGAGCGGGAAGTACATCTCAAGCTCATTCAGTATCACAATGACCTCTTCCTGTAGCCTTCGGAGCTGCTTCACACTGATTGACTTTCGAGAGATGACATCAAAAAAGTTGCAGAGACCAATAAGCGTGTCACAGACGTGCTTGTCCATTATCGCTCTAAGAGCAACATGTAGTATCTGCGTCATCATCACATGCGGTCATGGGTCTTCACCGCTGAACCTTTTCTTGTCCGTGTCTAGATATCCGCTTATCTTGCCACAAGAATCGGAACTAACTTTGACTCGGTAAGGCACTTAAAGAATTGATCGATGTCGGCCTGACTTAAGGTGAAGCAAGAAGGGGGGCAATAATCCTCTTTCTTTATTTTCTTGACCTTCTTCTCCCGTGCCTCTGACTTCGTCTCTGTCTCGTCTGACATTTTACGGGGCGGCATGTGCAGATCTTCCCTGATTTTCAAATCTTACAAGTCTTTTCTTGCCTTCGGCCCATCCTTGGTCTTATCCGGCATGTTCATCAGTGTTGCGAGCAAGCTCTCAAGGACATTCTTACAGATATGCATTTGATCAAGGCAATGAGGTGTATCGAGTTTGTGCCAGTACTCCAAGTCCCAGAACACAGACCTCGTTCTTCCATACCTTCAGCAGCGGCTCCGACACCTTTCTCATCGTCTTTCCCGGCGCGGGGCACTCCTTCCAGTTTTTCAACAGCTCATCTATTTCGGCACCGCTCCGCTTACGTGGAGGTCCTCGATGCTCAACGTGACCATTGAATAGATCTCCATGGTTTCTCCACGGGTCGTCCTGTTCGAGCCATCTTCGATGCCCCATGTACACGATTTTCCAGCACCGCCATCTTTCCTTGGCGTTAGGCTTTGAGATGTCGTATCATCCATGCACCGCGTGCATCCGCAATATCCATGGCACACCTGGCTGCGACATATTCGTGAATCGAGATAGTCGTGCACCGTCGTGATTAGCGGCTCTCATGTAGAAATACTCTCCTTTCTTTGGCGTCCTATGTATTGGCGGTGTTTTCCATAACGTGTCTAACTCCTCTTGAAGTAGGCCCGGATACAAACTAATATTATTTCCTGGTTGTTTCGCCCTTGAATAAGCATGCTCATGTGAATGTACTTCGACTTCATGCACAACCAGGGGGGAGGTTGTACATCCATACAAACACGGGCCATGTGCTATGGTTGGTGTTCTGGTTGCCAAACGGATTCATGCCATCGGTACACGCACCGAGCATGATGTTCCTTGCATCAAATACCGATAGAAGCTGTTCAACGCTCTCCACTGGCTTCCATCCTTCACGTGTCTCAGCTTCGGACCATCTCCATCGTCGGGCTTCTTCCTCTCCGCGTGCCAGCGCATTAGCTTTGCTTCAATGTGATCTACAAAATACCGCTGGAGACGGGGAGTGATCGGTAAGTACCATACAACTTTACGGGACATTTCTTCCCAGCCTTCTTGTATCGAGAAGCATTGCACACCGGACATCTTGTTTTTTCCTTGTGCTCCTTCCGATAAATTATGCAATCGTTGATGCATGCATGGTATCTAACGTGTGGCAGATGAAGAGGGCACACAATATTCTTGGCCTCATCAACACTAGTAGGACATAGATTCCCCGCGGGAAGAACATCCTTTAGGTACTTGAGATGCTCATCGTGGTTACTGTCGGTCCATTTGTTTTTAGCCTTCGTCTTCAGGAGTTGGAGTGTGAAACTCAAGCGGGTCACCTCAGGATTGCAACCATCATACAATGGAGTGTTCGAGTCTACCACCAGTTGCTCCAGCTTAGCCTCCTCTCTAGAAGAAGCTCTCTGATACGTCTCCAACGTATCTATAATTTTTGATTGTTCCATGCTATTATATTACCCCTTTTGGATGTTTATGGGCTTTATTTTACACATTTATATCATTTTTGGGACTAACCTACTAACCGGAGGCCCAGCCCGTATTGCTGTTTTTTTTGCCTATTTTAGTATTTCGAAGAAAAGGAATATCAAACGGAGTCCAAACGGAATGAAACCTTCGGGAGCGTGATTTTTGGAACGAACTGATCCAGAGGACTTGGAGTGCAAGTCAAGAAGCAGCCGAGGCCTCCACGAGATAGGAGGGCACGCCCCCCTATAGGGCGCGCCCCTGTCTCGTGGGCCCCTCGGGCGTCCACCGACGTACTTCTTCCTCCTATATAAGCCTACGTACCCCGAAAACATCTAGGGAGCACTCGAAACAAATTTCCACAGCCGTAACCTTCTGTATCCGTGAGATCTCATCTTGGGTCCTTCGACGGCACTCTGCCGGAGGGGGAATTGACCATGGAGGGCTTCTACATCAACATCATAGCCCTTCCGATGAGTTGTGAGTAGTTTACCACAGACCTACGGGTCCATAGTTATTAGCTAGATGACTTCTTCTCTCTTTTTGGATCTCAATACAATGATCTCCCCCTCTCTGGTGGAGATCTATTTGATGTAATCTCTTTTTGCGGTGTGTTTGTCGAGATCCGATGAATTGTGGGTTTATGATCAAGTTTATCTATGAATAATATTTGAATCTTCTCTGAATTCTTTTATGTATGATTGAGTTATCTTTGCAAGTCTCTTGAATTATCAGTTTGTTTTGGCCTACTAGATTGATCTTTCTTGCCATGGGAGAAGTGCTTAGCTTTGGGTTCAATCTTGCGGTGTCCTTACCCAGTGCCAGAAAGGGTTGCAAGGCACGTATTGTATTTCTGCCATCGAGGATAAAAAGATGGGGTTTATATCATACTGCTTGACTTTATCCCTCTACATCATGTCATCTTGCTTAATGCACGGGAAATTATATAGTCATTAGAAAAAGAGTATTATAAAATGTTGTCAAAACTAAAAATTACATGGTTTCTATATTGTACAAACCAAAACATGATGTGTTTCAATCATTTTGTCACTCGAGACACCATCTTCAAATTAAATTAAGAACCCTTCTAAAATGCTACAGGTGTGGAAATCAGTATGAAAAATTTAGAACACAACACTTTTCCTAAAAAAATGCTTAGTGATCATTTATGCAGAATGTTCAGCTGGTTGCACAAGAGAATGCATCTAGAATGCTAAAATAATTTTATTAAACAAATTTTCAAGGAAATATTAAAATGGTAAAATATTTCACGAAATTATTACCTAATCTTATGGAAAATAAGAAAACCACACACAATGCGATATGGCAATCTAAGGTTGAAATAACATCCCGCCTCATTTCGCCACATGGATTTCTATGTATAGACCACAATATTTCTTAATACTCATTATACCCTAGTTTTCACTGCATGATTTTTTATGTATTCATATTTGTGTATGAATAGATTGAAAATCTAAGTCATGGTTAGAAAATTAAAAAACAAGAAGTCATTTATACCTGAGAGTGCAACAAAAGATGATCTTGAGGTTAATCCGATGCCTAATTAAACTTGGTTGAGTATGACTTTAGAAATCTATGTCAACTGATCATTATCAATGGCATCAAAATATTGTTTCAAAGACCAGTCGATCGATTCAAATGAATGCTTTACAATAAAATTATGAAATCGGCTAGCTGGTATACATATTTATTTATCCACATCACGATAAACTGTGATGAACCACAAAACAACACATGTTGTACTATCTGACCAATTCCCTCTATTCAGATTCATCACAGATATGAACACATGATAAATTGTGATGAATCACAAACAAAACATGTTGTACTATCAGTTATGACCTGACCAATTCCCTCTCTTCAGATTTATAGCAGATAAGAACACAACCATGAATGAGAGCACTTCCACAACCTTTAGAATACCGACTCTTAGAGTGTTGATCTCCTAGCACTACTAGGGAAAAGCCTAGCAGCAGCGCGGGTTCTAAGTGTATCAGTAGCGCGGGGGCCGGCGCTACTGATAAGGCGCTACAGCTAACCCGTAGCAGCAGTGCGTGCACGCCCGCGCTACTGCTATACAAGTGTAGCAGCAGCGTGCTGCATGGATGCTCGCTACTGCTAATAGCTCTAGTGCGCTTTACATGTACGCGCTACTGCTACTGTCACGCTACTGCTAACTTTTTTCCACTCGCTACTGCTAATTTCAGTAGTTTTTGAATTTTTTTCCTGCATATTTGTTTTATATTTGAACAGGCTTTATACAAGAATCTTTAGCACATACAAATGTCATCATGATACACATACAAATGGCTACGAGACCACAAATGTAATCATAGCATATACATACAAATAGTCTCATCATAATCATCATCCAACACAAAGTGGTATCTCGTCATCATTTCGAAAATAGCGATACATGCAAGTCTCGAATACTTGCACTACAACGCCATCCATCTAAACAATGGTATACGCGAAAAGAGCTATCACTTTGAGTGAGAGCGGAATTATGCAGTACATGAGGCGTGATTACGACTCTCGCTAGCGTGAACCTCAAGTAACTAACTTTTCCTTGTTGTCTGCTTTTGAAGCCTTTATGGCTGGCGCCCGAGACCCCACTCACTTGCGCCTGACACTCCTGCCACTCGTTGTACATCCCCGGAACCTTCCCTTTGTACACGACATAGCACTGCCATCTCGCCATCAAGAAACTAGGTACCTGTTAGAGATGCATCTTCATGAAAAGGATGTACAATCATATGCAACAAAATATACTAGAGCAACATGAAAAAGAAAGGGTTAGCAACTAGATGCAACATACAGTACACAAACTAATTAACTAGAGGTACGCAGGTCATTGTACGCATAAACTAACAAAGTAGCGTTACGCAAGTTCGGCATGGACCATGGACATCACAAAGTTTCATCACTATAGAAAGTATACAAGTTCAACCGACACATATCATCATCATTGCCATCGTAAATCACTAGAAGTTCCATCCTTCCATATCATCGAGGATGGACCCTAGCTTCTTGAACGGCGTGAGGTCTAGACGTTGCATGCCTATGCCAGTTCAGACGTCAGCTCGCGATATAGGGCCGTGGTAGAACATCCCCTTCTCATCGACGACTTCTTTCATGATGATCGTCGCAATGTCCCTTTGGATGCGAAAGAAGTAATCTCTAAGTTTATAACCCGCTTCTCCATGAGATTCTAGCCACTTGTGGATATGATCATCATTCCCGCTTGTCATCTGAAGCTTTTGGTGATTCGTGCTGAACTCAATCATGAGATGGACGATGTAGAATCCATCCTTCTTGCTTGGTTTTGGGACATGGATGCAGGAGAAGTTAGTTTTAAGCCTTGAAACCCATCTTCTTGTTCCTTTGTTTCCTGAACTGCATGTGGCCACCTCTAATCTTGAAGCCTTGGAGAGCATCATCTAGAATATTCATTATGTGGGTGTAGTCCTTTTTCTCGTAGTCTCCGGAAGGGTCAAAATACGGCGTGGGAGACTCATGGGTAAAGAACGATAAGGAATGGCGCCCGTTGTTGCTTGAGGGAAAAGACACCTTAAATTATTCTCCATATGAGTGAGAAGGAATGATTGAAATGTACGAAAGGGTTGTCCGAACTGACTTACTTTGGATGATAAGGCGGGAGGACAATTTCCTGGTCCTTATTCTCGTACCATGAAGTTTTGGAGGTACTCCCTAGCAGTTTCACGCTCAAAGTCATCGAGACTCAAGAAAGACTCATGCATCTAGTACGGATCCGCCACACAGATTTGCGAGACTTCTTCTCTCTTCATGAAGTAGCTCATATGTAGCGCCAAAAAGGCGGACGATCAGAAATCGAGCCGCCTTGTCAGAAAAATCTCAAAGATATGGTCAAAACGCAGGAAGAACACCTCCGCGGGCCGTGTGTAGATGTAGCACTTCCCCTCAGGCACACGAGCCGCGTATGTCGGATATCCTGGATCCTTCAAGGCTAGTAGGCTTTTCTCAGTCGACAGCAAATGGTCGTGCAGTCTCCTGAGATCCCCTGATAGTGCCTCCAGCGGTAGCATCGGCTCGCCCGTGAGATGGAACATGGCCGCACCTTTCACGGATACACGCTCTTCAAAATCCATCATCTGGCTGCTATGTGCTCTGGCTTGTTGGAGGCAGCTATTTTCCCCGGTCTCTTCCTCTCCTTTTTCTTGGGCACACCTTCCAGACCCTCCTTAACCCCTGCCCCAGTGTTGTTGGGCTAAGCACTGTATGATCCCCGGCTAGTTGAGCCTGTGTTGAGGCGGCATCTTCATGCGTGTCCTGTGAGGATTTCATGAAGAGAGACTTCTTGCAATCCCTGCTACGACCTTCCTGCGGGCATATCATCCATATCCTCATTAACATGCTGATAGCCCGCTTCGTCAAATGGTTGACTCATCATATCTATGTCACAGTCATACACGTTTGTATTGAGGAAAGCCATTGGGTCGACCTCCGTCTCATCATCATCCATTCTCTGTTCTACAGGACCGATTACATCAGCCAGTACTATTTCACCCCCTTCATCACGTCGTCCGCCGCTCTCACCAGACACTACATGAGCTGGTAATTGCGTAGGCGGGGTGGTGGTCTTCGCACATGCTTGTTGATGTGTGGTTATTGGTGTTCTCTCGGCCTGCTCCAGACAAAGAAGATTCTTCGACCATAGCAGCACCCAACCCTTGCAGCTTCCAATCCTTGGCGGGGTCTCGTCGTCCTCTCCCACATGCCGTACTGGAGGAGGCAAATCCTCGTGCCCCGATTTCACACTGGACAAGTTAAACCTGAAGTGCCCAACGGGGATCGACTGGTTGTGGAACGTGGGTTGCAATGGGTTCACTATCACCCTCTTTCCCACGTCCACCTTCTGGCCTTTGATCAAGTAGAGTATGGTGCACGGGGTTTCGTCGTCCTGCAAACACATGTCTGTGGCGTAAAACATCCGAAAGGCAATGAATATGGAATATTCTATATGTATATGTTGGTGCGACATGTAATTACCGTGAGGGCGTTGAGCTCAGCCAAAGACGAAGGCCACCTAGCACGCCAGAGACCGAGGACGGGCTGCTATGAGCGGGAGCGGGTGCGAGAGGCAGCCTGGTTGCGTGAGCAAGTGATGGTGCGGTGGTGTTGTTGTTCACGGAGTTGCTCGCGCCGAAACTAGGCAACGGGAAATCATGTACCGTCTTGTCTGGATTTTTCTTCGTCCAGTTGATGATAGCTGGAACCAAGTTAGTAGCAAAATCATTTCTGCACGCAGTTACAGCTGCATTGACTGCATGCTGTAGCAACTCATTTTTCTTCTCGGCTGTTTTTTTTCGCGTCCTTAGCTTCTTTTTTTCTCGACCGCAAGCTACACCTTCTCGTCGATGCCCGCCTGACTAAACTTCTTTTTCTGCTTCTTGGCCTCCGGGCCCTCGTTGTAAAATATCTTCCACGTGGCGCCATCTCGGCGCCGTGCACACATTTCATATTGCGGCCGCTGGTCCAAAGGGAGTCCCTTAAGTTCGTTCAAGGCCGGTTGAGAGGGGTGTCCCACTTGGACCTCATCGGAGAAGTAGGGCTTTCGGCTGCAAGCTGGTGTTGCTTCTCCTGCAGAAGGAGCGTGAACCGTTTAGGAATGTGTAGTCGACTAGATATGGAGCTAAATGTAAGGTGGTAAAAGAATAATTACCAGTAGTCTAATCAATTTCCTCGTGATCTGGTCCGTGTAAAAAACCTTTTTTCCTTGTCCCACTTGTAGCGGGCCCTGATGAAGTCACGCTCCAAGGGGTTGGTGAACTTCGCGAAGGGGTGCAGGATACCCGCGGCTTCACGTTCCGCGTCCTCCTTATCCCATATGGGCCTTTTACCGAGGTAGCCACGGCTTCCGAGGTGATGCTTCCCCGTGTTCCTTTGCTGAAGGCTCTTGAATTTCGCAGCCTTAGTCTTGGCTGCCTCGGTAGCACAAGTGTCCTTGAACTTTTCGAACTCCTCTTCCGTAAGTGTCGGATTTTCCTCCAGAATCTTGGACAGGGGTTCCTCAGCCTCAATAGCTCGTTTCACCCTGCCTTTCCAGGAGGCCAAATCATTGATGAACATGCCCATGGCGTGATTGTTAATCTTTTTCATCTTCGGGTCATCACACGGTTGTTCTATGTTATCATCCCGGTCGGGGAACTTGAATCTCTTGTGCAACTTCGTTAGGATCAACTGTGTCAAATGTTCTTTACTCCTTAAGTCATCATCGTTGATGCTCGCGCATTCCCGTAGGATGCATCCTACTTGGTTCCCATAGCACTTGCGAGGTTCTTCCGGCTCTAATGGCTCAAACTTGCCAAGTGCCATCTTTGTGATCACTAGTCGTCCAATCCCTAGTTTGTTAGGTTTTCGTATCCTCTACTTCTTATGCTTCTTCTTTTTGGTAGCGGCATCGACGCCGGTACCTTCCTCACGATATCTTCCCCGCCGGTACCTTCCCCGTCGATATCTTCCCCGCCGGTACCTTCCCCACCGGTCTCGGCGCCGCCATCGGTGCCGGCGCCGTCGGTGTCGATGTCGGCGTCAGTACCATCATCGAGGCCGGTCTGCAAACCTTGCTTAGCAGTCAAATAGTCGAGGTACTCTTGTTCACCCTCATAATCCATCTCGTCTGCATCTTGGTCAGAAGGTCCAGTTTCTTCGTTGTTCGACATGTTTCCTATGATTAAGTCTCCTCGTTTAATTCTAAAATTACGAAAAAATGAGAAATGACATAAAAAAGAAACCTATGTGCCAGCACTCGATATGCCTACTATGTAGCACAAATCATGCCAAAATTCACGTAAACTTTCGGCATGACCTTTGCTAAAAAATGAACATATCGAGCGCCTGCAATTCACCGGAACGGAAATGAATCAACATTCCGGCATAACATAGGCCACTCGGATCATTTACCAAAATTGAACCAAAACATCACATGTCCAAATTCCAAACATGACATGTCCAAAACATGACATATCCACATATCACATGTCCAGTTCAAATTTGAATATAATTTCAGCCTACCTAAATTCAGCCTACGTAAATTTGCTTTAACAAGGGATGTTGATTTGGACAATTGCTTAAATGCTGCCTTTTCTTTTGACTACAATTGCTTAACCCTAAATTTTTGTCCTATTTTAAAACCTAGCTAAATTCATAACTAAATAGATAACCTAATTAACCTACTGCCGTAACTAAAACCTAAGTAAATTAATCGAAGAACCCTAGCTAGCAGAAATAGAGGGGGAGGGGGGGGGGTTACAGAGGGTGCAGGGGCGAGGAGGCAGGACCGACGACGATCGAGGTTGGGAGTGGAGGAAGCAGAGGAGGGAGGTGTGGCGCGTCAGGGTCGGGGGCGAGCGCCGGGGCGCGGCGGTGCGACGGGGAAGAGAGAGTGGGGATTTTGGGGGAAAAGAGGCGGGATGAAGTAGAGAGAGTGAGGATTTTGGGTTAAGTGGACGTAGTAGTAGCGCGTTTTGATCAAACACGCTACTACTATTACAGGCAGCGATAGCGGCTTTATACGGAAACCGCTACTGCTAGCTTGACTAGTTGTAGCTCTTTTTCAGTAAACCGCTACTACTATAACCAGTTTTCCCTCACTTTTCCTTTTTTTTTCGAGAGCAGTGAACGAAGAGAAGGCGATATATATTGCATCATTTGACGGTTAAATATGGGAAAAAGTCCATTTTAAACCCTGAATTTGTAGAGGTTTGGCGAAATGAACCCCCAAGTCGAAATCCTGGTCGATTGCACCCCGAACTATGCAATCCCGGTCTAAATCAAACCTTCGAGTCGTTTGGATGGCCGGGATTCAGACATTTCGCAGAGGGCGCACACCAGCTCCTGCTGGGCCAGGCCGCATTAGTTTTTTCAATTCAAAAACAAAAATTCGCAAAGGGCGCTACTCCCTGCTGGGTCGTCCCGCATATTTTTTTCTATAAAAAGCAAAAAAAAAACTCTGCTCGAACACGAGACCCCATGCTGGTGCTATTTGATCGAAAAAAAGAAACTTGTGAACTAGAATTTCAAAACAGAAAATAGTTTACAAATTTTGAGAAAAATCACGGATTTAGAAAAAGTTCAACAATTTTTAAAGAAGTTCACGGGGTTTCAAAAGAAAAGTCCACGGATGTGGGGAAAAATTTCATAGATTTTGAAAAAGAAACTGTAAAATTGAAAAAGTGTTCGTGCATATTTTTCTTTAATATTTATTTATTATCTTTTTTTTCTTTTTCATGTATATATACAAAGTTCATTGCATATATTAAGGAAATCTTCACAGTAAATTCCAAAAATTTCACTCATTTAAAAAATGTTCATGTTGTATTAGAAATTTGTTCAGTGTATATCGCGCAATTGTTGAATATTTATTCCGAATTTGTTTAACATATATTGGAAAAATGTTCATTTACTAATATTTTTTCAAAAATGCTATCATATATTTGCCGCGAGTTTGAATTATGTTCCACCACCTTTTCATTTTTGTTCGTGTGTCCAAAATGCGCATTACAATACAAATTTTGTGCGCTTTTTATACAAAGTTTTGTTTTAACTTTTTTGTCGCTAAATTAAAAACATTCATGTTATGTATTTTGTAAAAATAGTTAAACTATTCACTATGTAATAATGTTTTAATGTTTTTCGTATTTTATTTGTTTTTCAGATTTTTTAAAATTGTTCGCTTTTTGGAATCTGTTTGGGGTTTGCAAATTTTATTCATGTTTCATTTTGAAATCAGAATTACAAAACACCTTCCTTTTCCAAAATATGGAATACAAAAAAGTGCGGCATCTTAAAATTGCTCGCAATTTTCAATAAATGTTTACGATAATGTTTTCCAATCTCAAAGCTGCTGTCTATTCTTATACATTTCTGCACTGTCATGTTCAGGTTGTTGTTCGTGGTGTAGTGGCTAATGGCTGTTGGTTGGTCTCCGCCGTCGTGGGATCGAGTCCTGGTATTCGCTGTTGAATTTCTACATTTTTCTGTCGCGCGGAAAATGAAACGAAACAACGGGCGGGTTGGTGGGCCGGCCTAGTCATGCATAAGCCTGTGCGTTGAGTTGCTGACATGCCGCTCCTTGGCCATCAGATAGACAAATCCCGGTTAAACTGTAGCCAGGGTTTAATTTAGACCGGGATTACATAGTTTAGGAAGCAATCGACCGGGATTTTGATTTGGGGGTTCATTTCGCCAAACCTCTACAAATTTAGGGTTTAAAATGGACTTTTTCTTTAAATATGTATACAAAATAGGAACATATATAGTACATCATTGGACCCATGCATAATAATGGCTAAGTGTGTATACAAAATGGTTTTCTCTTTCGACATTCTTAGCCCATCTGACACGGAACGTCGTCGTGTTGTGCAGTCCAGAGTAGTCAAGCTCCCAGATCTCCTAGACCCTTCCATAAAATCGTTCAGTTGCACCACTGTCGCTGCCGGTCATGCATTCCGTCGTCACCCCTGAGTTCTGATCATCACTGTCCATATCTTTGGCCTCCGTGTAGAACGTGTATCCGTTGATATCATATACCTGATAGGTTACGAGGTTGGGCGAGGGGCCATGTGCTAAGGCATATATGAGCAATCCTTCCTTAGAGCCCTCCTCCGGGGGATTAGCAATAATATGCTCTTTGAACCAATGCAGGAAAGTGGAGTTGTGCTCTCTAGTAACCGGTGTCCGTCCGGATACCCCGGTCACGATACTTCTTTGCGATAATTTCTTTGTGCAGTGCCACGAAAGGATCTACCTCGTCTAGGTGTTGTAGCACTACCAAGTTTGCTCTGTCAAAGTCGCTGCGTCGATCCGAGTATGCCACGTGCAGTTCCCTGCGACCGCTTTTAGTGACCTTCTCCTTGAGCCTCCCATCATGCTTGTTAACGGGCAAACCAACACTAACACCAGGCGGCTGCTCTGCGCCATATAGAAAATTCTCGCAGAAAGAGATGCACTCTTGTGTCACATAGCCCTGAACGATGCTTCCATCCAGACGGGACATGTTACGAACGAATCCTTTGATGATCCCATTCATCCTCTCAAACGTCATCATGTTGTGCAGGAATAGCGACCCCAGTGTCTATTATGTCATCCACAATATGGACACAAAGATGCACCATCACGCCAAAGAACGCGAGCGGGAAGTACATCTCAAGCTCATTCAGTATCACAATGACCTCTTCCTGTAGCCTTCGGAGCTGCTTCACACTGATTGACTTTCGAGAGATGACATCAAAAAAGTTGCAGAGACCAATAAGCGTGTCACAGACGTGCTTGTCCATTATCGCTCTAAGAGCAACATGTAGTATCTGCGTCATCATCACATGACAGTCATGGGTCTTCACCCGCTGAACCTTTTCTTGTCCGTGTCTAGATATCTGCTTATCTTGCCACAGTAACCGGAACTAACTTTGACTCCGGTAAGGCACTTAAAGAATTGATCGATGTCGGCCTGACTTAAGGTGAAGCAAGAAGGGGGGCAATAATCCTCTTTCTTTATTTTCTTGACCTTCTTCTCCCGTGCCTCTGACTTCGTCTCTATCTCGTCTGACATTTTACGGGGCGGCATGTGCAGATCTTCCCTGATTTTCAAATCTTACAAGTCTTTTCTTGCCTTCGGCCCATCCTTGGTCTTATCCGGCATGTTCATCAGTGTCGCGAGCAAGCTCTCAAGGACATTCTTACAGATCTGCATTTGGCTAAGGCAATGAGGTGTATCGAGTTTGTGCCGATACTCCAAGTCCCGAACACAGACCTCGTTCTTCCATACCTTCGGCGGCTCCGACACCTTTCTCATCGTCTTTCCCGGCAGGCACTCCTTCCAGCTTTTTCAACAGCTCATCTATTTCGGCACCGCTCCGCTTACGTGGAGGTCCTCGATGCTCAACGTGACCATTGAATAGATCTCCATGGTTTCTCCACGGGTGCGTCTGTTCGAGCCATCTTCGATGCCCCATGTACACGATTTTCCCAGACCCGCCATCTTTCCTTGACGTTAGCTGCTGAGATGTCGTATCATCCATGCACCGCGTGCATCCGCAATATCCATGGCACACCTGGCCTGCGACATATTCGTAACCGAGATAGTCGTGCACCGTCGTGATTAGCGCGGCTCTCATGTAGAAATACTCTCCTTTGCTGGCGTCCTATGTATTGGCCGGTGTTTTCCATAACGTGTCTAACTCCTCTTGAAGTAGGCCCAGATACAAACTAATATTATTTCCTGGTTGTTTCGGCCCTTGAATAAGCATGCTCATGTGAATGTACTTCGACTTCATGCACAACCAGGGGGGAGGTTGTACATCCATACAAACACGGGCCATGTGCTATGGTTGGTGTTCTGGTTGCCAAACGGATTCATGCCATCGGTACACGCACCGAGCACGATGTTCCTTGCATCACATTCGAAATACCGATAGAAGCTGTTCAACGCTCTCCACTGGCTTCCATCCTTGACGTGTCTCGGCTTCGGATCATCTCCATCGCCGGGCTTCTTCCTCTCCGCGTGCCAGCGCATTAGCTTTGCTTCATTGGGATCTACAAAATACCGCTGGAGACGGGGAGTGATCGGTAAGTACCATACAACTTTCTGGGGACATTTCTTCCCAGCCTTCTTGTATCGAGAAGCATTGCACACCGGACATCTTGTTTTTTCCTTGTGCTCCTTCCGATAAATTATGCAATCGTTGATGCATGCATGGTATCTAACGTGTGGCAGATCAAGAGGGCACACAATATTCTTGGCCTCATCAACACTAGTAGGACATAGATTCCCCGCGGGAAGAACATCCTTTAGGTACTTGAGATGCTCATCGTGGTTACTGTCGGTCCATTTGTTTTTAGCCTTCGTCTTGAGGAGTTGGAGTGTGAAACTCAAGCGGGTCACCTCGGGATTGCAACCATCATACAATGGAGTGTTCGAGTCTACCACCAGTTGCTCCAGCTTAGCCTCCTCTCTAGAAGAAGCTCTCGTACGTCTCCAACGTATCTATAATTTTTGATTGTTCCATGCTATTATATTACCCCTTTTGGATGTTTATGGGCTTTATTTTACACATTTATATCATTTTTGGGACTAACCTACTAACCGGAGGCCCAGCCCGTATTGCAGTTTTTTTTGCCTATTTCAGTATTTCGAAGAAAAGGAATATCAAACGGAGTCCAAACGGAATGAAACCTTCGGGAGCGTGATTTTTGGAACGAACTGATCCAGAGGACTTGGAGTGCAAGTCAAGAAGCAGCCGAGGCCTCCACGAGATAGGAGGGCACGCCCCCCTATAGGGCGCGCCCCTGTCTCGTGGGCCCCTCGGGCGTCCACCGACGTACTTCTTCCTCCTATATAAGCCTACGTACCCCGAAAACATCTAGGGAGCACTCGAAACAAATTTCCACAGCCGTAACCTTCTGTATCCGCGAGATCTCATCTTGGGTCCTTCGACGGCACTCTGCCGGAGGGGGAATTGACCATGGAGGGCTTCTACATCAACATCATAGCCCTTCCGATCAGTTGTGAGTAGTTTACCACAGACCTACGGGTCCATAGTTATTAGCTAGATGACTTCTTCTCTCTTTTTGGATCTCAATACAATGATCTCCCCCTCTCTGGTGGAGATCTATTTGATGTAATCTCTTTTTGCGGTGTGTTTGTCGAGATCCGATGAATTGTGGGTTTATGATCAAGTTTATCTATGAATAATATTTGAATCTTCTCTGAATTCTTTTATGTATGATTGAGTTATCTTTGCAAGTCTCTTTGAATTATCAGTTTGTTTTGGCCTACTAGATTGATCTTTCTTGCCATGGGAGAAGTGCTTAGCTTTGGGTTCAATCTTGCGGTGTCCTTACCCAGTGCCAGAAAGGGTTGCAAGGCACGTATTGTATTTCTGCCATCGAGGATAAAAAGATGGGGTTTATATCATATTGCTTGAGTTTATCCCTCTACATCATGTCATCTTGCTTAATGCGTTACTCTGTTCTTTGTGAACTTAATACTCTAGATGCAGGCAGGAGTCGGTCGATGTGTGGAGTAATAGTAGTAGATGCAGGCAGGAGTCGGTCTACTTGTTGCGGACGTGATGCCTATATACATGATCATGCCTAGATAATCTCATAATTATTCGCTTTTCTATCAATTGCTCGACAGTAATTTGTTCACCCACCGTAATGCTTATGCTATCTCGAGAGAAGCCTCTAGTGAAACCTATGGCCCCCGGGTCTATCTCTTATCATATTTGCTTCCAATCTATTTTTATTTGCATCTTTACTTTTTGCATCTATATTATAAAATACAAAAAATATATTTATCTTATCACACTATCTCTATCAGATCTCACTTTCGCAAGTGGACGTGAAGGGATTGACAACCCCTTTATTGCGTTCGTTGCGAGTTCTTTGTTTGTTTGTGTAGGTTTGTGGGGCTTGTTGAGGAGACTCCTACTGGATTGATAACTTGGTTCTCAAAAACTGAGGGAAATACTTACGCTACTCTGCTGCAACACCCTTTCCTCTTCAAGGAAAACCAACACAAGCTCAAGACGTAGCACTCTCTCAGTTGTAACGCCCCGGATCCGATGCGCCAGGTGTCTTCCAGTTATTCGCCGTCATTGCCATGTCATTTGCTTGCGTGTTGCACTTTGCCATGTCATCATCTGCATGTTTTGCAAGACTTGCATCCGTTCGGGTCCTCCCGGTTCTCTCCGTTGTCCGTTCTGAGCCCGACCACACTCGCACGCACCCACGGCACCCCTCCCAGACCTTGTTTTGTGAGCCGCCGTTAAACGTTCTCGGAAGGGGTCGAGATTTGCCGAGTGGCCTTGGTATATCACCGGTTGACTGCCCATCAAATTTCGCTCCATTTGGAGGTCGTTTGATGCCCCAACGGTTAACCGCGTAGCCCGAAACCCCTCTCTCTTTCCAGCCCAGCCCCTCTTCACCACAGCCGTGAGCCCATCCAAACCCCCTCCATGATCTCGGTCGTTCAATCGCAATCGTGTGGGCAAAAACCGCACCTCATTTGGACACTCGTAGCTCCCTCTACCTATAAAAACACACCCTCCCCCAAAATTCGCGGATGAATCCACCCTAACCCTAGTCTCCTCCTTCCTTCCGCCGCCAGACAAGTCCATCCCGTGTCGGACGCGTCCATCTCCCGCAGCATCTCCGCCGTTCGCATCCAATCCCGGGGTGCCACGCGTCCCCGCCGGCTCCCCACCACGCCGCGGCCTGCGAGCCCACGGCCGGCCCGCCCGGCCCGAAGCCTTGCTACCGCCCGCGATCTCCGCGCCCCGCTGCCGCCGTGCCGCCCTCCGGTGAACCCAGCGCCTCGCCCGCACCGACAACCGCCGCCCGCCTGTGCGCTGCTCGCCGCCCGCTCCAGCCGATCCGCCTCGATCCTGCCTGCAGGTCGCGCCGGTGCGCATCGCCATCTCGCAGGGACAGCCGCTGCCGCCGGATCCGGCCCAAAGGGGTCCGAAGCGATCAGATCCGGTCATCCTCAGCGCCCGCAGCCTCCCCGCCATCCCTGCGTCCTCGCTGGCGTCACCGTCGGCTGCCGCCGCCTCTGCCTCCCCGTTCTTGATCGGGATCGATGGAGACGATGCCCCGCTCGTCACCCCGCGTGGGCCTGGACCCTCGCCAGCCCAGCCCAAGCCTCCCGCCAGCCTGCCTCGCCTCCTCTTCGTTTTGGGCCGAAGCCCATGGTGATCCACCCGCCTAAACCCCGCCCGTGCGACTTTTAGTGTTATTGCGCTCATCGGTTTTTTTTTCCGGAAATACTGCCAAGTCCCAGATTTTTAACATCATGTGCATATGTTTGACATGCCATAACTCCTTGTGTACTGCTCAGTTTTGTGTGTGTAATATATAAAAATGTTCATCCTGAGATGCTCTTCAATTTCTTACATTGTGCCATGCTTGTTTGAGTCCATATTGTTGCCCTAATCATTATTGCAAGAGTGATATATGATGTTATCCTGCTGAGAATTATAACTTGCTTTTGTCTTTTTCGTTGCATTTTGTGTGTGCATCCTATGAGCTTGATGTTTGCATGAGTTTTGAGCTACATCATGCCATCTTTACAATGGTGCAATCCATGTATTTTTGTGAGTCTTTTAGTGAGTGCATCAAGCTCGTGAAGTAGGGTACTTGTTACTGTTTTGCTAGGCTGAAACTGCTATATCATGATGTTATGTAAACCTGCTGCTACAAGTCATTCTATGCATAATCTGGAGATGTTTACTAAGGATGTTTTGTTATACCTGTTATGCTCTATCCATCCACACCCTTGGTTGCAATTATGGATTGCTGTAGATTGTTGTTATAAAGCTCCAAATTTGCTAAATAATGTTGCGGTCAACCTGTTAATATTAAGTTCAGTTTTGCCATGAGTTTTGCTAGTGATCCATGCACCCTATGAACCTGATCTTGCCATGTGTAGCTTCATAATTAGGTCATATTACTGTTGTTTGACTTCACATGTTATTAAATGCTATGTGGAGAGTGGTACAAGCTCACCAACATGCCTACTTATCGTTGTTCCTGCCATGTACTGTTATTCTGAATCTGTCATATCATTTGCCATGTTTGCATGGATGCTACCATCTTTTCTGTTGATCTTTGGAATTAGTTTAGTAAGGGAGTTTTGTTCTTTGTCTTTAGTATTAGAATTCCATGCTCTATTTTGCCATGATAGCTTGCCGTAACATGTTGTTTGACAGCTCTAAACATTGCAACCTGATGTTATTTCTGTCTTGCTCGGTGATTTCTGCTGTCTGTGAAACTGTTATTATTTGCAATCTTGCCATGTCCTTTTGAGCATGTTCTAATTGTTTATAGAGATAGCTCACTGTTCATGTTTTGTTAAGGTTCATTTGTACATCACGTCCATGCCAATTGTATTCATGTTGAGGGGATGTAGCATGTTGTTTTGCTGTTTGTAAGATGCCTAGTTGCTGTTTGGACAGATTGTTGTTATATCTTGTTTGGAGTGTATGAGTTGCACCGTTGCTCCGTTTGGAGTGTGCTCTATATGAAACTTGCTTAGTTTTACATGTAGCTTCATATTACCTTGTTGCATTCATGTTTTGAGTGTGTTTGCTTGATGCTTGTATGTATTTTGCATCAATTCCATGTTTAACTTGTTTTGTTCATATCTTCTAGGCGGTAGCTCCGAACTACATGAACTTGATATGTAACTCGACTAGAATTTCGTGTAGATCATCTTGGTGCATCTTAAATTGCTGTTTAACAACTTGAACATAAGGTTTATTCAGATCTGGACCAATTTCGAAATCTGCATATGAGGACTTACCGGAATTGTTATATGTTGTTTCCGGCCTCATTTAAACTTGTTTTGATGTGCTGCTCTTGTATGCTTCATCTCTTGCCATGAGTAGCCTCATCTAGCCTTTGTCATGCATCATACTTGGTTGAGCATCATGTCATGTTTATGTGTTGTGTGTTTACCTTGTTGTTTGCTTCTTTCCGGTTGTGCTTCTTCTCGATAGTTCACGTTTCGTTGTGATCGTGAGGATTCGTTCGTCTACGCTTGGTTCATCTTCGTTCGTTCGTCTTCTTCATGGACTCGTTCTTCTTCCTAGTGGGATTTCAGGCAAGATGACCATTACCCTAGATCTCACTACTATCATTGCTATGCTAGTTGCTTCGTTCTATTGCTATGCTGCGCTACCTATATCTTGTTCATCAAGCCTCCCAAATTGCCATGTCAGCCTCTAACCTTTTCACCCTTCCTAGCAAACCGTTGTTTGGCTATGTTACCGCTTTGCTCAGCCCCTCTTATAACGGTTGGGTGATTTATGGGACCTCCTTGACAGTTCGCTTTGAATAAAACTCCTCCAGCAATGCTCAACCTTGGTTTTACCATTTGCCTACCTAAGCCTTTTTCCCTTGGGTTTCCGGAGCCCGAGGGTCATCTTTATTTTAACCCCCCCCAGGCCAGTGCTCCTTCGAGTGTTGGTCCAAACCGAGCAGCCTGCGGGGCCACCTCGGGGAAACTTGAGGGTTGGTTTTACTCGTAGCTTGTCTCATCCGTTGTGCCCTGAGAACGAGATATGTGCAGCTCCTATCGGGATTTGTCGGCACATCGGGCGGCTTTGCTGGTCTTGTTTTACCATTGTCGAAATGTCTTGTAAACGGGATTCCGAGACTGATCGGGTCTTCCTTGGAGAAGGAATATCCTTCGTTGACCATGAGAGCTTGTGATGGGCTAAGTTGGGACACCCCTGCAGGGTATAAACTTTCGAGAGCCGTGCCCGCGGTTATGTGGCAGATGGGAATTTGTTAATGTCCGGTTGTAGAGAACTTGACACCAGATCCGAATTAAAATGCATCAACCGCGTGTGTAGCCGTGATGGTCTCTTTTCGGCGGAGTCCGGGAAGTGAACACGGTTTTGGGTTATGTATGAACGTAAGTAGTTTCAGGATCACTTCTTGATCACTTCTAACTTCTCGACCGTTCCGTTTGCTTCTCTTCTCGCTCTTATTTGCGTAAGTTAGCCACCATATATGCTTAGTCGCTGCTGCAACCTCACCACTTATCCTTTCCTTTCCCATTAAGCTTTGCTAGTCTTGATACCCATGGTAATGGGATTGCTGAGTCCTCGTGGCTCACAGATTACTACAACAACAGTTGCAGGTGCAGGTTATGCGATGATCATGACGCGAGAGCGATGCTTTCTTGTTTTTGGAGTTCTTCTTCTGCTTCTTCTTCGATCAGGGGATAGGTTCCAGGTCGGAAGCCTGAGCTAGCAGGGTGGATGTCGTTTGAGTTTCTGTTTGTGTTTCATCCGTAGTCGGGTGTTGCTCTTATGTATGATGTTGTTGTATTCATGTGGCATTGTATGCCTCTTGTATGTATCCCCATCTATTATGTAATGTTGATGTAATGATATCCACCTTGCAAAAGCGTCTCCAATATGCTCTTCTGTCCTTGGTGGGACCTTCGAGTTCCTTTAGGATAGGGTCGCATATTGGGCGTGACATCAGTACTCGTCTCCTTGCGAAGCAATGATTGAACATGAGGGTCATACGATTGAACTTAGTACCGACGAACTCTGCTGCGTGGAGTCCACGTCGTTCTCTCCGCCGCCATGTCCGGCCCCTTCTCCTCCGCCATGTCTGGCCCCTTCTCCGCCGCTATGTCCGACCTCTTCCCCGCCGCCATTATCGATCATCTCTTCGTCTTGCCCCGTGTCATCATTGCCTGCCCCGTCGGCAACATCGTCATCCTCATCTTCAATTATCCACTGAGTATAGCCATCCATGAAACCAGTCATGAGCAGGTGCGTTTCGACACGACCATCGTCATGGGGGTCGAGCCAAACTATTCCTTTGCATTTTCGACATGGACATAAAACCTCTATCGGGTTATTTTCTTTCATGTCCTGCACCGCTGACCGCAAACACCTGTCCACCATCGTTCCACTGACCATCGTGATCGTCTGCACGGTAATAATAAACAAATTGATTATAAAAATGCGTGCATGCATCAAAGTCATACAAAAATTCGGCATGTCATTCCCTAAAAATAGGACATATATAGATCTAGAGTTTGCCCGGAATTCATCGAAACGGAAATAAATCGACATTTCGGCAAAACATAGGCAACTCAAAAGCACAATTTGGCGTCAACTCATGGCACACACACAATTTCCATCATATCTCCCAATTATCATATCACACACACATAAACATATTTCCATTTTGCAAAAGCATGAAATTTTAATAACCTCTATCTCGAGATCGAGCACACGGTGGAGATGATGATGTAGGGAGATCAAAAGTGCACAAAGCTCTTCTTGACAAAGATAGATCTAGTTAGGGGGCAAATAGGTCACTTAACTAAATGCTACATCTACCTAGCTAGCTAATTTGGGAGGATATAACTTCAACTACTGGAGGGGGAAGGAAAAAGAGAAATGAGATGCATTAATGGAGGTGGTGTAGTTAGCTAGGAGTAATGAAGAGAGAGAAAGGTAGTTAGAAGAGGGAGAGTAATGGGGGAGAAGTATTGAGGAAGAAGATGAGTGAGAGAGGGAGGATGTGGGAGGTAGGGGAAAAGGAAGAGAGGAGATGGGGGAGGGGAGGACGGGTGGGGAAAGGTGGTGGGTTGGTGCGGCTTAGCAGTAGCGCGGGACGCAAAAAGCGCTGCTGATAAGAAAGTAGCAGCAGCACGCTTTCCACACATGCGCTACTACTAATCGGGACCAATAGTGTGCCCAATTAGAAAATTAGCAGCAGCGACCTCAGAAAAAGCGCGCTACTACTACAGCTTTAGCAGCAGCGCGTGTCGTGACAACATGCAGCTGCTAAATGTAGGTGGGTGGACACTGTCGGTCGATATTTGTAGCAACGCGAGTTGTTCCAAGCGCGCTACTGCTAACGCCGTGTTATTAGCGAGTTTTACGCGCACGCGCTACTGCTAATTAGCAGTAGCGCTTCTTTTTGAGCCGCGCTGCTGCTAAGATTCTGTTTATAAGGTTTTCCCTAGCAGTGTGGATTTGAAGCTCTACATCCATCATTGGATTTTTCTTTTTCCATCAATCAATGATATGCACAACATTAATGGTAAAAATACCCACTGTCTAGCAATTTTTTTGAAGACCCAATAACTGTTGGCTTTGTCATTATCATAGACAGGTAGGAGTATTTACAGGGTCCCAAGGTACCCATAAGGAATAAGTTCAGAGAAAGAAAACGCCAAAAACTTCGAGGCTACATTTTACGGGGGATCCCCAAAGGGGGGCAGCAGACATTTGGCGCCGGCCAAACACCACTCATCAAGGAACCGTCTAATACTCTGCATGATGTGCTATGCCCCCAGCAGAACCTTTATTATTGTCTTACTGCACTCTTTTTCTTTTGCTTTTACTTGAACCTGAACTGGTCATGTATGGTTGGTGTTGTTGCTTTATAATATAAAGCGGGTGGAAACCCTTTTTGGTCATACTCTGCATGTTGGCCCTTGTCGTCGCAATCTTTTTTATGAAGATTTTGTTGTTTCTTTCCGGCCAAAGCTCCCAAGTAATCAGGATGATCATCGACTTGATACTCTTTGTGTGCTCCGGTGACAAAGCATCAAGGATTGCCTCCCAGTATACCATAGATCGATCAACATTAGGCCATGCTAGTGGATTCAGCGAAGAGCAGACGGTCCAGGAGACCGCTGTGTACCAGATTTGTCTGCCATACGGCATTGCCATAGCATGTGTGTGGAGGTCTCAAGGTTCCTGATGTAGAGCTGGCAAAAGTACTCGTTTGTCCATCTACAGTGCAATAACCTGTCAGCGCACCATAGGGAATTTGGAGGTTATTCGCCCAGTGAATTGAAGCGTATACGCTGATGCAGCGCTGTAACAGCCCGAGCTAGTAGTTTTCCAGGTGATGGTATTAGGCGGGTTTGGATTGAGATGGATGCTAGCAGCTCTAATCAAGTTCCATAGACGAAGGAACTCAAATATGTTTGTTGCAGATAGAGGTGGTCTTCTGATGTCCTGTATCCACTTTGTCATCTTCCAGAGCCTCTTTGACGGTTCATTGTTTGTACCTGGATCAAGCAAACAACTCATTGGTGCAACCTTGCACAGTGGTGTCGAGCCTAGCCAAGTGGATTCCCAAAACACCACCGTTTCACCATTCCTGACGATCACACTTGTAGCTGCAGCAATGAGGTCTCGGTCCTGATCATCAAGGCAGAGGAGATCCTACCCAGGGGCATCGAGGTTTAGAGCCTGTTTGGATCCCCTCCACTCCCTTAAATTCTGTACTCCGCTCCCTGCTCCTATACTGTTGGCTTCACGTGCAAAAGCAGGAGTAGGTTTCATGTTCGGCTGTTGACTTCCCTCCATATGGTCACGGGAGGGGTTTGCTATCCACGAGAGAAGAATTATTTTATCGGCCAACCTATCAGTTGCGGGGTTTGCACGCGGAGCTCAGCTTTTGCCACTCCGCCAGATTGCACTACGGCCGGCTCCACTCCACTCCTTTGACTCCACGGAGCTATGGCGTTTGGTGCCGCTCCGGCAGCTTCGGGAGTGGAGTTGCGGAGTGAAGGAGATCCGAATAGGCTCTTAGTCCTGGAGAGCCAACGCCAGCGCAGGTGAAGTGCACAGACAAATTTTCCACTATCATGCATTCCTAGCCCCCCGGATCAGTTGGTGAGCACATGGATTCCCAGTTAACCTTGCATTTTCCTCCCGGCAATGTTTCCTCTTAAGCCTAGAGGAATTTTCTGCGTATTTTGTTGATGTCTCTGAAGATCCCTGGCGACGCTTTGATGAACCACAAGTATATGGGGTCAATTGTAGCCTTTTCGATAAGTAAGAGTGTCGAACCCAACGAGGAGCAGAAGGAAATTACAAGTGGTTTTCAGCAAGGTATTGTCTTTAAGTGCTAAATTGTAAGTAGTAGAGTAGTTTGATAGCAAGATAATTTGTAACGAGCAAGTAACGATAATAGTAACAAAAATACAACAAGGTAGCCCAATCCTATTGAGGCAAAGGGCAGGCCAAAATGGTCTATTATGATTAGCAAAGCGTTCTTGAGGGTAAACGGGGATTTCATCTAGTCACTTTCATCATGTTGGCTTAATTCGTGTTCGCTACTTTGATAATTTGGTATGTGGGTGGACCGATGCTTAGGTACTGTTCTTACTTGAACAAACCTCCTACTTATGATTAACCCCTCGCAAGCATCCGCAACTATGAGAAAAGTATTAAGAATAAATTAAAGCCATAGCATTAAACTTTTGAATCCAATCGGTCCCTTACGGAATAGCGCATAAACTAGGGTTTAAGATTCTGTCACTCTCGCAACCCATCATCTAATAACTACTCCACAATGCAGTCCCTTAGGCCCAAATATGGTGAAGTGTCATGTAGTCGACGTTCACATGACACCACTAAGGAATCACAACATAAATATCAAGTTCACATGATTATTTGCAACATGATATCTCCGGTGACCTCAAGAACAAAAGTAAGTACTCATAAATAATAATCATGCTCAAGATCAGAGGGGTATTAAATAGCATAATGGATCTGAACATATAATCTTCCACCAAATAAATCATATAGTAATCAACTATAAGATGTAATCAACACTACTAGTCACCCACAAGCATCAATCTATAGTTCCGATACAAATGTTGAACACAAGAGATGAACTAGGGTTTGAGAGGAGTTGGTGCTGTTGAAGATGTTGATGAAGATAGCCCTCCCCAAGATGGCATAGAGTTGTTGGTGATGATGATGACGATGATTTCCCCCTCCGGGAGGGAAGTTCCCTCGGCGTAATCGCTTCACCAGGGGGCAAAAGTGATCCTGCCCAGATTCCGCCTCGAGATGGTGGCGCTTCGTCCCGAAAGTCCTCTCTTTATTTTTTCTAGGTCAAAATGACTTATATGCCAGGAGAGGGGCACCGGAGGTGGGCCTGGGTGAGCACAACCCACCAGGGCGCGCCTTCTCGAGAGAAGCCTCTAGTGAAACCTATGCCCCCCGGGTCTATCTCTTATCATATTTGCTTCCAATCTATTTTTATTTGCATCTTTACTTTTTGCATCTATATTATAAAATACCAAAAATGTATTTATCTTATCACACTATCTCTATGAGATCTCACTTTCGCAAGTGACCGTGAAGGGATTGACAACCCATTTATTGCATTGGTTGCGAGTTCTTTGTTTGTTTGTGTAGGTTTGTGGGGCTTGTTGAGGAGCCTCCTACTGGATTGATACCTTGGTTCTCAAAAACTGAGGGAAATACTTACGCTACTCTGCTGCAACACCCTTTCCTCTTCAAGGAAAACCAACACAAGCTCAAGACGTAGCAAGAAGGATTTCTGGCCCCGTTGCCGGGGAGGTCTTCGCTCAAGTCAAGACATACCAAGTAACCATCACAAACTCATCTCCCTCGCATTTACATTATTTGCCATTTGCCTCTCGTTTTCCTCTCCCCCACTTCACCCTTGCCGTTTTATTTGCCCTGTCTTTCCCAATTTTCTTCCCCTCTCTTTCGCTTGCCGTTTTCTGTTTGCTTGTGTGTTGAATTACTTGTTGCCATGGCGCAAGATAATACCAAATTGTGTGATTTCTCGAATACCAACAATAATGATTTCCTTAGTACTCCAATTGCTCCTCTTAATGATGTCGAGTCTTGTGAAATCGATACTGCTTTGCTGAATCTTGTTATGAAAGATCAATTCGTCGGCCTTCCTAGTGAAGATGCCGCTACTCATCTAAACAATTTTTTTGATTTGTGTGATATGCAAAAGAAGAAAGATACGGATAATGATATTGCTAAATTGAAGTTATTTCCTTTTTCACTTAGAGATCGTGCTAAATTTTGGTTTTCGTCTTTGCCTAAAAATAGTATTGATTCTTGGAACAAGTGCGAAGATGCTTTTATCTCTAAGTATTTTCCTCCCGCTAAGATTATCACTCTTAGGAACGATATTATGAATTTTAAACAACTTGATCATGAGCATGTTGCCAATCTTGGGAAAGAATGAAATTGATGATTCGCAGTTGCCCTACTCATGGTTTGAATTTATGGATGATCATACAAAATTTTTATGCCGGTTTGAACTTTGCTTCTAGAAATCTCTTAGATTCGGCCGCGGGAGGCACGTTTATGGAAATCACGTTAGGAGATGCTACAAAACTTCTTGATAATATTATGGCTAATTATTCTCAATGACACACCAAAAGATCTTCTAGTAAAAAAGTGCATGCTATAGAAGAAATCAATGTTTTGAGTGGAAAGATGGATGAACTTATGAAGTTGTTTGCTACTAAAAATACTCCTCTTGATCCCAATGATATGCCTTTGTCTACTTTGATTGAGAATAATAATGATTCTATGGATGTGAATTTTGTTGGTAGGAATAGTTTTGGAAACAATGCTTATAGAGGAATCTTTAATGCTAGACCATTCCCTAGTAATTCCTCTAATAATTATGGAAATTCCTACAACAATTCTTATGGTAATTTTAATAAGATGCCCTCTGATTTTGAGAATAGTGTGAAAGAATTTATGATTTCTGAAAAGAATTTTAATGCTTTGCTTGAAGAAAAATTGCTCAAAGTTGATGATTTGACTAGGAACGTTGATAGACTTTCGCTTGATGTTGATTCTCTTAAAATTATATCTTCTTCTCCTAAGCATGATATCAATGAGTCTCTCAAAGAAATGAGAATTTCCATTGATGAGTGTAAGGAAAGAACCGCTAGATTGCGTGCTAAAACAGATAGCTTTATAAAAGCATGTTCTTCTAGTTTACATGAAAATAATGATGAAGATCTTAAAGTTATTGATGCGTCTCCTATTAGATCTATGTTTTGCAATATGAATCTTGATAATTATGGGACTGATGATGAGTCAACTTTACATAGAAGGCGTCCCAAGAATTCAGAGTTTTTAGATCTTGATGCTAAATTTGGTAAAAGTGGGATTGGAGAGGTCATGACTTTAAATAGTATTGAACCCACTATCTCGGATTTCAAGGAATTTGATTATGATAATTGTTCTTTAGAAGGTTGTATTTCCTTGTTGCAATCCGTTGTTAATTCTCCTCATGCTTATAGTCAAAATAAAGCTTTTACCAAACATATCGTTGATGCCTTGTTACAATCTTATGATGAAAAACTTAATTTGGAAGTTTCTATACCTAGAAAACTTAATGATGAGTGGGAACCTACTATAAAGATTAGAATTAAAGATCATGAGTGTTTTGCTTTGTGTGATTTGGGTGCTAGTGTTTCCACGATTCCGAAAACTTTATGTGATATTCTAGGTTTCCATGATCTTGATGATTGCTCTTTAAATTTGCACCTTGCGGATTCCACCATTAAAAAGCCAATGGGAAGGATCAATGATGTCCTTATTGTTTCAAATAGAAATCCGGTGCCCGTTGATTTTATCGTTCTTGATATAGATTGCAATCTTTCTTGCCCCATTATTCTTGGTAGACCTTTCCTTAGAATGGTTGGCGCAATTATTGATATGAAGGAAGGGAATATTAGATTCCAATTTCCATTAAAGAAAGGCATGGAGCACTTTACAAGAAAGAAAGCCAAATTACCTTATGAATCTATCATGCGGGCTACTTATGAATCAAGTGCCAAAGATGGCACTACTTAGATCTATCTTCACTTTTATGCCTAGCTAGGGGCGTTAAACGATAGCGCTAGTTGGGAGTCAACCCAATTTTTTTGTGTTTTTTGTTTTAATTCCTGTTTAGTAATAAGTTTTTGCTTCTAATTTCTGTTTATATGTGTTTTTAGCTTTTAATTAGTGTTTGTGCCAAGTAGAACCTATAGGATAAACTATGATGATAGTTGATTTGATTCTGTTGAAAGACAGAAACTTTGCGCTCACGAGAAAAATTCAATAAATCACAGAAACGAGCTTTTGAATTGATTCTTTTTGCTTCTGATCAATAAACAAATTTTCCAGTACGTCCTATTTTGGTAGGATTTTTAGAGTTCAGAAGTTTGCGTTAGTTACAGATTGCTACAGACTGTTCTGTTTTTGACAGATTCTGTTTTTCGTGTGTTGTTTGCTTATTTTGATGCTTCTATGGCTAGTAAAATAGTTTATAAACCATAGAGAAGTTGGAATACAGTAGGTTTAACACCAAAATAAATAAATAATGAGTTCATTACATTACCTTATGTGGTGGTTTTGTTTTCTTTCACTAACGGAGCTTATAAGATTTCCTGTTGAGTTTTATGTTGTGAAGTTTTCAAGTTTTGGGTAAAGCTTTTATGGACTATGGAATAAGGAGTGGCAAGAGCCCAAGCTTGGGGATGCCCAAGGCACCCCAAGATATTCAAGGATAGCGAAAATCCTATGCTTGGGGATGCCCCGGGAAGGCATCCCTCTTTAAATCTTCGTTCATTGGTAACTTTACTTGGAGCTATATTTTTATTCACCACATGATATGTGTTTTGCTTGGAGCGTAGTGTATTATATTAGTCTTTTATTTTTAGTTTACCACAATCATCCTTGCTGTACACACCTTTTGGGAGAAGCCTATTTTATTAGAATTTGCTAGAATACTCTATGTGCTTCACTTATATCTTTTTGACCTTGATAGTTTTTGCTCTAGTGCTTCACTTATATCTTTTAGAGCACGGTGGTGATTTATTTTGTAGAAATTACTAGTCTCTCATGCTTCACTTATATCTTTTTGAGAGTCTTTTAGAACAGCGTGGTATTTGCTATTGTTATAATTTGGTCCTAGAATGGTAGACATCCAAGTTGGGTATAATAAAAACTATCATAGGAAGTGAATTGGATGCTGTGATCAATTTGATACTTGATAATTGTTTTGAGATAGGGAGGTAGTGATATTAAAGTCATGCTAGTTGGGTGATTATGAATTTAAAGAATGCTTGTGTTGAAGTTAGCAAGTCCCGTAGCATGCACGTATGGTTAAAGTTGTGTAACAAATTTGAAGCATGAAGTGTACCTGGCTTGTGCATCCTTATGAGTGGCGGTCGGGGACGAGCGATGGTCTTTTCCTACCAATCTATCCCCTAGGAGCATGCGCGTAGTGCTTGATTTTGATGACTTCTAAATTTTTGCAATAAGTATATGAGTTCTTTTGACTAATGTTGAGTCCATGGATTATACGCACTTTTACCTTTCCACCATTGCTAGCCTCTTCGGTACCGTACATTGCCCTTTCTCACCTTGAGAGTTGGTGCAAGCTTCATCGGTGCATCCAAACCTCGTGGTACGATGCGATCTATCACACATAAACCTCCTTATATATTCCTCAAAAGAGCCACCATACCTACCTATTATGGCATTTCCATAGCCATTCCGAGATATATTGCCATGCAACTTTCCACTGTTCCGTTTATCATCATGACATACATTACTTTTGTCATATTGCCATTGCATGATCATGTAGTTGACATCGTATTTGTGGCAAAGCCACCATGCATTATTTTTCATACATGTCACTCTTGATTCATTGCACCATCCCGGTACACCGCCGGAGGCATTCATATAGAGTCATATCTTGTTCTAGTTTCGAGTTGTAATTCATATGTTGTAATTATAGAAGTGTGATGATCATCATTTTTATAGCATTGCCCAAAGAAAAAAAAGAAAAAAAAGGGAAAGGCCAAAAAGAAAAAAAGAAAGGCCCAAAAAAAAGAAAAAGAAAAAAAGAAAAAAAGAAAATAAATAAAGGGGCAATGCTACTATCTCTTTTTCCACACTTGTGCTTCAAAGTAGCACTTTGTTCTTTATGTAGTGAGTCTCATATATTGTGCTTCGAAGTAGTACCATGTTTTTCATGTAGAGAGTCTCATAAGTTGTCTTTTTCATACTAGTGGGAATTTTTCATTATAGAACTTGGCTTGTATATTCCTACGATGGGCTTCCTCAAATGCCCTAGGTCTTCGTGAGCAAGCAAGTTGGATGCACACCCACAAGTTTTCTTTTGTTGAGCATTTATTTATAGCTCTAGTGCATCCATTGCATGGCAATCCCTACTCCTCATGTTGACATCAATTGATGGGTATCTCCATAGCCCGTTGATTATCCTCGTTAATGTGAGACTTTCTCCTTTTTTGTCTTCTCCACACAATCCCCATCATCATATTATATTCCACCCATAGTGCTATATCCATGGCTCATGCTCATGTATTGCGTGAAGGTTGAAAAAGTTTGAGATTATTTAAGTATGAAACAATTGTTTGGCTTGTCATCGGGGGTATAGAAGTTGGGAACATCTTTGTGTGACGAAAATGAAGCATAGCCTAACTATATGATTTTGTAGGGGTGAACTTTCTTTTGCCATGTTATTTTGAGAAGACATGATTACTTTGATTAGTATGCTTGAAGTGTTACTATTTCTCTTATCAATATGGACTTTTATTTTGAATCACCTGGATCTGAACATTCATGCAACAATAAACAAAATTACATTGAGAATTATGCTAGGTAGCATTCCACATCAAATATTCTCCTTTTATCATTTACCTACTCGAGGACGAGCAGGAATTAAGCTTGGGGATGCTTGATACGTCTCCAACGTATCTATAATTTTTGATTGTTCCATGCTATTATATTACCCCTTTTGGATGTTTATGGGCTTTATCTTACACATTTATATCATTTTTGGAACTAACCTACTAACCGGAGGCCCAGCCCGTATTGCTATTTTTTTTGCCTATTTCAGTATTTCGAAGAAAATGAATATCAAACGGAGTCCAAACGGAATGAAACCTTCGGGAGCGTGATTTTTCGAACGAACGTGATCCAGAGGACTTGGAGTGCAAGTCAAGAAGCAGCCGAGGCCTCCACGAGTTAGGAGGGCACGCCCCTCTTATAGGGCGTGCCCCCCTGTCTCGTGGGCCCCTCGGGCGTCCACCGATGTACTTCTTCCTCCTATATAAGCCTACGTACCCCGAAAACATCCAGGGAGCACCCGAAACACAATTTCCACCACCATAACCTTCTGTATCCGCGATATCTCATCTTGGAGCCTTCGCCGGCACTCTACCGGAGGGGGAATCGACCACTGAGGGCTTCTACATCAACATCATAGCCCTTCCGATGTGTTGTGAGTAGTTTACCACAGACCTACGGGACCATAGTTATTAGCTAGATGGCTTCTTCTCTCTTTTTGGATCTCAATACAATGTTCTCCCCCTCTCTGGTGGAGATCTATTTGTTGTAATCTCTTTCTGCGGTGTGTTTGTCGAGATCCGATGAATTGTGGGTTTATGATCAAGTTTATCTATGAATAATATTTGAATCTTCTCTGAATTCTTTTATGTATGATTGAGTTATCTTTGCAAGTCTCTTTGAATTATCAGTTTGGTTTGGCCTACTAGATTGATCTTTCTTGCCATGGGAGAAGTGCTTAGCTTTGGGTTCAATCTTGCGGTGTCCTTACCCGTGATGTAAAGGGTTGCAAGGCACGTATTGTATTGTTGCCATCGAGGATAAAAAGATGGGGTTTATATCATATTGCTTGAGTTTATCCCTCTACATCATGTCGTCTTGCTTAATGCGTTACTCTGTTCTTTGTGAACTTAATACTCTAGATGCAGGCAAGAGTCGGTCGATGTGTGGAGTAATAGTAGTAGATGCAGGCAGGAGTCGGTCTACTTGTTGCGGACGTGATGCATATATACATGATCATGCCTAGATAATCTCATAATTATTCGCTTTTCTATCAATTGCTCGACAGTAATTTGTTCACCCATCATAATACTTATGCTATCTCGAGAGAAGCCTCTAGTGAAACCTATGGCCCCCGGGTCTATCTCTTATCATATTTTCTTCCAATCTATTTTTATTTGCATCTTTATTTTTTGCATCTATATTATAAAATACCAAAAATATATTTATCACTATCTCTATGGGATCTCACTTACGCAAGTGGCGTGAAGGGATTGACAACCCCTTTATTGCGTTGGTTGCGAGTTCTTTGTTTGCTTGTGTAGGTTCGTGGGACTTGTTGAAGAGCCTCCTACTGGATTGATACCTTGGTTCTCAAAAACTGAGGGAAATACTTACGCTAGTCTGCTGCATCACCCTTTCCTCTTCAAGGAAAACCAACGCAAGCTCAAGACGTAGCACTCTCTCAGTTGTAACGCCCCGGATCCGATGCGCCAGGTGTCTTCCAGTTATTCACCGTCATTGCCATTTTATTTGCTTGCGTGTTGCACTTTGCCATGTCATCATCTGCATTTCATCTGCATGTTTTGCAAGACTTGCATCCGTTCGGGTCCTCCCGGTTCTCTCTGTTGTCCGTTCTGAGCCCGACCACACTCGCACGCACCCACGGCACCCCTCCCAGTCCTTGTTTTGTGAGCCACCGTTAAACGTTCTCGGAATGGGTCGAGATTTGCCGAGTGGCCTTGGTATATCACCGGTTGACCGCCCATCAAATTTTGTTCCATTTGGAGGTCGTTTGATGCCCCAACGGTTAACCGCGTAGCCCGAAACCCCTCTCTCTTTGCACCCCAGCCCCTCTTCACCACAGCCCGTGAGCCCATCCAAACCCCCTCCATGATCTCGGTCGTTCGATCGCAATCGTGTGGGCGAAAACCGCACCTCATTTGGACACTCCTAGCTCCCTCTACCTATAAAAATACACCCTCCCCCGAAATTCGTGGATGAATCCACCCTAACCCTAGTCTCCTCCTTCCTTCCGCCGCCAGACAAGTCCATCCCGTGTCGGACGTGTCCATCGCCCGCAGCCACGTCGCCCGGATGTTGGAAATATGCCCTAGAGGCAATAATAAATTAGTTATTATTATATTTACTTGTTCATGATAATCGTTTATTATCCATGCTATAATTGTATTGATAGGAAACTCAGATACATGTGTGGGTACATAGACAACACCATGTCCCTAGTAAGCCTCTAGTTGACTAGCTCGTTGATCAATAGATGGTTACAGTTTCCTGACCATGGACATTGGATGTCGTTGATAACGGGATCACATCATTAGCAGAATGATGTGGGATCCTAAGCCTAGCACAAAGATCGTGTAGTTCGTATGCTAAAGCTTTTCTAATGTCAAGTATCTTTTCCTTAGACCATGAGATTGTGCAACTCCCGGATACCGTAGGACTGCTTTGGGTGTACCAAACGTCACAACGTAACTGGGTGGCTATAAAGGTGCACTACAGGTATCTCCGAAAGTGTCTGCTGGGTTGGCACGAATCGAGACTGGGATTTGTCACTCCGTGTAAACGGAGAGGTATCTCTGGGCCCACTCGGTAGGACATCATCATAATGTGCACAATGTGACCAAGGGGTTGATCACGGGATGATGTGTTACGGAACGAGTAAAGAGACTTGCCGGTGACGAGATTGAACAAGGTATCGGTATAGCGACGATCGAATCTCGGCCAAGTACAATACCATTAGACAAAGGGAATTGTATACGGGATCGATTGAGTCATTGACATCGTGGTTCATCCGATGAGATCATCGTGGAACATGTGGGAGCCAACATGGGTATCCAGATCCCGCTGTTGGTTATTGACCGGAGAACGTCTCGGTCATGTCTGCATGGTTCCCGAACCCGTAGGGTCTACACACTTAAGGTTCGATGACTAGGGTTATAAAGGAAGTTTGTATGTGGTTACCGAATGTTGTTCGGAGTCCCGGATGAGATCCCGGACGTCACGAGGAGTTCTGGAATGGTCCGGAGGTAAAGATTTATATATGGAAAGTTGTTGTTCGGGTTCCGGGAAAAGTTCGGTTTTTTCCGGTATTGTACCGGGAAGCTTCCGGAAGGTTCCGGAGGATTCCGGAGGGGTCCGGAGGTCCGGAAATTGTTCCACCACGTCCAATATAGCAGCATGGGCTGTAGGGGGGCGCCCTAGCCTTAATGGGCCCGGGGCACCAGCCCCCCCAAGGCCCATGCGCATGGGAGAGGGGAAACCCTAAGGGGGAGGGTCTCCACTTGACTTGGAAGGCACTCCTCCCCTTGGCACGCCGCCCCAACCCTAGATGAGATCTAGGGGGGCCGGCCCCCTCTCCTGCCCACCTATAAATAGTGGAGGGGTGGGAGGGCAGCCGCACCCCAAGTTCTGGCGTAGCCCTTCCCCTCTCCCTAGTACTCCTCTCCCGCGGTGCTTGGCGAAGCCCTGCAGGATTGCCATGCTCCTCCATCACCACCACGCCGTTGTGCTGCTGCTGCATGGAGTCTTCCTCATCCTCTCCCTCTCTCCTTTCTGGATCAAGGCATGGGAGACGTCACCGGGCTGTATGTGTGTTGAACGCGGAGGTGCCGTCCGTTCGGCACTAGGATCTCCGGTGATTTGAATCACGACGAGTACGACTCCTTCAACCCCGTTCACTTGAACGCTTTCGCTTAGCGATCTACAAGGGTATGTAGATGCACTCCTCTCCCTCTCGTTGCTAGTTTCTCCTTAGATAGATCTTGGTGACACGTAGGAAAATTTTGAATTTCGCCACGCTCCCCAACAAAGGGTATCGAGCTAGGTCTATTGCGCATATTCTATGCACGAGTAGAACAAAAAGTAGTTGTGGGCGTTGATTTTGTTCAATGTGCTTACCGTTACTAGTCCAACCTTGTTTCGATGGTATTGTGGGATGAAGCGGGCCATACCGACCTTACACGTACACTTACGTGAGACAGGTTCCACCGATTGACATGCACTTGGTGCATAAGGTGGCTAGCGGGTGCCAGTCTCTCCCACTTTAGTCGGAACGGATTCGATGAAAAGGGTCCTTATGAAGGGTAAATAGCAATTGGCATATCACGTTGTGGTTTTATGAGGTAAGAAACGTTCTTGCTAGAAACCCATAGCAACCACGTAAAACATGCAAACAACAATTAGAGGACGTCTAACTTGTTTTTGCAGGGTATGCTATGTGATGTGATATGGCCAAGAACAATGTGATGAATGATATGTGATGTATGAGATTGATCATGTCCTTGTAATAGGAATCACGACTTGCATGTCGATGAGTATGACAACCGGCAGGAGCCATAGGAGTTGTCTTAATTTATTGTATGACCTGCGTGTCATTGAACAGACGCCATGTAATTACTTTACTTTATTGCTAACCGGTAGCCATAGTAGTAGAAGTAATAAGTTGGCGAGACAACTTCATGGATACACGATGATGGAGATCATGATGATGGAGATCATGGTGTCATGCTGGTGACGATGATGATCATGGAGCCTCAAGATGGAGATCAAAGGAGCAAAATGATATTGGCCATATCATGTCACTATTTGATTGCATGTGATGTTTATCATGTTTATGCATCTTATTTGCTTAGAATGACGGTAGTAAATAAGATGATCCCTCATTAAAATTTCAAGAGAGTGTTCCCCTAATCGTGCACCGCTATGTAAAGTTCGTTGCTTCAAGCACCACGTGATGATCGGGTGTGATAGATTCTTACGCTCAAATACAACGGGTGTAAGCCAGATTTACACACGAAACACTTAGGTTAATCGGACGAGCCTAGCATGTACGGACATGGCCTCGGAACACAAGAGACCGAAAGGTCGAGCATGAGTCGTATGGAGGATACGATCAACATGAAGATGTTCACCGATGATGACTAGTCCGTCTCACATGATGATCGGACACGGCCTAGTTGACTCGGATCATGTAATCACTTAGATGACTAGAGGGATGTCTATCTGAGTGGGAGTTCATGAGATGAACTTAATTATCCCGAACATAGTCAAAAGATCTTTGCAAATTATGTCGTAAGCTCGCGCTTTAGTTCCACTGTTTAGATATGTTCCTAGAGAAAATATAGTTGAAAGTTGACAGTAGCGATTATGCGGACATAAGAAAGCTTATGTCCTTAATGCACCGCTCAGTGTGCTGAACCCCAAACGTTGTCTGTGGATGTTGCGAACATCGGACATACACGTTTTGATAATTACGTGATAGTTCAGTTAAACGGTTTAGAGTTGAGGCACCAAAGACGTTTTTCGAAATGTCGCGGAACATATGAGATGTTTCGAGGGCTGAAATTGGGATTTCAGGCTCGTGCCCACGTCAGGAGGTATAAGACCTCCGACGATTTTCTTAGCCTGCAAACTAAGGGAGAAAAGCTCAATCGTTGAGCTTGTGCTCAGATTGTCTGAGTGCAACAATCACTTGAATCAAGTGGGAGTTGATCTTCCTGATGAGATAGTGATGTTTCTCCAAAGTCATTGCCACCAAGCTGCTAGAGCTTTGTGATGAACTATAACATATCAAGGATAGATGATCCTTGAAATATTCGTGATGTTTGACACCGCGAAAGTAGAAGTCAAGAAGGAGCATCAATTGTTGATGGTTAATAAAACCACTTGTTTCAAGAAGGGCAAGGGCAAGAAGGGATACTTCATGAAATGGCAAATCAGTTGCTGCTCTAGTGAAGAAACCCAAGGTTAAACCCAAACCCGAGACTAAGTGCTTCTGTAATAAGGGGAACAGCCACTGGAGAAGAATTACCCTAGATACTTGGTAGATGAGAAGGCTGGCGAGGTCGATAGAAGTATATTGGATATATATTATGTTAATGTGTACTTTACTAGTACTCCTAGTAGCACCAGGGTATTAGATACCGGTTCGGTTGCTAAGTGTTAGTAACTCGAAATAAAAGAGCTACGGAATAAACGGAGACTAGCTAAAGGTGAGATGACGATGTGTGTTGGAAGTGTTTCCAAGGTTGATGTGATCAAGCATCGCCTGCTCCGTCTAAGATCTAGATTGGTGTTAAACCTAAATGATTGTTATTTGGTGTTTGCGTTGAGCATAGACATGATTGGATTATGTCTATCGCAATGCGGTTATTCATGTAAGGAGAATAATGGTTACTCTATTTATTTGAATAATACCTTCAATGGTCTTGCACCTAAAAGAATGGTTCATTGAATCTCGATCGTAGTGATACACATTTTCATGCCAAAGGATATAAGATAGTACCACTTACTTGTGGCACTGCCATGTAAGTCATATTGGTATAAAACGCATGAAGAAGCTCAATGTTGATGGATCTTTGGACTCAGTCGTTTTTGAAAAGTTTGAGACATGCGAACCATGTCTATTGGTGTATACGCATGAAGAAACTCCATGCAGATGGATCGTTTGGACTCGCTTGATTTTGAATCACTTGAGATATGCAAATCATACCACATGGGCAAGATGACTGAAAAGCCTCGTTTTCAGTAAGATGGAACAAGATAGCAACTTGTTGGAAATAACACATTTTGATGTGTGCAGTCCAATGAGTGCTGAGGCATGCAATGAATATCGTTATGTTCTTACTTCACAGATGATTCGAGTAGATGTTGAGTATATTTACTTGATGAAACACAAGTCTGAATTATTGAATGGTGCAAGTAATTTCAGAGTGAAGTTGAAGATCATTGTGACAAGAGGATAAAATGTCTATGATATGATCATAGAGATGAGTATCTGAGTTACGAGCTTTGGCACACAGTTAAGACATTGTGGAAATTGTTTCACAATTAATACCGCCTGGAACACCATAGTGTGATGGTGTGTCCGAACATCATAGTTGCACCCTATTGGATATGGTGTGCACCATGATGTCTCTTATCGAATTACCACTATCGTTCATGGGTTAGGCATTAGAGACAACGCACTCACTTTAATAGGGCACCACGTAATTCCGTTGAGATGACACCATGAGAACTATGGTTTAGAGAAACCTGAGCTGTCGTTTCTTGAAAGTTTGGGGCTGCGACGCTTATGTGAAAAGTTTCATCGTGATAAGCTCGAACCCAAAACGGATAAATGCATCTTCATAGGATACCCAAAATGGTTGGGTATACCTCCTAATTCAGATCCGGAAGCAAAAGTGATTGTTTCTAGAAACGGGTCCTTTCTCGAGGAAAAGTTTCTCTCGAAAGAATTGAGTGGGAGGATGGTGGAGACTTGATGAGGTTATTGAACTGTCACTTCAACAAGTGTGTAGCAGGGCACAGGAAGTTGTTCCTGTGGCGCCTACACCAATTGAAGTAGAAGCTTATGATAGTGATCATGAAGTTTTGGATCAAGTCACTACCATACCTCGTAGGGGGACAAGGATGCGTACTACTTCAGAGTGGTACTGTAATCCTGTCTTGAAGGTCATGTTGCTAGACAACAATGAACCTACGAGCTATGGAGAAGCGATGGTGGGCCCGGATTCCGACAAATGGCTCGAGGCCATAAAATCCGAGAGAGGATCCATGTATGAAAACAAAGTGTAGACTTTGGAAGAACTGCTTGATGGTCGAAGGCTATTGGTGCATGATGGATTTTAAAAGGAAGATGACAATGATGGTAAGTATCACCATTAAGAAAGCTCGACTTGTCGTTAAGATGTTTTCCGACAAGATTCAAGGAGTTGACTACGGTGAGGCTTTCTCACTCATAGCGATGCTAAGAGTCTGTTGGAATTGGATTAGCAGTTACTGCAATATTTATGAAATCTTGCAGATAGGATGTCAAAACATTGTTTCCTCGACAATTTCCTTGAGGAAAGGTTGTATGTGATACAACCAGAAGGTTTTGACAATCCTGAAAGACGCTAACAAGTATGCAAAGCTCCAGCAATCCTTCTAAGGACTGAAGTAAGCATCTCGGAGTTGGAATGTGCGCTTTGATGAGATGATCAAAGATTTTGGGTTTATACAAAGTTTATGAGAAACTTGTATTTCCAAAGAAGTGAGTGGGAGCACTATAGAATTTCTGATGAGTATATGTTGTTGACATATTGTTGATCAGAAATGATGTAGAATTTCTGGAAAGCATATAGGGTTATTTGGAAAGTGTTTTTCAATAGAAAACCTGGATTAAGCTGCTTGAACATTGAGCATCAAGATCTATGAGGATAGATCAAAACCGCTTAAATGGTACTTTCAAATGAGCACATACCTTGACATGATCTTGAAGGTGTTCAAGATGGATCAGTCAAAGAAGGAGTTCTTGCCTGAGTTGTAAGGTATGAAGTTAAGAGTTAAAGCTCGACCACGACAGAAGAGAGAGAAAGGACGAAGGTCGTCCCCTATGTTTCAGACGTAGGCTCTATAGTATGCTATGCTGTGTACCGCACCGGAAGTGTGCCTTGCCATGAGTCAGTCAAGGGGTACAAGAATGATCCAGGAATGGATCATTGGACAGCGGTCAAACTTGTCCTTGGAGTAAATAAGGACATGTTTCTCGATTATGGAGGTGATAAAGAGTTCGGCGTAAAGGGTTACGTCGATGCAAGCTTTAACACCTATCCGAATGACTCGAGTAGCAAACCGGATACGTATAGTGGAGCAACCATTTGGAATAGCTCCAAGTGGAGCGTGGAAGCAGCATTTACAATATGACCTAGAGATTTGCGAGGTACATACGGATCTGAATGTTGCAGACCCGTTGACTAAAACCTCTCTTACAAGCAAAACATGATCAAACCCCGGAACTCATTGAGTCTTAATCACATGATGATGTGAACTAGTTTAGTGACACTAGTAAACTCTTTGGATGTTGGTCACATGGTGATGTGACCTGTGAGTGTTAATCACATGGCGATGTGAACTAGATTATTGACTCTAGTGCAAGTGGGAGACTGTTGGAAATATGCCCTAGAGGCAATAATAAATTAGTTATTATTATATTTCCTTGTTCATGATAATCGTTTATTATCCATGCTATAATTGTATTGATAGGAAACTCAGATACATGTGTGGGTACATAGACAACACCATGTCCCTAGCAAGCCTTTAGTTGACTAGCTCGTTGATCAATAGATGGTTACAGTTTCCTGACCATGGACATTGGATGTCATTGATAACGGGATCACATCATTAGCAGAATGATGTGATGGACAAGACCCAATCCTAAGCCTAGCACAAAGATCGTGTAGTTCGTATGCTAAAGCTTTTCTAATGTAAAGTATCTTTTCCTTAGACCATGAGATTGTGCAACTCCCGGATACCGTAGGAATGCTTTGGGTCTACCAAACATCACAACATAACTGGGTGGCTATAAAGGTGCACTACAGGTATCTCCGAAAGTGTCATTGGGTTGTACGAATCGAGACTAGGATTTGTCACTCCGTGTAAACGGAGAGGTATCTCTGGGCCCACTCGGTAGGACAACATCATAATGTGCACAATGTGACCAAGGGGTTTATCACGGGATGATGTGTTACGGAACGAGTAAAGAGACTTGCCGGTGACGAGATTGAACAAGGTATCGGTATACCGACGATCGAATCTCGGGCAAGTACAATACCGTTAGACAAAGGGAATTGTATACGGGATCGATTGAGTCCTTGACATCGTGGTTCATCCGATGAGATCATCGTGGAACATGTGGGAGCCAACATGGGTATCCAGATCCCGCTGTTGGTTATTGACCGGAGAACGTCTCGGTCATGTCTGCATGGTTCCCGAACCCGTAGGGTCTACACACTTAAGGTTCGATGACTAGGGTTATAAAGGAAGTTTGTATGTGGTTACCGAATGTTGTTCAGAGTCCCGGACGTCATGAGGAGTTCTGTAATGGTCTGGAGGTAAAGATTTATATATGGAAAGTTGTTGTTTGGGTTCCGGGGAAAGTTCGGTTTTTTCGGTATTGTACCGGGAAGCTTCCAGAAGGTTCCGGAGGATTCCGGAGGGGTCCGGAGGTCCGGAAATTGTTCCACCACGTCCAATATAGCAGCATGGGCTGTAGGGGGGCGCCCTAGCCTTAATGGGCCAGGGGCACCAGCCCCCCCAAGGCCCATGCGCATGGGAGAGCGGGAAACCCTAAGGGGGAGGGCCTCCACTTGACTTGGGAGGCACTCCTCCCCCCTTGGCCGCCGCCCCCAACCCTAGATGAGATCTAGGGGGGCCGGCCCTCTCTCCCCCCACCTATAAATAGTGGAGGGGTGGTAGGGCAGCCGCACCCCAAGTTCTGGCGCAGCCCTTCCCCTCTCCCTAGTACTCCTCCTCTCCCGCGGTGCTTGGCGAAGCCCTGCAGGATTACCACGCTCCTCCATCACCACCACGCCATTGTGCTGCTGCTGGATGGAGTCTTCCTCAACCTCTCCCTCTCTCGTTGCTGGATCAAGGCATGGGAGACATCACCGGGCTGTACGTGTGTTGAACGCGGAGGTGCCGTCCATTCGACACTAGGATCTCTGGTTATTTGAATCACGACGAGTACGAATCCTTCAACCCCGTTCACTTGAACTCTTCCGCTTAGCGATCTACAAGGGTATGTAGATGCACTCCTCTCCCTCTCGTTGCTAGTTTCTCCTTAGATAGATCTTGGTGACACGTAGAAAAATTTTGAATTTCTGCTACGTTCCCCAACAGCGGACCAATCACGAGGCGCCACGTCAGCATCTCCGCCGTTCGCAGCCAATCCCGGGGTGCCACGCGTCCCCGCCGGCTCCCCACCACGCCGCGGCCTGCGAGCCCACGGCCGGCCCGCCCGGCCCGACCGCGCGCCGCCGCCCGCCATGATCTCCGCGCCGCTGCATTGCCGCCCTCCGGCGAACCTGCGCCTCCTCCGCGCCGACAACCGCCGCCCGCTGCGCGCCGCCGCCGCTTCGCCGCCCGCTCCAGCCGATCCGCCCGACCCGCTTTGCCGGTCGCGCTGCACCGCCGTCTCGCAGGGACAGCCGCTGCCGCCGGAGCTCCCTCGCCGCCGCCCCGTCATGAGCTGCCGCCAGATCCGGCCCAAACGGGTCCGAAGCGACCGGATCCGGTCATCCTCAGCGCCCACAGCCTCCCCGCCATCCCTGCGTCCTCGCTGGCATCACCGTCGGCTGCCGCCGCCTCTGCCTCCCCGTTCTCGATCGGGATCGATGGAGACGATGCCCCGCTCGTCGCCCCGCGTGGGCCTGGACCCTCGCCAGCCCAGCCCAAGCCTCCCGCCGGCCTGCCTCGCCTCCTCTTCGTTTTGGGCCGAAGCCCATGGTGATCCACCCGCCTAAACCCCGCCTGTGCGACTTTGTGTTATTGCGCTTATCGTTTTTTTTTCGGAAATACTGCTAAGTCCCAGATTTTTAACATCATGTGCATATGTTTGACATGCCATAACTCCTTGTGTACTGCTCAGTTTTGTGCGTGTAATATATAAAAATGTTCATCCTGAGATGCTCTTCATTTTCTTACATTGTGCCATGCTTGTTCGTCTCCATCTTATTGCCCTAATCATTGTTGCAAGAGTGCTATATGATGTTAACCTGCTGAGACTTATAACTTGCTTGTCTTTTTCGTTGCATTTTGTGTGTGCATCCTATGAGTTTGAGGTCTACATGAGTTTTGAGCTACATCATGCCATCTTTACAGTGGTGCAATCCATGTATTTTTGTGAGTCTTTTAGTGAGTGCATCAAGCTCGTGAAGTAGGGTACTTGTTGTTACTGTTTTGCTAGGCTGAAACTGCTATATCACGATGCTATGTAAACCTGCTGCTACAAGTCATTCTATGCATAATCTGTAGATGTTTACTAAGGATGTTTTGTTATACCTGTTATGCTCTATCCATCTATTCCCTTGGTTGCAATTATCGATTGCTGTAGATTGTTTTTATAAAGCTCCAAATTTGCTAAATAATTTTGCTGTCAGCCTGTTAACATTAAGTTCAGTTTTGCCATGAGCTTTGCTAGTCATCCATGCACCCTATGAGCTTGATCTTGCCATTTGTAGCTTCATAATTAGGTTATATTACTGTTGTTTGGCTTCACATGTCATGAAATGCTCTGTGGAGAGTGGTACAAGCTCACCAACATGCCTACTTAACATTGTTCCTGCCATGTACTGTTATTCTAAATCTGTCATATCATTTGCCATGTTTGCATGGATGCTACCATCTTTTCTGTTGATCTTTGGAATTAGTTTAGTAAGGGAGTTTTGTTCTTTGTCTTTAGTATTAGAATGCCATGCTCTATTTTGCCATGATAGCTTGCCGTAACATGTTGTTTGACAGCTCTAAACATTGCAACCTGATGTTATTTCTGTCATGCTCGGTGATTTCTGCTGTCTGTGAAACTGTTATTATTTGCAATCTTGCCATGTCTTTTTGAGCATGTTTTAACTGTTTATGGAGATAGCTCAGTGTTCATGTTTTGTTAAGGTTCATTTGTACATCACGTACATGCCAATTGTATTCATGTTGAGGGGCTGTAGCATGTTATTTTGCTGTTTGTAAGACGCCTAGTTGCTGTTTGGACAGATTGTTGTTATATCTTGTTTGGAGTGTATGAGTTGCACCGTTGCTCCGTTTGGAGTGTGCTCTATATGAAACTTGCTTAGTTTTACATGTAGCTTCATATTACCTTGTTGCATTCATGTTTTGAGTGTGTTTGCTTGATGCTTGTATGCATTTTGCATCAATGCCATGTTTAATTTGTTTTGCTCATATCTTCTAGGCCGTAGCTCCGAACTACATGAACTTGATATGTAACTCGACTAGAATTTCGTGTAGATTATCTTGGTGCATCTTAACTTGCTGTTTAACAACTTGAACATAAGGTTTATTCAGATCTGGACCAATTTCGAAATCTGCATATGAGGACTTACCGGAATTGTTATATGTTGTTTCCGGCCTCATTTAAACTTGCTTTGATGTGCTATTCTTGTATGCTTCATCTCTTGCCATGAGTAGCCTCATCTAGCCTTTGTCATGCATCATACTTGGTTGAGCATCATGTCATGTTTATGTGTTGTGTGTTTACCTTGTTGTTTGCTTCTTTCCGGTTGTGCTTCTTCTCGATAGTTCACGTTTCGTTGCGATCGTGAGGATTCGTTCGTCTACGCTTGGTTCATCTTCGTTCGTTCGTCTTCTTCATGGACTCGTTCTTCTTCCTAGTGGGATTTCAGGCAAGATGACCATTACCCTAGATCTCACTACTATCATTGCTATGCTAGTTGCTTCGTTCTATCGCTATGCTGCGCTACCTATATCTTGTTCGTCAAGCCTCCCAAATTGCCATGTCAGCCTCTAACCTTTTCACCCTTCCTAGCAAACCGTTGTTTGGCTATGTTACCGCTTTGCTCAGCCCCTCTTATAGCGTTGTTAGTTGCAGGTGAAGTTGAAGATTGCTCCATGATGGACAGGATTATGTTGGGATATCACAATATCTCTTATTTAATTAATGCATCTATATGCTTGGTAAAGGGTGGAAGGCTCGGCCTTATGCCTAGTGTTTTGTTCCACTCTTTCCGCCCTAGTTTCCGTCATACCGGTGTTATGTTCCTTGATTTTATGCTCCTTACGCCGGTTGGGTGATTTATAGGACCTCCTCGACAGATCGCTTTGAATAAAACTCCTCCAGCAAGGCCCAACCTTGGTTTTACCATTTGCCTACCTAAGCCTTTTTCCCTTGGGTTTCCGGAGCCCGAGGGTCATCTTTATTTAACCCCCCCGGGCCAGTGCTCCTTCGAGTGTTGGTCCGAACCGAGCAGCCTGCGGGGCCATCTCGGGGAAACTTGAGGGTTGGTTTTACTCGTAGCTTGTCTCATCCGTTTGTGCCCTGAGAACGAGATATGTGCAGCTCCTATCGGGATTTGTCGGCACATCGGGCGGCTTTGCTGGTCTTGTTTTACCATTGTCCAAATGTCTTGCAACCGGGATTCCGAGACTGATCGGGTCTTCCTGGGAGAAGGAATATCCTTCATTGACCATGAGAGCTTGTGATGGGCTAAGTTGGGACACCCCTGCAGGGTATAAACTTTCGAGAGCCGTGCCCGCGGTTATGTGGCAGATGGAAATTTGTTAATGTCCGGTTGTAGAGAACTTGACACCAGATCCGAATTAAAACGCATCAACCGCGTGTGTAGCTGTGATGGTCTCTTTTCGGCAGAGTCCGGGAAGTGAACACGGTTTTGGGTTATGTATGAACGTAAGTAGTTTCAGGGTCACTTCTTGATCAGTTCTAACTTCTCGACCGTTCCGTTTGCTTCTCTTCTCACTCTTATTTGCGTAAGTTAGCCACCATATATGCTTAGTCGCTGCTGCAACCTCACCACTTATCCTTTCCTTTCCCATTAAGCTTTGCTAGTCTTTATACCCATGGTAATGGGATTGCTGAGTCCTCGTGGCTCATAGATTACTACAACAACAGTTGCATGTGCAGGTTATGCGATGATCATGACGCGAGAGCGATGCTTTCTTGTTTTTGGAGTTCTTCTTCTGCTTCTTCTTTGATCAGGGGATAGGTTCCAGGTCGGCGGCCTGACACTACTAGGAAAAACCTTATACACAGAAACTTACCAGCAACGCGGTTTAAAAACAGACGCTACTGCTAATTAGCAGTAGCGCCCTTTACAAAACTGCGCTACTAATATCCGTTTAGCAGTAGCACGGGCGTTGGCTCCAAACTAGGTATAGTAATAACGCGGATGCTAAAACCGGCGCTACTACTAAGCGGATAGTTGTAGCGACTTTGATATACCCACGCTATTACTAAAATCGACCCCCACCCCGGCCAAACTCTCTCTCACGAATCCCTGAAAAAATCTCTCTCTCTCGTGCCCCCCACCCCCTTGGTCGATCTCCTCCCCCAGATCTCCTCGCCGCTGCCCACCTCCACTCTCTCCCTTAAATCCGCCGCCGGCGACCCCCGACCTCTCCTTCGCTCCAAAGCTGCAGATCAAGCCGACAAGCTCCGGTTGGTTGCGGCCATCTCCGTGGCCCGTGGGACGCCCTCATCGTCCATCCATGGAGACCCTTCCTCCCCTTCGGCCAGATTCGTCCTCGGCTCGAGCTGCTCAGCCGGCGCCCAGATCCGCGGAGCCGTCCTCCTCCACAACCACGCAGTGGCAGCGGCAGCGGCGGAGCCATGGACCGAAACCATAGCCCACGGAGCGAGCTCGCCATGGATCTGCAGGCAAGAGGAGGCGCATCCATGGGTACACATCCCTCATCTTCCCCAGTCTCTCCCACCCTCTCTAACCCCCGTCTGTCTCCATGACCAGGACCAGGACAACCCACGCCACCAACAGCAGCACCAATGTCCGGTCTTCTCCATGGGTATGGAGATCCGTCCAGTTATATCACTTGATTGTGTATGTTATATAACATGATACTTTTCTTACTTGGCAGATTACTATTCGTAGCACATTGGCACCGACATGTACCACGTTGTTTTTCTGTGTCGTTCTTCTATAGAATCTGAAGTTTTTGAACCTGTGTTGGTAATGTTGCAGGGTTCTGGTGGCGATGCTGACGGTCGTCGAGAGGTTCATGGACCGGATGGTGTCGTGGCTGCCGATGTATGGAGAGACGAAGCTGATGCTCGTCCTCTATCTCCGGCACCCCAGCACACGGGTAAGCAGTCGACCAGACACCCCGAGCCCAAGAGATGATCAACATTTAGATACACTTGATTCGGTATGTGGCCAATTCTGAATCTGAATCTTAATGGTGTTCGGGTTTCAGGGTGCGAGGCACGTGTACGATGGCTTCCTCCGTCCGCTGGTGGCGAGGCACGAGGACAACATCGACCGATGCCTGCTGGGGCTGAGGGCCAGGGTGAGGGACGTGACGCCGTCACAACGGCGGCTGTCGTCGGTTAGGCGTGGCTCGTCGAGGCTGCCAAGCGCGTTTCATCGCAGCTACAGGTCGCCACATCAGTTCGGGCAGGCGCCGCACATTGACGAGTGATCCAATATTTTGATCGGACCATAACAACTAACGTGTCTCATTCTCTGGCATCTAGAAGTAGTGGTAAAATTCTGAATTTGCATGGCAAGCACCACTCACCTAGGTAACTGCCACGCACAGTTTACACTCTTACGCCTATAAAGGATAGGGATTATGCATGAGTTATGGCTACAATGAGGAACTGTGTACAGTTTATACTCTTACGCCTATAAAGGATAGGAATTATGCATCAGTTATGGCTATAATGAGGAACTGTGTGATAGTAGATACGATAACTGTGTGATAGAATGGAATTGGTTGATTTTATTTTTTTAAATTTCTAATAAGTTAGTAGTAGCGCGGGAAAAAATTGTGCCCTACTAGTATTTAGTATACTAGTAGCGTTGGTACTCAAGAAACGCTACTACTATTATGTTAGTATAGTAGCGCGGGTCTGTAATAGCAGTAGCGCGGGTGGCACACACGCTACTACTAACAAAGTTAGTAGTAGCGTTGGTGCTACCCGCGCTACTACTAACTTTTAGCTGTAGCGCGGGTATCCGCGCTACTAGTAGCCAATTTACCCACGCTACTAGTAGCCTTTTCCCTAGTAGTGTGAGCTAGCAGGGTGGATGTAGTTTGAGTTTCTGTTTGTGTTTCATCCGTAGTCGGGTGTTGCTCTTATGTATGATGTTGTTGTATTCATGTGGCATTGTATGCCTCTTGTATGTATCCCCATCTATTATGTAATGTTGATGTAATGATATCCACCTTGCAAAAGCGTCTCCAATATGCGCTTCTATCCTTGGTGGAACCTTCGAGTTCCTTTAGGATAGGATCGCATATTGGGCGTGACATCAGTACTCGTCTCCTTGCGAAGCAATGCTTGAACATGAGGGTCCCACACGATTGAACTTAGTACCGACGAACTCTGCTGCGTGGAGTCCACGTCGTTCTCTCCACCACCATGTCCGGCCCCTTCTCCTCCGCCATGTCCGGCCTCTTCCCCGCCGCAATTATCGATCATCTCTTTGTCTTGCCCCGTGTCATCATTGCCTGCCCCGTCGGCAACATCGTCATCCTCATCTTCAATTATCCAGTGAGTATAGCCATCCATGAAACCAGTCATGAGCAGGTGCGCTTCGACACGACCATTGTCATGGGGGTCGAGCCAAACTATTCCTTTGCATTTTCGACATGGACATAAAACCTCTATCCGGTTATTTTCTTTCATGTCCTGCACTGCTGACCGCAAACACCTGTCCACCATCGTTCCACTGACCATCGTGATCGTCTGCACGGTAATAATAAACAAATTGATTATAAAAATGCGTGCATGCATCAAAGTCATAGAAAAATTCGGCATGACCTTCCCTAAAAATAGGACATATATAGATCTAGAGTTTGCCCGGAATTCACCGAAACGGAAATAAATCGACATTTCGGCAAAACATAGGCAACTCAAAAGCACAATTTGGCGTCAACTCATGCCACACACACAATTTCCATCATATCTCCCAATTATCATATTACACACACATAAACATATTTCCATTTTGCAAACGCATGAAATTTTAATAACCTCTATCTCGAGATCGAGCACACGGTGGAGATGATGATGTAGGGAGATCAAAAGTGCACAAAGCTCTTCTTGACAAAGATAGATCTAGTTAGGGGGCAAATAGGTCACTTAACTAAATGCTACATCTACCTAGCTAGCTAATTTGGGAGGAGACAACTTCAACTTGTGGAGGGGGAAGAAAAAGAGAAAGAAGATGCATTAATGGAGGTGGTGTAGTTAGCTAGGAGTAATGAAGAGAGAGAAAGGTAGGTAGAAGAGGGAGAGTAATGGGAGAGAAGTATTGAGGAAGAAGAAGAGTGAGATAGGGAGGATGTGGGAGGTAGGGGAAAGGGAAGAAAGGAGATGGGGAAGGGGAGGACGGGTGGGGAAAGGTGGTGGGTTGGTGCGGCTTAGCAGTAGCGCGAGACGCAAAACGCGCTGCTGATAAGAAAGTAGCAGTAGCGCGCTTTCCACACATGCGCTACTGCTAATCGGGACCAATAGTGTGTCCAATTTGAAAATTAGCAGCAGCGACCTCAGAAAAAGCACGCTACTACTATAGCTTTAGCAGCAGCGCGTGTCGTGACAACATGCAGCTGCTAAATGTAGGTGGGTGGACACTGTCGGTCGATATTTGTAGCAGCGCAAGTTGTTCCGAGCGCGCTACTACTAACGCCGTGTCAGTAACGAGTTTTGCGCGCACGCGCTACTGCTAATTTAGCAGTAGCGCTTTTTTTTGAGCCGCGCTGCTGCTAAGATTCTGTGTATAAGGTTTTCCCTAGTAGTTTGGATTAGAAGCTCTACATCCATCATTGGATTTTTCTTTTTCCATCAATCAATGATATGCATAACATCAATGGTAAAAATACCCATTGTCTAGCAATTTTTTTGAAGACCCAACAACTGTTGGCTTTGTCAATATCATAGACAGGTAAGAGTATTTACAGGGTCCCAAGGTACCCATAAGGAATAAGTTCAAAGAAAGAAAACGCTAAAAATTTCGAGGCTATATTTTACGGGGGATCCCCAAATGGGGGCAGCAGACATTTGGCGCCGGCCAAACACCACTCATCAAGGAACCATCTAATACGCTGCATGATGTGCTGTGCCCCCGCAGAACCTTTATTACTGTCTTATTGCACTCTTTTTCTTTTGCTTTTTCTTGAACCTGAACTGGTCATGTATGGTTGGTGTTGTTGCTTTATAATATAAAGCGGGGAATCCCTTTTTAGTCATACTCTGCATGACGGCCCTTGTCGTCGCAATCTGTTTTATGAAGATTTTGTTGTTTCTTTCCGGCCAAAGCTCCCAAGTAATCAGGATGATCATCGACTTGATACTCTTTGTGTGCTCCAGTGACAAAGCATCAAGGATTGCCTCCCAGTATACCGTAGATCGATCAGCATTAGGCCATGCTAGTGGATTCAGCGAAGAGCAGACGGTCCAGGAGGCCGCTGTGTACCAGATTTGTGTGCCATAGGGCATTGCCATAGCATGTGTGTGGAGGTCTCAAGGTTCCTGATGCAGAGCTGGCAAAAATACTCGTTTGTCCATCTGCAGTGCAATAACCTGTCAGCGCACCATAGGGAATTTGGAGATTATTCGCCCAGTGAATTGAAGCGTATACGCCGATGCAGCGCTGTAACAGCCCGAGCTAGTAGTTTTCCAGGTGATGGTATTAGGCGGGTTTGGATTGAGATGGATGCTAGCAGCTCTAATCAAGTTCCATAGACGAAGGAACTCGAATATGTTTGTTGCAGATAGAGGTGGTCTTCTGATGTCCTGTATCCACTTTGTCATCTTCCAAAGCCTCTTTGACGGTTCATTGTTTGTACCTGGATCAAGCAAACAACTCATTGATGCAACCTTGCACAGTGGTGTCGAGCCTAGCCAAGTGGATTCCCAAAACATCACCGTTTCGCCATTCCTGACGATCACACTTGTAGCTGCAGCAATGAGGTCTCGGTCCTGATCATCAAGGCAGGGGAGATCCTACCCAGGGGCATGGAGGTTTAGAGCCTGTTTGGATCCCCTCCACTCCCTTCAATTCTTTACTCCGCTCCCTGCTCCTATACCGTTGGCTTCACGTGCAAAAGCAGGAGTAGATTTCATGTTCGGCTGTTGACTTCACTCCATATGGTCACGGGAGGGGTTTGCTATCCACGAGAGAAGAATTATTTTATCAGCCAACCTATCATCAGTTGTGGGGGTTGCACACGGAGCTCAGCTTTTGCCACTCCACCAGATTGCACTACGGCCGGCTCCACTCCAGTCCTTTGACTCCACGGAGCTGTGGCGTTCGGTGCCGCTCCGGTAGCTCCGGGAGTGGAGTTGCAGAGTGGAGGAGATCCGAACAGGCTCTTAGTCCTGGAGAGCCAACGCCAGCGCAGGCGAAGTGCACAGACAAATTTTTCACTATCATGCATTCCTAGCCCCCCGGATCAGTTGGTGAGCACATGGATTCCCAGTTAACCTTGCATTTTTCTCCCAGCAACGTTTCCTCTTAAGCCTAGAGGAATTTTCTGCATATTTTGTTGATGTCTCTGAAGATCCCTGGCGACGCTTTGATGAACCACAAGTATATGGGGTTAATTGTAGCCTTTTCGATAAGTAAGAGTGTTGAACCCAACGAGGAGCAGAAGGAAATGACAAGTGGTTTTCAGCAAAGTATTGTCTTTAAGTGCTAAATTGTAAGTAGTAAAGTAGTTTGATAGCAAGATAATTTGTAACGAGCAAGTAACGATAATAGTAACAAAAGTACAGCAAGGTAGCCCAATCCTTTTGAGGCAAAGGACATGCCAAAATGGTCTCTTATGATTAGCAAAGCGTTCTTGAGGGTACACGGGAATTTCATCTAGTCACTTTCATCATGTTGGCTTAATTCGTGTTCGCTACTTTGATAATTTGGTATGTGGGTGGACCGATGCTTAGGTACTGTTCTTACTTGAACAAACCTCCTACTTATGATTAACCCCCTCTCAAGCATCCGCAACTATGAGAAAAGTATTAAGAATAAATTAAAGCCATAGCATTAGACTTTTGAATCCAATCGGTCCCTTACGGAATAGCGCATAAACTAGGGTTTAAGATTCTGTCACTCTCGCAACCCATCATCTAATAACTACTCCACAATGCAGTCCCTTAGGCCCAAATATGGTGAAGTGTCATGTAGTAGACGTTCACATGACACCACTAAGGAATCACAACATACATATCATCAAAATATCGAACACATATCAAGTTCACATGATTATTTGCAACATGATATCTCCGGTGACCTCAAGAACAAAAGTAAGTACTCATAAATAATAATCATGCTCAAGATCAGAGGGGTATTAAATAGCATAATGGATCTGAACATATAATCTTCCACCAAATAAATCATATAGTAATCAACTATAAGATGTAATCAACACTACTAGTCACCCACAAGCATCAATCTATAGTTCCGATACAAATGTTGAACACAAGAGATGAACTAGGGTTTGAGAGGAGTTGGTGCTGTTGAAGATGTTGATGAAGATAGCCCTCCCCAAGATGGCATAGAGTTGTTGGTGATGATGATGACGATGATTTCCCCCTCCGGGAGGGAAGTTCCCTCGGCGTAATCACTTCACCAGAGGGCAAAAGTGATCCTGCCCAGATTCCGCCTCGAGATGGTGGCGCTTCGTCCCGAAAGTCCTCTCTTTATTTTTTCTAGGTCAAAATGACTTATATGCCAGGAGAGGGGCACCGGAGGTGGGCCTGGGTGAGCACAACCCACCAGGGCGCGCCTGGGCTCCCTGGCGCGCCCTGGTGGGTTGTGCCCACCTGGTTGGCCCCCTCTGGTACTTATTGACTCCAAAAATTCTTATTTTTCGCATAAAAATTCCTCGTAAAATTTCAGCTCATTTGGAGTTGTGCAGAACAGGTAGCCTGACGTAGCTTTTTCAGGTCCAGATTTCCAGCTGCCAGAATTCTCCCCCTTTTGTGTAAACTTTGTATATTATGAGAGAAAAGGCATTAGAATTACTCCAAAAAGCATTCTTATACAATAAAACAACATAAATAACAATAGGTAAACATGATGCAAAATTGATGTATCACGCTTGAATTCTTGTTAGAGCAAAAATAGGTATAGTAGTGATCATACATCTAATCAAAGCACGACGGCCGACAGTATTTAGCAGTTTCTTTTTCCATCCCACTAACTTTGCTCTGATATGGTTAAAAATGAACTGGAGGTGCACTTTTTCCAATCTGCCGAGGGTGATGGGTAATCCAAGATATAGGTGATTGGGAAGTCCACACGAAGGCCGGTAAACCCATCTAGTGCCTCATCTAGGTTTAGGTGATGGCATTGGATTGTGACCACAGCCGATTTGAGAGGGTTGATGATCAGCCCCGATACCCTCCCGAAAAGATCGAGGATCTCCAGGAGGCAAGAAACTTCCTCTTTGCAGGGGTTTGAGAAGAAGACAACATCATCGACATATAGACTTAGTCTCATCTTGGTTTCTGTGCCTGGTAGGGGAGAGATGCCCTAGTTCTGCAGGCTTTTCAAGTAGTCGGTGCAACGGATCAATTGCAAGGATGAAAACGGAAGGGGGACAAGGGGTCACCTTGTCGAAGCCCCTTCGGTGGTTGATGGGTTGGTAGGCAGATCCAATTAGCATAAACGCAGAGGAGGCAGAGCGTAATAGCAAAGAAGTCCAATTTCGCCATCTGGTGCTGAAACCAATTTGTTACAACATCTCAAGTCTCCAGAACATTGAATCGAAGGCTTTAGCAATATCCATCTTAAACATAAGAGGTGGCTTCTTTCTTCGATGCAAGCTTCTAGCACAATTTCTGATGTAGAGATAGCTGTCAGGTATGCATCTAGTTTTTAGGAAAGCACTTTGGGCTGGGAAAATAAGATTGTTGAGTTTTGGTGCAAGCCACAGAGACACGATCTTGGTGATCATCTTAGCAAAAGAGTGAACCAGGTTGAATAGTGCCACTACACCCTCATGAACAACAAATTCAAAAAAAAAAATATTTTAAAAAATAAAAAAGTATGAAACTTTGGGGGATCAAAGAGGATCAAACTTTTAATTTTCTTGCCAAGTTTCAACCACAAATAAAATTCAAGGAACCTTCACAAAAATATCACTGCTCAAAACTGTACATAAGCTTGAACACTGATTTTGTTTTTTCGGTGAGGTCTCTTCCAATGTTATTTGTAGCTGAAACTTTGCACAAACATCGAATGTTTGATCATCTTTGGTCCTTAAAGTTTCATTTTTTTCTGTTTCTTTTTGAATTTATTGTTCATAGAGGCTGTAGGGGCACCCGGGTGTTGAAAGTCCTATCTCATTAAGTTTTTCCTTCTTCTGGAGTTGATCTTGGAGTGGAAGTAACTTTGTGCACGCGTCCTGCTTTCAGCCAATTGATGCGAGAGCTTTCACGCTTGCGGGCTCGTTGGTCTTGCGGCAATCCAACTTGTTGAGATGAACGAGACAAGAAGGTGCTATTAAATATGTTATCTGTTTTAATTTCGTCCGGTTTATAAAATTGGGGATCTTGTGGTGCGCTCTAGGGACCTTTATCCGACCGACCGCCAAACAAAGCAGGTGACATCCATGACAGGTCAGCAAATTTATCCCATTACCGATGTCACCAATGATGAGCCGACCCTAAGTTCCCAACACAGAAACCCCCGCTGGCCGAATCCACGTCTCACCAGATAAAAGGGGCCGCACCTCGCCTAGTGAAGCTCCCTTCCATATTGTTTTCCTTTCCTTGCTCTCTGCGCTCCACGAAACATCTACCAACTCCTGGCTTCTTCTCGAATGATACTTCATCATTTTGCATGAATCCTCCTCAACTCCACGAACAGTCCTAGCTTTGTGACATGTCTGCAAATTTCGCACTATGCACGCTGCTACATTGAGCAGCTGGTCACAGTGATAGTCAATGACGACAAGAAGGTGGCCATGGATAAGATGAAGAAGAAGAAGAAGGAGGAGGAAATGGCAAGAAAGAAGAAGAAGAAACAAAAGGCAATGAGAAAGAAGAAAGAGCTGACGAAAAGGACAGAGTCGAGGAGGAACAAGCCAACGCGTTGGACGAGAGCAGTAAGAACGAGGGGAGCGTCTCTGTTGTCAGCATTTATGTGCATCATACACCGTACGATACGCTTGCACTACATGGAAACTGAGCTGATGATTATATTACTGTGTGATTAGATGAAATTCGAAAATAAAGTTGTATAGCTTGCTCTTTTTCTGTGGAAAAAAGTTGTATTTCTTGTTAAGCTGCACGTAATTCAGGTGAATGCGGATGCTACTCAAACCTCCATTAGCATTAACATAATATATCTTGATCGACTGGAACGTGGAATCCGACAAGCTGTCCGCCTAGTTCAGCCGACCCCAGATTCTCGTCGGCGGCGGCTGTGCTGTGCAAGCGGAGGAGTTCCCGAGGCTGCTGGTGGATTCGTCGGATACCGAGACGGCCGCTGAGGAAGGGGCTGTTTGGATTGTCCACAAGGAAACGTGCCTGGCCTGGAGCCTGCCTGAAGGCTACCTGGTGACTGTTTGGTTCACGTCTTAGAAGGCCTGATGATGTGTCAGTCTGCTTAGCCTGTGGTGTATCCCAGGCAGCATGCTTAGCCTGGACCAGGCGTCCAAAAATGCTCGCCTGGACGGCTGCCTGGCAGCTAATAGTTGCTGTTTCCTAGGCCTACTGCTCTTTTGGCTTAAATTAATCCTTGTAATTCTTTCCCAGGCAAGGCACTAACCAAACAACTTCAGGCCAGCCTGACGAGGCAGAAAAGTTAAAAAAATCAGGCTCAAATCTGGCAAGATCTATCTCAGGCATGGAGCCGAGGCCACTGTAGACGAATAGTTTTGCAATACAATAATGGTTGTATTGATAGGGTGCCGATGCACGTATATATAAGTACAAGGTAGGCTTCAACCTTAACTATACACAACTAGGAGGTTGGGCCACAATACGAAATACATGCAACACAAATATATACTCAACACCCCCCACAGTCGAAGCGTCGCCGGAGACATAGAGACTGGACCGAAACTCCTCAAAGACGGGAGTAGGCAATCCCTTAGTCATCACATGAGCAAACTACTGCTACGTCGAAACATGGAGAACCCGAACACGGCCAAGGGCAACCTGCTCACGCACGAAGTGAATATCGAGCTCAGTATGCTTCATACGTCGATGATGCACCTGGTTGGCGGAGATGTAGACCGCGCAGACGTTATCGCGGTAGACAAGAGTGGCCTTGTGAACATCACAAAGCAACTCCTGGAGCAGCTGACGGATCCAAGAGCACTCAGCCATGACGTCAGCCACAGCGCGATACTCTGCCTTGGCGCTAGAGCAGGAGATCGTGGGCTGCCGCTTCGATGACCAAGAGATCAACGAGGGCCCAAGGTAGACGCAATAGCCAGACGTGGAGCGCCGGGTGTCGAGGCAGCCTGCCCAGGCGGCATTCGAGTAGGCAACAAGGTCGGTGGGGGCGGAGGTCGTGAGGGAGAGTCCTAAGGACATGGTGTCGCGTATGTAATGGAGAATACACTTCACCAAGTTCCAATGAGAGTCACGTGGGGCGCGCATGCACTAATAGAAAACGGGCCATTTATCCCGGTTCATGAGGCCCATTTGTCCCGGTTGCCGAACCGGGACTAAAGGGTCGGTACTAAAGCCAATACCTTTAGTCCCGGTTCACCTAGGAACCGGGACAGATGGGGCTCTACGTGGCCGCTGCGGCTTGCCCAGGCAGGAGGGCCTTTTGTCCTGGTTGGTGCCTCCAACCGGGACCAAAAGGCTTTCACGCGTCAGCAGTTCATCGGCTGGGGTTTTTGTTTTTCTGTTCGGAAGGGGGGGGGGGGGGGGTTGGGGGTTGTGTAGGGTTAATTATTGTTTTAGCTAGCTAATAGAGAGAAGTGTCCTCTTTTATCTCCGTTCTTGGTCGACGCTACGTACTATACGTATAGAGAGGATTCGACACACTAGCTAGCTAGTAAGCAAATGAAGGAAACCATTAAGTACAGAAGATCGTCATGAACATATACACAGAGAGAAGTGATCGACCTCTCCTTCTTTGATAGATTGGTGGAACAGCAAGTTTTCGTATATCTATCCGACGCTACTGGCTATATATATATATATATATATATATATATATATATATATATATATATATATATATAACACACACACAATATAAGATCTCTTACAAAATCCCCTAATATCTGAACTCAACTTTCACATGGTATTCTTCGTGTTTGTCAATGACGTGGTCAAGAAAGAATCCCGCCAATTCCTCTTGAATTGCTCGTATGCAATCTTGTGGTAGGAGTTCATCCCGCATCTGAAACATATAATTTAAAGAAGGGGGTCAATACATATATATGAATGAAACTCAACACAAATGATGGTAATAAAATAAAATTGTGAATATTATTGCTTACACACTTCATATTGTTGTTTAGAGTAACCCCGCTCATAGGTGGTGTGGCGGATGAACTCGCAAATGTAGTATCCACAGAAATCATTCCCGGGTTCCTGCCACAACCACCTTACAAGAAATAGAGGTCAATCAAACTGATAAGCAAGCATGCTAAATGATATTGATGAAACTAGCTAGAATCAATGGGAGATGCGCGGAACTAGCTAGTAGCTAGTACTTACTTTCGGGTGGTTAAACCGCAGCTGCGCTGGCAGTCCTGGAGCTTGTGCGGTGAACTTTTTCAAAACCGTGCTAGACAAAGAAAACAATTACTTGATATCAGGAAATGAACAAAGTTGCCGATATGGTGCGATAATGATCGATTGAACTTACTTCTCGAACATTTTAGTCAGGGTCGCATACTCCTCCAGATTTTTTGTTTGGAGTCTATGACGGTTAGTAGTCCCTGCTCAAGCTTAATCTCTAGCAGAATAAAGTGGAAGCTGCACACGCATGCATAACTCATCAATTACATTACTATAACCTCGAGTAATAAGGGAAACCGAATATGCACAAGACAGTAACACTCACTTTTATTCGTAAGGAAAGACTATTGTAGCTTTGTTTTGAATTCGATGTAACGATCGTAGCAAGTTGGCCTCGGTATCTTTGGGGTCATGTTTAACATTCCATTCATCCATGAGATTTGTGTTAATGAAACCAATATCACCTACTTGTCTTTTCTTCAATTCGGCGATCTTCAATCTGCATAATACAGTCAGGATAATTATATATACATGCAATGAAAGAGTTGAGCTATATATAGAGACTTAATTAATTATAGAGAAGTAGTACTTACAGACAGTAGCAAGTGATGATTGTTTTATCGAGGGCCTTTTGATTGAAAAACTGGAAGAACTCCTCATATGGAACAGACAACAGATCAATTCCAACGAGGTCGTGCTCCTCTTTAACTCTCAGCGTCAAAGTATCTGTCCCAGACTTCCTGCAGATGTCCATGTACCAATCATGGAATCTTCGCATCGTCGTTGTTAGAGGAGTTCCAGGTTTGACGAGAGGCTTCCCGTGCCGGAATCTTAATGTGTCCACCTCCATTGTTTCAAAAAGTGCATCGTCATCGAGCATGTAATCTCCAGGATTGGTACCGGGCAGCATCCCCGGAAGATTAGCGATGATATCGCTAGACACATTGAGCGGGGGCACGATTGCTTCGCTTGTTCGCCGATCTGGGGATTTTTTCCCTTTTCTTCGTTCTGCTAGACTTTGATCAGTGCAAGTACTTCCCGACCACTCCGCTTCCTTATATGTCATTTCAATGATGCAATAATAGTTGGATTACGGTGCAGGCAGTGGTGGTCGCCGCAGGGCATCCAAAGGGCCCTTCGCCTTCACCGAATCTATCTTCTCCGCCGGAGGTGGATGTTTCTTAGCTTTTACCGATTGAAAGAAGTCATTCACCTGGCCTTCAGATATCTTCTGGTTTTCCTCATCGCTCCTCTCATATGGTAACTTCTCTAGAGGCTTGAGAGACGATGGACCGAATTTTTATTGCCTCCCGTCTCTGGCTGTACTGCTAGATGCCGGAGCAGCCGGAGCAGCTGCGTCTGTCTTCTTTCGTTGCTTAAGAGGCGGAGCAGCCGGAGGCGGACTGCTACGATGCGCCGGAGCAGCCGGAGCGGCGGCGTCTGTGTTCTGCCTTCGCTTACGAGGCGACGAAGGAGGAGACGGCCTGCTCGGACGCGCCGGAGCAGGCGGAGAAGGAGGCGGATGAAGGAAATATGCCCTAGAAGCAATAATAAAGTTATTATTTATTTCCTTATTTCATGACAAGTGTTTATTATTCATGCTAGAATTGTATTAACCGGAAACATAATACATGTGTGAATACATAGACAAACATAGTGTCACTAGTATGCATCTACTTGACTAGCTCGTTGATCAAAGATGGTTATAGTTTCCTAACCATAGACATGAGTTGTCATTTGATAAACGGGATCACATCATTGAGAGAATGATGTGATTGACTTGACCCATTCCGTTAGCTTACCACTTGATCGTTTTAGTTTACTGCTATTGCTTTCTTCATGACTTATACATGTTCCTATGACTATGAGATTATGCAACTCCCGAATACCGGAGGAACACTTTGTGTGCTACCGAACGTCACAACGTAACTGAGTGATTATAAATTTGCTCTACATGTGTCTCCGATGGTACTTGTTGAGTTGGCATAGATCAAGATTAGGATTTGTCACTCCGATTGTCCGAGAGGTATCTCTGGGCCCTCTTGGTAATGCACATCACTATAGCCTTGCAAGCAATGTGACTAATGAGTTAGTTGCGGGATGATGCATTACGAACGAGTAAAGAGACTTGCCGGTAACGAGATTGAACTAGGTATTGAGATACTGATGATCGAATCTCGATGACAAAGGGAACAACGTATGTTGTTATGCGGTTTGACCGATAAAGATCTTCGTAGAATATGTAGGAGCCAATATGAGCATCCAGGTCCCGCAATTGGTTATTGATACGTCTCCAACGTATCTATAATTTTTCATTGTTCCATGCTATTATATTACCCTTTTTGATGTTTATGGGCTTTACTTTACACCTATATATCATTTTTGGGACTAACCTACTAACCGGAGGCCCAACCCTAATTGCTGTTTTTTTTGCATATTTCAGTGTTTCGAAGAAAAGGAATATCAAACGGAGTCCAAACGGAATGAAACGTTCGGGAGCGATCTTTTTGGAAGAAACGTGATCCAGGGCACTTGGAGTGGACGTCAAGCAACAGAGAAGGCGGCCACGAGGGTGCCTGGTGCGCCCCCACCCTCGTGGGCCCCTCGAGCGTCCACCGACCTACTTCTTCCTCCTATATATACCTACGTACCCTGAAACCTTCGAGGAGCACCACGAAAAACTATTTCCACCGCCGTAACCTTCTGTATCCACGAGATCCCATCTTGGAGCCTTCGCCGACGCTCCGCCAGAGGGGGAATCGACCAGGAGGGCCTCTACTTCATCTCCAAGGCCCTTCCGATGAGTTGTGAGTATTTTACCACAGACCTTCGGGTCCATAGTTATTAGCTAGATGACTTCTTCTCTCTCTTTGAATCTCAATACAAAGTTCTCCTCGATCTGCGTGGAGATCTATTCGATGTAACTCTTTTTGCGGTGTGTTTGTCGAGATCCGATTAATTGTGGGTTTATGATCAAGTTTATCTATGAGAAATATTTGAATCTTCTCTGAATTCTTTTATGTGTGATTAATTTATCTTTGCAAGTCTCTTCGAATTATCAGTTTGGTTTGGCCTACTAGATTGATCTTTTTGCAATGGGAGAAGTGCTTAGCTTTGGGTTCAATCTTGCGGTGTCCTTTCCCAAAGGATGTTAGGGCAGCAAGGCACATATTGTATTGTTGCCATCGAGGATAAAAAGATGGGGTTTATATCATATTGCATGAGTTTATCCCTCTACACTATGTCATCTTTCTTAATGCGTTACTCTGTTCTTATGAACTTAATACTCTAGATGCATGCTGGATAGCGGCCAATGTGTGGAGTAATAGTAGTAGATGCAGGCAGGAGTCGGTCTACTTATCACAGACGTGATGCCTATATCATGCCTAGATAATCTCATAATTATTTGCTTTTCTATCAATTGCTCGACAGTAATTTGTTCACCCACCGTAATACTTATGCTATCTTGAGATAAGCCACTAGTGAAACCTATGGCCCCCGGGTCTATCTTTTATCATATAAGTTTTCCATCTACTTTTATTTGCATCTTTACTTTTCTAATATATATCATAAAAATACCAAAAATATTTATCTTATCATAGTATCTCTACCAGATCTCACTTTTGCAAGTGGCTGTGAAGGGATTGACAACCCCTTTATTGCGTTGGTTGCGAGGTTCTTGTTTGTTTGTGTAGGTGCGTTGGACTTTTGAGGAGCCTCCTGCTGGATTGATACCTTGGTTCTCAAAAACTGAGGGAAATGCTTACCTACTTTGTTGCATCACTCTTTCCTCTCAAGGAAAACCAACGCAAGCTCAAGACGTAGGAAGAAGGATTTCAGGCCCCGTTGCCGGGGAGGTCTTTGTTCAAGTCAAGACATACCAAGTACCCGTCACAAACTCATTTCCCTCGCATTACATTATTTGCCATTTGCCTCTCGTTTTCATCTCCCCCACTTCACCCTTGCCATTTTATTCGCCATCTCTTTCCCAATCTCCTCTCTCTTTTGCTTGCCTTTTTGTTTGCTTATGTGTTGGATTGCTTGTCGCGATGGCGCAAGATAATACCAAATTGTGTGAATTTTCCAATACCAATAATAATGATTTCCTTAGTAGTCCGATTGCTCCTCTTAATGATGTTGAGTCTTGTGAAATCAATGCTGCTTTGTTGAATCTTGTTATGAAAGATCAGTTCTCCGGCCTTCCTAGTGAAGATGCCGCTACCCATCTAAACAACTTTGTTGATTTGTATGAGATGCAAAAGAAAAAAGATACGGAAAATGATATTGTTAAATTGAAGTTATTTCCGTTTTCACTTAGAGATCATGCTAAAGTTTGGTTTTCGTCTTTGCCTAAGAATAGTATTGATTCATGGAATAAGTGCAAAGATGCTTTTATCCCTAAGTATTTTCCTCCCGCTAAGATCATCTCTCTTAGGAACGATATTATAAATTTTGAACAACTGATCATGAGCATGTTGCCCAATCTTGGGAAAGAACGAAATTGATGATCCGCAATTGCCCTACTTATGGTTTGAATTTATGGATGATCATACAATTTTTTTATGCTGGATTGAATTTTGCTTCTAGAAATCTTTTAGATTCGGCCGCGGGAGGCACTTTTATGGAAATCACCTTAGGAGAAGCTACTAAACTCCTTGATAACATTATGGCTAATTATTCTCAATGGCACACCGAAAGATCTACTAGTAAGAAAGTGCATGCTATAGAAGAAACTAATGTTTTGAGTGGAAAGATGGATGAACTTATGAAATTGTTTGCTACTAAGAGTGCTCCTATTGATCCCAATGATATGCCTTTGTCTAACATGATTGAGAATAATAATGAATCTATGGATGTGAATTTTGTTGGTAGGAATAATTTTGGTAACAATGCTTATAGAGGAAACTTTAATCCTAGACCGTTCCCTAGTAATCCCTCTAATAATTATGGAAATTCCTACAATAATTCTTATGGTAATTTTAATAAGATGCCCTCTGATTTTGAGAATAATGTTAAAGAATTTATGATCTCTCAAAAGAATTTTAATGCTTTGCTTGAAGAAAAATTGCTTAAAGGTGATGATTTGGCTAGGAACGTTGATAGACTTTCGCTTGATGTTGATTCTTTGAAACTAAGATCTACTCCTCCTAAGCATGATATCAACGAGTCTCTCAAAGCCATGAAAATTTCCATTGATGAGTGCAAAGAAAGAACCGCTAGATTGCGTGCTAAGAAAGATTACTTTGTAAAAGGGTGTTCTTCTAGTTTCCATGAAAATAATGATGAAGATCTAAAAGTTATTGATGTATCCCCTATTAAATCTTTGTTTTGCAATATGAATCTTAATAATGATGGGACTGGAGATGAGTCAACTTTAGTTAAAAGGTGTCCCATTGATTCGGAGTTTGTAGATCTTGATGCTAAATTTGGTAAAAGTGGGATTGGAGAGGTCAAGACTTTAAATAGCATTGAACCCGCTATCTTGGATTTCAAGAAATTTAGTTATGATAATTGTTCTTTAGAAGATTGTATTTCCTTGTTGCAATCCGTTTTGAATTCTCATCATGCTTATAGTCAAAATAAAGCTTTTACCAAACATATTGTTGATGCCTTGATGCAATCTTATGATGAAAAACTTAATTTGGAAGTTTCTATACCTAGAAAACTTTAAGATGAGTGGGAACCTACTATAAAGATTAAAATTAAAGATCATGAGTGTTATGCTTTATGTGATTTGGGTGCTAGTGTTTCCACGATTCCGAAAACTTTATGTGATATTCTAGGTTTCCATGATTTTGATGATTGCTCTTTAAATTTGCACCTTGCGGATTCCACCATTAAGAAACCTATGGGAAGGATCAATAATGTTCTTATTGTTGCAACTACGAATTATGTGCCCGTAGATTTTATCGTTCTTGATATAGATTGTAATCTTTCTTGTCCTATTATTCTTGGTAGACCTTTCTTTAGAACGATTGATGGAATTATTGATATGAAGGAAGGGAATATTAGATTCCAATTTCCATTAAGGAAAGGCATGGAACACTTTCCAAGAAAGAAAGTTAAATTACCTTATGAATCTATCAAGCGAGCTACTTATGAATTGAGTGCCAAAGATGACACTACTTAGATCTATCCTCGCTTTTATGCCTAGCTTGGGGCGTTAAACAATAGCGGTAGTTGGGAGGCAACCCAATTATATTTTTGTTTTTTGTTTTTGCTTCTGTTTAGTAATAAATATTTCATCTACCTTCTGTTTAGATGTGTTTTTATGTTTATCTAGCAAAGTGGCCCGCTCGATGCCCGGGCTAGAACTTTAGGAGGTTCAATAATGAGACTTCATTTGTGTAAAGAAAAATTGAGACCAAATGTGATGACACTTAGAAATATTACTTTTGCGAAAATAGTTTTGTCTTACTTCTGTGATGTGTTTAGTGCTATGAACTTCTTACATTAAAAGTATTACATCACAAAGTAATGGATAAACAATTAAGTTTAGGAGTCGACAAATAGGAACTTGGTAGAACCTGGCCACCTTGTATTCTGTAGCATTCTCTTGCTTTCGAAATCATCTTACTTGGGCGGGCATAATATTTGAAGGATTCATCATATCTTAATGTTCATAAATCTATATTAACGATATTTATAATCTCTAAAATCCATTTGGATAGCCAATTAGAATGAACTATTGAATAAAATATGAACATGTATCTTGTACTTATAAGGGCTATGGAGTATGCAGAGCAAATAGTTGACTTCTTTCCATAGTCAGTGTTTGTACTTTGGTTAATTGCCTTGTTTGTAAATAGCACCTTTTGCTATGTACGTTTACCTTACATTAATGTCCTACGTGTAACTAACTATAAAAAAAATCCTAAGTTTACCAGAACATCATTCTCCTTCCCTTTCATTATGTAGTATCGTAACAGAACAAAACTTTCTTTTACAATAGATCTCCAAGATCACGGTTTTGATCTAATGGTAGAAACATACATACCAATCGCTGAGAAATTGAGGGTTTGCGTTATGTTGACGAAGTATGATGGTGAGTCTGTTGAAGTGCTTCGCCGGAAAATCCAGAAGCTCAGTTCTCCACCATGTTGCTGCTTGCTTTGCAGCTGATTCGGCTGATCCATGGTGTTGCTTCATTATCATATCCATTGTCTTGTGATACCTTGGCGCTTCCTTCTGTAGTCCGACGTATTGGACCTATATGAGTATATTGCTGAATGCACTGATCAGGTGAGTGTGTTCTATGGCATTGATTTTGTACCCTAGCGTGTCAACCTGATGCCGCGGATAAGCCTACACCTATTAAATTACATCCTTGGAAATTTCTGAATTAAGGAGAACAATGTGACATTATGACAAATATGGCACTTAGCAATTTTGTATATTATAAAATCAATGATGAGTAAGATTGCAACAGAAGTAGTCATGGGTTAATGATTAAATAATGAATCTGGTCTCAAATAAAAACTATTGTCGTGCATAGGAGTCAGGGGTTAGGTATATGTGCGGAACATATATGCAGCATACGTGCTTGTTTAAACTGTCGTTTGTCTACTTTCATGTGGAACATATACGGCCTCGTTATTAGTGTTTACGTGTGATTGTGGTGGCATCGGGAAGAGGAGAAGCGATTGTGGACGGATTAGCAGGTAACATATTTCTTATGGACATCCCTCTTGAATTTTGATTAATCAGTCACGATGCTCCCGAATTCAACAGGGCAGTCATTTCTTGTGAACCCTCTCCTTTTCCTAACTCAAATCTGTAAGGCTGAAGTCACCTAAACAATGGGTCAGCCTGTACATGAACCATCACATCATAAATTTCTTGTACTGATATACTGTTTTATTTCAAAGAAAATACATCTACAAATATAGTTATTCCTAATTGGTATATTCTACTTCCAAACCACAAATCTTAAATTTCATATTGAGGCAATATGCTTTGAAAAATCATATGCAAACTACAAAGTAAGAAGAGCAAGAACATATCCCAACAAATCTGTAAAAAAAGAACACATCCCAACTACACCTACATGAACAACGTGAGATGGAGCATGTTGGAATTAACCATGATAAGTGGTGTCCTGTCGAGCTGTGACATTAAAACAATCACCGGTTAGGATTGTATTTAGGTAGCCTATGTTAGTGTAAATCACTACAGGATTCTCTTGCAATCAAATCCAGTCATGTGCATGTGTTTCTTGGGAGCGTTTTCCATCCGGCAAGATTCCATCAAGTCCTCTTGTACGTGGTACGTGTGCATCCAGCCAACATTAGGAATTAATCAACCCGCTTCCGTACGTGTGCTCCAGTCCTCTTGTATGTACTGTCTGATCCATGGCAGGAAAAGCATAGGGCTGGGCAATCCATCATCCAGCTTCAGATCAAATAGTAGAATTAACAAAAGTAATCAATGAGAAACAACATGGGAGCCGGATCATACCTTTGAGCGATGGGAGATACATGCATATGTAAATTCTTTTTCATCTTACTAAGTGTAGCACACAAGACGTCAACAACAGAGAGGAGGCATCAGGGGAGAGTAGCTACATATGGGTTGAAGTTTAGTACATATGATCAGCCCATGGAGAGGCTTCGTCCATCTCGCCAGCGACTCCATCGCCCGAACTGGCCGCTGCCATGGAGATGATAGAGGGGTTATGCGGGCGTGCTGTTTGTACTTTTACCCGCTAGGCTGTTTCTTGTTAGATCCGATTTGTGGGCATTTTCTTTGGTTAATTTGTTTTGGCCTGGATTGGGTCACGTGAGGTTTGTGGACTCTTTTTTCATAGAAGTCGTGTGGACTCTTTTTTTTTAGAATTCTTTGCATTCAAATCACGAAACATTACAAAATAGTTGACCCTTACAAGCACACTGAAACACAAACACAAAAGACCATGAACACCTAGAGTACCCTAAGACAACCATAACACAAGAAGATCTCCGAAGCTCTATGTTATCATCCCTGAATCTTGAGAGAAGACCCCTGCAGCAGAAAGATCTGCAACCAGGCGCAAGCAGGTCATTCTCTTCGACCACAGAACAATTGCCGCCACGCTGCTTCCTTCTTTCTTGACACCAGCGCTGAGAGGGCATGGACATCAATCCAACACACCTGCAACAGCCCTCGCCATCTTTGGCTTTGAGTACCGCGAAAAATGTCACTTCCGAAAGGAAGATAACTCGAATCATCCGACCGGTCCAGCACCGCGGCCGGGCCATCCGCCCGGGCAAAGTAGAATCTCCCTCCAGCATCAGCGCAGACGAAGGAGAAGAACAGTAGCAGCAAATCATACCGTCAAGGAAGAAGAAGGGTCTTCGTCTCCCTGCATCCAACGCCCATCTGAGGACCCAAACGGCCAGTGCCGATGGACCTCCAGTCACCATAGCCCGCGACCTCGACGAGATCCGGGGTTCCCCCACCCCGTTGGCTCCTAGACGAAGGCAAAAGCCTCGCCTGACCGCGAACGGAGCCCGGAGAGACTTATTCCAACGCGACACCACCGCAACGGCCTCGGCAGCGTCACCCTCAACCCTAACCCTACCACACACGCACCTAGCGTACAGACCCGAGGTTCCCCCTCCCTCCCGCCGCCGGAGCGGCCGACGGAGAGAGAGGGAACCGGCGGCGCCACTGGCGGCGCGCAAGGGAACCGGCCTCTCGACTCCTTTGATCGCCCGTGCGATCCTAATTTCCCGGGAGCGAAACCGTGTGGACTCCTTTTAATGTGAGGAGACGTATGGACTCTAGTTTTTGGACACTTTTTTTAATGTTGGGAGGTGTATTTTGTTAAAAAACATCACAGGGAATTGTTTACGAACATCGGTCGGCCAATATTGGAAGTTTTTTTCTGGTGCCAACAGATTAATTGACAAATGTTTCTAATTATTCTGGAATTTTCTAGGGTTTAGGACATAAGATCAGCCCATGGAGACGCTTCATCCATCTCGCCAGCGACTCCATCGCCCGAATTGGCCGCCGCCATGGAGATGATAGAGGGGTTATGCGGGCGTGCCGTTTTTTACTTTTTACCCTAGGTGCTAGGCTATTTTTTGTTAGATCTGATTGTGGGCATTTTCTTTGGTTAATTTGTTTTGGCCTGGATTGGGTCACATGACGTGAGGTTTGTGGACTCTTTTTTTCATAGAAGCCATGTGGACTCCTTTTAGCCTGAGGAGGTGTATGGACTCTGGTTTGTGGATTCTTTTCTAACGTGGGGAGGTGTATTTTCTTAAAAAAATCGAAGGGAATTGTTTAGGAACATCCGTCGGCTAATATTGGAAGTTTTTTCCGGTGCTATCAGATTAATGGACATATGTTTCTAATTATTCTGGGATTTTCTAGGGTATTTATCTTTTTTCTGGTAGCTCGTAAACCATTTTTATATATAATAATAATAATAATAATAATAGTAATAATAATAATAGATGTTTAATTTGACGCAAGTATAATTAAGGTTTGTGGTCAATCATACAACATGCAATTACTTCCTAAATAAGACCCTTTTTGGTACAAAGGAAGTATGAAAAAAATGTCTTGTATTTTGATACATAGGGAGTATTAGAGGATGTAAAGCATGTCGGAACACCTCGAATCACAGTAGCTTTATAGCTGCATTCTAGATATTTGATTAAGCAGAAAAGGCACACATCTCGCTAATACATGAAGCTATTCTTTTTCATCCTAATAGATCCATATCCTTATGCATAATGAATTTATATACCGATCCTTGAAGCAGAAACAAAGAAAAAGAAAATCTACCTAAATGAGCCTCATTAGAAAGCAGAGTTGATTTTCCGATAGCGTACAAAAACAAACAAATAATTGAAATGATTTCCTGACCTTACTCAATATCGCCTCAAATCAAAATAAATTTACTTGTGCTAAAAGATTAACAAAATGAAGGGCACACATCAATGCCTTCTATTTAATATATTATCGGTATATGATCTAGGATAAACTACATAACAAACGAATATTGCACTAAGAAAGATTAACCATTTAAATAAGTATTGAAATTTCTGAAATAAAGAATTTTATATGATTATATACATTTCTACTTACATACACCATAACGTTGGAGTTCTTCTATGGCTCTCAGTACATATTATAATTGCCAAGTAATTGACTATATGTAGATCAAAACACCATGTGATCTAAAATGAATCATACATATGCAATTATTGAATTATCAGGACACCGAGGTCTAACAGGTTATGTTAGGTGAACCACCCTCGTGTTTCATAGGATCATGAAGGCGATGCTATTGAATAGCTCGGCTAGAAAATCTCCAGGCTCGTGTGCATTGTTCTAATAAGTTTGCATTTGTAATTATATTTTGTAGAAAAAATTTCTGCTACTCATTACTAAATTAAAGATACGTGTGTGGGCAACATATACATCAGCAATACACCCCTTACAAAATATACTATGAAGCCTTGCTTCTAATAAACATATTAATTTTCCGGCCAGTGCGTCTTAATGCAAAAAGAAGTAAACTAATCATGTGAGTATTATGTCCTATCCAAGTATAGATGTATAAAAAGTAATCCAACCTGCGTAGTACTATATACGTAGATGAAACCTGTTAGCCATTACCTTTGGCCCTTTGCATGCATCAGGAGCGGGAGGCACGGGATCTAGCTAGCACGGCACGTACATGTATACATATGGAGGCGCTCATGAATGGAACTGAAGTCAGCTAGTAATTTTTTTTTGCATGATAATACGTGTCTCTTTATATCATAAGGATCATAATACAAGGCACGTACAAACCGAACTGGCAAAACTGAAAAGACAGCAAATCGCTAGTCTTTGCACAAAGGAACAACAGCCAAGAAGTAAAATTACAATCAAGACCGAAGAAACCTCTGAACTTGACACCAACGCCCGTGACCGGCCTCTGGAACCATCATAGCAAGCACCAAAGGAAAAATGATGAATTACCTTCACACCCGAGCTCGAAGCGGCTCCATCGCTGATATGCAGCTTTGCGGACCTCCAATGTGGCTCACCAAAAGCGAAATCATTACCGTTGAACGAATCAGACCCGGGCAACACCCCGGACACGCCATCGAACTCTAGATCTGGCACCCCCACACGTCTAAGACGCCGGAGGAGAAAACCACACCTGCCATCCACCAACCACGAACCCAGCACACGATCCACCATCTTGCGGATGCCGTCGATGCAGACCACAATCTGCATCTGCTCCTGGACTACCTCCCAAGCTCCACGCCGGCGCTGGAGCAAACGCCGTCGCAACGGCGGAGCCCGAGGACACAGGTCCACCACGAGGATGGCGCCGCCGCCACACCATCCTTGCTTGAACAGACTGATTTCCAAATCCATCCCCAACCATAGGACCGATTGCCTCGTCAGAGTAGGATCTGAAAAAACTTTATTCAGCGCCGCCATCGCAGCCGCCGAAGCAAAGACGATGAACAACCTAAAAATTTAAACTACTAGAGTAAAAAATGATCCACACGCGTGGGTCCGGCGACCCCCCTCACCACCGACGACCGAGGCCGACGGCGGAGGGGAGCCGCCGGAGGGCGGCGGCGTGGGAAACTCCTGGCGGCAAGGGCGCCTTTTCTTTCTTCAAGCGGAAGAAAGAAAAGCTCAAGCGGCATTTGGCGACTAAAGTCAGGAGCGAAGCCAGCTAGTAGTTGATTACTTTTTTTTTAGGGAAGTACTTGGTTACTTGCCCTGGGTTCGAACGATCTGCATGTCGATCTGCTACTTGCTAAGATTAGGGCAGGCCCAACGCTTCTCCAATCTTACTCTTTCACGACCAGCGAATTAATCAAGGCTCGAGGAAGCAGGACGTACCTAATTGGATTCATCAACGATGTATCATCGCCGACACCCAACCATGCATCTTCCACTTGACGATTAAGCGAATGCGGCGGCGACAACTTTTTTAGGCGTTTTCCTCTGCTTTTGGGGTGAGAAGTCTAGGGCTTCCTTTTTTTCCTTCCCTTCATGGGAGGGCGTGAGCATGCTATTTCACCTCCGAGGTAAGATACGTGCGCATAGGTGGAGCTCTTTTTTTATGTGCGCATCGGTCGATTTCCACCGCCGTAATCTTCTGTATCCGCGAGATCTCATCTTGGAGCCTTCGCCGGCACTTTACCGGAGGGGAATCGACCACGGAGGGCTTCTACATCAACATCATAGCCCTTCCGATGAGTTGTGAGCAGTTTACCACAGACCTACGGGTTCATAATTATTAGCTAGATGGCTTCTTCTCTCTTTTTGGATCTCAATACAATGTTCTCCCCCTCTCTGGTGGAGATCTATTTGTTGTAATCTCTTTTTGCGGTGTGTTTGTCAAGTTTATCTATGAATAATATTTGAATCTTCTCTGAATTCTTTTATGTATGATTGAGTTATCTTTGCAAGTCTCTTTGAATTATCAGTTTGGTTTGGCCTACTAGATTGATCTTTCTTGCCATGGGAGAAGTGCTTAGCTTTGGGTTCAATCTTGCGGTGTACTTACCCATTGACCGAAAGGGTTGCAAGGCACGTATTGTATTGTTGCCATCGAGGATAAAAAGATGGGGTTTAGGTCGTATTGCTTGAGTTTATCCCTCTACATCATGTCATCTTGCTTAATGCGTTACTCTGTTTTTTGTGAACTTAATACTCTATATGCAGGCAGGAGTCGGTCGATGTGTGGAGTAATAGTAGTAGATGCAGGCAGGAGTCGGTCTACTTGTTGCAGACGTGATGCCTATATACATGATCATGCCTAGATAATCTCATAATTATTCGCTTTTCTATCAATTGCTCGACAGTAATTTGTTCATCCATCATAATAATTATGCTATCTCGAGAGAAGCCTCTAGTGAAACCTATGGCCCGAGGGTCTATCTCTTATCATATTTGCTTCCAATCTATTTTTAGTTGCATCTTTACCTTTTGCATCTATATCATAAAATATCAAAAATATATTTATCTTATCACACTATCTCTATCAGATCTCACTTTCGCAAGTGGCCGTGAAGGGATTCAAAACCCTTTTATTGCGTTGGTTGCGAGTTCTTTGTTTGCTTGTGTAGGTTTGTGGGACTTGTTGAGGAGCCTCCTACTGGATTGATACAATGGTTCTCAAAAACTAAGAGAAATACTTACGCTACTCTGCTGCATCACCCTTTCCTCTTCAAGAAAAACCAACGCAAGCTCAAGACGTAGCACTCTTTTAGTTGTAACGCCCCGGATCCGATGCGCCAGGTGTCTTCCAGTTATTCGCCGTCATTGCCATGTCATTTGCTTGCGTGTTGCACTTTGCCATGTCATCATATGCATTTCATCTGCATGTTTTGCAAGGCTTGCATCCGTTCGGGTCCTCCCGGTTCTCCCCGTTGTCCGTTCTGAGCCCGACTGAGGGAGTCCCGGATTAGGGGGTGTCCGGATAGCCGAACTCTCACCGTTGGCCTGACTCCTGGACTATGAAGATACAAGATTGAAGACTTTGTCCCGTGTCCGGATGAGACTTTCCTTGGCGTGGAAGGCAAGCTTGGCGATACAGATATGTAGATCTCCTACCATTTTAACCGACTCTGTGTAACCCTAACCTATCCGGTGTCTATATAAACCGGAGAGTTTTAGTCCGTAATACCTAACGACAATCATACCATAGGCTAGCTTCTAGGGTTTAGCCTCCTTGATCTCGTGGTAGATCCACTCTTGTACTACCCATATCATCAATATTAATCAAGCAGGAGTAGGGTATTACCTCCATCGAGAGGGCCCGAACCTTGGTAAAAACATCGTGTCCCTTGTCTCCTGTTACCATCCGCCTAGACGCACAGTTCGGGACCCCCTACCCGAGATCCGCCGGTTTTGACACCGACATTGGTGCTTTCATTGAGAGTTCCTCTGTGTCGTCGCCATCAGGTAGGATGTCTCATCCCGTCTTTAAAGACGATACCATCGCCAAAGGAGCCTTGGCCGCTGGCCAGACTCTTCGGCTAGGTGGTTTTCTTATGACCGCCAGTCCGGCCACCGCGCCGATGATGACCTCTCGAGTCATCGAAACCAATCTCCATGTCAATTCGGAACTTGCCGAACAATTAGATCCGATCAAGCTCTCCTCCGTAACGAGCTCTTGGATCGAATCGCCGCAGGAGTCGCCACAGATTACGACCGGATCGGGTCCTAAAACCGATCCGAGAGAGATCAACTCTCCTGTGCTACCCATCATGTTGCTGTGATAGAGGAGCAATGCGGCGATTCTTCTTTTATCTTAAGGACTAGCTATGTCCGGATTCCCGATCCCTCCATGCCGGATTCCCGCGAAGGGGCGGATGTCGATCAAGCCCGGAACCTAAAGTCAGGCGGCGGGTCGGACTCATTGGATAGCACTCAAAAATCCAAACTTCCGAGTTCGGAAACTTCTCGCCCTGAGTCCTAAATTGACGGGTCCGGATTTAGTGCCTCCCGCCCACCCAAACATTAGAGATCTCTCTCGAATTCGGCAAGAGCCTGCCGAAACAGTACATCATTACTGGGCCAGATTCCTCCTGGTTATGAACAGGATAAAGGACTGCCAAGAGGAGGACGCAATCCCAATCTTCTGCAATAATTGCACGGACAAAGGCATCCTAAACGCCATAAGTCGCCGCGAAATTACACGCTTTGCTGACTTGGTGACCATAGTATAAAAGTACCGTGCGACGGAGAGCGCCTGGAAAACCGAAAGTAAATTTTGGGATAATCCGGCCCCGAATACATCCCTAGTCCGAAACAAAAGGGTTCATCATTATCAAGCACCCGGGTTAAAAACCAAAAAACCAAAACCCCCTAAAGGGTACGGAACCGTACTGGAGGGTTGGTTAAATGGACCCTGCAAAATTCATAGCACAGAGGGCGCCACTCCAACTCATAGCCTTCGAGCATGTTGGATACTACGGCAGGTGGCCAAAAGTAGCGAAGAGCTTCTAGCTTCGGAATCCCAGCCCCGCAACACCATTACGGTGTTAACAGTCTTCGAGACTTTCGCATCAAATAACATGCGAAAACGAACACTCCGCAACCTTGCCGAAGTCTACCAAGTAGCAACAATAAATCCATGGAGTGACACGGCTATTACCTTTAATGCCCGATGTGAACCTAAATTCGAACTGCACTGGCACCAGCCGCATTGGTCCTCAGCCCGATAGTGGGCGGCTTCGCCTTACTAAGGTACTCATGGATGGCGGCAGCGGACTAAACCTCATCTATGAGGAAACCATCCAAAAAGGGAAATAGACTGGAACCGCATTGAGCGAAGCAGCACAACCTTTAGAGGAATAATCCTCACCGGGAAGCATGCTGCACAGGAAAAATCACGCTGGGCGTAGTGTTCGCCCGGACAATTACAGGTCCGAGGAGGTCACATTTCAAGTGGCCCCGTTCAACAGCGGATATCATGCTTTATTAGGACGAGAGGCATTCACAATTTTTCAAGCTATACCCCATTATGGGTACATGAAGCTTAAAATGCCCGGACCTAACGGAATCATCACTCTTGCTAGTGATCCGAATATAGCACTCCGCGCCGAAAACAAGACAGTCGCACTAGCCCTCGAGGCACTATCCGAAGCCCTAGCGGCCGAGGAACTCACCACGATGCGCTCCACGGTGAAAAGGGACGATGTGATACTTGATAAAAGATCCAAGTCCACCTCTTTTAAACCAGCGGATGAAATAGTCAAATTCCAAGTCCATCCAACGGACCCTGCAAAGACGGCCTCCATTGGGGCAAAATTAAACCCTGATGTAGACGCCGCACTACGAGAATTTCTACAAGAAAATTGGGACATCTTTTCCTGGCACCCTTCAGACATGCCGGGAATCCCACGTCAGCTGGCCGAGCACAGCCTAAATATTCTAAAAGGATTCAAGCCAGTCAAACAGGCTCTTCGGCGCTTTTTCAAACCCAAGAGACAGGCCATGGGAGAGGAGCTAGCCAAACTTTTGGAAGCCGGATTCATCAGAGATATAAAACATCCGGACTGGCTAGCAAACCTGGTGATGGTACCAAAGAAGGATAAATCCTGGCGCCTATGTGTTGATTTGAAGGACCTTAATAAGGCTTGCCCAAAGGATCCCTTCCCCCTCCCTCGAATTGATCAAATCATTGACTACAGCAGGACACGACTCATTGTGCTTCCTCGACGCGTACTCCGGCTACCACCAAATGAAGATGGCGGAGCCAGACCAAGCTGCAACAGCATTCATCACTCCATACGGCCCGTTCTGCTTCAACACAATGCCCTTTGGGCTCAAAAAAGCCGGCGCAACATATCAGCGCATGATTCAGACATGTCTGGCAAACCAGATCGGCAAAACAGTGGAAGCATATGTAGATGACGTGGTCGTCAAAACCAAGCACGCCGAAACTCTAGTAGACGACTTGAGGCTCACATTCGACAATCTTCGAAAATATGACATCAAGCTCAATCCGAAAAATGCGTCTTGACATTCCAGCCGGAAAGCTCCTGGGCTTCATTGTGTCCGGTAGAGGAATTGAAGCAAACGCAGCCAAGATCCGAGCTCTGTCACAATTGGACATTCCAAAAGACCTCAAACAAATACAAAAATTGACGGGATGCGCAGCGGCTCTAAGCCGCATTATTTCCCAATTGGGGGAAAAGGCGTTACCCCTTTACCGCCTCCTCCGCCGCACCGAACACTTCGAGTGGACGGATGCCGCCACGGCCGGACTCGAAGAAATAAAGGCCATTTTGGCAACAAATCTGGTGCTGGCCGCGCCCAACGTGGGCGAACCAATGCTATTATATATCGCCGCAACACATCAAGTTGTCAGCGCGGTACTCGTTGTCGAACGAGAAACGGACGGACACCGGTTCCCTGTTCAAAAACCGGTTTGTTATGTGTCCACTGTCCTAACTCCGTGCAAGTCCCGGTACCCACACTATCAAAAGATAGCATACGCGGTGTTCATGTCATCCCGGAAGCTGCGACACTACTTTCAAGAATGTTCGATAACGGTAGCCTCAGAAGTACCTCTTAACGACATTATAAACAACCGCGACGAGACGAGCCGGATTGCTAAATGGGCCATAGAGCTCCTTCCATTAGACATAACTTATAAGCCACGACGAGCTATTAAGTCGCAGGTTTTGGCCGACTTCGTAGCCGAATGGACCGAAGCCGAACTCCGAGTACGGCGCATACTCCAATTGGATCATGCACTTTGACAGCTCCAAAATGTTGGCCGGCCGAGGGGCTGGCGTCGTCCTGACATCCCCAACCGGGGACACAGTCCAATACGTCCTTCAAATAATGTATACGGACTCCAACAACGCAGCCGAATACGAAGCCCTTCTGCACGGCCTCCGGATGGCAGTCTCCATGGGCATTCAACGCCTAGAGGTGCGCGATTCAAACCTCGCAATATCTCAAATAAACGGAGACTTTGATGCCAAAGATCCGAAAATGGCAGCATACCGCAATGCGGTCCTAAAAATGTCAGCACGGTTCGAAGGGCTCGAATTTCATCATATAGCTCGGGATAACAACCAGGCGGCGGATATATTGGCACGCATTGGTGCAAAACGCGATGCCGTCCCACCCAATATCTTTCTGGAACGGTTGTTCAAGCCATCTGTACTATGGGAAGGGGAGTTCGGCAATATCAATCCGGACCCAACCGCACTGCCTGACGCCGAACACTCTGACACAACCGGAGGCTCTGCCCCCGAGATAACACCCTCTGCTCACGAAATAATGGCGGTTATCGCCCCGTGGACGGAACCATTCCTAGCCTACCTAACTAGGCAGGAACTCCCCGAAGACCAAAATGAGCTCGCTGCATAGTACGGCGCTCTAAAGCCTATAAAGTCCATGAGGTAGAGCTTTATAAGAAAAGCACTACCGGAGTCCTTCAAAGGTGTATCTCCGAAGAGGAAGGGTGAAACCTCCTGGCTGAAATTCATGCCGGACTGCGTGGGCACCACGCCGCAGCCCGGGCCCTTGTAGGCAAGGCCTTCCGTACATGATTTTATTGGCCAACGGCCCGGGCAGATGCGCAGGACTTAGTCCAACGATGCGTCGGTTGCCAGCTTTTTGCTAACCAAAGCCACATGCCACCCACCGCCCTTAAAACTATATCCATCACCTGGCCGTTCGCGGTCTGGGGGCTTGACATGGTTGGACCCCTTAAGGGAGGAACCCACAAGCAAAAATACTTATTAGTCATGGTGGATAAATTCACCAAATGGATAGAGGCCAAGCCTGTTAAAACGGCCGAATCCGGACCGGTGATAGACTTCATATCAGGGGTAGTGCACCGTTACGGTGTCCCCACCAGTATCATCACTAATAATGGCACCAACTTCACGGCCGATGAGGTCAAATTATGGTGCAAAAACATGGGCATCAAGCTTGATTACGCCTCATTGTATCACCCTCAAACCAACGGCCAAGTCGAAAGGGCAAATGGTCTAATTATAAGCGGCATTAAACTCAGACTAGTGCGGTCCCTCAAGGAATCTAACACGCACTAGGTTGAGGAGCTCGACTCCGTACTCTGGGGGCTGCGGACCACGCCGAATCGTACTACCGGATTCACACCATTCTTCATGATGTACGGCGCAGAGGCAGTCTTGCCCTGCGACATAATATGTGACTTACCTCGCGTGCGCATGTATGAAGAAAGAGAGGCCGAGCTTGATCGGCATGATAGTTTGGATGCACTGGAGGAGGAGCGCGACGTGGCAAAAGCTCGTTCCGCATTCTATCAACAGCAGGCTCGAAGATATCAAAGCAGGGAAGTACGGGCCAAAGCTTATAACGTTGGCGAACTAGTTCTACGCCTGCTGGACAAGAAAAAGGACAAACTCAAGCCCAAATGGGAAGGTCCCTTCATCATCGACCAGGTCCTGACCGGCGGAGCTTACCGTCTACGAAACGCATCGGATAACCGACTCGAGCCGAACCCATGAAACGCAACCCGTCTACGAAGATTCTACGCCTAAGTGTCGGACTCCAAGTTCGTCTCCTTCCTCCGTCCACATTTTCTATTTTTGCTGTCTTTTATTCCTCTCCTTCCTCCTTCTTCTTCTTGAAGCCTCTAGAGGCTCGTTTGCGCTTTTTTTGCACACACTTGACGCGCTGTCCGCGCTCATTATACCTGGGGGCTTCTTTAACAAAAGCTTATTTATACGGGCTTCATGCCCAACACATGCGTTAAACTTCCGCATGTACCTTTTATTCATCATTATATGCATCGATATGACTTAAGTTTTGGCAAGCTGGGTTGCCTGGCTCCTGTGCTTACCCCTACGTTCCCGATTGTTCGGCTAGGTGGTAAAGGGAGCACCTCTGCGATTGTTACTGCAGGGTCAGCCGGAAGTGTACCTCAGACTGGGTGAAGCCGAAAGCTAGCGTTCTTAAGGGAATATTCGGTCGGTGAACTGAAAGATGATTTTTAACTATTTATCCATCTGCCCCTAGATGAGTTTCTGCTTTCACAACAGCTTTGACATGCACTTTAGGGCATGCATCCCAGCGAAAGGAACCCTTAACGGAACTATTCTCTCTGGAAGATGTTTCTTACTACCCATGTAATATAACATAACTAGTTGGGCACTTGTCTGATACAGCAACAATGACCCCTACGCCTTTGTCTCCATGCATACCCCTGGTTCTTATATAGCCACGAAGGTATTGGACACACTCCGGACTATTGGTCCGGAGGTCGGGTTAAAAGGTCCGCTACGACAAACGATCTACAATCTGGCTAGAAGACATTTTTTTTCTTCATGTCATATTTTTACATAGTCAACTCGACTCATTGTATTCCTCCTCAATGCCATCTCATAGGCTATCTAATTTACAATCTTGTTGGGAATACTTGGCGGCCAATTCTACTTGGCCGTACACTGCTTTCTGAGGATCTCCATCCCATCAGGCCCGACAGGTCCGACCTCGGCCATTTGGTTTGGGCCAGCCTTCGTGTACCGCGTCTTTACCATGGCCCAGGCCTTCCTGGCACCTTGACGGCAGGCCGATATCTTCCATAGAAGGAAGCGCCACCGTGCTCCTTGAAGCCGCTCTGCTAGCTCCCCAATGCTTTCGGGCAGGTAGATAGATGGCCACAAGGCCTGGCCGATGCCTTTCATCACCTGCCGGACTCGTCCGTGCAGCTGACGCAATTCGGGAAGAAGATCACCCGAAGAATTGGGCATCTCCTCCTCAGGACGACCTGTGAGCAAACCTACATACATGTTTATGTTAGTCGCCTTCCTCGCCGAACTCTTTCAAAGTTCGCTCACGCACTTACTGAAAATGCCGCGACGGTTAAGCCGATTCTCCTTTACGGAGTCGGACAACCGGGCACGAACATCTTTTAGTTCCTCACCCAGCTTGGTGTTGGCATCCTGGAGGTTATTTTTCTCCTGCCGCACCCTCGTAAGCACGCTCTCGCCGGCCTTTAGCTGGCGCAAGAGTTGTTGCTTGTCCGGATCCAGTCGGGCGCCATCTGCAATGTTCTTGTCAGATTTATACACCCGCCGCACTTCATAAACTATTTATCTTTTAAAGTGTATATTACTAGTGGGGGTCTCTGCGGCTCCCCCCATAGCGGCTAGTGCGGCCTCAAGTTGGGCCTTGCACTCTTCAAGCTCCTGGGACAATCGGGTATTCTTCTCTGTAAGATCCTGCATAACAAATGATCCTTAAATCAGTTATTCTAACTATTTTAAGTCTCGGGGGCTACTGGCATATATAACTGTCAAATTTCCTTACCCGTATGTCCTTTACATACTGCTCCGTGGCTCTGGCTAGACCATCTTGAGCGGCACGGAGGTGCGCATCTCCCGAATCGAAGGCATTTAAGGCCTCCTGGGAGAAACATGCGTCACGGAGAACTGTCTGGCGGCGCCTGTGATTCAAGGCGCTCTCCACCTCGGAGTTGGTGGCGGACAACCTGTCGGCATCCTCTGTCGGAGGAGCATCCGACGCACGCCTCGTGCTCGCCTCAGCCTCCGGACCCGGCTTTGAAGCCTGGCCGGTGAAGGTTCGATTGGCAAACCTCTCCGGACTCAGTCCGGCGAGCGCTCTTTTTCCTGAAAAGAGCACCAGTATCAGTACGCCTTCCAGGAATCAATCCTGGGAGTATGGTGGCACGACATACCGTTGCGGCGGAGTTTCGATCCGGACCGCACTTCTTTTTAGCCTGCGGGGCCGCACTGCCCTTTGTTGGCCAGCCACCGCGGGCTCGGCTTCCTGCCTCGAAGGAACCCCTACGAAGCACCATTGGTATACGGTGATCAAAAATAAGCATGGATGGGTCATTATCAGGGTTTCGGGATCTCGGTCTCAGTTACCTGTGAGGCTGGAAGTATTCCGGGGTAATCAGCCGTCATGGCAACCAAAGCATTGTCGATGCTAAGTTGGTGGAATACCCCGTCGATCAACTCCACCTTTATATCCGGATCCTCTTCGGAGGTCGGATCGAGGGACCGTTCCGGATCCTCAGGTTGTGGGGGCGGGTTGTGTATCTTCTCCACAGTCCGGCGCAGTTCCTGCGCAGAAACCACGAAATAAGATATTTACCCATGGGAACATGGATCGGACAGGTCACAAAGATGTTTGCTTACCCAGCTTCGAGGATTATTCGAAGAAAACTCCTTCAGTGGATTGACACGGAGGAAATCCTCCTCCTCCCCTTTATACATGGCAGACAAGATCTTCACCAGTTCGGTGGCCGATCCTGGCCCTTTGCGGCCATGGCGGGTGGCATCGTCCTCCCCGTTGAAGTACCACATGGGGTGGCCCCTGTATTGGAGCGGCTGCACTCCCCTCATAATGCAGATTGCCATGACTCCTATCATGGTCAATCCGGCATGAGCTAGTAACCTTATTCGGCTCATCAAGATAAAGGACATCCCGATCATCTTCTCTCCGGGGGCTCCGAGGGCGCCAGCTTAGGCGCTTCTTCAGAGGAGCATTGCTGAACTCCGGAAGGCCGATCCGAACAGGATCTGACAGCGGGACGTCCTCCATGTAAAACCATTCCGAAGGCCAGTCTTCAGACGCCTTCTTTGGGGTTCCAGACAGGTATCCGGTCCCGGCGATGCGCCATAGCTCGGCTCCGCCCACTTGATATATTGACCCCTCATGAAAACGGGGTACTAGGCAAAATATCCTCTTCCACAGTCCGAAATGAGCCTCGACGCCCAAGAATAGTTCGCAAAGGGCCACGAAGCCCGCGATGTGCAAGATAGATGCAGGAGTTAGATGGTGCAACTGGAGGCCGTAGAACTCCAGGAGCCCCCGGAGAAACTGATGGATTGGAAATCCGAGTCCTCTTACTAGATAAGAGATGAAGCATACCCGCTCTCCTTTAGAGGGATCCGGGACACTCTCCGCTTGCTTTCCGCCCTTGTAAGTGGCAAGTCTGGCTCGAACCGGGACCATGAAGGCCGGGGGAAGAAATCCCTTGGCTTGGAGTATAACTAGCTCGCTATGCGGGACTGAGCATCTCTCCCAATTTCCTGGCTGGGGGCTGGGAGCGCGAGAAGAGGAGCCGCGTCGACTGTCCATGATGGAATGAGCTTTGGTCAGAGGCGCTCCGATGAAAGCTTGCAAAGGGGGATGGTGTGACTCAGATCTAGATCCTTGCCCCTTTTATAGTCGGCTCATTTGGGCGGCTAGGGGGGTAATTGTAAAAATACCCTGGCTTTTCGCATTCATTCAAACACGTGGAAGATGGCCATTATTGGGCATAGAAGCCGAGGAGCGCAGCATTTATCAAAAGCCGGACAATATTCGACAAGTATATGGAATTTGGAGAAGAACCCGCCTCGCAATGCCGAAGACAATCAACGCGCCGGACTCATCGTCATTGAAGCCTGGTTCGGGGCTCTGAGGAGTCCCGGACTAGGGAGTGTCCGGATAGCGAACTCTCACCGTTGGCCGGACTCTTGGACTATGAAGATACAAGATTGAAGACTTCGTCCCGTGTCCGGATGGGACTTTTCTTGGCGTGGAAGGCAAGCTTGGCGATACGGATATGTAGATCTCCTACCATTGTAACCGACTCTGTGTAACCCTAACCTATCCGGTGTCTATATAAACCGGAGGGTTTTAGTCCGTAGCACGAACGACAATCATACCATAGGCTAGCTTATAGGGTTTAGCCTCCTTGATCTCGTGGTAGATCCACTCTTGTACTACCCATATCATCAATATTAATCAAGCAGGAGTAGGGTATTACCTCCATTGAGAGGGCCCAAACCTGGGTAAAAACATCGTGTCCCTTGTCTCCTGTTACCATCCGCCTAGACGCACAGTTCGGGACCCCCTACCCGAGATCCGCCGGTTTTGACACCGACACCGACCACACTCGCATGCACCCACGGCACCCCTCCCAGTCCTTGTTTTGCGAGCCGCCGTTAAACGTTCTCGGAATGGGTCGAGATTTGCCGAGTGGCCTTGGTATATCACCGGTTGACCGCTCATCAAATTTCGTTCCATTTGGAGGTCGTTTGATGCCCCAATGGTTAACCGCGTAGCACGAAACCCCCCTCTCTTTGCAGCCCAGCCCCTCTTCACCACAACCCATGAACCCATCCAAACCCCCCCATGATCTCGGCCGTTCGATCGCAATCGTGTGGGCGAAAACCGCACCTCATTTGGACACTCCTAACTCCCTCTACCTATAAAAACACACCCTCCCCCGAAATTCGCGGATGAATCCACCCTAACCCTAGTCTCCTCCTTCCTTCCGCCGCCGGACAAGTCCATCCCGTGTCGGACGCGTCCATCGCCCGGAGCCACGTCGCCCGGACCAATCACGAGGCGCCACGTTAGCATCTCCGTCGTTCGCAACCAATCCCGGGGAGCCACGCGTCCCCGCCGGCTCTCCACAGCGCGCTGCTCGCGAGCCCACGGCAGCCGCCCGCCCAACCGCGCCGCCGCCGCCGCGATCTCCGCGCCCACGCTGCATGCCGCCCTCCGTGAACCCGCGCCTCCTCGCGCCGACAACGCCGCCCGCCCGCGCGCCGCTTCGCCGCCCGCTCCGGCCGATCCGCCCGACCCGCTGCCGGTCGCGCCGGAGCGCACCGCCGTCTCGCAGGGACAGCCGCTGCCACCGGAGCTCCCTCGCCGCCGCCCCGTCATGAGCTGCCGCCGGATCCGCCCCAAACGGGTCCGAAGCGACCGGATCCGGTTATCCTCAGCGCCCGCAGCCTCCCCGCCATCCCTGCGTCCTCGCTGGCGTCACCGTCGGCTGCCGCCGCCTCTGCCTCCCCGTTCTCGATCGGGATCGATGGAGACGATGCCCGCTGCCGCCCAGCGTGGCCTCGGACCTCGCCAGCCCAGCCCAAGCCTCCCGCCGGCCTGCCTCGCCTCCTCTTCGTTTTGGGCCGAAGCCCATGGTGATCCACCCGCCTAAACCCCGCCCGTGCGACTTTTAGTGTTATTGCGCTCATCTTTTTTTTTCCGAAAATACTGCTAAGTCCCAGATTTTTAACATCATGTGCATATGTTTGACATGCCATAACTCCTTGTGCACTGCTCAGTTTTGTGCGTGTAATATATAAAAATGTTCATCCTGAGATGCTCTTCATTTTCTTACATTGTGTCATTCTTGTTTCAGTCCATCTTGTTGCCCTAATCATTGTTGCAAGAGTGCTATATTATGTTAACCTGCTGAGACTTATAACTTGCTTTTGTCTTTTTCGTTGCATTTTGTGTGTGCATCCTATGAGCTTGAGGTCTACATGAGTTTTGAGCTACATCATGCCATCTTTACAGTGGTGCAATCCATGTATTGTTTGTGAGTCTTTTAGTGAGTGCATCAAGCTCGTGAAGTAGGGTACTTGTTGTTACTGTTTTGCTAGGCTGAAACTGCTATATCATGATGCTATGTAAACCTGCTGCTACAAGTCATTGTATATTATAAAATCAATGATGAGTAAGATTGCAACAGAAGTAGTCATGGGTTAATGATTAAATAATGAATCTGGTCTCAAATAAAAACTATTGTCGTGCATAAGAGTCAGGGGTTAGGTATATGTGCGGAACATATATGCAGCATACGTGCTTGTTTAAACTGTCGTTTGTCTACTTTCATGTGGAACATATATGGCCACGTTATTAGTGTTTACGTGTGATTGTGGTGGCATCAGGAAGAGGAGAAGCGATTGTGGAGGGATTAGCAGGTAACATATTTCTTATGGACATCCCTCTTGAATTTTGATTAATCAGTCACGATGCTCCCGAATTCAACAGGGCAGTCATTTCTTGTGAACCCTCTCCTTTTCCTAACTCAAATCTGTAAGGCTGAAGTCACCTAAACAATGGGTCAGCCTGTACATGAACCATCACATCATAAATTTCTTGTACTGATATACTGTTTTATTTCAAAGAAAATACATCTACAAATATAGTTATTCCTAATTGGTATATTCTACTTCCAAACCACAAATCTTAAATTTCATATTGAGGCAATATGCTTTGAAAAATCATATGCAAACTACAAAGTAAGAAGAGCAAGAACATATCCCAACAAATCTGTAAAAAAAGAACACATCCCAACTACACCTACATGAACAACGTGAGATGGAGCATGTTGGAATTAACCATGATAAGTGGTGTCCTGTCGAGCTGTGACATTAAAACAATCACCGGTTAGGATTGTATTTAGGTAGCCTATGTTAGTGTAAATCACTACAGGATTCTCTTGCAATCAAATCCAGTCATGTGCATGTGTTTCTTGGGAGCGTTTTCCATCCGGCAAGATTCCATCAAGTCCTCTTGTACGTGGTACGTGTGCATCCAGCCAACATTAGGAATTAATCAACCCGCTTCCGTACGTGTGCTCCAGTCCTCTTGTATGTACTGTCTGATCCATGGCAGGAAAAGCATAGGGCTGGGCAATCCATCATCCAGCTTCAGATCAAATAGTAGAATTAACAAAAGTAATCAATGAGAAACAACATGGGAGCCGGATCATACCTTTGAGCGATGGGAGATACATGCATATGTAAATTCTTTTTCATCTTACTAAGTGTAGCACACAAGACGTCAACAACAGAGAGGAGGCATCAGGGGAGAGTAGCTACATATGGGTTGAAGTTTAGTACATATGATCAGCCCATGGAGAGGCTTCGTCCATCTCGCCAGCGACTCCATCGCCCGAACTGGCCGCTGCCATGGAGATGATAGAGGGGTTATGCGGGCGTGCTGTTTGTACTTTTTACCCGCTAGGCTGTTTCTTGTTAGATCCGATTTGTGGGCATTTTCTTTGGTTAATTTGTTTTGGCCTGGATTGGGTCACGTGAGGTTTGTGGACTCTTTTTTTCATAGAAGTCGTGTGGACTCTTTTTTTTTAGAATTCTTTGCATTCAAATCACGAAACATTACAAAATAGTTGACCCTTACAAGCACACTGAAACACAAACACAAAAGACCATGAACACCTAGAGTACCCTAAGACAACCATAACACAAGAAGATCTCCGAAGCTCTATGTTATCATCCCTGAATCTTGAGAGAAGACCCCTGCAGCAGAAAGATCTGCAACCAGCGCGCAAGCAGGTCATTCTCTTCGACCACAGAACAATTGCCGCCACGCTGCTTCCTTCTTTCTTGACACCAGCGCTGAGAGGGCATGGACATCAATCCAACACACCTGCAACAGCCCTCGCCATCTTTGGCTTTGAGTACCGCGAAAAATGTCACTTTCGAAAGGAAGATAACTCGAATCATCCGACCGGTCCAGCACCGCGGCCGGGCCATCCGCCCGGGCAAAGTAGAATCTCCCTCCAGCATCAGCGCAGACGAAGGAGAAGAACAGTAGCAGCAAATCATACCGACAAGGAAGAAGAAGGGTCTTCGTCTCCCTGCATCCAACGCCCATCTGAGGACCCAAACGGCCAGTGCCGATGGACCTCCAGTCACCATAGCCCGCGACCTCGATGAGATCCGGGGTTCCCCCACCCCGTTGGCTCCTAGACGAAGGCAAAAGCCTCGCCTGACCGCGAACGGAGCCCGGAGAGACTTATTCCAACGCGACACCACCGCAACGGACTCGGCAGCGTCACCCTCAACCCTAACCCTACCACACACGCACCTAGCGGACAGACCCGAGGTTCCCCCTCCCTCCCGCCGCCGGAGCGGCCGACGGAGAGAGAGGGAACCGGCGGCGCCACTGGCGGCGCGCAAGGGAACCGGCCTCTCGACTCCTTTGATCGCCCGTGCGATCCTAATTTCCCGGGAGCGAAATCGTGTGGACTCCTTTTAATGTGAGGAGACGTATGGACTCTAGTTTGTGGACACTTTTTTTAATGTTGGGAGGTGTATTTTGTTAAAAAACATCACAGGGAATTGTTTACGAACATCGGTCGGCCAATATTGGAAGTTTTTTTCTGGTGCCAACAGATTAATTGACAAATGTTTCTAATTATTCTGGAATTTTCTAGGGTTTAGGACATAAGATCAGCCCATGGAGACGCTTCATCCATCTCGCCAGCGACTCCATCGCCCGAATTGGCCGCCGCCATGGAGATGATAGAGGGGTTATCTTGCGTGCCGTTTTTTACTTTTTACCCTAGGTGCTAGGCTATTTTTTGTTAGATCTGATTGTGGGCATTTTCTTTGGTTAATTTGTTTTGGCCTGGATTGGGTCACATGACGTGAGGTTTGTGGACTCTTTTTTTCATAGAAGCCATGTGGACTCCTTTTAGCCTGAGGAGGTGTATGGACTCTGGTTTGTGGATTCTTTTCTAACGTGGGGAGGTGTATTTTCTTAAAAAAATCGAAGGGAATTGTTTAGGAACATCCGTCGGCTAATATTGGAAGTTTTTTCCGGTGCTATCAGATTAATGGACATATGTTTCTAATTATTCTGGGATTTTCTAGGGTATTTATCTTTTTTCTGGTAGCTCGTAAACCATTTTTATATATAATAATAATAATAATAATAGTAATAATAATAATAGATGTTTAATTTGACGCAAGTATAATTAAGGTTTGTGGTCAATCATACAACATGCAATTACTTCCTAAATAAGACCCTTTTTGGTACAAAGGAAGTATGAAAAAAATGTCTTGTATTTTGATACATAGGGAGTATTAGAGGATGTAAAGCATGTCGGAACACCTCGAATCACAGTAGCTTTATAGCTGCATTCTAGATATTTGATTAAGCAGAAAAGGCACACATCGCGCTAATACATGAAGCTATTCTTTTTCATCCTAATAGATCCATATCCTTATGCATAATGAATTTATATACCGATCCTTGAAGCAGAAACAAAGAAAAAGAAAATCTACCTAAATGAGCATCAGTAGAAAGCAGAGTTGATTTTCCGATAGCGTACAAAAACAAACAAATAATTGAAATGATTTCCTGACCTTACTCAGTATCGCCTCAAGTCAAAATAAATTTACTTGTGCTAAAAGATTAACAAAATGAAGGGCACACATCAATGCCTTCTATTAAATATATAATCGGTATATGATCTAGGATAAACTACATAACAAACGAATATTGCACTAAGACAAATTAACCATTTAAATAAGTATTGAAATTTCTGAAATAAAGAATTTTATATGATTATATACATTTCTACTTACATACACCATAACGTTGGAGTTCTTCTATGGCTCTCAGTACATATTATAATTGCCAAGTAATTGACTATATGTAGATCAAAACACCATGTGATCTAAAATGAATCATACATATGCAATTATTGAATTATCAGGACACCGAGGTCTAACAGGTTATGTTGGGTGAACCAACCTCGTGTTTCATAGGATCATGAAGGCGATGCTATTGAATAGCTCGGCTAGAAAATCTCCAGGCTCGTGTGCATTGTTCTAATAAGAACCTGTGCTATTCTAGCCACATATCTTAAATTTTAATAAACTATTTTTTTGTCATGATTCTGTTAACTTACATGAAAGAGAGTAGATGCGTTTCTTATGCTATTAATGATCAAGTTTCTAAATAGTTTTCATTAAAATTTAAGTTGGGATTCGGCCCATTGGCAGCACATATACGCGACAACATATCAAATAGATTAAAATAGTCGCGTGTGTGTATGTATGTGTGCGTTCGGCAAAAGGCTTAGTACGTGCGTGAAGGCTTAATTAAGTTTGCATTTGAAATTATATTTTGTAGAAAAAAATTTCTCCTACTCATTACTAAATTAAAGATACGTGTGTGGGCAACATACATCAGCAATACACCCCTTACAAAATATACTATGAAGCCTTGCTTCTAATAAACATATTAATTTTCCGGCCAGTGCATCTTAATGCAAAAAGAAGTAAACTAATCATGTGAGTATTATGTCCTATCCAAGTATAGATGTATACAAAGTAATCCAACCTGCGTAGTACTATATACGTAGATGAAACCTGTTAGCCATTACCTTTGGCCCTTTGCATGCATCAGGAGCGGGAGGCACGGGATCTAGCTAGCACGGCACGTACATGTATACATATGGAGGCGCTCATGAATGGAACTGAAGCCAGCTAGTAATTTTTTTTGAATGATAACGTGTCTCTTTATATCATAAGGATCATAGTACAAGGGACGTATAACCCGGACTGGCAAAATTGAAAAAACAGCAAATCGCTAATCTTTGCACAAAGGAAGAACAGCCAAGAAGTAAAATTACAATAAAGACCGAAGAAACCTCTAAACTTGACACCAACGCCCGTCACCAGCCTCTGGAACCACCATAGCAACCACCAAAGGAAAAAATGACGAATTACCTTCACACCGGAGCTCGAAGCGGCTCCATCGTTGATATGCAGCTTTGCGGACCTCCAATGTGGCTCACCAAAAGCGAAATCATTACCGTTGAACTAATCAGACCGGGGCAACACCCCGGACACGCCATCGAACTCTAGATCTGGCACCCCCACACGACTAAGACGCCGGAGGAGAAAACCACACCTGCCATCCACCAACCACGAACCCAGCACACGATCCACCATCTTGCGGATGCCGTCGATGCAGACCACAATCTGCATCCGTTGCTGGACTACCTCCCAAGCTCCACGCCGGCGCTGGAGCAAACGTCGTCGCAACGGCGGAGCCCGAGGACACAGGTCCACCACCAGGATGTCACCGCCGCCACACCATCCTTGCTTGAACAGACTGATATCCAAATCCATCCCCAACCATAGGACCGATCGCCTCGTCAGAGTAGGATCTGAAAAAAAATTATTCAGCGCCGCCATCGCTGCCGCCGAAGCAAAGACAACGAACAACCTAAAAATCTAAACTACTAGAGTAAAAAATGATCCACACGCGTGGATCCGGCGACCCCCCTCACCACCGACTACCGAGGCCGACGGCATAAGGGAGCCGCCGGAGGGCGGCGGCGTGGGAAACTCCTGGCGGCAAGGGCGCCTTTTCTTTCTTCAAGCGGAAGAAAGAAAAGCTCAAGCGGCATTTGGCGACTAAAGTCAGCAGCGAAGCCAGCTAGTACTTGATTACTTTTTTTTGAGGGAAGTACTTGGTTACTTGCCCTGGGTTCGAACGATCTGCATGTCGATCTGCTGCTTGCTAAGATTAGGGCAGGCCCAACGCTTCTCCAATCTTACTCTTTTACGGCCAGCGAATTAATCAGGGTAATGTTTGCCACCGGTCGACCGGCTACAGACTCGGCCGGTCGCGCGTACGCTACAATCGCTTGCAACTAACAGCTTCAGTTGTGCCACGTCTTCCCCCCTCCCCTCCCCACGTGTCTCCTCGTGGGCCCTGCAAACCGCCTCGCAGCGTTGCCCTTATCGCTTCGCTCAGTCAACACATCGCAATATCTTCCTCCCCAAATCAGAGAACATCCCTGCAGCGAGCGGCCGCTATCCACAGCAGCTGCCATCCACCTGCCCCGCGCTGCTCCGGCGAGCAGCTGTACATCCACCTGCGCAGCCATGCGGCAACCCAGCTTGCTATGACCGCGGCTCAAAGGTGTTACAATCCGCGCCGCCGTGGTGCTTCAATCGGTGACTGCCGTGCTACAATGGTGGCGAGCGGGTGGTGGCCGTGGGTGCGCGATGACGGTGACCAAGGTGACCGCGGGCTGGCACCGGGTGCTTCAACCGACAAGCATTTTTGCTGGAACCTGCCGGCAGAGATGCTGGAAACGGCAGGGCGATAAGTTGCAACCAATATCGGCGGCGAGTCGAACATGCTACAACCGGCAGATGATGAGCTACAATCGACATTTGTTTTTGCTGGAACTGATGAGATTTTTTGCTGCCACCGACAACGGTGAGGCTTTTTTTGCTGGAACGGTTTCTTACTTTTGCTGGAACCATGTCTCTGTTTTGCTGGAATCACACCATTGTTCGCTGATTTATGTCACTGTTTTTGCTGGAAGCCTGGAACCATCCAACTTTTTTGCTGGAACCTGCGTTCGTATATGCTACATGGGTGAATTGAAGATGGTTTCACTGTCTTCAACGGCCACGCGAGGATGCAGGAGCCGTGATGAAGATGTTTTGAGGGTGGATGGAAAATGCTACAGCCGGCTTCATAATTTGATACGAGCCATCTGAGGTCGCCGACGAGACTTCGTGCTGGAACCGACCAGAGCGCAGGGAGGAGGTCGGGCGGCGAGCGGCAGTTATTCGAGCTCTCTGTCGCCTCGCGCAGTTTTGTGGTGTTGGCAATGCTCGTTCGCAGTTTTTGTTTTGGTCTGTCCCATGTGGGAGGAGGACGAAACAAGAGTCAATCTGATGGCTATCAGTGCAGAATCGTGCGGCTCGTGGTTGACCGGCCGAAATTTCGGCCGGTCGACCGGCGCCTATCAGTCGCCAATTAATCAAGGTTCAAGGAAGTAGAACATACCTAATTGGATTTATCACCGCCGACACCCAACCATGCATCTTCCACTTGACGATTAAGCGAATGCGGCGGCGACAACTTTTTTAGGCGTTTTCCTCTGCTTTTAGGGTGAGAAGTCTAGGGCTCCCTTTTTTTTCCTTTCCGTCATGGGAGGGCGTGAGCATGCTATTTCACCTCCGAGGTAAGATACGTGCGCATAGGTGGAGCTCCTTTTTTATGTGCGCATAGGTCAATTTCCACCGCCGTAACCTTCTGTATCCGCGAGATCTCATCTTGGAGCCTTCGCCGGCACTCTACCGGAGGGGGAATCGACCACGGAGGGCTTCTACATCAACATCATAGCCCTTCCGATGAGTTGTGAGTAGTTTACCACAGACCTACGGGTCCATAGTTATTAGCTAGACGGTTTCTTCTCTCTTTTTGGATCTCAATACAATGTTCTCCACCTTTCTGGTGGAGATCTATTTGTTGTAATCTCTTTTTGCGGTGTGTTTGCCGAGATCCGATGAATTGTGGGTTTATGATCAAGTTTATCTATGAATAATATTTGAATCTTCTCTTAATTCTTTTATGTATGGTTGAGTTATCTTTGCAAGTCTCTTCGAATTATCAGTTTGGTTTGGCCTACTAGATTGATCTTTCTTGCCATGGGAGAAGTGCTTAGCTTTGGGTTCAATCTTGCGGTGTCCTTATCCAGTGACAGAAAGGGTTGCAAGGCACGTATTGTATTGTTGCCATCGAGAATAAAAAGATGTGGTTTATATCATATTGCTTGAGTTTATCCCTCTGCATCATGTCATCTTGCTTAATGAGTTACTCTGTTCTTTGTGAACTTAATACTCTAGATGTAGGCAGAAGTCGATCGATGTGTGGCATAATAGTAGTATATGCAGGCAGGAGTCGGTCTACTTGTTGCGGACGTGATGCATATATACATGATCATGCCTAGATAATATCATAATTATTCGCTTTTCTATCAATTGCTCGACAGTAATTTGTACATCCATCATAATACTTATGCTATCTCGAGAGAAGCCTCTAGTGAAACCTATGGCCCCCGGGTCTATCTCTTATCATATTTGGTTCCAATCTATTTTTATTTGCATCTTTACTTTTTGCATCTATATCATAAAATACCAAAAATATATTTATCTTATCACACTATCTCTATCAGATCTCACTTTCGCCAGTGGCCGTGAAGGGATTGAAAACCCCTTTATTGCGTTTGTTGCGAGTTCTTTGTTTGCTTGTGTAGGTTCGTGGGACTTGTTGAGGAGCCTCCTACTGGATTGATACCTTGGTTCTCAAAAACTGAGGGAAATACTTACGCTACTCTGCTGCATCACCCTTTCCTCTTCAAGGAAAACCAACGCAAGCTCAAGACGTAGCACTCTCTCAGTTGTAACGCCCCGGATCCGATGCGCCAGGTGTCTTCCAATTATTCGCCGTCATTGCCATGTCATTTGCTTGCGTGTTGCACTTTGCCATGTCATCATCTTCATTTCATCTGCATGTTTTGCAAGACTTGCATCCGTTCGGGTCCTCCCGGTTCTCTCCGTTGTCAGTTCTGAGCCCGACCACACTCGCACGCACCAACGGCACCCCTCCCAGTCCTTGTTTTGTGAGCCGTCGTTAAACGTTCTCGGAATGGGTCAAGATTTGCCGAGTGGCCTTGGTATATCACTGGTTTACCGCTCATCAAATTTCGTTCCATTTGGAGGTCGTTTGATGCCCCAACGGTTAACCGCGTAGCACGAAACACCTCTCTCTTTGCAGCCCAGCCCCTCTTCACCACAGCCCATGAGCCCATCCAAACCCTCTCCATGATCTCGATCGTTCGATCGCAATCCTGTGGGCGAAAACCACACCTCATTTGAACACTCCTAGCTCCCACTACCTATAAAAACACACCCTTCCCCGAAATTCGCGGATGAATCCACCCTAACCCTAGTCTCCTCCTTCCTTCCGCCGCCGGACAAGTCCATCCCGTGTCGGACGCGTCCATCGCCTGCAGCCACGTCGCCTGGACCAATCACGAGGCGCCACGTCAGCATCTCCGTCGTTCGCAGCCAATCCCGGGGTGCCACGCGTCCCGGCTGGCCCCCGCGCCAACTGCGAGCCCACGGCCGCCCGCCTGCCCGACCGAGCGCCGCCGCCCGCCGCGATCTCCGCGCCCCTGCGCTGTGCCGCCCTCCGGCGAACCTCAGCGGCGACAACCGCCGCCAGCTGCGCGCGCCGCCGCCCGCTTCCAACCGATCCGCCCGACCCGCTTTGCCGGTCACGCGGTGCGCACCGCCGTCTCGCAGGGACAGCCGCTGCCGCCGGAGCTCCCTCGCCGCCGCCCCGTCTTGAGCTGCCGCCGGATCCGCCCCACACGGGTCCGACGCGACCGGATCCGGTTCTCCTCAGCGCCCGCAGCCTCCCGCCATCCCTGCGTCCTCGCTGGCGTCACCGTCGGCTGCCGCCGCCGCCTCGCCTCCGTTCTCGATCGGGATCGATGGAGACGATGCCCGCTTGCCGCCCCGCGTGGGCCTGGACCCTCGCCAGCCCAGCCCAAGCCTCCCGCCGGCCTGCCTTGCCTCCTCTTCGTTTTGGGCCGAAGCCCATGGTGATCCACCCGCCTAAACCCCGCCCGTGCGTCTTTTAGTGTTATTGCGCTCATCGGTTTTTTTTTCCGGAAATACTGCTAAGTCCCAGATTTTTAACATCATGTGCATATGTTTGACATGCCATAACTCCTTGTGTACTGCACAGTTTTGTGCGTGTAATATATAGAAATGTTCATCCTGAGATGCTTTTCATTTTCTTATATTGTTCCATGCTTGTTTGAGTCCATCTTGTTGCCCTAATAATTGTTGCAAGAGTGCTATATGATGTTAACCTGCTGAGACTTATAACTTGCTTTTGTCTTTTTCGTTGCATTTTGTGTGTGAATCCTATGAGCTTGAGGTCTACATGAGTTTTGAGCTACATCATGCCATCTTTACAGTGGTGCAATCCATGTATTTTTGTGAGTCTTTTAGTGAGTGCATCAAACTCGTGAAGTAGGGTACTTGTTGTTACTGTTTTGCTAGGCTGAAACTGCTATATCATGATGCTATGTAAACCTGCTGCTACAAGTCATTGTATATTATGAAATCAATGATGAGTAAGATTGCAACAGAAGTAGTCATGGGTTAATGATTAAATAATGAATCTGGTCTCAAATAAAAACTATTGTCGTGCATAGGAGTCAGGGGTTAGGTATATGTGCGGAACATATATGCAGCATACGTGCTTGTTTAAACTGTCGTTTGTCTACTTTCATGTGGAACATATATGGCCTCGTTATTAGTGTTTACGTGTGATTGTGGTGGCATCGGGAAGAGGAGAAGCGATTGTGGAGGGATTAGCAGGTAACATATTTCTTATGGACATCCCTCTTGAATTTTGATTAATCAGTCACGATGCTCCCGAATTCAACAGGGCAGTCATTTCTTGTGAACCCTCTCCTTTTCCTAACTCAAATCTGTAAGGCTGAAGTCACCTAAACAATGGGTCAGCCTGTACATGAACCATCACATCATAAATTTCTTGTACTGATATACTGTTTTATTTCAAATCACGAAACATTACAAAATAGTTGACCCTTACAAGCACACTGAAACACAAACACAAAAGACCATGAACATTTAGAGTATCCTAAGACAACCATAACACAAGAAAATCTCCGAAGCTCTATGTTATCATCCCTGAATCTTGAGAGAAGACCCCTGCAGCAGAAAGATCTGCAACCAGGCGCAAGCAGGTCATCCTCTTGGACCACAGAAAAATTGCCGCCACGCTGCTTCCTTCTTTCTTGACACCAGCGCTGAGAGGGCATGGACATCAATCCAACACACCTGCAACAGCCCTCGCCATCTTTGGCTTTGAGTACCGTGAAAAATGTCACTTCCGAAAGGAAGAGAACTCGAGTCATCCGACCGGTCCAGCATCAGCGCAGAGGAAGGAGAAGAACAGCAGCAGCAAATCATACCGACAAGGAAGAAGAAGGGTCTTCGTCTCCCTGCATCCAACGCCCATCTGAGGACCCAAACGGCCAGTGCCGATGGACCTCTAGTCACCATAGCCCGCGACCTCGACGAGATCCGGGGATCCCCCACCCAGTTGGCTCCTAGACGAAGGCAAAAGCCTCGCCTGACCGCGAACGGAGCCCGGAGAGACTTATTCCGACGAGACACCACCGCAACGGCCTCGACAGCGTCACCCTCAACCCTAACCCTACCACACACGCACCTAGCGGACAGACCCGAGGTTCCCCCTCCCTCCCGCCGCCGGAGTGGCCGACGGAGAGAGAGGGAACCGGCGGCGCCACTGGCGGCGCGCAAGGGAACCGGCCTCTCGACTCCTTTGATCGCCCGTGCGATCCTAATTTCCCGGGAGCGAAACCGTGTGGACTCCTTTTAATGTGAGGAGACGTATGGACTCTAGTTTGTGGACACTTTTTTTAATGTTGGGAGGTGTATTTTGTTAAAATACATCGCAGGGAATTGTTTACGAACATCGGTCGGCCAATATTGGAAGTTTTTTTCTGGTGCCAACAGATTAATGGACAAATGTTTCTAATTATTCTGGAATTTTCTAGGGTTTAGGACATATGATCAGCCCATGGAGACGCTTCATCGATCTCGCTAGCGACTCCATCGCCCGAACTGGCCGCCGCCATGGAGATGATAGAGGGGTTATGCGGGCGTGCCGTTTTTTACTTTTTACCCTAGGTGCTAGGCTATTTTTTGTTAGATCCGATTTATGGCCATTTTCTTTGGTTAATTTGTTTTGGCCTGGATTGGGTCACATGACGTGAGGTTTGTGGACTCTTTTAGAAGCCATGTGGACTCCTTTTAGCGTGAGGAGGTGTATGGACTCTGGTTTGTGGATTCTTTTCTAACGTGGGGAGGTGTATTTTCTTAAAAAATCGAAGGGAATTGTTTACGAACATCCGTCGGCTAATATTGGAAGTTTTTTCCGTTGCTATCAGATTAATGGACAGATGTTTCTAATTATTCTGGGATTGTCTAGGGTATTTATCTTTTTTCTGGAAGCTCGTAAAGCATTTTTATATAATAATAATAATAATAATAATAATAATAATAATAATAATAATAATAATAATAATAATAGATGTTTAATTTGACGCAAGTATAATTAAGGTTTGTGGTCAATCATACAACATGCAATTACTTCCTAAATAAGACCCTTTTTGGTACAAAGGAAGTATGAAAAAAATGTCTTATATTTTGATACATAGGGAGTATTAGAGGATGTAAAGCATGTCGGAGCACCTCGAATCACAGAAGCTTTATAGCTGCATTCTAGATATTTGATTAAGCAGAAAAGGCACACATCCCGCTAATACATGAAGCTATTCTTTTTCATCCTAATAGATCCATATCCTTATGCATAATGAATTTATTTACCGATCCTTGAAGCAGAAACAAAGAAAAAGAAAATCTACCTAAATGAGCATCAGTAGAAAGCAGAGTTGATTTTCCGATGGCGTACAAAAACAAACAAATAATTGAAATGATTTCCTGACCTTACTCAATATCGCCTCAAATCAAAATAAATTTACTTGTGCTAAAAGATTAACAAAATGAAGGGCACACATCATTGCCTTCTATTAAATATATTATCGGTATATGATCTAGGATAAACTACATAACAAACGAATATTGCACTAAGAAAGATTAACCATTTAAATAAGTATTGAAATTTCTGAAATAAAGAATTTTATATGATTATATACATTTCTACTTACATACACCATAACGTTGGAGTTCTTCTATGGCTCTCAGTACATATTATAATTGCCAAGTAATTGACTATATGTAGATCAAAACACCATGTGATCTAAAATGAATCATACATATGCAATTATTGAATTATCAGGACACCGAGGTCTAACAGGTTATGTTAGGTGAACCACCCTCGTGTTTCATAGGATCATGAAGGCGATGCTATTGAAGAGCTCGGCTAGAAAATCTCCAGGCTCGTGTGCATTGTTCTAATAAGAACCTGTGCTATTCTAGCCACATATCTTAAATTTTAATAAACTGTTTTTTTTTCTCATGATTCTGTTAACTTACATGAAAGAGAGTAGATGCGTTTCTTATGCTATTAATGACCAAGTTTCTAAATAGTTATCGTTAAAATTTAAGTTGGGATTCGGCCCATTGGCAGCACATATACGCAACAACATATCAAATAGATTAAAATAATCGCGTGTGTGTGTATGTGTGTGTGTTTTCGGCAAAAGGCTTAGTACGTGTGTGAAGGCTTAATTAAGTTTGCATTTGTAATTATATTTTGTAGAAAAAAATTTCTCCTACTCATTACTAAATTAAAGATACGTGTATGGGCAACATACATCAGCAATACACCCCTTACAAAATATACTATGAAGCCTTGCTTCTAATAAACATATTAATTTTCCGGCCAGTGCGTCTTAATGCAAAAAGAAGTAAACTAATCATGTGAGTATTATGTCCTACTAGTCCTCAACCCGTGCACCCGCACGGGCTAGGAACTACCTTTTCAGAATTATTGTTTATATTTGTACCATTAGTTCTCCTTGCTTTATACCATGTATAAATGAAATTGATTTTTAGGAGAGCAAAACTGGCCTCTTCCTCAGTCGAATATTTTATATGGGTCTACATTCTATCTCCATTCATTTAATGCACAATTTCATATATATTTAAAATAATTAATAAACTTATTTAAAAATATAGTTTCAAGAGTTTTGTAATATTGGCGATATTCATCTCCCTCTATCTGAAACATGATGTTGTAGGCAATATAGGCATCAGGTAATTATTTGGATCACCTCATACTATGGCATATCCGAAAAGTATTTCATTCATTGTTCATACATACTGTTGTATCCAATACACTCTCTTCAAACTCTTAGAAATCTTAGAGCGACGCTTGTAATGGCGTCTTAACTTCTTTTCCTTCTTCCTTTGGTTCCGGCACCTGTCTCCTCGGCGAACATTCAGCCAAAATCCAAAGATGGCGACTTCATGGCCAAAGTGCTACCACATAACATGGCGCTCTGCCCAGTAGATGGGTAGCACAAGGCTAATAGTTTCGGCGCCATCAGCATCAACATCTCAGGATTGCAGCTCTCAACTCAGCCTCCGCAAAGAAAAACACAGCCTCCCTGCGACTGGACATGTAGGTCAGCAGCGAGTTTGTCTAGGTGTGGTGTGATAGCTTGTCTATTGATAACCAAGTGCACGCCTCTCAAGACGCACACATTCCAGCGCAACTACTTTGACTCCATTGTCAACGTCGGCTTGTCTACCCATACTATCCAGTGTATGATCCTTTGGTGTAACTCCGAGTACATAGAAAGGACTTCACCAACGCCGGCAACACGTCCAGATTTCCTCTACTCCCACGACTGAAATTTCTTTTTCAAAATCAGGAAGACTCTTCTTTTTTCTAAAGGTGAGGCTTGAGGTCTCTTTCTTGTACGTGCGTGGTTTTTTTTTTTTTTGAAGTGGCAGCTGACACGTGCGGCTTGAGGACGGCTTATTTGTACATATCGTTTGCCCATTCAAGAAACCTGTTTTTTTCTTTGCAGAAATTGGATGTGGTTGTAGGGGATACATTTTTGTGTTTGGGGGGGAGGGACATATTTTTTTACGTGTCAGCCTAATCCAATCTATGTACGTGATATTTCTTTTTCTTAAATGAGGCAACATATTTTAATATCTTGACCAATTAATTTTAAAATGGATGGCTAAATTAATTTTGTTGGCTTTCCTTAGATTTCTTTTTCAAAATCAAGAAGACTCCCCTTTTTCCAGAATGTGAGGTTTAAGTCCCTTTCTTGTACATGCATACTTGTTTTTGCGACAGGCATATGAGATGTGGGGCATGAGGACTTATTATTTGTTTGCCCCTTCAAGGAAAGAAGGCACACGATGTCCCTATTTTTTTCCCTGTTCAAGAATTCGTCCGATTAACCAGTTAACTTGCCGATTAACCCCTACTCCTAGGGTCACCGAGTAGCCGATAAACCAATAAATATTCTGATTAATTGATTAAATGGCCGGTTAACTTGCCGATTAGCCTATTAATCCCCTATTCGCTAGCCAACCGAGCAGTTACCAGTTAACGATTTCCTCAACAATGATTTTTTTAGAAATTGTTGTACGTGTCAGCTGAAACTTATCTATGTACGTACACTACCAGAATCGCGACTAAGTCTGTGAGCCAACTTATATTCCTGTCAGCCCCACGTAAGCTCACAGGAAAGTATCGTTTTACTGTAGGCCGGGCTGTAGCCGACAGGTTTTTGCACTATATTCCTGTAGGCTTTGAGTAAACGCACAGGAAGAATATATCCCTGTGGGTCGCGGCCCATAGAAATAGCATTCGGCCTTGGCCCTCGGGCTCTCGCTTGGCCACCGGATTTCATTATGCGCAAGATTTTTAGCCGAGGCCCATTCATTTTGTCTATTTTCCTGTGTGTTTGGGCTCACAGAATTAGGCCCAGTACAAAATGAGAGGGCAAACAGAACCCTCTCGATCCCTAGTTCAGTCTCCAGAACCCTCGATCCCCAATTCAGTCTCCTGCCACTCCATCGCCGCCGCCACCATCGCCCTGTCAAACGCCACCATCGTCCGGTCCACCGTCGCCGCCACCATCGTCCGGTCCACCGTCGCCGCCACCATCGTCCGGTCCACCGCCGCAGCCGCCGCCACACCATCCTCCGGTCCACCGCCGCCGCTGCCTCCCCTTCCCGCGGAAGGCCGTTCTTCCGCCCGCATCTGCCTCACCACCGGCGTAGCGCCGGTCTCCACCTCGCCACCCGCCGGAGCACCAGCACCCGCCTCCCCACCGAGCTCCCGTACTAGTCCCCCCATTTGACTTTACACGTCTTCACCTCTGGCTGTCCGTACTCTGCTCGCTGCATCACAAGTCCTCTGTCTTCATATCTCTGGTAATATATCACCTCCTTTTCCTGGATCTAAGATTTGCTTGCTCTATTTCTTGTGTAGCGTTTAAGCTTAGTTGAAACTATTTTAGGCACGTCTGATTAGTATACGGTTGATTTGAACAGATCAGTTTTGGTTGTTCTTAGATGTATGTTGTAGCGTCTGTAGCAACCTCAGTGAACAACTAACATGTTGTAGCTTCTGTACATGACCATCTAACTGTTTATTTTTTCTAGGTTGTAGCTTCTATGACATCTACCTGCTATCTATTTTATTCTAGTAAAGTGAATTTAACACGTATAATTTTCCAGAAACATCAGCAAACAGCTAGGGGAGTTGGCTGGCCACCCTTTTCGACGCCGTAATTTCCCAGCTTGAACAAGTATATTGGTAAGTTATAGCTTTGAGCTCTTAAATTTATGTCTGAAACAATTGTCTTTTTGTGAATTGTTATTTGTGCCGCTGCCCTTTAGTATGCTATTATTTTTCTGAAATATCCCCATTTCTGTGAATTTTATTTCAGTATGAATTCTTGGTTAAATAATGGAGAACCGTGATTGGATGTATAGTGGATGGGTGTTTGGTCAAGTCCCTTCTAATATATGGCTTGAAGAAACTGCACGATTTATAGACCAGGCCTTCTCTTCCGTAGCTGAAGGTGGTAAAATTAAGTGTCCGTGCGCCAAATGTCGGAATTATTTTCCGCAAGAAAGGCACATTGTAGAGAAACACTTGTATAAACATGGGTATAAGCCAAATTACAAAACCTGGACAGAACATGGTGAGAGTTTTGTAGCTGCTGCTGATGGATCTGTCCCTTTAGTACATCATCAAGAGGGCTGTAATGAAACTGATCGAATGGACAATATGTTGGTCGACTTAGGTGGTAGCCATCCTCCACCGGTTACTGAGGAGCCAACCTCCTCTGCCAAGGCTTTTTATAGGATGGTCAGTAGTGCCGATGAATTGGTACATGAGAACACAAAACACACACGTCTTTCTGCTGTAGCTCGCTTGCTGGCTATGAAATCACAATACAACATGTCCATTGCACATTTTGATGATACCTTAAAAATAATCCATGAACTTTTGCCTCCTGAATCTAATTTGTCCGAAGACTTCTACCAATCCAAGAAACTCTTAGAAGGTCTTGGTATGCCATATGTTAAAATAGATGTGTGCAAAAATAATTGCATGTTGTATTACAAAGATAACAAACATAAAGAGAAGTGTGACTTTTGTGGCACATCTCGTTACGAGGAAGGCCAAAAGAAAATCCCACGTAAAGTTTTGCGGTACCTCCCTCTAAAAGATAGATTGCAAAGGTTGTATGCCAATGAGGAGACCGCAAAGCTTATGCGTTCTCACACTCCTTCCGGGTCTGATAAGATGGTCCACCCACGTGATGGTGAGGCTTGGAAAGATTTTGATAAGGATTTTCCAGAATTTTCATGTGATCCGAGAAGTGTGCGACTTGTCATAGCTACAGATGGTTTTACACCATATAGTTTGGTTGCTGCTCCATACACGTGTTGGCCAGTGTTTGTAGCTCCGTTAAACCTCCCCCCTGGTTTTCTCTTAAAGCCAGAGTTTATATTTCTTAGTCTTGTGATACCTGGTCCTGAACATCCTGGAAAGAATTTGGGCATTCTAATGCAACCATTAGCAGATGAGCTTATGGAACTGTGGCTGGGGGTTAATACATGGGATGCCTCTGTGAAGAGAAACTTTTTAATGAAAGCAGCTTTTCTATGGTCAGTCCATGATTTCCCTGCTTTTGGTATGTTTGCTGGGTGGAGCACTCATGGGAAGCTAGCTTGCCCAGAGTGCTTGAGTGATTCAAAATCATTTACACTTCCGCATGGGCGTAAGGCTTGCTGGTTTGATTGCCATAGGCGTTTTCTACCTCCTGACCATGAGTTCAGAACCCAAGCCAATTCGTTTAGAAAGGATACAATAGTGCTTGAGGGGCCACCAAGGCGTTTGACAGGGGAGGAAGTGCGAGCTCACATGGTTGCAAATGTATATGACACAGATAACTATAATAAATCACACAACTGGACCCACATAAGCTGCTTTTGGGATCTTCCATACTTTGATAAACTGAAGCTTAGGCACAACATCGATGTGATGCACAATGAGAAAAATGTAGCAGAAGCTATATGGAACACATGCTTTGACATTCCTAATAAAACTAAAGATAATGTGAAGGCAAGAAAAGATCTAGAAGAAATATGCCATCGCCCTAAGCAGCATTTGCATTTGAAGGACAATGGGAAGTGGTTCAAGCCAAGGGCACCGTTTGTCATTGAGAAAGATGATAGGTTAACCATTCTTAAATGGTTTAAAGAGCTGAAATTTACCGATGGATATGCAGCGGGTTTTAAAAGAGGAGTTAGCTTCCAGCAAAGGAAGATTTTTGGGCTTAAAAGTCATGATTACCACATCTTCATGGAACGGCTGCTACCAGTTGCATTTCGTGGCTTCATTCCGGAGAATATATGGTTATGTTTGGCTGAGCTAAGCTTTTTCTATAGGCAACTATGTGCAAAAGAACTTAGCAAAGATGTTGTGAGCTCACTGGAAAAGAATGCTGCGGTGCTTGTATGCAAACTGGAGAAGATATTCCCTCCTGGTTTCTTTAATTCAATGCAACATCTAATTGTACATCTTCCCTATCAAGCTCGACTCGGAGGCCCTGTGTTAGCCCGATGGATGTATAACTATGAGAGGTAAATCCAGAACTTGTAGTCCACTATAAGTTGGTGTGTTGGCTCTTAGGCTAACTTCTTGACTTGCCCTCGCAGATGCATAGGTAAACTTAAGCCAAAAGTGCGCAATAAGGCTCGAGTTGAGGGCTCCATTGTTGAAGCTTATCTCGTTGAGGAGTCAACTAATTTCCTGTCTTTGTATTTTAATCCTAAAGTACGGTCAGTTAGAAACAAGGCACCTCGGTATGATGATGGGGCCTCTACATTTGAATCTGCATGTGACCTTGAGATATTTAAATGCCCTGGCCGATGCATGAGCCCTCAAGGATACCGTGAGCTCAATAACGACGAATACAAGGCTGCTTTCTTGTACATATTGACAAACATGCCTGAAATGGATGATCTTTTCAAGTATGTCTTAAAATCTCAAAATAACAACTGTGAACAATAATATGTTTTCAACTGTTCATAACTCTAAATAACTTCGTGTAGGGAGTTTGATAATGAGCAGTGGAAGAGCCCTTGAGTTGTTCCAACACCGAAACAACTCCGTGAGTTAAGACTGAATGGCTGGAAATTAGGCCCTGCTAGATGTCATGGACCTAATTTTTTTGACTGGTTTAAAACTAAAGTATTGTCCCTAAAACACTTAAATTTGTGCCCAATATTCATTTAGCTCCAAAACTGACATAAGTAATTATATCTTGCAGTGCATGAAGTCACCTAGCATTCACAATTCTTTACGCCAAATGTCTTATGGTTTTCGCACAAGAGTTGCTACTTATGGCTGTTATGATGTGAATGGGTATAGGTTTCGGTCAGAGAAGTATGAGAGGAAGAAATCTGAATTAACTACAGTCAATAGTGGGGTTTGTGTTACTTCACTTGATGAAGATGACAACCAATTCGACTATTATGGTGTAATTGAAGATATAATTAAAATAACTTGGGAAGGTAGAATGAAACTGGAGCTAGTCGTATTTGATTGCCGCTGGTTTGATCCAACTTCAGCTGGGGTAAGGAGAACTGAAAATTTGGGATTGGTAGAGATAAATCACACCTCCAAACTCTCAAATTTTGATCCATTTGTTATGGCTGGTCAAGTTAGTCAAGTATACTACTTGTCTTACCCATGTAAGACTAGAAGAGATCTATTGGACTGGTCGGTGGTATTTCGAGTTCCTCCACGGGCTATGTTCCTCCAATGGCCAGCAACAACCTTCCACAAGAACCAACACACGGTGTCTTATTCTATCAAGAGGATGGGTTGGAAGGCACTTTTACTATTGATATAGGACTTGGCTTAGAAAACATGGACTCATTTGCGTCGGATGAGATTACTGATCCAAAAGAGATAGAACATTTAGAGAAGCAATCTGCTGCTATCCAAGAAGATGAAGATGAGGAAGGGGAGGAAGAAGATGAAGAGGATGAAGAAGGTGAAGACGAAGAGGAAGAGGAGGAAGAATATGACGAAGATGAAGAACTTCAATCCCCAACCTATGATCCAAATGATTTCTAATGTTGTGCTGGTTTAGTTTTAGTGTTCTATGGTAGTTTGTGTTATTTTGTAAGCAACTGAAACTTGATATTATTTGTATCGAATGTTTCTGAAAGTTTCTTTCTTTCTTGCAAATATGTGTTATTTGACATGTAGCACACATGGTTTTCCTCTCATTTTGTTCAAATTTGTATTCTAATTCTAGTAGGTTCCCTTTGTAATAGATTTGTCTAACATCTGTATTGTTGCACATGTGTTTCCTGTTTTTCTAAAACTTGTCAATTAATATAGTTAAAAAACCTTTCAATTAATAACATTTACTGCATGTAGGCAATTTAAGTATGTACCCTATCATCCCAAGAACTACAAGTACACTACACAACTTGGAGTTCTTCTCAAACGTGAATACCCAGGAAAAATAGAGGAAAAAATGATCATGGTGTCATCACTAATACGCGCCCGGCTTTGGACTGGTACGATTACTATCATGATTCGACTCTAGATTTTCAGCAGCGGACAGCCGCAGATCGTGTGAAGGAAGAGTTTTGGGTAAGTACAATTTTTTTGGAGCAATTGCAATTATTATTATACATATCTTTGTATTGCTGTCAAAATCTGATCTGTAAATTTCTGAACATGTAGAACTTGTTTGAGCTGCATGTGGATGACGAGGAAGATAACAGTGCCCGAATCCAAATGGAGCAAGATGCTAACCGGATTATTGACACATATGCAAGGAAAAAGGTGAAAGACATGTTGTACCAACTTCGTGTGGATGCTGTGAAGCTTTACTATGAGAATCAAGGAGAGAAGCTTGATGACTCGATGGCTTGTGCAAGAGAACTCGAATATGAGCAATACCTCCAGAGTAGGATACCATGGTGCAAGGAAGTTGCATGGCCTGGACTATGTCGTTATTGGACATCAAAGGAATACAAGACCAACAGGGGCAGGGGACGAGAAGCTCGCTTGAAATATGAGGATATTGCTCAAAACCGAGGAGGCTCACGACCTTTTGCGGAGGCACAACAGTATTTGGTATGTCGTGATTATTGTATGATTTGCTTCACACTTAGTTTTTCTATTACATGATGATGCCATGACTTTGCTTCAATTTATGTGGTCTTATAGGAAGAGACGCTTGGACCTGAGAAGGCGACCACGCTGAATACATATACTGCAATGAAATGTGGAATGAAGAATGTGAGTAGCAGTGGCAACAATGGCGCAATCATTAGCAATGGTGCAATCATGAGCCAGAAAGCACAAAAACGCTTTGTATGTCATCGTTTCTACTGCCATATTGCTTATAGGTTTTTAAGACATTAATTTACTAGCATGTTGTGAACAAACTATAATTTTTGATTGTCAGGATGACTATACTGCATTGGCTAAAGAGAAGTATCCAGATAGTTGGGAGGGAAGAGAGCTGGACGGTGAGCTGCTGTATGAAGCATCAGGTGGCATTCCTCATGGTCGCGTGTCAATAGGCGATGGGGCTATTAAGAAAGCAGATATTAAATCAGCAGCTAGAAAAAGAAATGCCAGTGCATCAATTTCGCTCACACTTCGAGAGAAGGAACAACTCAGGCGTGTTAATGAAGAAAATGTAGAACTCAGGCGTGCTAAGGAGATGCTACAGCAGAAAGTAGATATGCATGGGCAGCTCATAACTGTATGTACAAATTCATGCACACATTCTAAAGCAATGGATCTCAACTTCTCAAGTATCAACTCTAGTAACATTTCTTCTTTGTTTGCAGGCACTTTTCAAGGAGATAGGAAAAGAGTTGCCAGCTCATATACTACATATACTAAGCCATGGAGCTGTTTCGCAACCAGAAGTAAGTGTATGAGAAACTTGAAGTTTTATATATCATATGGATGAATGTGTGATGTCCACTACTCAACTTAGAATTGTGCATTCCTTCTAACCTGTCTACGCTGATGTGGCTGCAATATCAACACTGTGTTGCATATGAGATTGTTTTTCATGTTTTGTATTAATTTGTTTGGATGTTTGCATGTGTGAGCTTGTCTATTCTCACAAGATTCTTTAGCTGTTGTGCCCAATTTCCGTATAAATAATGCTTGCCATGCTTAAGGTCCATCTGATTGGAACTTGAAAGTAGCCTAGACAAAATCAGTTCTTGGTGCCAAGCATTAATCAATAAATGGATATTATTTGGTTCATTTGGTTATGTTGTCTCCACTTGTTATCTAACAAAGTATTGTTTTTTTATTGTTCTAAATCAGATTAAATAACAATTTGGTTACTTCTTGATTCAGGGGACAAATAACTCATCTCAAGCCGGCTCGCAAGCGGTTGATGGCAACAATGATGTCATGGAGTCAAGCGAGGAGGATGAAGCCACTGGGAATGTCGGCGATCAGACCGTTGACGCAGCCAACCATGGCGGAAACTGATTGCTCAATCAACATGATAACATCAGACTATAGGTGTTCGTAATATGCTCTTTTGTGGACTTGTGTATCTGGTATGGCTTAGGAATGAGAACTGAGATCTGGTGGTAGTTGCAAGCCGGCGTATTTTGCTAGTATTGTTGTAGTTGGCAGATCCTTTTGTGGATGGTACCTTTGTAGCCTTGTAGTGTAATTTGTTGATATATGTATGTATGGAACTGATGTTGATACATCTGGTGGTAGTTGCAAGCTCGTGTATTTTGCTAGTATTATTGTAGTTAGCAGATCCTTTTGTGGATGGTACCTTTGTAGCCTTGTAGTGTAATTATATATGTATGGAACTGATGATGCTATATGAAGTAATATGTTGTCATATAAATATATTCTCATATGGTTTCTGTGAAATAATGCAACATTTGTAGAACCTGGGTTAAGCACATTGCTTTTGTGGTAGGAATATGAAATAAAAAATCAACATCATGATGTGACAGTGACGGCCAATGGCTCACAGGAATGAGCGCGTGCTGCAGCAACATAGTATAATTTTCCTGTCGGCTGAACCTACAGGTATAAGTCCTTCCTGACAGTCTTTCCTGACAGGTGGACGACAGGAATATGTATTTTCCGGGAAGCATAAATCTGACGCAACATTTCTTTCCTGTGAGCCAACCGTCAGGGATAACCGACAGCATTAATATTCCTGTGGGCCGTCCGTCAGGCATATTCATCCATTCCTGGCGGGCTATGGCTGTGGATTGTTCCTATCGGTTGGCCGACAGGAATTATATTCCTGACGGCTATATTTCTTTTCCTGACGGCTACTGGCCCACACGCTTAGTCACGTTTCTGGTAGTGGTAGTTCCTTTTTAAAAGAAGGCAACGTCTTTTTTTTGGACATGCATATGAGACGTGGGGCATGAGGACTTCTTATTATTTGCTTGCCCCTTCAAGGAAAAATGGCACACGACGTCCCAATTTTTTTAGAATTTGTTGGACGTGTCAGCTCAAAGCTTATTTATGTACGCAGTTTTTCCTTTAAAATAAGGTAACGTATTTTAATAGATCTTGACCATTAAATATAAAATCTAATGGATAAATTAATTTTGATGATGTAGATTAACGTGAGGGTTTTTATGATGCCTACAATTAGTATATATACATATATATATATATACATATATATATATATATATATATATATATATATATATATATATATATGATCCGAGTATAGATGTATACAAAGTAATCCAACCTGCGTAGTACTATATACGTAGATGAAACCTGTTAGCCATTACCTTTGGCCCTTTGCATGCATCAGGAGCGGGAGGCACGGGATCTAGCTAGCACGGCACGTACATGTATACATATGGAGGCGCTCATGAATGGAACTGAAGCCAGCTAGTATATATATTTTTTTTTGCATGATAATACGTGTCTCTTTATATCATAAGGATCATAGTATAAGGCACGTACAAACTGAACTGGCAAAACTGAAAAGACAGCAAATCACGAGTCTTTGCACAAGGGAACAACATCCAAGAAGTAAAATTACAATCAAGATCTAAGAAACCTCTGAACTTGACACCAACGCCCGTCACCAGCCTCTGGAACCACCATAGCAACCACCAAAGAAAAAAATGACGAATTACCTTCACACCCGAGCTCGAAGCGGCTCCATCGCTGATATGCAGCTTTGCGGACCTCCAATGTGGCTCACCAAAGGCGAAATCATTACCGTTGAACGAATCAGACCGGGGCAACACCCCGTACACGCCATCGAACTCTAGCCCCACACGACTAAGACGCCGGAGGAGAAAACCACACCTGCCATCCACCAACCATGAACCCAGCACACGATCCACCATCTTGCGGACGCCGTCGATGCAGTCCACAGTCTGCATCCGCTGCTGGACTACCTCCCAAGCTCCACGCCGGCGCTGGAGCAAACACCGTCGCAACGGCGGAGCCCGAGGACACAGGTCCACCACGAGGATGTCGCCGCCGCCACACCATCGTTGCTTGAACAGACTGATTTCCAAATCCATCCCGAACCATAGGACCGATCGCCTCGTCAGAGTAGGATCTGAAAAAACTTTATTCAGCGCCGCCATAGCCACCACCGAAGCAAAGATGATGAACAACCTAAAAATCTAAACTACTAGAGTAAAAAATGATCCACACGCGTGGATCTGGCGACCCCCCTCACCACCGACGACCGAGGCCGACGGCGGAGGGGAGCCGCCGGAGGGCGGCGGCGTGGGAAACTCCTGGCGGCAAGGGCGCCTTTTCTTTCTTCAAGCGGAAGAAAGAAAAGCTCAAGCGGCATTTGGCGACTAAAGTCAGCAGCGAAGCCAGCTAGTAGTTGATTACTTTTTTTTGAGGGATGTACTTGGTTACTTGCCCTGGGTTCGAACGATCTGCATGTCGATCTGCTGCTTGCTAAGATTAGGGCAGGCCCAACGCTTCTCCAATCTTACTCTTTCACGGCCGGCGAATTAATCAGGGCTCGAGGAAGCAGGACGTACCTAATTGGATTCATCAACGATGTATCACCGCCGACACCCAACCATGCATCTTCCACTTGACGATTAAGCGAATGCGGCGGCAGACAATTTTTTTAGGCGTTTTCCTCTGCTTTTAGGGTGAGAAGTCTAGGGCTTCCTTTTTTTCCTTTCCTTCATGGGAGGGCGTGAGCATGCTGTTTCACCTCCGAGGTAAGATACGTGCGCATAAGTGGAGCTCTTTTTTTATGTGGCCAAGATAACTTATCAAGGTTATTGGTGGGTAATATTTTTGATCTAGGACAACGCTAACGCTCATACGTGTGGTGGAAGCCAAATCCGCCCACACGCCCTATAACATACAGACTACGCCATGTCACCACATGCATGCATGTGGAAATCTTTTTGGATTTTCAGTTTTTAAAATGTTTTATCTCTTAGATGAAATATCCGATTGAAGATCCGTTTTCACCATTAAATCCCTCACAACGAGATCTTCGAAACTAGATCTCATATCAATATATTTTGATAAAAAAAATTTGGGTTAAAAGTTGCCATGTCTATTGCACATGAATTGCCGTGATATTTACACTAAAGTTGCCATGTTATGTTTCAGATATTTTATTCTATATTAAAAAGTAAATTTTGACATATTATAAAATGGAGAATTAAGAAACTAGACTTGCCATGCACCATAAACTAAAATTACCATGATACATGCACTTAAAATTGCCATGGTTCATGCAAAAAAATATTTTCATGGTCAAAATACTGGAATTGTCATCATCAAAAACTAAAATTACCATGATCTACAAACTAAAATTGCCACATGGCAACTTTAGTTTAAGCACCATGGCAACTACAGTGTAAACATAATGCAACTTTTGGGCAATTTTTTTTTCGTCGAAACATATCAACATGTGGTTTAGTTTTGAAGATCTCGTCAAGACGGATTTAATGGTGAAAACGGATTTTTGAACCGCTTTTTATTTAGAAGATAAAATATTTTTGAACCAACCAAAAGATTTATGCTGATGTCTTCTGTTCATACGTGGCAAAATAAGTGGTGATGAAGGCGTGTGGGCGATGTGCAAACGCCTACACGTGTGGGCGTTAGTTTTTCGGTTGATCTATTAATCCATTGGTTGTGCTTGCCTAATGGGTGTAAACTGATGGCTAGATGTTTCTAATTATTATAAGATTTTCTATGCTAATTCTCTTTTTTCTGGTTACCACATAAAGCACTTTTTATATATAAATAGATTAGTGTTTGTGCCAAGTAGGACCTATAGGATAACCTATGGTGATAGTTAATTTGAGTCTGCTGAAAAACAGAAACTTTGCGCGCATGAAAATAATTTTAGTAATTCACAGAAACGTGCTTTTGCGTTGATTCTTTTTGATGTACATCAATAGACAAATTTCCCAGGACTTCCTATTTTGGTAGGATTTTAGAGTTCCAAAAGTATTCGAGAGTTACAGATTGCTACAGACTGTTCTGTTTTTTGACAGATTCTGTTTTTCGTTTGTTGTTTGTTTATTTTGATCCATCTATGACTATTATGGAGGGGTATGAACCATAGAGAAGTTGGAATACAGTAGGTTTAACACCAATATAAATAAAGAATTAGTTCATTACAGTACCTTATGTGGTGGTTTTTCTTTCTTGCACTAACAGAGCTTATGAGATTTCCTGTTGAGTTTTGTGTTGTGAAGTTTTCAAGTTTTGGGTAAAGATTTGATGGATTATGGAATAAGGAGTGGCAAGAGCCTAAGATTGGGGATGCCCATGGCACCCCTCTTTTGTCTTCGTATATCGGTAACTTTACTTGGAGCTATATTTTTATTCACCACATGATATGTGTTTTGCTTGGAGCTTCTTGTATGATATTAGTCTTTTATTTTTAGTTTACCACAATCAACCTTGTTGTACACACCTTTTTGGAGAAGCACACTTGATTAGAATTTATTAGAATACTCTATGTGCTTCACTTTTATCTTTTGAGCTAGATAGTTTTGTTCTAGTGCTTCACTTATATCTTTTAGAGCACGACGGTGGCTTAATTTTGTAGAAATTGTTGATCTCTCATGCTTCACTTATATTATTTTGAGACTCTCTTAGAACAGCATGGTATTTGCTATGGTTATAAAATTGGTCCTAGAATGATGGGCATCCATGTTGGGTATAATAAAAACTATCATAGAAAGTGAATTGGATGCTATGATCAATTTGATGCTTGATAATTGTTTTGAGATATTAGAGGTGGAAATATTAGAGTCATGCTAGTTGGGTAATTATGAATTTAAATAATACTTGTTATGAAGTTTGTGATTCCCGTAGCATGCACGTATGGTGAACCACTTTGTGATGAAGTTGGAGCACGATATTATTTATTGATTGTCTTCCTTATGAGTGGCGGTCGGGGATGAGCGATGGTCTTTTCCTACCAATCTACCCCCTAGGAGCATGCGCGTAGTACTTTGTTTTCAAAGGCTTGTAGATTTTTGCAATAAGTATATGTTTTCTTTATGACTAATGTTGAGTCCATGGATTATGCGCAGTCTCACCCTTCCACCATTGCTAGCCTCTCTTGTGCCCCGCAACTTTCGCCGGTACCATACACTCACCATATACCTTCCTCGAAACAGCCACCATACCTACCTATTATGGCATTTCCATAGCCATTCCGAGATATATTGCCATACAACTTTCCACTGTTCCGTTTTTATGACACGCATCATCATTGTCATATTGATCTTTGCATGATCATGTAGTTGACATCGTATTTGTGGCAAGGCCATCTTCATAATTTTCATACATGTCACTCTTGATTCATTGCATATCCCGGTACACCGCCGGAGACATTCATATAGAGTCATATCTTGTTCTAAGTATTGAGTTGTAAGTAAATAAAAGTGTGATGATCTTCATTATTAGAGCATTGTCCCAGTGAGGAAAGGATGATGGAGACTATGATTCCCCTACAAGTCGGGATGAGACTTCGAACTTTATAAAAAAAGAGAGGCCAAAGTGCCCACCAAATATATACAAAAAAAAGAGGCCAAAAAAGGAGAAAGGACAAATAAAAAAATGAGAGAAAAAGAGAGAAGGGACAATGCTACTATCCTTCTTACCACACTTGTTCTTCAAAGTAGCACCATGATCTTCATGATAGAGAGTCTCCTATGTTGTCACTTTCATATACCCGTGGAATTTTTTTTATTATAGAACTTGGCTTGTATATTCCAATGATGGGCTTCCTCAAATGCCCTAGGTCTTTGTGAGCAAACGAGTTGGATGCACACCCACTTAGTTTCTTTTGTTGAGCTGTCATACATTTATAGCTGTAGTGCATCCGTTGCATGACAATCCCTACTCACTCACATTGATATCTATTAATGGGAATCTCCATAGCCCGTTGATACGCCTAGTTGATGTGAGACTATCTTCTCCTTTTTTAACCACCATTCTATTCCACATATAGTGCTATGTCCATGGCTCACGCTCATGTATTGCGTGAAAGTTGAAAAAGTTTGAGATTACTAAAGTATGAAACAATTCCTTGGCTTGTCATCGGGGTTGTGCATGATTAAATACTTTGTGTGATGAAGATAGAGCAACAGCCAGACTATATGATTTTGTAGGGATAACTTTCTTTAGCCATGTTATTTTGAGAAGACATGATTCCTTTGATTAGTATGCTTGAAGTATTACTATTTCTTATGTCAATATGAACTTTTATTTTGAATCATTTGGATCTGAACATTCATGCCACATCAAAGAAAATTACATTGAGAATTATGCTAGGTAGAATTCCACATCAAAAATTCTGTTTTTATCATTTACCTACTCGAGGACTAGCAGGAATTAAGCTTTGGGATGCTTGATACGTCTCCAATGTATCTATAAATTGTTATTGTTCCATGCTATTATATTACCCGTTTTGGATGTTTATGGGCTTTAGTTTACACTTTTATATCATTTTTGGGACTAACCTACTAACCGGAGGCCCAGCCCGAATTGCTGTTTTTTTTGCCTATTTCAGTGTTTCGAAGCAAAGGAATATCGAACGGAGTCCAAGCGGAATGAAACCTTCGGGGGCGACCTTTTTGGAACAAACGTGATCCAGGGGACTTGGAGTGGACGTCAAGAAATAGAGGAGGCGGCCACGAGGATGGCCGGCGCGCCCCTACAGGTGGGCGCGCCCCCACCCTCGTGGGCCCCTCGAGCGTCCACCGACCTACTTCTTCCTCCTATATATACCTACGTACCCTGAAACCTTCGAGGAGCACCACGAAAAACTATTTCCATCGCCGTAACCTTCTGTATCCGCGAGATCCCATCTTGGAGCCTTTGCCGACGCTCCGCCGGAGGGGGAATCGACCACGGAGGGCCTCTACATCATCTCCAAGGCCCTTCCAATGAGTTGTGAGTAGTTTACCATAGGCCTTCGGGTCCAAAGTTATTAGCTAGATGGCTTCTTCTCTCTCTTTGAATCTCAATACAAAGTTCTCCTCGATCTTCTTGGAGATCTATTCGATGTAACTCTTTTTGCGGTGTGTTTGTCGAGATCCGATGAATTGTGGATTTATGATCAAGTTTATCTATGAGAAATATTTGAATCTCCTTTGAATTCTTTTATGTGTGATTAAGTTATCTTTGCAAGTCTCTTCGAATTATCAGTTTGGTTTGGCCTACTAGATTGATCTTTCTTGCAATGGGAGAAGTTCTTAGCTTTGGGTTCAATCTTGCGGTGTCCTTTCCCAAAGGATGTTAGGGGAAGCAAGGCACGTATTGTATTGTTGCCATCGAGGATAAAAAGATGGGGTTTATATCATATTGCATGAGTTTATCCCTCTACGTCATTTCATCTTTCTTAATGCGTTACTCTGTTCTTATGAACTTAATACTCTAGATGCATGCTGGATAGCGGTCGATGTGTGGAGTAATAGTAGTAGATGCAGGTAGGAGTCGGTCTACTTATCACGGACGTGATGCCTATATACATGATCATGCCTAGATAATCTCATAATTATTCGCTTTTCTATCAATTGCTCGACAGTAATTTGTTCTATCTTGAGAGAAGCCACTAGTGAAACCTATGGCCCCTGGGTCTATCTTTTATCATATAAGTTTTCCATCTACTTTTATTTGCATCTTTACTTTTCCAATCTATATCATAAAAATACCAAAAATATTTATCTTATCATATTATCTCTATCAGATCTCAGTTTCACAAGTGGGCGTGAAGGGATTGACAACCCCTTTATTGCACTGGTTGCGAGGTTCTTGTTTGTTTGTGTAGGTGCGTGGGACTTTTGAGGAGCCTCCTACTGGATTGATACCTTGGTTCTCAAAAACTAAGGGAAATACTTACGCTACTTTGCTGCATCACCCTTTCCTCTTCAAGGAAAACCAACGCAAGCTCCAGACGTAGCAGTTATTGACCGGAGATGTGTCTCGGTCATGTCTACGTAGTTCTCGAACCCGTAGGGTCCACACGCTTAACGTTCGGTGACGATCACACTAGTAGAAAACAGGGCTTTCGTCCAGGCCAGTTCAGCCCATTAGTCCCGGTTCAATCCAGAACCGGGACCAATGGAGCTATTTGCCCCGGTTCGTGAGCCCAGGGGGCCGGCCGGGCCACGTGGGCCATTGGTCCCGGTTCGTCCGGACCTTTTGGTCCCGGTTGGTGGGACGAACCGGGACCAATGGTCCTGGCTCCTGGCCCACCACTATTGGTCCCGGTTGGTGGCATGAACCGGGACCAAAGGCTTCCCTTTAGTCCCGATTCATGCCACCAACCGGGGCTAATGGTGCTGCCTATATATAGCCCCTCAGCAAGAGCAGAGCACACCGCTCGCTTTTTTCCGGCCGAGGGGAGAGGGCTTGGTGGTGCTCTAGCTCACCTCCTATGCACACAAGGTGTTCGATGGAATGCCCAAGCCACACTACTTAAGGTTTCTCCTCTCCAAGCTCGACCGCCAAGCTCCATTTTCCTCAATATTTATCTAGGTTTAGCGGTCCGTCACGCCCCGTCCCCGTCTTCATCACCGTCGATCACCCGCGCCGATCTCATCGCCGGCACCACCGTGGTGAGCCTCTTGTTCTTATCTTCTTTCTGAAAGGAAAAATATTATTACTTGTTTGTCTAAATAGATACTTGTATTATTTTCTTACTTTTATTATTGCATCTTATATAGTGCGATGGTTTTGGTATCTGCCCCCGTCGGCCATCGTCCTGTCTATGATTCAGATGTGGTATATATTATCTTTTCATAACTATTGGTTCATTTATTGTTTATGAAAATTATGCCGACCAACGTGACATAGATTTTATTTATCTAGGAGGTTGTTGAACCGGAAATTCCAACCGACCCTATTGTCGAGAGGTTAAATCTAGTTGAAGAAGAAAAGAATTTCTTGAAGGAAAAAAAAACTTGAGGAGGAGAAGATGATATTGGAGTTGCATGTTGCGGATGTCGTCGATGATCACAAGATCAAGATGGATGCAATGCGCTTGAAGATGAGAAAGATTAGAAAATATGCCATTCATACCGAGGCTTGGTATCATTATGCCGTTGGATCAGTTGTTACCTTGGTTGCGATTATGATCGCATTTGTTTTCGCATTGAAATGTTTTACATAGTTTCAATGTATGGTTTAATTAATTTAGATGCTCATGGAGCTTTATGTTGTTAGATGAGACCTATGTATGTACTTTGGTTTTTATGTGATGATGAACTTCTATTAATTTGGTCACTTAATTATCTATTCAGGATGTTCGTAATGATTTTGACACACTTAATTATATATAATGCACGCAGATGAACCAGCAATGGATGTACGGTGGCATACACCTCCGAGTACATTAAGGGCGTGCATGATTTTCTCGAAGTGGCTGAAGCAAACAAGCAGAATGGTTTTATGTGTTGTCCATGCCCTATATGTGGGAATACGAAGTCTTACTCGACCGGAAAATCCTTCACACCCACCTGCTTTACAAGGGTTTCATGCCACACTATAATGTTTGGACGAGGCACGGAGAAATAGGGGTTATGATGGAAGACGGCGAGGAACAAGAGTACGATGACAACTATGTGCCCCCTGAATACGGTGATGCTACTGAACATCAAGATGCACCAGACGATGTGCACGATGGTGCTGCAACGGGCGAAGCTGCTAAAGATCAAGAGGAACCAGACGATGTGCCCGATGATGATGATCTCCGCGGGGTCATTGTCGATGCAAGGACACAATGCGAAAGTCAAAAGGAGAAGCTGAAGTTCAATCGCATGTTAGAGGATCACAAAAAAGGTTTGTACCCCAATTGCGAAGATGGCAACACAAAGCTCGGTACCGTACTCGAATTGCTGAAGTGGAAGGCAGAGAATGCTGTGCCTGATAAAGGATTTGAGAAGCTACTGAAAATAATGAAGAAGAAGCTTCCAAAGGATAACGAATTGCCCGACAGTACATACGCAGCAAAGAAGGTCGTATGCCCTCTAGGATTGGAGGTGGAGAAGATACATGCATGCCCTAATGATCGCATCCTCTACCGTGGTGCCTACAAGGATCTGAACGCATGCCCGGTATGCGGTGCATCGCGTATAAGATCGACGAGATGACCTCGTGATGTTGACGGCGAGCCTCCCAAGAAGAGGGTTCCTGCGAAGGTGATGTGGTATGCTCCTATAATACCACGGTTGAAACATCTGTTCAGAAACGGAGAGCATGCCAAGTTGATGCGACGGCACAGTGAGGACCGTAAGAAAGACGGGAAGTTGAGAGCACCACGACGGGTCGCAGTGGAGAAAAATCGAGAGAAAGTACTGGGATGAGTTTGCAAAGGACCCAAGGAACGTATGGTTTGCTTTAAGCACGGATGGAATTAATCCTTTCGGGAAGCAGAGCAGCAATCACAACACCTGGCCCATGACTCTATGTATGTATAACCTTCCTCCTTGGATGTGCATGAAGCGGAAGTTCATTATGATGCCAGTTCTCATCCAAGGCCCTAAGCAACCCGGCAACGACATTGATGTGTACCTAAGGCCATTAGTTGAAGAACTTTTACAGCTGTGGAATGGAAACGGTGTACGACGTGGGATGAGCACAAAAGGAGGAATTTGACCTAAAGGCGTTGCTGTTCGTGACCATCAACGATTTGGCCCGCTCTCAGTAACCTTTCAGGAATGACAAACAAGGGATACCACGCATGCACGCATTGTTTACTTGACACCGATAGTATATACCTGGGAAGCTGCAGGAAGAATGTGTACCTGGGCCATCGTCGATTTCTTCCGACCAAACATCAATGTCGAAAGAAAGGCAAGCATTTCAAAGGCGAGGCAGATCACCGGAAGAAGCCCGCCATGCGTACCGGTGATCACGTACTTGCTATGGTCAATGATTTATAGGTAATCTTTGGAATGGGTCCCGGAGGACTAGCTGTTCCGAATGACGCTGAGAATCACGCACCCATGTGGAAGAAGAAATCTATATTTTGGGACCTACCTTACTGGAAAGATCTAGAGGTCTGCTCTTTGATCGACGTGATGCACGTGACGAAGAACCTTTGCGTGAACCTGCTAGGCTTCTTGGGCGTGTATGGGAAGACAAAAGATACACCTGAGGCACGAGAGGACCTGCAACGCTTGCACGAAAAAAGAGGGCATGCCTCAAGGCAAGATGAAGGTCTCCGCCAGCTACGCTCTTTTAACGAAGAGAAAGAAATATTCTTTCAATGCTCGCTCAAGATGAAGGTCCCGATCGCTTCGCCGAATATAAAGGGAATAATAAATATGCCAGAGAAAAAGTTCCAGAACCTAAAGTCTCATGACTGCCACGTGATTATGACGCAATCGCTTCCGGTTGCATTGAGGGGCTTCTCTTTGGAAAACGTCCGATTAGCCATTGTGAAGCTATGTGCATTCCTCAATGCAATATCTCGTAAGGTGATCGATCCAGAAACGCATCAACGCTTAAGGAGTGATGTGGCGCAATGTCTTGTCGGGCCGAGCTGGTGTTCCCACCATCCTTCTTCAATATCATGACGCACGTCCTAATTCATCTAGTCGACGAGATTGTCATACTGGGGCCCGTATTTCTACACAATATGTACCCCTTTGAGAGGTTCATGGGAGTCCTAAAGAAATATGTTCATAACCGCGCTACGCCAGAAGAAAGCATCTCCATGGGCCATCAAACAGAGGATGTCATCGGGTTTTGTGTTGAATTCATTCCTGGCCTTAAGAAGATAGGTCTCCCTAAATCATGTATGAGGGGAGACTGATTGAAAACGCACACTTGGAAGGGACTCAATAATATGCAGGACGGATATTCTTGGTCTCAAGCACACTACAGCTTCTACGTAACTCTACCTTGGTGACCCCGTATGTCGATGAACACAAGAACAGTCTGCGCTCCAAACACCGGAGCAAAGGCGACGATCGGATTACATGTGAACACATCAGGACTTTCAAAGTTGGTTGGAAACACGTCTCAGAGGTGACGCACTATTTGTGATGAGCTGTACTTGTTGTCCAGGGGGACCATCTACGACTGTAATGATTTGGAAAGGATCTGAGATAAATGGCAATACATTTTACACGATTGACCAAGATGAAAAGAGCACCAACCAAAACAGCGGTGTCCGCTTTGATGCAGCAACCGACAAGGAAATGACACATATTATGGTTACACAGTAGACATAAGGGAACTTGACTACGGAGTAGATTTTAAGGTCCCTTTGATTAAGTGCAAGTGGGTCAATCTATCGAGGCGGGGTGCAGGTAGACCCACAAGACGGAATGACAACAAAGGATCTGAAAAATCTTGGGTACACTGACGAACCGTTCGTCCTAGCCAATGATGTGGCACAGGTTATCTATGTGAAGGACATGTCTACCAGACCGAGGAAAAGAAAAGATAAGGAAGCGAATACATCATACAATGAGCCAAAGCGCCACATAGTTCTTTAAGGAAAAAGGGACATCCTGGGAGTGGAGGGCAAGACAGACATGTCTGAAGAGTATGAAAAGTTTCATGAAATTCCCCCCTTCAAAGTCAAGGCTGACCCAAGCATCCTGATAAACGATGAAGATTATCCATGGTTACGGCAATAAGCAAACGACACAAGCGAAGAAAAAGTGAAGACTTTCTCCCGCAACTATTATGATGATACCATGCCAACTTTGTAACAGACGAGTATGATACCATTGTCCGTTTTGTACATGCACATGCTATGCAACAAAGAAAACAAAAAGAGTGTTTTCAAATTTGAAAACTAATGGCACTAACAGATTTATAATTTTCTATTACTAAAAGCAAAAAGAATTAAAAAATAAAGAAAAAAACAACAAAAAATAAATAATGCAGAAAACAGAACAAAAACTGAAAAAAAATAAAAATAGCAACAATAAGTATTTTGTTGTAAGTAGAAACAAAAATAAATAAATAAAGCAACAAAGAAAACAAAAAAAGAGTTTTCAAATTTGAAAACTAATGGCACTAACAGAAAGTTTATAATTTTTCTAAAACTAAAAGCAAAAAGAATTTAAAAAAAAAGCAAAAAACAAAAAAAACTAAATAATGCAGAAAACAGAACAAAAAACTGGAAAAAAAAATTAAAATAGCAACAATAAGTATTTTTTTGTAAGTAGAAACAAAATAAAATAAATAAAGCAACAAAGAAAACAAAAATAGAGTTTTCAAATTTGAAAACTAATGGCACTAACAGAAAGTTTATAATTTTTCTAAAACTAAAAGCAAAAAGAATTAAAAAATAAAGCAAAAAACAACAAAAACTAAATAATGCAGAAAACAGAACAAAACACTGAAAAAATATAAAAATAGCAACAATAAGTATTTTGTTGTAAGTAGAAACAAAATAAAATAAATAAAGCAACAAAGAAAACAAAAAGAGTTTTCAAATTTGAAAACTAATGGCACTAATAGAAAGTTTATAATTTTTCTAAAACTAAAAGCAAAAAGAATTAAAAAATAAAACAAAAACAAAAAAAAATAAATAATCATGCAGAAAACAAAACAAAACAACTGGAAAAAAAAGTGCCGGCTACTGGGCCCCCACGGCCTGAATACGACTAGAAACCCTACCTGGGCCAGGATTCTGGCCCGCAGGAGGCCAAGTAGGCCCATAGGCACATAGCTAGTGAATGATTAGGCCCGAAGCCTGCAGTTGAGAGGAGCTCGAGAGGGTTGGCGCAGCAGCGCTTATAAACCACTCTCGAGCTCTCTCAACTAGCGAGGTGGGACTAAACTTTTGGGCGCGGGGCAGCACAAGGCCTTTGGTCCCGGTTGGTGCCACCAACCGGGACCAAAGGCCGCCGCTTCCCGCCCTTTGGGCTGCTGAAAATTGGCCTTTGGTCCCGGTTGGTGGCACCAACCGGGACTAAAGGCATTATTAGTCCCGGATCGAGCCACGAACCGGACCAAAGCCTTTTCTATATAAGCAAAGACTTGGCGTTTTTCAGATTTCATCGCGGTTCCCGCCCGGCAGCCGCGCCGGCTGCCCGAGGCTTCGCCCGGCAGCGCGTCGGGCTGCCGTGCTCGCCGTTGCCGTCGCCCAGCGCCCCTGCCCGTGCTCGCCCGTCGCCTTCCCTGCCCGTCCGCCCCGCGCTGGCGCCCTCGCCGCCCGCCCGTCGCCTCGAGCTCCCACTCTGGGCTCGCCGTCGCCGCCTGCTTCTCGTCGTCGTCGCCCTGCCCCCCTGCCCCGTCCCGCCTCGCGTGCCGGCGCCCTCGCCTGCCCCCGCGCGGTGAGCCGCCGCCCGGCTCTTTATTTATGTATTTATCTTTTTCATATATATATAATGTTTAAGCTCTTTTTTTAGTTATATGCTCTGATTTTGTATGTTGTAAATTTTGTGTTCATATGTGATGTATATGTGTATGTGGCTATAATGTATATGTGTATGTGAACAATGCAAAAGATAGTTTTTAGAAAAATTAGGATTTTTTCGGTTCATAGATTTTTTGGTGATATTAATTATTGTAAATATGCAAATGTTTGTATATTCATATGAACAATGAATTAGGCAATACTACTTCATGTATTTTTAAGAAGGAAGAAGAAGAAAAAAATGAGAGGAAAAAGGAAATAAGAAGAGGAAGAAAGGAGAAGAAGAGGGGAGAGGACGAAGAGGAGAGCTAAATGAGAAGAAGAAAAAGAAGAAGAAGAAGAGGAGAAGTAAGGAATAGAGGAGAAGAAGAAAAAATAGAAAAAAATTCTATTTTTCTTCTTCTCCTCTATTCTTTTCTTCTTCTCCTCTTTTTTCTTCTTCTTTTCTTCTTCTTCTTCCTTCTTCCTTCTTCCTCTTTTCTTCCTTTTCCTTATTTTCCTTTCTCGAGGGATAAGAAGAAAAGAAGAGGAGAAGAATAAAGAAAGGAATAGAGGAGAAATAAGAAACTTTGACACGAGGGGGTACCGATACCTCCCCGATAACATTATTTTCCCATGTATATGTATGTTGCGTCGTTGTCGATATAACGAGGGTGTCGAGGATCGCCGAGGGGTCGAGGGTCGGGAACTAGGGTAGAGGGTCGAGGGTCGTTAAGGGGTCAAGGGTCGATGGTTTCAGGGTCGAGGGTTCCTATAGTGTCAAAGTATTGAAGAAATCCATGGCTTCATCATTAGCCGGAAGTAACCATGGCATGATGGTACGAAGTCCTCCAAAGTTATTCGAATGGAGTTCCGGATAGGATAATTTGCCTTTTGTACGAATCTCAGCAAAGGCCTTTCAAATAACGATATTCGGAAGGTTCTTGCTGAACTTTGTACCAAAAAGCTAATTATCCTATCTCGGGACTCCGTTCCAAAATAACTTTGGAGAGCTTCGTACCATCATGCACTTGTTACTTTTGCCTAATGATGAAGACATGGTTTTGTTGAATCCTTTGACACTAGGCAACCTCCCGACCCCTCCTCGATCCTCGACCCCTTGACCCTCGACCGCTCAGCGATCCACGACCCTCTACACTATCACAAGGGCCGATGCCCACGCCACTTGTGGGACACAGATGTAGTGTTCAACGCCGACCCCTCCCGATAGCTTCAACACGTGGGGGGTCGATATTACCCTCCTTGAAGCGTTCTCGGGGCCACCCCTAACCCTTGAAGCGTTGTCGAGGCCACCCCAAACCCTAGAGAAGCAGCGTCGAGGCCACTAATATGATTCCTTATTGTGATTAGCTAGCTAGTTCTACGTTTGCCACTAATATATCCATATCTGTCATGTTTGAATAATAATTGCCATGTTGTAAATATTTGTAGAAACTATGGACACACCCCGAGACGAAGCACAAGAAGCGTTGTTGAGGGACATAATCGCACAAGGAAGTGATGCCGTCTGCTCATTGATGTTTCTCAACGACAACGATGGTCTGGAAGGAGAGGGTGAAGAAGCAGTTGGCTATGATTTACATGACTCCGATGACCCAATGCCGGTGCAAGAAGGAGAGGGTGAAGAAGTAGACCGTGAGGACGGCTCCAGTGATCACCAAACCGAGTCCGGCCAGGTATATATATTAGTTAAGCCTGTGCTGACTAGATCTCGTATTTGTTTTGGTATGTACACATATTAATTAACTCTCGTCTTTGTTCTTTTTTCTAGCCCTCCGGATCGAGCACAACTTCGGCAAAGAGACGAGGCCCGAAGAAAAAGTTGAGCTCGGATGAAAAGTTTGAGATCATACAAATCGCAAGAACGGCCAACCGATTGAACCATACTTGGACAAAGAAGGGATTTGTTGCTCGGGCGGGGTTACGGTTAGGGACAAGATCCCGATCAGCATCCACCAATGGTATAAGCCTAAGAACGAAGACCCCGAGGCGTCTTATGTCAATGATATGCAGAAAAATGATCTTTGGACCGAGCTGAAGTCAAATTTTACCCTACCGCTAGAGGATGATCCGGAGAAGCCAAGAATAGAGCCATTAATCAAGTCTTTTGCTCTTAAGAAGATGGCAGAACTATTCAGGAATTGGAAGAAAGAACTCAATACGTATGTCGAAAAAAATGAGACACCAGAATTCAAGGGCAAATATGAGAAGATCAGAGATGATCGCCCGCATTTGTGGCCTACAAGACATCGGAAAAGAGTAAAAAGATGTCGGCGACAAACAAGAGAAATGCTGCGAAGAAGAAGCTTCACCATCGCACGGGGTCGTGGCTACCTCAGAGCCCGACCCAAGTGGGCCAAGGCTGAGAATGATCTGCTTGATAAAGGGATCGAACCAGAGACAATGAACTCGCGGACCGTTGCCGGACTTGGTTCTTCGGGTCATGGATCCTTGGACCCTATAACAGGGAAGTGCATTTGGACGGACGAACAATTGGACATAACGGTCAAGAGGCTTCGCAATATATCGAAGCAGCGGCAAGGGAAGTTCGTTCGCATAGGGAGAAGGATGAGCTCACAATGGCCCCTCGGGAATCCACGAGCACCCTGGACGGACACGAGGCACGCCAGGCTCCGTTTTGTGGAAGGCTGGATTTCCGGACGCAGGGGGTTACAAAACCCATGAGAGGAGGAAGAAACTGGAGCAGAGCCAAATGCAGGCACTGCACGAAAGGGTAATGGGGCTAGAGGAACGAGAAGAGGAACGAGAAGCAGCAGATCGCAGCAAACGACCTGCCGAAGCTTCCCCCGAAGCTACCCCACCATCAGCGGAGAAGCAGCGTGGCTTCCACCAAGCTGCTTCAGCCAGAGCAGCATGCCTTGACGGCTCCTGCCAGCTATCCCGTGGATGCTATCACGGATGCTGAAAATTGCCACCTTATGGCGCAATGGAGCAATTTGAAGGTCAAGGCGGCTGTTGGCTCTGTTATCCTACTAAACCCGACTCAACTTTTCACCGCCGCCGATTCTAGAAGGATATGCTAAGGTGATGGTCGATGAAATAACGGAGGGATTTGAGGACCTCCGGCTTGACCACCCTACCGGTGAAGGAGAGTATCGGCTGGGTTCTGCTATGAAGACTCCATGCCTATGGCGGAAGGATCTCATCAACCTTCCGAACTGGACGCCTCCGCCTCCTCCTCCTCCTCCGGTGAGTCAGGGCACTCCGCCTCCTCCACCGCCTCCTGCTCCGGCGAGTGACGATCAGGGCACTCGGCCGGCTCCTTCTCCGGCGTGGCGGCACTCCGCCTCCTTCTCCGCCGCACTGGCGCCCGAGCAGCCAGCCTCCTCCTTCTCCGCCTCGTCGGCAAGAAGGGCGGAAGAGACCCGCCGCCGCTCCGGCTGCTCCGGTGCGTCGTAGTCCTTCTCCTCCGCCTCGTAAGCAAGGAAAGAAGACATCCGCTCCGCTGCTCTGCTGGCGTCTAGCAAGATACAGCCAAAGGCGGGAGGAGATACAGATTCGGTCCTTCTCTGAAGACTCCAGAGAAGTTACCATACGAGAGGAGCGAGGAGGAAAACGCGAAGATCGCGCAGACCGAAGTGGATGACTGGTTTCAAGGGTTGAAAGGAGGAGATGGTAGATCCGGTGAAAGCGAAGCGCACTCTGGCTGCCCTGACAAAACCACCCAAGTCTCCGCCGAAAGGCAACTATGGGCGCATTATTGGAAAGGCATTTGCCGAAGCGGAGAGGTCGGGAAGTACTGTCAGTGATCAAAGGATGAAAGAACGACGAGCTGGGAAACAAATTGCCCAGCTTGGCGAACAAGCAAGCAATCGTGCCCCCGCTCAAGGTGCTCGCTAGCGACATCGTCGATCCGAGGATGGTGCCCGGTTATGGCAATCCTGCAGATTACCTGCCCGACGATGTACATTATGATTTCTTGGAGGTGCAGATACAAAGATACGAGTACGGGAAGCCTCTCGTCAAATATGAAAGTTCTCTATCAACGATGATGCGAAGATTGCATGATTGGTACATGAAAACCTGCAAAGAGTCCGAGGGAGGAGTACTTTGTATGTGAGAGTTAAAAAGGAGCATGACCTCCTTGGAATTGAACTGTTGCCTATTCCATTTGAGGAGTTCTATCAGTTTTTCAATCAATTGGCCCTCGATAAAGCAAGGGTCACCTGCTACTGTTTGTAAGTAGTACTACTTCTGTCATTAAGTCTCTCTATATAACTCAGCCCTTTCATTGCATGTATTTATAATTATCCTCACTATATTATGCAGATTGAAGATCGCCGAATTGAAGAAAAGACAAGTGGGTGATATTGGGTTCATTAACACATATCTCATAGATAAATCTGAGGTTGAATTTCAGAAAGAAAATACCGAGGCCAACTTGCTACAATCGTTGGTAATAAATGAACACAAAGATATAATACTCTTTCCTTACAACTTCAAGTGAGTGTTACTATCTTGTGGCATATTCGGTTTCCTTATTAGTCCAGGTTATAGTAATGTAATATTGATGAGTTATGCATGTGTGCGCAGCTACCACTATATTCTCCTAGAGATTAAGCTTGAGAAGGAGTAGTAACTGTCTTAGACTCCAAGCAAAAGATCCCAAGGAGTATGCGGACATGACTGAAATGCTCGAGAAGTAAGTTAAATCGATCATTATCCACCATATCAGCAACTTTGTTCATTTCTGATATCAAGTAATTGTTTTCTTTGTATGGCAGGGCTTGGAGAAAATTCACCAAAAAAGCTCCGGGACTACCGAAGAAGCTGTAATTTAGACACCCGAAAGTAAGTACTATATAGTAGCTATTCCATGCATCTCCTAGTGATTCAAGCGCTAGTTTCATCAATACCATTTAGCATGCTTGCTAATTATCAGTTTGATTAACCTCTATTTCTTGTAAAGTGGTTGTGGCAGGAACAAGGGAATGATTTCTGTGGATACTACGCTTTGCAGTCCATCCATAACCACGACACTGTAATGAGGCTACTCCGACAAACAATATGTAGTGCGTAAATAAAAATATTCACAATTTTATTTTATTACCATCATTTTTGTTGAGTTTCATTCATTCATATATATATATATATATATATATATGTATGTATATATATATATATATGTATGTATGTATTTACCCCTTTCTTAAAATTAGATGTTTCGGATGCGGGATGAACTCCTAGCACCAGATCGCATGCGAGCAATTCAAGAGGAATTGGCGGCATTCTTTCTTGACTACGTGATCGCTGAAGACGGAGAATACTATGTGGACCACACGTCCGTATGTTAGGAGATTATATATTTGTAAAAGATAATTATTGTATATATGTAGCGGTAGTGTCGGATAGATATACGAGAACTTGTTGTTCGACCAATCTCTTGGAGAAGGAGAGGTGGTCGATATCACTTCTCTCTGTATGCATATATGTTCATGACGATCTTCTGTTTGCTTAATTACTAGCTAGCTAGCATTTCTAGCTCGTCCTCTCTATACGTATGTATAGTACGTAGCGTCGACCAAGCACGGACAAAAGAGAGGACACTTTTCTCTATTAATTATCTATGTATAGCACAATATATGAAACACCCCAAAACCCCCCAAACCCCCCCCCCCCTTTTAAAAAAAACAAAAACCACAGCCATAGAAATGCTGACGCGTGGATGCCTATTGGTCCCGGTTGGTGCCACCAACCGGGACCAAAGGCTCTGCTCCGCCTCGTGGACAGGCCACCGAGAGCCCATCTGTCCCGGTTCTGGATTGAACCGGGACTAAAGGGTCAGGGCATTAGTACCGACCCTTTAGTCCCGGTTCATGAACCGGGACTAAAGGCCCTCACCAACCGGGACTATAGGCCCTTTTTCTACTAGTGTCAGTATTATGAGTTTATGTGTTTTGATGTACCGAAGGTTTTTCAAAATCCAGGATATGATCACGGACATGACGAGGAGTCTCGAAATGGTCGAGACATAAATATTGATATATTGGATGACTATATACGGACACCGGATGAGTTTCGGGGGTCACCGGATATTTATCGGAGTACCGGGAGGTTATTGGAACCCCGAGGGGATCTAATGGGCCAACATGGGCCTTGTGGGAGAGAGAGGAGAGGGCCTAGGGCTGGCGCCCCCCCCCCCTTGAGAGTCCGAATTGGACAAGGAGGGGGGGCGACGCCCCCTCTTTTCTCCCTCTCTCCTTCTCCTTCCTTCCCCCTCTCCTACTCCCGGTGGGAGTAAGACTCCCCCCTTGGCGCGCCCTCCTCCTTGGCCGGTCGCCTCCCCCCTAGCTCCTTTATATACGGGGGCAGGGAGCACCCCAAGACACACAAGTTGATCATTGATCTTTAGCCATGTGCGGTGACCCCCTCCACCATAATCCACCTCGGTCATATCGTTGCGGTGCTTAGGTGAAGCCCTTCATCGGTAGCTTCATCAACACTGTCATCACGACGTCGTGTTGACAGAACTCTCCCTTGAAGCTCTACTGGATCGTGAGTTCGTGGGACGTCACCGAGCTGAATGTGTGCAGATCACGGAGGTGTCGTACGTTCAGTACTAGGATCGGTCGATCGTGAAGACGTATGACTACATCAACCGCGTTGTCATAATGCTTCTGCTTATGGTATACGAGGGTACGTGGACGACACTCTCCCCTCTCGTTCCTATGCATCACCATGATCTTATGTGTGCGTAGGATTTTTTTTGAAATTACTACGTTCCCCAACAGTGGCATCCGAGCCAGGTCTATGCGTAGATGTTATATGCACGAGTAGAACACAAGTGAGTTGTGGGCGATACTAGTCATACTGCTTACCAGCATGTCATACTTTGATTCTGCGGTATTGCTGGATGAAGCAGCCCGGACCGACATTACATGTATGCTTATGCGAGGCTCGTTCTACCGACGTGCTTCGCACACAGGTGGCTGGCGGGTGTCAGTTTTTCCAACATTAGTTGAATCGAGTGTGGCTACGACCGGTCCTTGTTGAAGGTTAAAACAACACTAACTTGACGAAATATCATTGTGGTTTTGATGCGTAGGTAAGAACGGTTCTTGCTTAGCCCGTAGCAGCCACGTAAAACTTGCAACAACAAAGTAGAGGACGTCTAACTTGTTTTTGCAGGGCATGTTGTGATGTGATATGGTCAAGACATGATTCTATATTTTATTATATGAGATGATAAAGTTTTGTAACAGAGTTATCGGCAACTGGCAGGAGCCATATGGTTATCGCTTTATTGTATGAAATGCAATCGCCATGTAATTGCTTTACTTTATCACCAAGCGGTAGTGATAGTCGTTGAAGCAATAGTTGGCGAGACGACAACGATGCTACGATGGAGATCAAGGTGTCGCGCCGGTGACAATGGTGATCATGACGGTTCTTTGGAGATGGAGATCAAAGGCACAAGATGATGATGGCCATATCACATCACTTATAATGATTGCGTGTGATGTTTATCTTTTATGCATCTTATTTTTCTTTGATTAACGGTAGCATTATAAGATGATCTCTCACTAAATTTCAAGGTATAAGTGTTCTCCCTGAGTATGCACCGGTGCCAAAGTTTGTCGTGCTGAGACACCACGTGATGATCGGGTGTGGTAAGCTCTCCGTTCACATACAACGGGTGCAAGCCAGTTTTGCACACGTATAAATACTTGGATTAAACTTGACAAGCCTAGCATATGCAGATATGGCCTCGGAACACTAAGACCGAAAGGTCGAGCGTGAATCATATAGTAAATATGATCAACATAGTGATGTTCACCATTGAAAACTACTCCATTTCATGTGATGATCGGAACTGGTTTAGTTGATTTGGATCACGTGATTACTTAGATGATTAGAGGGATGCCTGTCTAAGTGGGAGTTCTTAAGTAATTTTATTAATTGAACTTTAATTTATCATGAACTTAGTACCTGATAGTTTTTTGCTTGTCTATGTTGTTGTAGATAGATGGCCCGTGCTGTTGTTCCGTTGAATTTTAATGCGTTCGTTGAGAAAGCTAAGTTGAAAGATGATGGTAGCAATTACACGGCCTGGGTCCGTAACTTGAGGATTATCCTCATTGCTGCACAGAAGAATTACGTCCTGGAAGCACCGCTAGGTGCAAGACCCGCTACAGGAGCAACGGCGGACATTGTGAACGTCTGGCAGAGCAAAGCTGATGACTACTCGATAGTTGAGCGTGCCATGCTTTACGGCTTAGAATCAGGACTTCAACGACATTTTGAACGTCATGGAGCATATGAGATATTTCAGGAGTTGAAGTTAATATTTCAAGGAAATGCCCGGATTCAGAGATATCAAGTCTCCAATAAGTTCTATAGCTGCAAGATGGAGGAGAATAGTTCTATCAGTGAACATATACTCAAAATTTCTAGGTATAATAATTACTTGATTCAACTGGGAGTTAATCTTCCTGATGATAGTGTCATTGACAGAATTCTTCAATCACTGCCACCAAGCTACAAGAGCTTCGTGATGAACTATAATATGCAAGGGATGGAAAAGACAATTCCCGAGCTCTTCGCGATGCTAAAGGCTGCATAGGTAGAAATCAAGAAGGAGCATCAAGTGTTGATGGTCAACAAGACCACCAGTTTCAAGAAAAAGGGTAAAGGGAAGAAGAAGGGGAACTTCAAGAAGAACGTCAAACAAGTTGCTGCTCAGGAGAAGAAACCAAAGTCAGGACCTAAGCCTGAGACTGAGTGCTTCTACTGCAAAGGGACTGGCCACTAGAAGTGGAACTGCCCCAAGTATTTGGCAGATAAGAAGGATGGAAAGGTGAACAAAGGTATATGTGATATACATGTTATTGATGTGTACCTTACTAAAGCTCGTAGTAGCACCTGGGTATTTGATACTGTTCTGTTGCTAATATTTGCAACACGAAACAGGGACTACGAATTAAGCGAAGATTGGCTAAGGACGAGGTGACGATGCGCGTGGGAAATGGTTCCAAAGTCGATGTGATCGCGGTCGGCACGCTACCTCTACATCTACCTTCGGGATTAGTTTTAGACCTGAATAATTGTTATTTGGTGTCAGCGTTAAGCATGAACATTATATCTGGATCTTGTTTGATGCGAGACGATTATTCATTTAAATCTGAGAATAATGGTTGTTCTATTTATATGAGTAATATCTTTTATGGTCATGCACCCTTGAAGAGTGGTCTATTTTTGTTGAATCTCGATTGTAGTGATACACATATTCATAACGTTGAAGCCAAAAGATGCAGAGTTGATAATGATAGTGCAACTTATTTGTGGCACTGCCGTTTAGGTCATATTGGTGTAAAGCGCATGAAGAAACTCCATACTGATGGACTTTTGGAATCACTTGATTATGAATCACTTGGTACTTGTGAACCATGCCTCATGGGCAAGATGACTAAAACGCCGTTCTCCAGAAAAATGGAGCGAGCAACAGATTTGTTGGAAATCATACATACTGTTGTATGCGGTCTGATGAATATTGAGGCTCGCGGTGGGTATCGTTATTTTCTCACCTTCACAGATGATTTAAGGAGATATGGGTATATCTACTTAATGAAACATAAGTCTGAAACATTTGAAAAGTTCAAAGAATTTCAGAGTGAAGTGGAAAATCATCATAATAAGAAAATGAAGTTTCTACGATCTGATCATGGAGGAGAATATTTGAGATACGAGTTTGGTCTTCATTTGAAACAATGCGGAATAGTTTCGCAACTCATGCCACCCGGAACACCACAGCGTAATGGTGTGTCCGAACGTCGTAACCGCACTTTATTAGATATGGTGCGATCTATGATGTCTCTTCTTGATTTACCGCTATCGCTTTTGCGGTTATGCTTTAGAGACGACTGCATTCACGTTAAATAGGGCACCATCTAAATCCGTTGAGACGACGCCTTATGAACTATGGTTTGGCAAGAAACCAAAGTTGTCGTTTCTTAAACTTTGGGTCTGCGATGTTTTTGTGAAAAAGCTTCAACCTGATAAGCTCAAACCCAAATCGGAGAAATGGGTCTTCATAGGATACCCAAAGGAAACTATTGGGTACACCTTCTATCACAGATCCGAAGGAAAAACATTCGTTGCTAAGAATGAATCCTTTCTAGAGAAGGAGTTTCTCTCAAAAGTAGTGAGTGGGAGGAAAGTAGAACTTGATGAGGTAACTGTACCTGCTCCCTTATTGGAAAGTAGTTCATCACAGAAACCGGTTCCTGTGACACCTACACCAATTAGTGAGTAAGCTAATGATATTGATCAAGAAACTTTAGATTAAGTTACTACTGAACCTCGTAGGTCAACCAGAATAAGATCCACACTAGAGTGGTACGGTAATCCTATTCTGGAGGTCATGTTACTTGACCATGGCGAACCTACGAACTATGAGGAAGCGATGATGAGCCCAGATTCCGCAAAATGGCTTGAGGCCATGAAATTTGAGATGGGATCCATGTATGAGAACAAAGTGTGGACTTTGGTTGACTTGCCCGATGATCGGCAAGTCACCGAGAATAAATGGATCTTCAAGAAGAAGACTGACGCTGACGGTAATGTTACTGCCTACAAAGCTCGACTTGTTGCGAAAGGTTTTCGACAAGTTCAAGGGGTTGACTACGATGAGACTTTCTCACCCATAGCGATGCTTAAGTCTGTCCAAATCATGTTAGCAATTGCCGCATTTTATGATTATGAAATTTGGCAAATGGATGTCAAAACTGCATTCCTGAATGGATTTCTAGAAGAAGAGTTGTATATGATGCAACCAGAAGGTTTTGTCGATCCAAAAGGTGCTAACAAAGTGTGCAAGCTCCAGCGATCCATTTATGGATTGGTGCAACCCTCTCAGAGTTGGAATAAACGTTTTGATAGTGTGATCAAATCATATGGTTTTATACAGACTTTTGGAGAAGCCTGTATTTACAAGAAAGTGAGTGGGAGCTCTGTAGCATTTCTAGTACTATATGTGGACGACATATTGTTGATTGGAAATGATATAGAATTTCTGGATAGCATAAAAGAATACTTGAATAAAAGTTTTTCAATGAAAGACCTCGGTGAAGCTGCTTATATATTGGGCATCAAGATATATAGAGATAGATCAAGACGCTTAATTGGACTTTCACAAAGCACATACCTTGATAAAGTTTTGAAAAAGTTCAAAATGGATCAAGCAAAGAAAGGGTTCTTGCGTGTGTTACAAGGTGTGAAGTTGAGTCAGACTCAATGCCCGACCACTGCAGAAGATAGAGAGAGAATGAAAAGTGTTCCCTATGCTTCAGCCATAGGCTCTATCGTGTATGCAATGCTGTGTACCAGACCAGATGTGTGCCTTGCTATTAGTTTAGCAAGGATGTACCAAAGTAATCCAAGAGTGGATCACTGGACAGCAGTCAAGAACATCCTGGAATACCTGAAAAGGACTAAGGATATGTTTCTCGTTTATGGAGGTGACAAAGAGCTTGTCGTAAATGGTTACGTTGATGCAAGCTTTGACACTGATCCAGACGATTCTAAATCGCAAACCGGATACGTGTTTATATTGAACGGTGGAGCTGTCAGTTGGTGCAGTTCTAAACAAAGCGTCGTGGCGGGATCTACGTGTGAAGCGGAGTACATAGCTGCTTCAGAAGCAGCAAATGAAGGAGTCTGGATGAATGAGTTCATATCCGATCTAGGTGTCATACCTAGTGCATCGGGTCCAATGAAAATCTTTTATGACAATACTGGTGCAATTGCCTTGGCAAAGGAATCCACATTTCACAAGAGAACCAAGCACATCAAGAGACGCTTCAATTCCATCTGTGATCAAGTCCAGGTGGGAGACATAGAGATTTGCAAAAACATGATCAACACCAAGACTCCATGGGTGTTAGAATCATTACTGTGTAATCTAGATTATTGACTCTAGTGCAAGTGGGAGACTAAAGGAAATATGCCCTAGAGGCAATAAAAAGTTATTATTTATTTCCTTATTTCATGATAAGTGTTTATTATTCATGCTAGAATTGTATTAACCGGAAACATAATACATGTGTGAATACATAGACAAACATAGTGTCACTAGTTGCCTCTACTTGACTAGCTCGTTGATCAAAGATGGTTATAGTTTCCTAACCATAGACATGAGTTGTCATTTGATAAACGGGATCACATCATTGGGACAATGATGTGATTGACTTGACCCATTCCGTTAGCTTACAACTTGATCGTTTTAGTTTACTGCTATTGCTTTCTTCATGACTTATACATGTTCCTATGACTATGAGATTATGCAACTCCCGAATACCGGAGGAACACATTGTGTGCTACCAAACGTCAAAACGTAACTGGGTGGTTATAAAGGTGCTCTACAGGTGTCTCCGATGTTACTTGTTGAGTTGGCATAGATAGAGATTAGGATTTGTCACTCCGATTGTCGGAGAGGTCTCTCTGGGCCCTCTCGGTAATGCACATCACTATAAGCCTTGCAAGCAATGTTACTAATGAGTTAGTTGCGGGATGTTGCATTATGAACGAGTAAAGAGACTTGCTGGTAATGAGATTGAACTAGGTATTGAGATACCGACGATCGAATCTCGGACAAGTAACATACCGATGACAAAGGGAACAACGTATGTTGTTATGCGGTTTGACCGATAAAGATCTTCGTAGAATATGTAGGAGCCAATATGAGAATCCAGGTTACGCTATTGGTTATTGACGAGAGGCGATATGCGGGTCATGTCTACATAGTTCTCGAACCCGTAGGGTCCGCACGCTTAACGTTCGATGACGATCGGTATTATGAGTTTATGTGTTTTGATGTACCGAAGGTTGTTCGGAGTCCCGGATATGATCACGGACATGACGAGGAGTCTCAAAATGGTCGAGACATAAATATTGATATATTGGATGACTATATGCGGACACCGGATGAGTTCCGGGGGTCACCGGATATTTATTGGAGTACCGGGAGGTTATTGGAACCCCCGAGGGATCTAATGGGCCAACATAGGCCTTGTGGGAGAGAGAGGAGAGGGCCTAGGGCTGGCCGTGCACCCCCCCCCCCTTGGGAGTCCGAATTGGACAAGTAGGGGGGCGGTGCCCCCTCTTTCCTCCCTCCCTCTCTCCTTCTCCTTCCTTCCCCCTCTCCGACTCCCACTAGGAAAGGAGGAGTCCTACTCCCGGTGGGAGTAGGACTCCCCCCTTGGCGCGCCCTCCTCCTTGGCCGGCCGCCTCCCCCCTAGCTCCTTTATATACGGGGGCAGGGGCACCCCAAGACACACAAGTTGATCATTGATCTTTAGCCGTGTGCGGTGCCCCCCTCCATGATAATCCAGCTCGGTCATATTGTGGCGGTGCTTAGGCGAAGCCCTGCGTCAGTAGCTTCATCAACACCGTCCTCATGCCGTCGTGCTGACGGAACTCTCCCTCGAAGCTCTACTGGATCGTGAGTTCGTTGGACGTCACCGAGCTGAACATGTGCAGATCGCGGAGGTGCCGTACGTTCGGTACTAGGATCGGTCGATCATGAAGACATACGACTACATCAACCGCGTTGTCATAACGCTTCCAGTTATGGTCTACGAGGGTACGTGGACGACACTCTCCCCTCTCGTTTCTATGCATCACCATGATCTTGCGTGTGCGTAGGATTTTTTTTGAAATTACTACGTTCCGCAACAGCGGTGTACTGCCGTTCTCACGCGCCGGAGAAGGAGGCGGAGTGCCCTGATCACTCGCCGGAGGAGGAGGAGGAGGCAGAGTGCCCAACTGACTTGCCGGAGCCATGAAGTTCAGAAGGTTGATGTGCTCCTTCTGCCATAGACACGGAGTCTTCATAGCAAGACCCAACTGAGTCTCCGCATCACCTGTCGGGTGCTCAAGCCGGAGCTCCTCAAATCCCTCCATTATTTTGTCCACCATCACAACAGCATAGCCTTGGCAGTGAAAAGTTGCTCCGGGTGAAGGAGGGTACATAGAGCCGACAACCGCCTTGACTTTGAGCTGAAGTCATTGCATCATAAGGTGGCACTGGTGAAAATCCATGATAAAATCCATGGGGTAGCTAGGACCCGTCAAGTCAGGCTGCTGAACGAGCTTGGTGGTAGCCACACTGCTTCTCCGCTGAGATGGCAGGGTAGCTTCTGGTGTAGCTTCTTGGGTAGGATCTCGCAGCTGCTTGTTCTCAACATCTTGTCGTTGCTATAGCTTTCGTACCCTTGCCTTAAGCTGCTATAGTATGCTCTGCTCCACTTTTCTCCTCCTCTCTTGGGTTTTGTAACCGCCTGCATTGGGAAACCCAACTTCCACGCAACGGAGCCTGGCGTGCCTCGTGTTCGTCCAGGATGCTCAAGATTCCCAAGGGCCCTTGTGAGCTCGTCGTTCTCTCTGTCGGGAACGAACGTCCCTTCCTGCACTTCCTTGATTGCTTTTCGAAGCTTCGTGACAGGTGTTGCAAGTTGCTCGTCTATCCAGTAGCACTTTCATGTTTCAGGGTCCAAAGTTCCACCAACCCCGAAGAACCAAGTCCTTGAACGGTCTGGCCAGTGCAATGTCTCTGGTTCGACCCCTTTAGCAATCAGGTCCTGCTCAACCTTGTTCCACAACCGCGGGCTTTGAGGTAGCCACCTGACCTCGTGCGATGGTGATGCTCCTTCTTTGCAAAATTTATCTTGTTAATCGCTGACATCTTCTTACTCCTCTCCGATGTATTGTTGGCCACATATGCGGGCCAGTGATTTCTTATCTTCTCAAATTGATCGGTTAATTCTGGAGTCTTCCCTTTGCCGACATACGTTGCTTTCAACTCATTCTTCCACCGCATGGCACCAACCGGTACCAATGCCCCCCTTTGGTACCGGTTGGTGCCACCAACCGGTACCAAAGGTCTCTTTTCAGCAGCCCAAAGGGCAGGAAACATAGGCCTTTGGTACCGGTTGGTGCCACCAACCAGTACCAACGGGGGGCATTGGTACCGGTTGGTGCCACGAACCGGTACCAATGCCCCCCTTTGGTACCGGTCGGTGTCACCAGCCAGGACCAAATGCCTCGTGCTGCCCGTGGCCAAAACTTTAGTCCCACCTCGCTAGTTGAGAGGGGCGCAGTGGTTTATAAGCCCCACTACCGCAGCCCTCTCGAGCTCCACTCCATTGCACGCTTACGGGCCTAATTGTCACTGCTATGCCTGATGGGCCTACTGGGCCTTCTACGGGCCTGAGTCCTTGCCCATGGTAGGGTTTATAGTCGTATTCAGCCCGTGGTGGCCCAGTAGGTGGCATTTTTTTTATTTTTGCCAGTTTTGTTTGTTTTTTGCATTATTTATTTTCTTTTGTTTTTTTGCTTTATTTTTTAGTTCTTTTTTGCTTTTAGGTAATAAAAATTATAAACTTTCTGTTAGTGCCATTTGTTTTCCAATTTGAATAGTTTAAATTTGAATTTTTTGAAATTTGTGTGAATCACTAGTTCTTGAATAACTTTACTGTGAAAATAAATTTTTGAGTGATTCTTTTTCCTGCTATTTAATATTATTGTGTTTTATCATTATATTGAAAAACAGATTTTGTTATTTTAGTTTCTAACACAAAATTCTTTATGATAATTCTTTTTGCTATTAAAGTTTCTAACAAAAAAATTCTTTATGTAAATTCCTTTTGCTTTTAATGTTCTGAACAGAAAATACTTTGATAATTTTGGTTGCATAAATTTTATATAATTTTAGTTTCAATAATACTAGAGGTTTATAAAAGTTTTTTGAGTTGATTCCTTTTGCTATTGGAGTTTTATAAAAGCTTTTTATTTGATTCGTTTTGCTGTTGAAGGATATTATAGTTTTGTTTTAGTTGATCATAACAAAATATTTTTTGATTATTTTTAGTTCATTCCTTTTGCTATTAGTTCATTCTTTTTTCTATTAGTTCATTATTTGAGCTAAATGACCCTAAAATTGAAAAGCACTACAAATGAACTCTGAAAAGGTTGAAAGTTGGCATGGTATCATCATTTCACCCACATAGCATGTGCTAAAAAGTTGAGAGGGTTACGACAAAAACTGGATGCACTTCGTGTACAAAACAGACAATCTCTTTGGAAGTATCAGGGTTTCGGACGAAAACTCATCTGTTACAAAGGGATTTCATTTGTTCAAATGTAACCGCAGTGATACTCTAGATCAAAGGCATCATCATAATAGTTGTTGATAGAAAGTCTTCACTTTTTCTTCGCTTGTGTCATTTCCTTATTGCACCGTAACCATGGATAATCTTCATCGTTTAACAGGGTGCTTGGGTCAGCCTTGACTTTGAAGGGAGGAATTTCATGAAACTTTTCATAATCTTCAGACACGTCTGTCTTGCCCTCCAATCCCGTGATGTCTCTTTTTCCTAAAAGAACTATGTGGCGTTTTGGCACATCGTATGATGTAGCTTCTTCCTTATCTTTTCTTTTTCTTGGTTTGGTAGACATCTCCTTCACATAGAAAACCTGCGCCACATCATTGGCTAGGACGAATGGCTCGTCTGTGTACCCCAGATTGTTCAGATCCACTGTTGTCATTCCGTACTGTGGGTCTTGATACGTCTTCATTGTATCTATAATTTTTTGATTGTTCCATGCTATTATATTACCTGTTTGGGATGTTTATGGGCTTTACTAAACACTTTTATATTATTTTTGGGACTAACCTATTAACCGGAGGCCAGCCCAAATTGCTGTTTTTTTGCCTATTTCAGTGTTTCGAAGAAAAGGAATATCAAACAGAGTCCAAACGGAATGAAACCTTCGGGAGAGTTATTTTTGGAACGGAAGCAATCCAGGAGACTTGGAGTAGACGTCAGGGAAGCTTCGAGCAAGACACGAGGCAGGGAGGCACGCCCTACCTCCCCGGGGTGCGCCCCCCCACCCTCGTGGGCCCCTCGTGGCTCCCCTGATCGACTTCTTTTGCCTATATATATCCATATACCCTAAAAACATCGAGGAGCACCATAGATCGGGAGTTCCACCGCCGCAAGCCTCTGTAGCCACCAAAAACCAATCGGGACCCAATTTCGGCACACTGCCGGAGGGGGTATCCCTCACCGGTGGCCACCTTCATCATCCCGGTGCTCTCCATGACGAGGAGGGAGTAGTTCACCCTCGGGGCTGAGGGTATGTACGAGTAGCTATGTGTTTGATCTCTCTCTCTCTCGTGTTCTTGAGGTGATACGATCTTGATGTATCGCGAGCTTTGCTATTATAGTTAGATCTTATGATGTTTCTCCCCCTCTACTCTCTTGTAATGGATTGAGTTTTCCCTTTGAAGTTATCTTGTCGGATTGAGTCTTTAAGGATTTGAGAACACTTGATGTATGTCTTGCATGTGCTTGCCTGTGGTGACAATGGGATATTCACGTGATCTACTTGATGTATGTTTTGGTGATAACTTGCTGGTTCAGTGACCTTGTGAACTTATGCATTGGGGTTGGCATACGTTTTCGTCTTGACTCTTCGGTAGAAACTTTGGGGCACTCTTTGAAGTACTTTGTGTTGGTTGAATAGATGAATCTGAGATTGTGTGATGCATATCATATAATCATGCCCACGGATACTTGAGGTGACATTGGAGTCTCTAGGTGACATTAGGGTTTTGGTTGATTTGTGTCTTAAGGTGTCATTCTAGTACGAACTCTATGATAGATCAAACGGAAAGAATAGCTTCGTGTTATTTTACTATGGACTCTTGAATAGATCGATCAGAAAGGATAACTTTGAGGTGGTTTCATACCCTACAATAATATCTCCGTTTGTACTCCACTATTAGTGACTTTGGAGTGACTCTTTGTTGCATGTTGAGGGATAGTTATATGATCCAGTTATGTTATTATTGTTGAGAGAACTTGCACTAGTGAAAGTATGAACCCTAGGCCTTGTTTCCTAGCATTGCAATGCCGTTTTGCTCACTTTCATCATTAGTTACCTTGCTGTTTTTATATTTTCAGATTACAAAAACCTATATCTACCAACCATATTGGACTTGTATCACCATCTCTTCGCCGAACTAGTGCACCCATACAATTTGCCATTGTATTGGGTGTGTTGGGGACACAAGAGACTCTATGTTATTTGGTTGCAGGGTTGTTTGAGAGAGACCATCTTCATCCTACGCCTCCCACGGATTGATAAACTTTAGGTCATCCACTTGAGGGAAATTTGCTACTATCGTACAAAGCTCTGCACTTGGAGGCCCAACAACGTCTACAAGGAGAAGGTTGCATAGTAGACATCAAGCTCTTTTCTGGCACCGTTGCCGGGGAGGTGAGTGCTTGAACGTACATATTTAGATCTTTCAATCGAATCTTTTAGTTTCTTGTTTTATCACTAGTTTTGTTTATAAAAGAAAACTATAAAAAAATGGAATTGAGTTTGCCTCATACGCTTCATCTTTTTAACTACTTTCGTGAGAATGATGGAAAGGAAAATTGTGCTCAAGTGCTAGAAGAAGAATGCATTAAAATGTTTGGTACTAGATCTTTGTATGATGAGCATGATTGCAATGTTGTTAGTATGAATTCCTTAAATATCCATGATGTTAATGATATGCAAAGCCACAAGCTTGGGGAAGCTATGTTTGATGAAAATGATATTTTTTGTCCCCCAAGTTTTGATGAGCAAATTTATTATGATGAAAGCATGCCAAGTATTTATAATGATTATTGTGATGATACATATTCCATAGAGAATAAACATAACCGTGAAACTTGTCATCATGATTTTAATTTTCAATTGGATTATGCTTCACATGATAGTTCTATGCAAGTAGATCATGAAAAGAATGCTTTATGTGCTGGTTATATTGTTGAATTCATTCATGATGCTACTGAAAATTATTATGAGGGAGGAACATATGCTTGTAGGAATTGCAATAATATCAAGTTTCCTCTCTATGTGTTGAAAATCTTGAAGCTATGCTTGTTTTACCTTCCTATGCTAGTTGATTCTTGTTGCCATAAGTTGTTTCCTCACAAAATCCCTATAAATAGAAAGTGGGTTAGACTTAAATGTGTTAGTCATGTGCTTCATGATGCTCCCGTTATTTTTCAATTCTTATCTTTTGTGCGAGCATCATTGAAATCATCATGCCTAGTTAAAAGACATTAAAGAAAAGCGCTTGTTGGGAGACAACCCAATATTTACCTTTACAGTTTTTGTGTGTCCAGATTATTATTCTAATGTAGTAATCATGTTTTATAGATTTTGTTTCAATAAAGTGCCAAGTAAGACCTTTAGGATAGCTTACGGTGATAGTTGTGTTGATCCTGCTGAAAATCAGAAACTTTTGCACCCAGTAAATTAGTTTTGATATTTCACAGAAACGGGCTTTTGATATGATTATTTTTGCTATGGATTAGTAACCAAATTTACTCAGGTTTTCCTAATTTTGTAGGATTTTTGGAGTTCCATAAGTATACGTTTGATACAGATTACTACAGCCTGTTCTGTTTTTGACAGATTCTGTTTTCTATGTGTTGTTTGCTTGTTTTGATGAATCTATGACTAGTATCGGAGGGTATGAACCATAGAGAAGTTGGAATACAGTAGATATTACACCAATATGAATTTAAAATGAGTTCAAAACAGTACCTAAGTGGTGATTTATTTTCTTATACTAACGGAGCTTACGAGTTTTCTGTTGAGTTTTGTGTTGTGAAGTTTTCAAGTTTTGGGTAAATATTCGATGGACTATGGAATAAGGAGTGGCAAGATCCTAAGCTTGGGGATGCCCAAGGCACCCCAAGGTAATGTTCAAGGACAATCAAGAGCCTAATCTTGGGGATGCCCCGGAAGGCATCCCCTCTTTCGTCTTTGTCTATCGGTAACTTTACTTGGAGCTATATTTTTATTCACCACATGATATGTGTTTTTCTTGGAGCGTCTTGTATGATATGAGTCTTTGCTTTTTAGTCTACCAAAATAATCCTTTCTGTACACACCTTTTGGGGAGAGACACCCATGATTCGGCATTTATTAGAATACTCTATGTGTTTCACTTATATCTTTTGAGCTAGACAATTTTGCTCTAGTGCTTCACTTGTATCTTTTTAGAGCACGGCGGTGGTTTTATTTTGCAGAAATTATTGATCTCTCATGCTTTACTTATATTATTTTGATAGTCTTTTAGAACAACATGGTATTTGCTATGGTTATGAAATTGGTCCTAAGATGATGGACATCCAAGTTGGGTATAATAAAAACTATCATAGAAAGTGAGTTGGATGCTATGATCAATTTGATGCTTGATAATTGTTTTGAGATATGAGGGTGGTGATATTAGAGTCATGCTAGTTGAGTAGTTGTGAATTTGAGGAATACTTGAGTTGAAGTTTATGATTCCCGTAGCATCCACGTATGGTGAACCGTTATGTGATGAAGTTGGAGCATGCTTTATTTATTGATTGTCTTCCTTATGAGTGGCGGTCGGGGACGAGCGATGGTATTTTCCTATCAATCTATCCCCCTAGGAGCATGTGCGTAGTACTTGTTTCAATAACTTGTAGATTTTTGCAATAAGTATATGAGTTCTTTATGACTAATGTTGAGTCCATGGATTATACGCACTCTCACCCTTCCACCATTGCTAGCCTCTCTTGTGCCGCGCAACTTTCACCGGTACCATACGCCGACAATATACCTTCCTCAAAACAGCCACCATACCCAACTATTATGGCATTTCCATAGCCATTCCGAGATATATTGCCATGCAACTTTCCACCGTTCCGTTTATTATGACACGCTCCATCATTGTCATACTGCTTTTGCATGATCATGTAGTTGACATCGTATTTTTGGCAAAGCCACCTTGATAATTCTTTCATACATGTCACTCTTGATTCATTGCATATCCCGGTACACCGCCGGAGGCATCCACATAGAGTCATATTTTGTTCTAAGTATTGAGTTGTAATTCTTGAGTTGTTAGTAAATAAAAGTGTGATGATCTTAATTATTAGAGCATTGTCCCAAGTGAGTAAAGGATGATGGAGACTATGATTCCCGCACAAGTCGGGATGAGACTCCATACAAAAATAAGAGAAAGGCCATAAAAAAGAGAAAGGCCATAAAAAAAGAAAGGCCATAAAAAAAGAGGCCCAAAAAATGAGATAAAAAGAGAGAAGAGACAATGTTACTATCCTTTTACCACACTTGTGCTTCAAAGTAGCACCATGATCTTCATTATAGAGAGTCTCCTATGTTGTCACTTTCATATACTAGTGGGAATTTTTCATTATAGAACTTGGCTTGTATATTCCAATGATGGGCTTCCTCAAAATGCCCTAGGTCTTCGTGAGCAAGCAAGTTGGATGCACACCCACTTAGTTTCTTTTGTTGAGCTTTCACACACTTATAGCTCTAGTGCATCCGTTGTCTGGCAATCCCTACTCACTCACGTTGATATCTATTAATGGGCATCTCCATAGCCCGTTGATACGCCTAGTTGATGTGAGACTATCTTCTCTTTTTTGTCTTCTCCACAACCACCATTCTATTCCACATATAGTGCTATGTCCATGGCTCATGCTCATGTATTGCGTGAAAGTTAAAAAAGTTTGAGAATATTAAAGTATGAAACAATTGCTTGGCTTGTCATCGGGGTTGTGCATGATTAAATACTTTGTGTGATCAAGATAGAGCATAGCCAGACCATATGATTTTGTAGGGATAGCTTTCTTTAGCCATGTTATTTTGAGAAGACATGATTGCTTTGTTAGTATGCTGTAAGTATTATTGTTTTCATGTCAATATGAACTTTTATCTTGAATCATTTGGATCTGAATATTCATGCCACAATAAAGAAAATTACATTGAGAAATATGCTAGGTAGCATTCCACATCAAAGATTTTGTTTTTATCATTTACCTACTCGAGGACGAGCAGGAATTAAGCTTGGGGATGCTTCATACGTCTCCAACGTATCTATAATTTTTGATTGTTCCATGCTATTATATTACCTGTTTTGGATGGTTATGGGCTTTACTAAACACCTTTATATTATTTTTGGGACTAACCTATTAACCGGAGGCCAGCCCAAATTGCTGTTTTTTTTGCCTATTTCAGTGTTTTGAAGAAAAGGAATATCAAACGGAGTCCGAGTGGAATGAAACCTTTGGGAGAGTTATTTTTGGAATGGAAGCAATCCAGGAGACTTGGAGTAGACGTCAGCGAAGCTTCGAGGTAGCTACGGGGCAGGGAGGCGCGCCCTACACCCCTGGGCGCGCCCCCACCCTCGTGGGCCCCTCGTGGCTCCCTGACCGACTTATATATATATATATATATATATATATATATATATATATATATATATATATATATATATATACCTTAAAAACATCGAGGGGCACCATAGATCGGGAGTTCCGCCGCCGCAATCCTCGGTTTCCACCAAAAACAAATCGGGACCCTGTTCGAGCCTCTGTAGCCATCTTGATGTATCTTGAGCTTTTCTATTATAGTTGGATTTTATGATGTTTCTCCCCCTCTACTATCTTGTAATGGATTGAGTTTTCCCTTTGAAGTTATCTTGTCGGATTGAGTCTTTAAGGATTTGAGAACACTTGATGTATGTCTTGCATGTGCTTGTCTGTGGTGACAATGGGATATTCACGTGATCTACTTGATGTATGTTTTGGTGATAACTTGCTGGTTCAGTGACCTTGTGAACTTATGCATTCGGGTTGGCACACGTTTTCGTCTTGACTCTTCGGTAGAAACTTTGGGGCACTCTTTGAAGTACTTTGTGTTGGTTGAATAGATGAATCTGAGATTGTGTGATGCATATCGTATAATCATGCCCACGGATACTTGAGGTGACATTGGAGTATCTAGGTGACATTAGGGTTTTGGTTGATTTGTGTCTTAAGGTGTTATTCTAGTACGAACTCTATAATAGATCGAACGGAAAGAATAGCTTCGTGTTATATTACTACGGACTCTTGAATAGATCGACAAGAAAGGATAACTTTGAGGTGGTTTCATACCCTACAATAATCTCTTCGTTTGTTCTCCGCTGTTAGTGACTTTGGAGGGACTCTTTGTTGCATGTTGAGGGATAGTTATATGATCCAGTTATGTTATTATTGTTGAGAGAACTTGCACTAGTGAAAGTATGAACCCTAGGCCTTGTTTCCTAGCATTGGAATACCGTTTGCGCTCTCTTTTATCATTATTTACCTTGCTGTTTTTATATTTTCAGATTACAAAAAGCTATACCTACCATCCATATTGCACCTGTATCACCATCTCTTACAGCATTAGTGCACCTATACAATTTGCCATTGTATTGGGTGTGTTGGGGACACAAGAGACTCTTTGTTATTTGGTTGCAGGGTTGTTTGAGAGAGACCATCTTCATCCTACACCTCCCACAGATTGATAAACCTTAGGTCATCCACTTGAGGTAAATTTGCTACTGTTCTACAAACCTCTGCACTTGGAGGACGAACAACGTCTCCAAGGAGAAGGTTGCGTAGTAGACATCAAGTCTACCTGTACCCCGCCTCCGGACAGATTGACCCATTTGCACATAATCAAAGGGACCTTAATATCATATCCATAGTCAAGTTCCCATATGTCCACTATGTAACCATAATATGTGTCCTTTCGCCTCCTTGTTGCCGCATCAAAGCGGACACCACTGTTTTGGTTGGTGCTTTTTTTGATCTTGGGCGATCGTGTAAAATGTATTCCCATTTATCTCGTACCCTTTGTAAGTCATTACAGTCGAAGATGGTTCCCTCTCCAACGAGTACAGGTCATCAGAAACAGTGTTGTCACACCGAAGACGTGTTTGGAACCAACTGTCGAAACTCCTGATGTGTTCACATGTAATCCAGTCGTCACACTGGTCTAGGTGTTGGGAGCGCACAATGTTCTTGTGTTCATCGACATATGGGGTCACCAAGGTAGAATTATGTAGAACCATGTAGTGTGCCTGAGACCAAGCATGCACGTCCCTACATATTATTGAGTCCCCTCCTAGTGTGTCTTTTCCACCCAGTCTCCCCTCATACCACGATTGAGGGAGACCTATCTTCTTAAGGTCAGGAATGAAGTCAACACAAAAACCAATGACATCCTTTGTTTGATGGCCCATGGAGATGCTTCCTTCTGGCCTAACACGGTTACAGGCATATTTCTTTAGTACTCCCATGAACCTCTCAAAGGGGAACATATTGTGTAGAAATACAGGGCCCAGAACGACAATCTCGTCGACTAGATGAACTAGGACGTGCATCATGATATTGAAGAAGCATGGTGGGAACACCAGCTCGAAACTGACAAGACATTGCGCCACATCACTCCTTAACCTTGGTACGATTTCTGGATCGATCACCCTCTGAGAGATTGCATTGAGGAATTAACATAGCTTCACAATGGCTAATCAAACATTTTCCGGTAGAAGCCCCCTCAATGCAACCGGAAGTAGTTGCGTCATAATCACGTGGCAGTCATGAGACTTTAGGTTTTGGAACATTTTCTCTGCCATATTTATTATTCCCTTTATATCCGACGAGTAGCCAGACGGGACCTTCATACTGAGTAGGCATTCAAAGAAGATTTCCTTCTCTTCTTTGGTAAGAGCATAGCTGGCAGGACCTTCATACTGCTTTGGAGGTATGCCATCTTTTTCGTGCAAATGTTGCAGGTCCTCCCGTGCCTCCGGTGTATCTTTTGTCTTCCCATACACGCCCAAGAAGCCTAGCAGGTTCATGCAAAGGTTCTTCATCACATGCAAGAATGGACCTCTAGGTCTTTCCAGTAGGGTAGGTCCCAAAATATAGATTTATTCTTCCACATGGGTGTGCGTCCCTCAGCGTCATTCGGAACAGATAGTTCGTCGGGACCCTTTCCGAAGACTACTTTTAAATCATTGACCATAGCAAGTATGTGATCACCAGTATGCATGGCGGGCCTCTTTCGGTGATCTGCCTCGCCTTTGAAATGCTTGCCTTTCTTTCGACATTGATGGTTGGTCGGAAGGAATCGACGATGCCCAGGTACACATTCTTCCTGCATTTGTCTAGGTATATACTTTCGGTGTCATCTAAACAGTGTGTGCATGCATGGTATCCCTTGTTTGTCTGTCCTGAAAGGTTACTGAGAACAGGCCAATCATTGATGGTGACAAACAGCAATGCATGCAGGTCAAATTCCTCCTGTTTGTGCTCATCCCACGCACGTACACCGTTTCCAATCCACAGTTGTAAAAGTTCGTCAACTAATGGCCTTAGGAACACATCAATGTCGTTGCCGGGTTGATTAGGGCCTTGGATGAGAACTGGCATTATAATGAGCTTCTGCTTCATGCACAACCAAGGAGGAAGGTTATAGATACATCGAGTCACAGGCCAGGTGCTGTGATTGTTGCCATCCGCGCTTAAGCCAAACCATACGTTCCTTGCGCCACCTGCAAACTCCTCCCAGTATGTTCTCTCGATTTTTCTCCACTTCGACCCGTCAGCGGGTGCTCTCAAGTTCCCGTCTTTCTTACTGTCCTCTCTGTGCCATCGCATTAACTTGGCATGCTCTTTCTTTCTGAACAGGCGTTTCAACCGCGGTATTATAGGAGCATACCACATCACCTTGGCAAGAACCCTCTTCCGGGGGCGCTCGCCGTCAACATCGCCAGGGTCATCTCGTCTGATCTTATACCGCAATGCACCGCATACCGGGCATGCTTTCAAATCCTCGTACACACCACGATACAGGATGCAGTCATTAGGGCATGCATGTATCTTCTGCACCTCCAATCCTAGAGGGCATACAACCTTCTTTGCTGCATATGTACTATCGGGCAATTCGTTGTCCTTTGGAAGCTTTTTTCTTCAATATTTTCAGTAGCTTCTCAAATCCTTTGTCATGCACACCATTCTATGCCTTCCACTACTGCAATTCTAGTACGGTACCGAGATTTGTGTTGCCATCTTCGCAATTGGGGCACAAACCTTTTTTGTGATCCTCTAACATGCGATCGAACTTGAGCTTCTCCTTTTGACTTTCGCACTGTCTCCTTGCATCAATAATGACCCGGCGGAGATCATCATCGGGCACATCGTCTGGTTTCTTGATCTTCGACATCTTCCCCCGTTGCAGCATCACAGTATTCAGGGGGCACATAGTTTTCATCGTCCTCTTCTTCTTCGTTATCTTCCATCAGGACCCCTATTTCTCCATGCTTGGTCCAAACATTATTGTCTAGCATGAAACCCTTATAAAGCAGGTGGGTGTGAATGGTTTTCGAGTCAGAGTAAGACTTCGTATTCCCACATATAGGGCATGGACAACACAAAAAACTATTCTGCTTGTTTGCATCAACCACTTCGAGAAAATTATGCACGCCGTTAATGTACTCGGAGGTGTGTCTGTCACCGTACATCCATTGCCGGTTCATCTGCATGCATTATATATAATTAAGTGTGTCAAAAACCATTACATAACATCATGAATAGATAATTATGTGACCAAATTAATAGAAGTTCATCATCACATTAAAACCAAAGTACATACATAGTTCTCATTGAACAACATATAGCTCTCCAGAGCACCTAATTAATTAAACCATACATTGAAACTATGTAAAACATTTCAATGTGAAAACAAATGCGATCATAATCGCAACCAAGGTAACAATTGATCCAACGGCATAATGATACCAAGCCTCGGTATGAATGGCATATTTTCTAATCTTTCTAATCTTCGAGCGGATTGCGTCCATCTTGATCTTGTGATCATCGACGACATCCGCAACATGCAACTCCAATATCATCTTCTCCTCCTCAATTTTTTTATTTTTTCCATCAAGAAATTGTTTTATTCTTCAACTAAGTTTAACCTCTCGACAATAGGGTCGGTTGGAATTTCCGGTTCACATACCTCCTAGATAAATAAAATCTATGTCACATTGGTCGGCATAATTGTCATAAACCATAAATGAACCAAATAGTTATAAAGATAATATATACCACATCCGAATCATAGACAGGGCGAGGGCCGCCGGGGGAGGATACCAAAACCATCACACTATATAATAAGAAGAAATAATAAAAGTAAGAAAATTATACAAGTATCTATCTAAACATACAAGTAAGATTTTTTTCCTTTCGGAAAGAAGATAAGAACAAGAGGCTCACCTCGGTGGTGCCGGCGATGAGATTGTCGCGGGAGATCGACGGCGATAAAGACGGGGACGGGACGTGACGGACCGCTAAACCTAGACAAATATTGAGGAAAATGGAGCTTGTAGGTCGAGCTTGGAGAGGAGAAAGCTTAAGTAGTGTGGCTCGGGCATTTCATCGAACACCTCGTGTGCATAGGAGGTGAGCTAGAGCACCACAAAGCCCTCCCCTCGCAGGCCAGAAAAAACAAAGCAGTGTGCTCTGCTCGCCGGCGAGGGGGTATATATAGACACATCATTGGTCCCGGTTCATGGCTTGAACCGGGACTAAAGAACACCCTTTGGTCCCGGTTCAAGCCACCAACCGGGACCAATGGTGGTGGGCCAGGAACGAGGCCCATTGGTCTCGGTTCGTTCCACAAACCGGGACCAAAGGGGCCAGACGAAATGGGACCAATGCCCCCATGAGGCCCGGCAGGCTCCCTGGCCTCAGGATCCGGGAGCAATGCCCCCATGGGTCCCGGTTCGTGATTGAACCGGGACTAATGGGCTTATCTGGCCTGAACGAAAGCCTGTTTTCTACTAGTGATGCGGAGGCACACCTCCTGGACAGCATACCGCAGGTCGGGTTGAGTCAGCATCAAGTACGGTAAAGTACCAATGATGGAGCGATAGAATGCTGCATCGGACACGAGAGACCCCTCCACGGCAGAGACCTTTGCCCTCATGTCGACAGGGGTGGGCGCGGGCTTGTATTAAGCATACCGTCACGCTCCAGAAGCTCGTGGGCGTACTTCTGCTGATGAATAAATACGTCGTCAGCCCGTCGAACCACCTCGATGCCGAGGAAGTAATGCAGAGGCCCCAAGTCCTTGAGGGTGAACTCATCACGAAGACGAGCTGTCAGCCACTGAAGGAGCTCGGGGGCGGATGCCGTGAGGATGATATCATCGACGTAGAACAGCAGATAGGCAGTGTCAGCTTCATGATATACACATAAAGTGAGGCATTGGAGCGAGTGGACCGAAAAACCAGAGACTGCAGGAAGGCTGCAATACGCTGGTACCAAGCCCAAGGCGCCTGCTTCAACATGTAAAGAGAACGGGAGAGCAAGCACACGAGTCCGGATGCTCGGCGTCGACGAAACCAGTGGGCTGCTCACAGAACACCTGCTTGGAAAGATGACCATGCAAGAAGGGGTTGGAGACATCCAACTGATGCACATGCCAGGCTCACGAGACCGCCAACTGAAGCACGACACATATCGTGCTCGGTTTAACAACCAGAGCGAAGGTGTCAGTGAAGTCCATGCCCACGCGCTGCTGAAATACAGGAACCACCCATCAAGCCTTGTAGCGCTCGAGAGAACCGTCCGGGTGAATCTTGTGCCAGAACACCCACTTGCCAGTGATGACGTCGGCACGAGGGGGTCGTGGAACAAGATGCCACGTTCGGTTGCGCGAACTCCTTCTGCAATGCTGCGAGCCAGTGGGGATCCCGAAGGGCTGCACGAGCGGAAGCGGGAATGGGTGATGGCATCGACGTCGTGGTGGCGCACACATATTCGTCGGAGGAGTAGCGCGTGCTCGCCGAAGCACACCGGCCCGGGCGCGGGTCGTCACGCCTAGAGGCGGGGCAGCAGCGGTGGCGAGGGCCACGGCGGCGGTGGGGGCTGCGGTGTCAAGGGTGGCGACGGGCGAGTGGGAAGTCGAGCCTGTCGCCTGGGTGGCCGCGCCAGCCGGGGTGGAAGGCGGGGTACCCGCCTGCTCAACCTCGGAGGAGGGAGACGGGGACCCGGGGGGGCGATCAGACTCGACCTCGTGGTAGCAAGTTGAAGAACCAGGCGGCGGTGGCAGAAGGCGCCATGCTGGGGGTTCTCAGGGGGCGTTGGCACGCATCGCTCCAGGAAGGGGGTGCGGGGGTCGGCGCCGAAGGAGCCGAAGCCGAAGAAACCTAAAAAAACGAGAACACCATCTCGACAAAATACACGTGCCTCGAGGTGTACACACGATGAGTGACAGGATCATAGCACCGGTAACCTTTGGTATTAGAGGGATAGCCAAGGAAGACACATGGAACGGAACATGGTGCGAGTTTGTGCGGCGTGGTGGACGCGGTGCTAGGATAGCAAAGACACCCAAAGATACGAAAACCATCCTAGGACGGAGGTTTACCGAAGAGAAGGTGGTGAGGGGAGTAGTTCCACCGAGGACGACAGTGATGAATGTCAACTAAAAGAGTGGCGGTGGCGAGAGCATCAGGCCAAAACCGAGCGGGCACGTTAGAGTGAAAGAGTAACGTGTGAATGATGTCATTAAGATGAAGGAAATATGCCCTAGAGGCAATAATAAAGTTATTATTTATTTCCTTTAATCATGATAAATGTTTATTATTCATGCTAGAATTGTATTAACCGGAAACTTAGTACATGTGTGAATACATAGACAAAACATATAGTCCCTAGTATGCCTCTACTTGACTAGCTCGTTAATCAAAGATGGTTATGTTTCCTAACCATAGACATGTGTTGTCATTTGATGAATGGGATCACATCATTAGGAGAATGATGTGATGGACATGACCCATCCATTAGCTTAGCTTTATGATCGTGTCAGTTTCATTGCTACTGCTTTCTTCATGACTTATACAAGTTCCTCAAACTATGAGATTATGCAACTCCCGAATACCGGAGGAACACTTTGTGTGCTACCAAACGTCACAACGTAAATGGGTGATTATAAAGGTGCTCTACAGGTGTCTCCGAAGGTGTTTGTTGGGTTGGCACAGATCGAGATTAGGATTTGTCACTCCTTGTTTCGGAGAGGTATCTCTGGGCCCATTCGGTAACACTCATCACTATAAGCCTTGAAAGCAATGTGACTAATGAGTTAGTTGCGAGATGAAGTATTACGGAACGAGTATAGAGACTTTCCGGTAACGAGATTGAACTAGGTATTGAGATACCGACGATCGAATCTCGGGCAAGTAACATACCGATGACAAAGGGAACAACGTATTTTGTTATGCGGTTTGACCGATAAAGATCTTCGTAGAATATGTAGGAACCAATATGAGCATCCAGGTTCTGCTATTGGTTATTGACCGGAAGTGAGTCTCGGTTATGTCTACATACTTCTCGAACTCGTAAGGTCCGCACGCTTAACGTTCGATGATGATTGGTATTATGAGTTTATGTGATATGATGTACCGAAGATTGTTCGGAGTCCCGGATGTGATCATGGACATGACGAGGAGTCTCGAAATGGTTGAGACATAAAGATTGATATATTGGATGGCTATGTTCGGACGCCGAAAGTGTTTTGGACATGTTTCGGATAAAACCGGAGTACCGGGGGTTACCGGAACCCCCATGGGAAGCTATTGGGCCTCATGGGCCTTAATGGAGAAGAGAGAGGGCGGACAGGAGGTAACGCGCGCCCCCCTTTCCCAAGTCCGAATTGTACAAGGGGGAGGGGTGGCGCCCCCCTTGAGGGAGTCCTGGATTAGGGGGTATTCGGACAGCCGGACTATATACTTTGGTCGGACTATTGGACTATGAAGATACAAGAATGAAGACTTCGCCCCGTGTCCGGATGGGACTCTCCTTTGGGTGGAAGGCAAGCTTGGCGATTCGGATGTGTAGATCTCCTTCTCTGTAACCAACTCTGTGTAACCCTAGCCCCTCCAGTGTCTATATAAACCGGAGGGTTTAGTCCGTAGGACAACAACAATCATATCATAGGCTAGCTTCTAGGGTTTAGCCTCTACGATCTCGTGGTAGATCAACTCTTGTAATAGTCATATCATCAAGATCAATCAAGTAGGAAGTAGGGTATTACCTCCATCGAGAGGGCCCGAACCTGGGTAAACATCGTGTCCCCCGCCTCCTGCTACCATTAGCCTTAGACGCACAGTTCGGGACCCCCTACCTGAGATCCGCCGGTTTTGACACCGACATTGGTGCTTTCATTGAGAGTTCCACTGTGTCGTCCCGACAAGGCTAGATGGCTTCTTCAATCATCTTCAACGACGCGGTCCAGTGGGAGGTTTTCCTCCCCAGACAGATCTTCATATTCGACGGCTTCGTACTGCGGGCCAACTAGCTTGGCCTTCTGGAGCAGATCGACACCTACGCCCCTGGCCATCAGGTCAGATTTGGAAGCTTGAACTACACAGATGACATCCACGGAGATTTGATCTTTGATGGATTCGACCCCGTGTCAGGTGCGCCGGACAGTCCCGACGAGCATGACTTAGATCTGCCATCGGACATTATCCGGGGGATCGCGCCTGCGGCTGTTCCGGGCCTCAATCTAGAGCAGATTGTGCCATCCGATGATGGGTGGATGGACCCCGCCACGGAGGCCGCATACTCATCGACCTTGGAGCCGAACACTGATCCCACCTCCTATGAGACCGGTATCATTGGACCCTCAGACTCGTGTCCGGCTACAGGGTCCGAATCGCGTACGCCCGTGCCTATCGAATCTGATTGGGCAGCGGTCATGGATTTCACCTCCGCGGATATCTTTCAGCACTCGCCCTTGGGTGATGTGCTAGATTCATTAAGGTCTCTCTCTTTGTCAGGAGACTATTGGCCGAACTATTTTCGGCTCGAGTGGGAAGCGGACGACGAGGAAATTCGACCCCCACCCACCACCCACTTAATAGCCATGGTCGATGACTTAACCGACGTGCTTGACTTCAACTCTGAAGACATCGACGGTATGGACGACGATGCAGGAGAAGAACAGGAACCACCGCCTATAGGGCGCTGGACAGTGACCTCCTCATATGATATATATATATATATATGGTGGACACCCTCAAAGAAAATAATGGCGATGAGGCAACAGAGGATAATCCCTTGGGGAAGCAATCAAAGCACCGGCGTCATCGGCGCCACTCTAAGCCCCGCCATGGCAGAAATAGCAGCACCGGCACAGGAGATTATAGCAATCCGGATGGTGCCGAAGACGAAAACAACCTCGCCCAGCCTGACGTCGAGCAGGCCGAGCATGATGATGGGCAAGCTAGCCTAGATGAACAGGCATCGGACGGAGACTTGGAGGACGACAATTATATTCCTCTCTCTGAAGATGAGGTGAGCCTCGGCGACGACGAATTTGTTGTGCCTGAGGATCCCGTCGAGCAGGAGCGCTTCAAGCACCGGCTTATAGTCACTGCAAAAAGCCTGAAGAAAAAGCAGCATCAGCTCCAAGCTGATCAAGATCTGCTAACAGATAGATGGACTGAGGTTCTGGCAGCCGAGGAATACGGACTCGAGCGCCCAACCATGAGTTACCAAAAGCGCAGGTTGTTACCCCAACTTGAAGAGGAGGCGCTAGAGCCTACACTACCAGCACCGGACGTGGCGTACCGAGCACCTCATGGCCGAGACAAAGCGGCGTATCATACCAAACAACCGCCCGCACCCAATAAACAAAAATACTAAGGCCCGGGGCAATACGCAGGACCCGCGAGACGTATTGGAAAACAAAGCAGGACAGTCAAGACCGATCTACGGATCGCGGGGGCGCGCCACAATGCGTGATGATGACCGTGACGCTGGACACACTAAAAATAAGTCCGGCCGGGCCGAATACAACAGACCAGACTCATTTGAACTACGTTGAGATTTAGCCCGGCATAGAGGCGCTGCACACCCCCTATGCTTCACTGATGAAGTAATGGGTCATGAATTCCCAGAAGGGTTTAAACCCGTAAACATCGAATCATACAATGGCACTACAGACCCCGCGGTATGGATTGAACATTTCCTTCTCGACATTCACATGGCCCGCGACGACGATCTACATGCCATCAAGTACCTCTCCCTTAAGCTCAAAGGACCGGCTCGACACTGGCTGAATAGCCTGCCGGCGAACTCCATTGGCAGTTGGGAGAACCTGGAGGACGCATTCCTCGACAACTTCCAGGGCACTTACGTGCGACCACCGGACGCTGATGACCTAAGTCACATAACCCAACAGCCCGGAGAGTCAGCCAGGAAATTCTGGACTCGGTTCCTAACTAAAAAGAACGAAATCGTCGACTGCCCGGATGCCGAGGCCCTAGCGGCCTTTAAGCACAACATCCACGACGAGTGGCTCGCCCGACACCTCGGCCAAGAGAAGCCAAAATCCATGGCAGCCCTCACGACACTCATGACCTGCTTCTGCGCGGGCGAGGACAGCTGGCTGGCTCGTTGTTGGGGAACGTAGTAATTTCAAAAAAATTCCTATGCACACGCAAGATCATGGTGATGCATAGCAACGAGAGGGGAGAGTGTTGTCCACGTACCCTCGTAGACCGAAAGCGGAAGCGTTATAACAACGTGGTTGATCTAGTCGTACGTCTTCACGGCCCGACCGATCAAGCAATCAAACCACGGCACCTCCGAGTTCTAGCACACGTTCAGCTCGATGATGATCCCTGGACTCCGATCCAGCAAAGTGTCGGGGAAGAGTTCTGTCAGCACGACGGTGTGGTGACGATCTTGATGTTCTACCGTCGCGGGGCTTCGCCTAAGCGCCGCTACAATATTATCGAGGAGGACTATGATGGAGGGGGGCACCGCACACGGCTAAGAGATCAATGATCAATTGTTGTTTTCCCCAGAGGTGCCCTCTGCCCCCGTATATAAAGGAGCCAGGGGGAGGGGGTCGGCCGGCCAGGAGGGGCGTAGGACTCCCCCCTTCCTTGTTGGAGTAGGAGAGAAGGAAAGAGGGGGAGAGGAGGAAGGAAAAGGGTGCTGCACCCCTTGTCCAATTCGGACCAGAGGGGGGCTGCACACCTCCTTCCTTTCGGCCTCTCTCCTCTATTCCCGTATGGCCCAATAAGGCCCATATACTTCCCGGCGAATTCCCGTAACTCTCCGGTACTCCGAAAAATACCCGGTTCACTCGGAACCTTTCCGAAGTCCGAATATAGTCGTCCAATATATCGATCTTTACATCTCGACCATTTCGAGACTCCTCGTCATGTACCCAATCTCATCCGGGACTCCGAACTCCTTCGGTACATCAAAACTCATAAACTCATAATATAACTGTCATTGAAACCTTAAGCGCGCGGACCCTACGGGTTCGAGCACAATGTATACATGACCGAGACACGTCTCCGATCAATAACCAATAACGGAACCTGGATGCTCATATTGGCTCCCACATATTCTACGAAGATCTTTATCGGTCAGACCGCATAACAATATAAGTTGGTCCCTTTGTCATCGGTATGTTACTTGCCCGAGATTTGATCGTCGGTATCGAATACCTAGTTCAATCTCGTTACCGGCAAATCTCTTTACTCGTTCCATAATACATCATCCTGCAACTAACTCATTAGTTGCAATGCTTGCAAGGCTTATAGTGATATGTATTACCGAGTGGGCCCAGAGATACCTGTCCGACAATCGGAGTAACAAATCCTAATCTCGAAATACGCTAACCCAACATGTACCTTCGGAGACACCTGTAGAGCTCCTTTATAATCACCCAGTTACGTTGTGACGTTTGGTAGCACACAAAGTATTTATCCGGTAAACGGGAGTTGCATAATCTCATAGTCATAGGAACATGTATAAGTCATGAAGAAAGCAGTAGCAACATACTACACGATCAAGTGCTAATGCTAACGGAATGGGTCAAGTCAATCACATCATTCTCCTAATGATGTGAGCCCGTTAATCAAATGACAACTCTTTTGTCCATGGCTAGGAAACATAACCATCTTTGATAAACGAGCTATTCACACATGTATTATGTTTCCGGTTAATACAATTATAGCATGAATAATAAACATTTATCATGATATAAGGAAATAAATAATAACTTTGTTATTGCCTCTAGGGCATATTTCCTTCAGTCTCCCACTTGCACTAGAGTCAATAATCTAGTTCACATCATCATGTGATTCAACACCAATATTCACATCTGTATGTGATTAACACCCATAGTTCACATTGTCATGTGACCAACACCCAAAGGGTTTACTAGAGTCTATAATCTAGTTCACATCGCTATGTGATTAACACCCAAAGATTTCTAAGGTATGATCATGTTTTGCTCATGAGAGAAGTTTAGTCAACGGGTCTATCACATTCAGAGCCGTATGTATTTTGCAAATATTCTATGTCTATAATGCTTTGCACGGAGCTACTCTAGCTAATTGCTACCACTTTTAATATGTATCCAGATTGAGACTTAGAGTCATCTGGATCAGTGTAAAAGCTTGCATCGATGTAACTCTTTATGACGGACTCTTTTATCACCTCTATAATCGAGAAACATCTCCTTAGTCCTCACTAAGGATATTCTTGACCGCTGTCCAGTGATCTACTCTTAGATCAAAATTGTACTCCTTTGCCAAACTCAGAGCAAGGTATACAATAGGTCCGGTACACAGCATAGCATACATTATAGAACCTATGACTGAGGCATAAGGAATGACTTTTTCATTCTCTTTGTATTTTCTGCCATGGTCGGGTTTTGAGTCTTACTCAACTTCACACCTTTGCATCACAGGCAAGAACTCTTTCTTTCACTGTTCCATTTTGAACTACTTCAAAATCTTGTCAAGGTATGTACTAATTGAAAATCTTATCAAGCGTCTTGATCTATCTCAATAGACCTTGATGCTCAATATGTAAGTAGCTTTACTGAGGTCTTTCTTTGAAAAACTCCTTTCAAATACTCCTTTATTCTTTCCAGAAAATTCTACATCATTTCCGATCAACAATATGTCATTCACATATACTTATCAGAAAGGCTGTAGTGCTCCCACTCACTTTCTTGTAAAGACAGGCCATTCCAAAAGTCTGTATAAAACCATATGCTTTGATCAACTCATCAAAGCGTATATTCCAACTCCAGATACTTGCACCAGTCCATTGATGGATCGCTGGAGCTTGCACATTTTGTTAGCACCTTTAGGATTAACAAAACCTTCTGGTTGCATCATATACAACTCTTCTTTAAAAAAAATCCATTAAGGAATGTAGTTTTGACATCCATTTGCCAGATTTCATAAAATGTGGCAATTGCTAACATGATTCGGACAGACTTTAAGCATCGATACGAGTGAGAAAATCTCATTGTATTCAACACCTTGAACTTGTCGAAAAAGTTTTTGCGACAAGTCGAGCTTTGTAGGTAGTAACACTAATATCAGTGTCTGTCTTCCTCTTGAAGATCCATTTATTTTCTATGGCTTGCTGATCATCGGGTAAGTCCACCAAAGTCCACACTTTGTTCTCATACATGGATCCCATCTCAGATTTCATGGCCTCAAGCCATTTCACGGAATCTGGGCTCATCATCGCTACCTCATAGTTCGTAGGTTTATCATGGTCTAGTAACATGACTTTCAGAACAGGATTACCGTACCACTCTGGTGCGGACCATACTCTGGAAGACCTACGAGTTTCTGTAGTAACTTGATTCGAAGTTTCATGATCATCATCAGTAACTTCCTCACTAATCGGTGTAGGCATCACTGGAACTGATTTTTGTGATGAACTACTTTCCAATTTGGGAGAAGGTACAATTACCTTATCAAGTTATACTTTCCTCCCACTCACTTCTTTCGAGAGAAACTTCTTCTCTAGAAAGGATCCATCTTAGCAACTAATAACTTGCCTTCGGATCTGTGATAGAAGGTATACCCAATAGTTACCTTTGGGTATTCTATGAAGACGCACTTCTCCGATTTGGTTTCGATCTTATCAGGTTGAAACTTTTTCACGTAAGCATCGCAACCCAAAATTTAAGAAACGACAACTTTGGTTTCTTGCCAAACCACAGTTCATAAGGCGTCGTCTCAACGGATTTTGATGGTGCCCTTTTTAAAGTGAATGCAACTGGCTCTAATGCATAACCCCAAAACAATAGTGGTAAATCAGTAAGATACATCATAGATCGCAGCATATCCAATAATGTGCGGTTATGACGTTCGGACACACCATTACGCTATGGTGTTCCATGTGGCGTGAGCTGTGAAACTATTCCACATTGTTTTATATGAAGGCCAAATTCATAACTCAAATATTCTCCTCCACGATCAGATCGTAGAAACTTTATTTTCTTGTTATGATGATTCTCCACTTCACTCTGAAATTCTTTGAACTTTTTCAAATGTTTCAGACTTGTGTTTCATTAAGTAGATATACCCATATCTGCTGAAATCATCTGTGAAGGTCAGAAAATAACGATACTCGCCACGAGCATCAACACTCATTGGATCGCATACATCGGTATGTATTATTTCCAATAAATCAGTAGCTCGTTCCATTGTTCCGGAGAACGGAGTTTTAGTCATCTTGCCCAAAAGGCACGGTTCGCAACCATCATATGATTCATAATCAAGTGATTCAAAAAACCCATCAGCATGGAGTTTCTTCATGCGCTTTACACCGATATGACCCAAACGGCAGTGCCACAAAGTTGCACTATCATTCTCAACTTTGCATCTTTTGGCATCAATATTATGAATATGTGTATCACTACGATCGAGATCCAACAAACTATTTTCATTGGGTGTATGACCTTTGAATGTTTTATTCATGTACATATAAAAACAATTATTCTCTAACTTTAAATGAATAACCTTATTGCAATAAACATGATCAAATCATATTCATGCTCAACGCAAACACCAAATAACATTTATTTAGGTTTAACACTAATACCGAAAGTATAGGGAGTGTGCGATGATGATCATATCAATCTTGGAACCACTTCCAACACACATCGTCACTTCACTCTAAACTAGTCTCTGTTTATTCTGTAACTCTTGTTTCGAGTTACTAATTTGTAGCAACCGAACAAGTATCAAATACTCAGGGGCTACTATAAGCACTAGTAAGGTACACATCAATAACCTGTATATCAAATATACCCTTGTTTACTTTGCCATCCTTCTTATCCACCAAATATTCGGGGTATTTCCGCTTCCATTGACCATTTCCTTTGTAGTAGAAGCACTCAGTTTTAGGCTTTGCTCCAGCTTTGGGCTTCTTCACAGGAGTGACAGCTTGCTTGCCATTCTGCTTGAAGTTCCCTTTCTTTCCCTTTGCCCTTTTCTTGAAACTAGTGGTCTTGTCAATCATCAACACTTGATGCTCTTTTTCTTCATTTCTACCTTCGTTGATTTCAGCATCACGAAGAGCTCGGGAATCGTTTTCGTCATCCCTTGCATTACAGTTCATCACGAAGTTCCAGTAACTTGGTGATGGTGAATAGAGAACTCTGCCGATCACTATCTTATCTGGAAGATTAACTCCCACTTGATTCAAGCGATTGTAGTACTCAGACAATCTAAGTACTTGCTCACTAGTTAAGCAATTCTCCTCCATCTTTTAGGCGAAGTATTTGTCTGAGGTCTCATACCTCTTGACACGGGCATGAGTCTGAAATACCAATTTCATCTCTTGAAACATCTTATATGTTCCATGACGTTTCAAAAACGTTTTTGCAGTCCCGGTTCTAAGCCATAAAGCATGGTGCACAAAACTATCAAGTAGTCATCATACTGAGCTAGCCAAACGTTCATAACGTCTGCATCTACTCCTGCAATAGGTCTGTCACCTAGCGGTGCATAAAGGACATAATTGTTTTGTGCAGCAGTGAGGATAAACCTCAGATCACGGACCAAGTCCGCATCATTGCTACTAACATCTTTCAACTTAGTAGTCTCTAGGAACACATATAAAAAAACATAGGGAAGCAACAACGCGAGCTATTGATCTACAACATAATTTGCAAAATACTACCAGGACTAAGTTCATGATAAATTTAAGTTCAATTAATCATATTACTAAAGACCTCCCACTTAGATAGACATCCCTCTAATCCTCTAAGTGATTACGTGATCCATATCAACTACACCATGTCCGATCATCACATGAGATGGAGTAGTTTCAATGGTGAACATCAATATGTTGATCATATGTACTATATGATTCACGCCGACCTTTTCGGTCTCCGTGTTCCGAGGCCATATCTGTTATATGCTAGGCTCGTCAAGTTTAACCTGAGTATTCCGCGTATGCAAGTGTTTTGCACCCGTTGTATTTGAACGTAGAGCCTATCACACCCGATCATCACGTGGTGTCTCAGCATGAAGAACTTTCACAACGGTGCATACTCAGGGAGAACACTTATTGATAATTAGTGAGAGATCATCTTGAAATGCTACCTTCAATCAAAGCAAGATAAGATGTGTAACAAATAAACATCATATGCAATCAAAATAAGTGATATGATATGGCCATCATCATCTTGTGATTGTGATCTCCATCTCCGAAGCACCGTCATGATCACCATTGTCACCGGCGCGACACCTTGATCTCCATCGTAGCATCGTTTTCGTTACGCCATCTATTGCTTCTACGACTATCGCTACCGCTTAGTGATAAAGTAAAGCAATTATGTATGCGTTGCATTTCATACAATAAAGCGACAACCATATGGCTCCTGCCAGTTGCCGATAACTTTGGTTACAAAACATGATCATCTCATACAATAAAATATAGTATCACGTCTTGACCATATCACATCACAACATGCCCTGCAAAAACAAGTTAGACGTCCTCTACTTTGTTGTAGCAAATTTTACGTGGCTGCTACGGGCTGAGCAAGAACTGTTCTTACCTATGCATCAAAAACCATAACGATAGTTCGTCAAGTTAGTGTTGTTTTAACCTTCGCAAGGACCGGGCGTAGCCACACTCGGTTCAACTAAAGTTGGAGAAACAGACACCCGCCAGCCACCTGTGTGCAAAGCATGTCGGTAGAACCAGTCTCGCGTAAGGGTACGCGTAATGTCGGTCCGGGCCGCTTCATCCAACAATACCGCCGAACCAAAGTATGGCATGCTGGTAAGCAGTATGACTTGTATCGCCCACAACTCACTTGTGTTCTACTTGTGCATATAGCATCTACGCATAAAACCAGGCTCGGATGCCACTGTTGGGGAACGTAGTAATTTCAAAAAAATTCCTGCGCACACGCAAGATCATGGTGATGCATAGCAACGAGAGGAGAGAGTGTTGTCCACATACCCTCATAGACCGAAAGTGGAAGCGTTATAACAACGCGGTTGATGTAGTCGTACGTCTTCACGGCCCGGCCGATCCAACACCGAAACTACGGCACCTCCGAGTTCTAGCACACGTTCAGCTCGATGATGATCCCCGGACTTCGATCCAGCAAATTGTCGGGAAAGAGTTCTGTCAGCACGACGGCGTGGTGACGATCTTGATGTTCTACCGTCGCAGGGCTTCGCCTAAGCACCGCTACAATATTATCGAGGAGGACTATGGTGGAGGGGGGCACCGCACACGGCTAAGAGATCAATGATCAATTGTTGTTTTCCCTAGAGGTGCCCCCCTGCCCCGTATATAAAGGATCCAGGGGGAGGGGGTCGGCCGGCCAGGAGGGGCGTGCCAGGAGGAGTCCTCCTCCCACCAGGAGTAGGACTCCCCCCCTTCCTTGTTGGAGTAGGAGAGAAGAAAAGAGGGGGAGAGGAGGAAGGAAAATGGGGCTGCACCCCTTGTCCAATTCGGACCAGAGGGGGGCTGCACGCCTCCTTCCTTTCGGCCTCTCTCCTCTATTCCGGTATGGCCCAATAAGGCCCATATACTCCGAGGCGAATTCCCGTAACTCTCCGGTACTCCGAAAAATACCCGAATCATTCGGAACCTTTCCGAAGTCCGAATATAGTCGTCCAATATATCGATCTTTATGTCTCGACCATTTCGAGACTCCTCGTCATATCCACGATCTCATCCGGGACTCCGAACTCCTTCTGTACATCAAAACTCATAAACTCATAATATAACTATCATCGAAACCTTAAGCGTGCGGACCCTACGGGTTCGAGAACAATGTAGACATGACCGAGACACGTCTCCGATCAATAACCAATAGTGGAACCTGGATGCTCATATTGGCTCCCACATATTCTACGAAGATCTTTATCGGTCAAACCGCATAACAACATACGTTGTTCCCTTTGTCATTGGTATGTTACTTGCCCGAGATTTGATCGTCGGTATCCAATACCTAGTTCAATCTCGCTATCGCAAGTCTCTTTACTCGTTTCATAATACATCATCCCGCAACTAACTCATTAGTTGCAATGCTTGCAAGGCTTATAGTGATGTGTATTACCGAGTGGGCCCAGAGATACCTCTCCGACAATCGGAGTGACAAATCCTAATCTCGAAATACACCAACCCAACATGTACCTTCGGAGACACCTGTAGAACTCCTTTATAATCACCCAGTTACGTTGTGACGTTTGGTAGCACACAAAGTGTTCCTCAGGTAAACGGGAGTTGCATAATCTCATAGTCATAGGAACATGTATAAGTCATGAAGAAAGCAGTAGCAACATACTAAATGATCAAGTGCTAAGGCTAACGGAATGGGTCAAGTCAATCACATCATTCTCCTAATGATGTGATCCCGTTAATAAAATGAGAACTCTTTTGTCCATGGCTAGGAAACATAACCATCTTTGATAAACGAGCTAGTCAAGTAGAGGCATACTAGTGACACTATGTTTGTCTATGTATTCACACATGTATTATAATGATGTGATCCCGTTAATCAAATGAGAACTCTTTTGTCCATGGCTAGGAAACATAACCATCTTTGATAAACGAGCTAGTCAATTAGAGGCATACTAGTGACACTATGTTTGTCTATGTATTCACACATGTATTATGTTTCCGGTTAATACAATTGTAGCATGAATAATAAACATTTATCATGATATAAGGAAATAAATAATAACTTTATTATTGCCTCTAGGGCATATTTCCTTCACTCGTAGCAACATCACACCAAAAAACTCCGGCGATTCAGACGCCAGAGATAGCAACGGCAAGCCACGACGCAATATAAACAAGTGTCGAAACATTGGCAACAATGCCGAAGACACGGTGGTCAACGCCGGATTCAGAGGCTTTAAATCCGGGCAGCAGAAAAATCCATTCAAAAGAAACAACCTGGGCTCGTCCAGTCTGGACCGCATACTCGATCGCTCATGTCAAATACACGGCACCCCCGATAAACCAGCCAACTACAACAACAGAGAATGCTGGGTGTTTAAACAGGCAGACAAGTTGAATGTCGAACACAAGGAAAAGGGGCTGCATAGCGATGGCAACGAGGAGCCCCGGCCGCCGAACACAGGAGGACAGCAGAAATTCCCTCCCCAGGTAAAAACGGTGAATATGATATATGCAACCCATATCCCCAAGCGGGAACGGAAGCATGCACTACGCGACGTCTACGCGATTGAGCCAGTCGCCCCAAAGTTTAACCCATGGTCTTCTTGTCCGGTCACTTTCGATCGTAGGGACCATCCTACCAGTATACGTCATGGCGGCTCTGCCGCATTGGTCCTTGACCCAATCATCGAAGGATTTCACCTCACACGAGTCCTTATGGACGGTGGCAGCAGCCTGAACCTGCTTTATCAGGATATAGTGCACAAAATGGGTATCGATCCCTCAAGGATCAAACCAACCAAAACCACCTTTAAAGGTGTAATACCAGGTGTAGAGGCCTGTTGTACAGGCTCAATCACACTGGAAGTGGTCTTCGGATCTCCGAACAACTTCCGAAGCGAAGAGTTAATCTTCGACATCGTCCCCTTCCGCGGTGGCTATCATGCACTGCTCGAACGAACCGCATTCGCTAGATTCAATGCGGTGCCGCATTATGCATACCTCAAGCTCAAAATGCCAGGACCTCATGGGGTTATAAAAGTTAATGGAAACACAGATAGCTCGCTCCGTATGGAGGAGCACACTGCAGCCCTCGCGGCAGAAGTACAAAATAACCTTTTTAGGCAAACAGCCAATTCGGCGCTAAAGAACCCAGGAACCGTCAATCGAGTCCAGAGTACCTTGCAACAGTATCATCCGGCACGCTCAGAGCTTGACTAGCAATTCGGCCTCCGTCCTAGTCCTAGTCAAGCGGCAAAATTCGTGCCGCGCGTACATAATTATGCACTTAAAATACCATGGGCATAGGCGGAGGCACGACTATGATACGGTACACAGTGCGGCTCTACCGCCATGGGACCCGTACACCTTCATCATTTTCTTTCCTTTCAGGACTCTACTTTCGGGAAGCCTCCTCAGATAGCCTGATTATTGGACTCATCACAGGAGGGAACAACCAAGGAGGCAAGAGGCTTTGACGTACAAGGGAATACCCAGGTGGTCTGTGATAAAAATCACTATACCTGTTTTACATACCCACACGCAGCCTGTCCTCGGTTAGGACATGTCAAATAGTCCTATTCTTGCTTATTGCATTAGTTGTATACATACGCTTTGACGTATCATTTAAATAACAATGGAAACACACATCGTCAGCTTGTTATTCAACCTTCTTTATCTTTTTTCCTTGACTATTTATATACTACAAATTGCACCCGTACACTTTGGTATGTTCAGTTTGCCAGGGGCTTCAGTGTACCCCATAACACGACAAGAAAAGTCCGAGCACTTTTGACAATGCGGCACCCCGAACTTATAGCATTATATGCATCAGCTCTGAATCATGTCTTGGGACAATAGTTGGGTTTGCCCGGCTCCTATGCTTTGGTACCTTACGTTCCGCTATATCGGCTAAGGTAGCGCTAGGAGAACAACTGCGATTGTGTCCCGGTTCTTCCAGACGAGCACCTCAGTAGAGAAAGCCAAAAACTGACTGTCGTGATGCGGCGAGAGCTGGTCGCTGTTCGAGAGGTCTCAAATCCTTAAAGATTTTTCCGCTTCGGGCGAGGAATTGGCCTTGTCCGATTTAGGCGTGCATAGCGCCCCAAGTTCGGCCTTCCGAATACCAGGGGCTTCGCCAAAATTTAAAATTGTAGACTTATATGGCTAAGTGAGAGTGATAAAGCCATATAGTCTGATTGCCTTGTTCGTCGCGCTAAACACCTCCTTATTGGACCAAAAAATTGGATAAAGAGTGTTTAGATTTATCCCGAACACCCCAGTACTAGTTACATGGGGGCAGAAGCCGGCGACTGGCCAACTTTCAATATTTTTATAAGTGGCCGCACAGAAGGTAATATTTTAAATTAACAAGCGTTATATAGCACACATTAACTCGTTTTCATATTGTAGGATCACATGAGTACATTCAGTCAAATATTACATCCTTGGCACATTCCTCCGCCACAAGGCGGGCGCCTTTCATAACACCATCATAGTACTTCTCGGGATAGCGGTGCGCCTTGCCCTCCGGTGGCCCATCCGTCACCAGCTTCTCGGCATCCATCTTTGGCCAGTGCACTTTCGCGCGGATGAAGGCACGACGCGCACCTTCAATGCAGATTCACCGCTTTACGGCTTCAAGCCTTGGCCAGACATGCACAAGCCGCATCATGATGTCTACTACACAACCTTCTTCTTGTAGACGTTGTTGGGCCTGCGAGTGCACCGGTTTGTAGGACAGTACCAATTTTCCCTCAAGTGGATGACCTAAGGTTTATCAATCCGTGGGAGGCGTAGGATGACGATGGTCTCTCTGAAACAACCCTGCAACCAAATAACAAAGAATCTCTTGTGTCCCCAACACACCCAATACAATGGTAATTTGTATAGGTGCACTAGTTCGGAAAAGAGATGGTGATACAAGTGCAATATGGATGGTAGATAAAGGTATTTGTAATCTGAAATTATAAAAACAACAAGGTAACTGATGATAAAAGTGAGCGTAATCGGTATTGCAATGGTAAGAAACAAGGCCTAAGGTTCATACTTTCACTAGTGCAAGTTCTCTCAACAATAATAACATAGATAGATCATATAACAATACCTCAACATGCAAGAAAGAGTCACTCCAAAGCCACTAATAGCGGAGAACAAACGAAGAGATTATGGTAGGGTACGAAACCACCTCAAAGTTATTCTTTTGGGTCAATCTATTTAAGAGTTCGTACTAGAATAGCACCTTAAGACACAAATCAACCAAAACCCTAATGTCACCTAGATACTCCATTGTCACCTCAAATATCTGTGGGCATGATTATACGATAAGCATCACACGATCTCAGATTCATCTATTCAACCAACACAAAGTACTTCAAAGAGTTCCCCAAAGTTCGTACCGGAGAGTCAAGACGCGAACGTGTGCCAACCCCTATGCATAGGTTCATGGGCGGAACCCGCAAGTTGGTCACCCAAAACATACATCAAGTGGCATATGATATCCCATTGTCTCCACAGATAAGCACGACAAGACATACATCAAGTGTTCTCAAATCATTAAAGACTCAATCCGATAAGATAACTTCAAAGGGAAAACTCAATCCATTACAAGAGAGTAGAGGGGGAGAAACATCATAAGATCCAACTACAATAGCAAAGCTCGGGATACATCAAGATCGTGCCATAGAGGGAACACGAGAGAGAGAGAGAGAGATCAAACACATACCTACTGGTACATACCCTCAGCCTCGAGGGTGAACTACTCCCTCCTCGTCATGGATAGCGCCGGGATGATGAAGATGGCCACCGGTGATGGATTCCCCCTCCGGCAGGGTGCCGGAACGGGCTCCCGAGAGGCTTTTGGTGGCTACAGAGGCTTGCGGCGGTGGAACTCCTGCTCTATCTTTATTGTGGATGTTTTTAGGGTACGTGGACTTATATAGGCGAAAGAAGTCGGTCGGGGGGTGCTCGAGGGGCCCACGAGACAGGGGGGCGCGCCTAGTAGCGGGGGCGCCCCCACCCTCGTGGCCTCCTCGAGGATCTTCTGACGTGAACTCCAAGTCTCCCGGATGGTATTCTTCCAAAAAATCACGATGCCGAAGGTCTCATTCCGTTTGGACTCTGTTTGATATTCCTTTTCTTCGAAATACTGAAACAGGCAATAAAATAGCAATATGGGCTGGGCCTCTGTTTAATAGGTTAGTCCCAAAAGTAATATAGAAGTGTATAATAAAGCCCGTAATCATTCAAAACAGATAATAAAATAGCATGAATGCTTTATAAATTATAAATATGTTGGCGACGTATCACTTCACCAAGCCAAAGTAGCTGGTGGGCAGGGGCTCGGCATGCTACATCCGGACTATGAGGTCCTTCTTGGCCAGTTTGGCCGCCTTGTGCAGTTCGACCAGTTGCTTCAGCTGGTCACTCAAGGGCATCGGCTGTTTGGCCCCAATATACTGGGACCAGAACAACTTCTCCGTCGAGCTCCCTTCTTCAGCCCGGTAGAACTCTGCGGCATCAGATGCACTGCGCGGCAGATCTGCGAATGCTCCTGGAGAGCTCCAAGTTCGGGTAAGTAATAGGAAAGCCTCCTTCACATGCTTGCTTTGCATAATGAATGCCTTACCCGCCGCTATCTTCCTAGCCGCCTGGATCTCCTGGAGGGCCTTTTGGGGTTCGTCCTTGGCGTCTTGTGCGCTCTAGAGAGCCTTCGCAAGCTCGGACTCTTGCGTCTTGGGGTCACGCTCCAAGGACTCGTATTTTTTGATGAAGTCCTGGAGCTCTTGCTGGACCTCATTTACCTGAGCCTCATGCTTCTCGCGCTCGGTGCGCTCCTTGGCCACCTTGTCTTCGGCCTCGGACAACAGTTTTTTAAGGGCCGCCATTTCGGTCGTGGCCCCTATTATAATTCATGATGCTTCCATTAGCACCCAAGATTTTCCTTTATATAGCACACGAACGGGGTATCACTTGCCTTTGTTCTGCTCGAGCTGCCTCTTCACGAGGCCGAGCTCTTCTTCGGCCCGCCCTAGGTCCCGCTTCAGTCCGGAGACCTCCGCAGTGCGGGCGGCAGCGGCCAGCAGCGACGCCTGCTTATTCACATAGACACGTTCTTATTAGACTCCCGTGGAAATTTTTGATCCTCTGTTCGGCATTTCTTTCCGAACACCAAACAGAGCATCAGGGGCAACTGTCTATGCTATGATGAATTGGTAACTTACCTCAAAGCCTGTTAGGAGGCTGGCGCAGGCTTCGATCAGTCCGCTTTTGGCAGACCGAACCTTCTCAATCACCGCACCCATAATGGTGCGGTGCTCTTTGGCAATGGAAGCGCCGCGTAGCGCTTCCACTAAACTGTCCGATGCCTCTGGTTGGACAAAGGTCATCACAACAGGCGGCCCACCCTCCGTAGAAAGGGGTTGCCTACCTGAATCCGGAACCAATAGAGGTTCCGGCGCAACACATCCTGCTGGGGGCCGGACTTGCTATGGCCCCGTCAAGGTCCATGGGGGTCTTTCCCCCATGAGCCCGGTGTATTGAATTTCACCTTGGGCCGCCTCCAGGACCGTCTCCCCTGCTTCGGTATCCTCTGGGACAACACCTCGGTGCCGTCTGCAGGCCAGGGGGAGGTAGCCGTCGGGAGCAAATCACTATTCATCTGCGACGGACCAAAAGACCCATCTGAGGAGGATACGTCGATACGGGCTTTGGACGGACTGCATTACCACATTTGACATAATAAGAAGCAATAATGCAAAACATACCGGAGGCATTAGTGTCCGGATACTTACGACTTCGCTTGGGGCTTGTTCCCGGGCAACCACTCCTTGTCGCTATAAGCGGCTGTTGTGGATTGGTCCGGAGGGAGGGTCCTTCCCTTCTTGGACCCTTCAGCCTCCCCAGCTGGGGCGGCCTTCCTTTTTTTCTCCCCCCTGGTTGGGGGAGGAATTTCCTCTTCCTCCTCCTCGTCTTTGTTGGAGGAGTGCGCCTCGGCGTCTTTGGACGATGCATCCGGTGTAGCCTTGCACCGGAGACCTTTCCTGTTCCCCGTGGCCTTCTTCTTCTGGGCCTTCTTCTCCGGCACCTTGTAAAGCGCCAGAACCAGCATCTCCGTCAGGAGCGCGGTTGCTGGATCTTCAGGTAGCGGAGCTGGACAGTCGATCCGCTCCGCCGTCACCACATAGTCCTGTTTAATCAGCGTAGTGGTTTAAAATCCTCCCACAAATATATTGGGAAAGGCACATCTTGTGATATATAGAGAGCTTACCGGATTGGCGGGGCGCTTTGCGCTGAGTCCGCGGTCCTTGGTAGTGGGAGGAGGGACTTCGGCGGCTTTAATAACACCTTCCAGACGTCCTTGTGCGTCGTGTTGAAGAGGTCTCGCAGCGTCTGGTGTTCGGCCAAATCGAACTCCCACATATTGAACGTCCGTCTTTGACACGAGAGGATCCGGCGGAAGAGCATGACCTGGACCACATTGATAAGCTTGATCTTATTTTCTATCATATTTTTGATGCAGTTCTGGAGTCCGGTCAGCTCCGCAGGTACACCCCAGGCCAAGCCCTTCCTTTCCAAGGAGGTCAGCCGCATGGGGATGCCGGATCGAAATTCGGGGGCCGCCGCCCTGTTGGCGTCACGCGGCTCGGTGACGTAGAACCACCCTGATTGCCACCCCTTCACGGTCTCCATGTATGAGCCTTCAAGCCAGGTAACGTTGGGCATCTTACCTACCATGGTGCCTCCGCACTCCGCTTGCTGGCCGCCCACTATCTTCGGCTTCACGTTGAAGATCTTTAGCGACAAGGCAAAGTGGGGCTTCATGCGGAGGAAGGCCTCGCACACGACGATAAACGCCGAGATGTTGAGGACGAAATTTGGGGCCAGATCATGAAAATCTAACCCATAGTAAAACATGAGCCCACGGACAAATGGGTGAAGTGGAAATCCCAACCCGCGGACAGAATGAGAGAGGCAAACTACTCTTTCCCGATATTTCGGAGTGGGGATGATCTGCCCTTCCGCCGGAAGCCTGTGTGCGATATTTGCGGCCAGGTATCCGGCCTCCCGAAGCTTCGTAATATCATCCTCTGTAACGGAGGAGGCCATCCACTTGCCTCCCGCTCCGGACATGTCAAGAATGGCTTTACGGAGAAGGTGAGAACTTGGGCGCTGAAGCTCGAGAGTGCGAGAATGGATGAGCAAAGGAGGAAGAAGGCGTGGGTGAAAAAGGAGAATCCTTATCTCTTTATAAAGGCGGTAGAAGCTGTGCGCCTCCGCACTTGCCCGTTATAATCGCTTATTCTCCAAGCGCCACAATTGATGGCGCGGTTGGGTTACCCATGCCCATATTGATGTGAATCCCGTAATAAGGGGACATGATCTATCCTTCGACAAGACGTGCCAAGGAAACCGCCTCGCAGTATATGCGGTAGCTGGTTGGGAAAACGGTTCGAATAATGACCGGACCGAGGCGTGATGGCACGCCACGAAAAGTTGTTAGTAGATTAGATTTGTGGAATATTGTTCTCTATACGGTGGTATGTGAAATTTTTTTTGTAGAGCCGGACACGATTCTCGTGTTCAAAATCTTCTATAGAGTATTCGGAGAAGGAACCTGCCTTGCAATGCCGAAGACAATCTGCGCACCGGACTCATTGTCATTGAAGCCTGGTTCAGGGGCTACTGAGGGAGTGCTGAATTAGGGGGTATTCGGATAGCCGGACTATATACTTTGGCCGGACTGTTGGACTATGAAGATAGAAGATTGAAGACTTTGCCCCGTGTCCCGATGGGACTCTCCTTTGCATCGAAGGTAATCTTGGCGATTTGGATGTGTAGATCTCGTTCTCTGTAACCGACTCTGTGTAACCCTAGCCACTCCGGTGTCTATATAAACCGGAGGGTTTAGTCCATAGGACAACAACAATCATATCATAGCCTAGATTCTAGGGTTTATCCTCTACGATCTCGTGGTAGATCAACTCTTGTAATACTCATATCATCAGGATCAATCAAGCAGGAAGTAGGGTATTACCTCCATCGAGAGGGCCCGAACCTGGGTAAACATCGTGTCCCCCGCTTCCTGTTACCATTAGCCTTAGACGCACAGTTCGGGACCCCCTACCCGAGATCCGCCGATTTTGACACCGACACCCCTCTCCTTCCTTCTCTCCACCTCCTCCTTCCCCCTTCTCCTTGTTGGAATGGGAAAGGGGGCGGCAAAACTATTTAGAGTAGGATTGCCCCCCCTTGGCACGCCTCCTCCCCTGGTCGTCCTCCTCCTCCCTCCCTCCTTTATATACGGGGGCAGGGGGGCACCCTAGGACACACAAGATGACAATTGTTTTAGCCGTGTGCGGTGCCCCCCTCCACAGATTCCCACCTCGGTCATATCGTCGTCGTGCATAGGAGAAGCCCTCCGCCGGTAACTTCATCTCCCTCGACCTCATCTGGATCTTGAGTTCGTTAGATGTCACCGAGCTGAACATGTGCAGATCGCGGAGATGCCGCACTTTTGGTGCTAGGATAGGTCGGATCGTGAAGACGTACGACTACATCAACCACGTTGTCATAACGCTTCCGTTTTCTGTCTACGAGGGTACGTAGACAACACTCTCCCCTCTCGTTGCTATGCATTGCCTAGAGAGAGATCTTGCATCATCGTAGGGAATTTTTTGAAATTACCGTGTTCCCCAATAGTGGCATCTGAGCCAGGTCTATGCGTAGAACACAAAGAGTTGTGGGCAATAATAGTCATACTACTTACCAGCATGTCATACTTTGATTCGGCGGTATTGTTGGATGAAGCGTCTCAGACCGAACATTACGCGTACGCTTACGCAAGACTGGTTCTACCGTCGTGCTTCGCACATAGGTGGCTGGTGAGTGTCTGTTTCTCCAACTTTAGTTGAATCGAGTGTGGCTACGCCCAGTCATTGTTGAAGGTTAAAACATCACACTTGACAAAAAATCGTTGTGGATTTGATGCATAGGTAAGAACAGTTCTTGCTAGAAGCCCGTAGCAGCCTCGTAAAACTTGCAACAACAAAGTAGAGGACGTATAACTTGTTTTTGCTAGGCTTGCTATGATATGATATGGTCAAGGCATGATGTGATATAAATTGTTGTATGAGATGATCATGTTTTGTAACAAAGTTATTGGAAACTGGCAGGAGCCATATGGTTGTCGCTTTATTGTATGCAATGCAATCGCCATGTAATTGTTTTACTTTATCACTAAGCGGTAGTGATAGTTGTAGTAATAATAGTTGGTGAGACGACGATCATGCTACGATGGAGATCAAGTTGTCACACCGGTGACGATGGAGATCATGATGATGCTTCGGTGATGGAGATCATGAGCACAAGATGATGATGGCCATATCATGTCACATATTTTGATTTCATGTGATGTTTATCCTTTATGAATCTTATTTTGCTTAGGACATCGGTAGCATTATAAGATGACCCCTTACTAAATTTCAAGGTACAAGTGTTTCTCCTGAGTATACACCGTTGCTACAGTTCGCCGAGCCGAGACACCACGTGATGATCGGGTGTGATAAGCTCTACGTTCACATACAACGGGTGCAAGTAGTTTTGCACACGCAGAATACTCGGGTTAAACTTGACGAGCCTAGCATATGCAGATATGTCCTCTGAACACTGAGACTGAAAGGTCGAGCATGAATCATATAGTGGATATGATCAACATAGTGATGTTCACCATTGAAAACTACTCCATCTCACGTGATGATCGGACATGGTTTAGTTGATTTGGTAACGTGATCACTTAGATGATTAGAGGGATGTCTATCTAAGTCGGAGAAGTAATATGATTAATGGAACTTTAATTTATCATCAACTTAGTACCTTATAGTATTTTGCATGTCTATGTTGTTGTAGATCAATGGCCCGTGCTACCGTTCCTATGAATTTTAATGCATTCCTAGAGAAAGCTAAGTTGAAAGATGATGGCAGCAACTACACGGACTGGGTCCGTAACTTGAGGATTATCCTCATTGCTGCACAGAAGAATTACGTCCTAGAAGCACCACTATGTGCCAGGCTTGCTGCAGATACTACTGATAGTGTAAGAACGTCTGGCGGAGCAAAGCTGATGACTAGTCGATAGTTGAATGTTCCATGATTTACGGCTTAGAATCGGGACTTCAAAGACGTTTTGAACGTCATGGAGCATATGAGATGTTCCAAGAGTTGAAGTTAATATTTCAAGCAAATGCCCGAGTTGAGAGATATGAAGTCTCCAACAAGTTCTACTACTGCAAAATGGAGGAGAATAGTTCTGTCAGTGAACACATACTCAGAATGTCTGGGTACCATAACCACTTGAATCGGCTGGGAGTTGATCTTCTAGTTGATTGTGTCATTGACAGAGTTCTCCAATCACTGCCACCAAGCTATAAAGGCTTCGTGATGAACTATAATATGCAAGGGATTAACAAGACTATTCCCGATCTCTTCGTGATGCTAAAGGCCGCGGAGGTAGAAATCAAAAAGGAGCATCAAGTGTTGATGGTCAGTAAGACCACTAGTTTCAAGAAAAAGTGCAAAGGGAAGAAGGCGAACTTCAAGAAGACACTACTAGGGAGAACCTTATACAAAGAATCTTAGCAGCAGCGCGGTACAAAAAGAGGCGCTACTGCTAATTATCAGCAGCCCAGTGAACCACGCTGCCACTAAAATCGACAGACAATACCCGCCACCCTAGATTTAGCAGCAGCGCGCTCCTGCTACCCGCGCTACTTCTAAGCGAATAGATATAGCGAGGTGAGATACCCCATGCTACTACTGAGGGTGTCCACCACACACCACACCGGCACACCGACCCCGATCGACCCCCACCCCACCAAACTCTCTCTCTCTCTCTCCTCTCATCCACAGCCGTCGCCGCACTCATCCGCCCGGCGATCCCACCGGTCGGCGCCCTCTGCCCTCATCCTCACCACCTTCCCCCACCTTCTATCCATCTATATGCCCCTGGACAAGATCGAGCAGGCAGGCGCTGTCAGATCGGGACCGGTCATGCCCACAGCGGTGCATCTGGATCCGCGCCGCCGTCGATCCAGGACGGGACGTTCGGCTCCTTCTCCACATCCACACCAAGGGTGACGTGGAGTGAGGGGGCTTCCTCCATGCGCTCTCTCCCGAGACGCCGCCATCCATTGCATCGAGCTCCGACCCCGCCGCCGCCGACATCTCCGACCCATGACGAGCAGCTCAGTCAAGGTATCATCCCCCTCTCTCCCCCCTCTCTCTCTCTCTCTCCCTCTCTCTCTCTCTAATCGCATCTGATCTGGGCTTCTCTCCAGAACTAGTGCGTGAAGGATTTCCCCTTTCTTCTTCCCTGAGCACGAATCCACGGCGGCACGCAGCACATGTTTGTCCCGGTCGTTGGCGTCTTCGTGGCCCCGCCGCATACCTTGGTCCTCCGATCTTGTATAGAGAGTCACCGTATGCGTACGACCCTCTGTTAAATTGCAGAATATCCCAGATGGGTGGGGCTGGCAAGGATGTCTTGGACCACTATCCAGTTGGGATGAATCTGGTTCAGTTAAAAATTGCACTGTCAAATCTGGACAGCCAGCTTCTAGGTGAAAAACAAGTTAGTTATTCTCAGAATTTCGAGCTGCCTCTATATGAAATTTGTAAAGCAAGTTTCAAGCTTTCTGTAGAGTATTTATTTGCGTCGTTTGGATGTATGGTTTGAGAGCAGCCATCGTTTTAGTTTGTTGTCCCGAAAGTTTGTATCCTGAGCGCATTGTTTTCGTATGCTAGTTTACGGCCTTGTAGAGGTTGTTTTAAAAAAAGTTTCAATATGAATTTTGTAGAGGGTTTGTAGTAGATTGCAAGGCCGATTTCAGTTTCAGTTTGGTCCACCGCTGTGAAAGGTGGAGGAGCCTAGATTGCAAGGCCGATTTCAGTTTCAGTTTTGATCGAGCCTAGATTGCAAGCCCGATTTTAATACTAGCACTCTCCGTGCAGCTCCTCAATAATTGTAGTCAATTGGTTGGATAGTCTTCTTGTTTTCATCATTTTTTTCTAGTTATATACGTAGTTGGATGGGATTATAATGCTATCTTTGCTTACTATTGATGTAGGAAGATATACAGTTGTTGATCGCTTCCACGATTAGCACCAACTAAGTTTCCTTAGATGTTTCCACGATTATGCCTGTCCAAAGTGGTATCTGCTTAATATGAAGATCATTTGTCAGTTCTGTATCTGTAATATTACAAGTAAGAATGGATATTGGCTATCAAGAGTCCCAACTTTTATATCATTTACTGGGAATAAGTGACTAGGCAATAAGTGTAGATGTATGGATATGCTCTAATGCTCCTGGTTTACTATAAATCTTCGATTTGGAATGATGTGAAATTCTGCTAGTTTATTACAAATCTAGGCTTGTTTTAGTTGTTAGAATTGTATGCATAAAATGGAATTGATGGATTTTTTTAATTCCTAATTAGTTAGTAGTAGCGTGGGGGTGAAATGGAGCGCTACTAGTATTCAAGATACTAGTAGCGTGTTGTACTGGAGACGCGCTACTATTTCGTTAGTAGTAGCGCGGGTGACATCTGCGCTACTAGTAAAATGTTAGTAGTAGCGCTAGCTGTAGCGCGATACTAGTAGCGCGGGTACCCGCGCTGCTAGTAGTCATTTTACCCGCGCTGCTAATAGCCTTTTTCCTAGTAGTGAGAACGACAAAAAGGTTGCTACTCAGGAGAAGAAACCCAGGTTTGGACCTAAGCCTGAAACTGAGTGCTTCTACTGCAAAGGGACTGGTCACTTGAAGCGGAACTGCCCCAAGTATTTGGCGGATAAGAAGGATGGCAAAGTGAAAGGTATATTTGATATACATGTTATTGATGTGTACTTAACTAATGCTCGCAGTAGCGCGTGGGTATTTGACACTGGTTCTGTTGCTCATATTTGCAACTCGAAACAGGGGCTACAGATTAAGCGAAGATTGGCGAAGGACGAGGTGACGATGCGCGTGGGAAATGGTTCCAAAGTTACTGTGACCGCAGTCGACACGCTACCTCTACATCTACCTTCGGTGATTAGTTTTAGACCTGATTAATTGTTATTTGGTGCCAGCGTTGAGTATGAACATTATATCTGGATCTTGTTTAATGCGACACAGTTATTCATTTAATTCGGAGAATAATGGTTGTTCTATTTATATGAGTAATATCATTTATGGTCATGCACCCTTAATGAGTGGTCTATTTTTATTGAATCTCAATAGTAGTGATACACATATTCATAGTATTGAAGCCAAAAGATATAAGTTCAATAATGAGAGTGCAACTTATTTGTGGCACTGCCGTTTGGGTATATCGGTGTAAAGCGCATGAAGAAACTCTATATTGATGGACTTTGGAATCACTTGATTATGAATCACTTGGTGCTTGAGAACTGTGCCTCATGGGCAAGATGAATAATACTCCGTTCTCAGGAACAATGGAACGAGCTAGTGACTTATTGGAAATAATACATACTGATGTATGCAGTCCAATGAGTGTTGAGGCTCGTGGCGGGTATCGTTATTTTCTTACCTTCAAAGATGATTTGAGCAGATATGGTTATATCTACTTGATGAAACATAAGTCTGAAACATTTTAAAAGTTCAAAGAATTTTAGAGTGAAGTGGAAAAGCATCGTAACAAGAAAATAAAGTTTCTACGATCTGATCGTGGAGGAGAATATTTGACTGACGAGTTTGGTCTTCTTTTGAAACAACATGGGATAGTTTCACAATTAATGCCACCTGGAACACCACAACAAAATGGTGTGTCCGAACGTCATAATCATACTTTATTGGATACGGTGCAATCTATGATGTCTCTTACTGATTTACCGCTATCGTTTTGGGGTTATGCTTTAGAGACGGCTACATTCACTTTAAATAGGGCACCATCAAAATCTGTTGAGATAACGCCTTATGAACTACGGTTTGGCAAGAAACCAAAGTTGTCTTTTCTTAAAGTTTGGGGCTGCGATGCTTATGTGAAAAAGCTTCAACCTGATAAGCTCGAACCCAAGTCGGAGAAGTGCATCTTCATAGGATACCCAAAGGAAACTATTTGGTACACCTTCTATCACAGATCCGAAGGCAAAGTCGTTGTTGCTAAGAATGGATCCTTTCTAGCGAAGGAGTTTCTCTCGAAAGAAGTGAGTGGGAGGAAAGTAGAACTTGATGAGGTAGTTGTACCTTCTCCCTTATTGGAAAGTAGTTCATCACAGAAATCAGTTCCCGTGATTCCTACATCACTTAGAGAGGAAGCTAATGATGATGATCATGAAGCTTCAGATCAAGTTACTACCGAACCTCGTAGGTCTTCCAGAGTAAGATCCGCACCGGATTGGTACGGTAATCATGTTTTGGAAGTCATGTAACTAGACCATGATGAACCTACGAACTACGAGGAAGCAATGATGAGCCCAGATTCCGCGAAATGGCTTGAAGCCATGAAATCTGAGATGGGATCCGTGTATGAGAACAAAGTATGGACTTTGGTGGACTTGCCCGATGACCGGCAAGCCATAGAAAATAAATGGATCTTTAAGAAGAAGACCGACGCAGACGGTAATGTTATTGTTTACAAAGCTCGACTTGTTGCGAAAGGTTTTTGACAAGTTCAAGGAGTTGATATGATGAGACTTTCTCACCTGTAGCGATGCTTAAGTCTGTCCGAATCATGTTAGCAATTGCTGCATTTTATGATTATGAAATTTGGCAAATGGATGTAAAAACTGCATTCCCGAATGGATTTCTGGAAGAAGAGTAGTATATGATGCAACCGGAAGGTTTTGTCGATCCAAAGGGTGCTAACAAAGTGTGCAAGCTCCAGCGGTCCATTTATGGACTGGTGCAAGCCTCTCGGAGTCGGAATAAACGCTTTGATATTGTGATCAAAGCATATGGTTTTATACAGACTTTTGGAGAAGCCTATATCTACAAGAAAGTGAGCGGGAGCTCCATAGCATTTCTGATATTATATGTGGACTACATATTGTCGATTGGAAATGATATAGAATTTCTAGATAGCATAAAGAGATACCTGAATAAAAGTTTTTCTATGAAAGACATTGGAGAAGCTGCTTACATATTGGTGATACGTCTCCAACGTATCTATAATTTTTTATTGTTCCATGCTATTATATTACCCGTTTTGGATGTTTCTGGGCTTTACTTTACACTTTTATATCATTTTTGGGACTAACCTACTAATCGAAGGCCCAACCCGAATTATTGTTTTTTGCCTATTTCAGTGTTTCGAAGAAAAGGAGTATCAAACGGAGTCCAAACGGAATGAAACCTTCGGGAGCGATCTTTTAGGAACAAACGCAATCCAGGAGACTTGGAGTGGACGTCAAGCAGTAGACGAGGAAGCCACGAGGTAGGAGGGCGCCGCCCTAGGGGGGTGGGTGCGCCCCCCACCCTCGTGGGCCCCTCGTGTCTCAACCGACCTACCTCGTTCGCCTATATATATACACGTACCCTGAAAACATCCAGGAGCACCACGAAAAACTATTCCACCGCCACAACCTTTTTTATCCGCGAGATACCATCTTGGTGCCTTCGCCGGCACTCCGCCGGAGGGGGAATCGACCATGGAGGGCCTCTACATCATCTCCAAGGCCTCTCTGATGAGTTGCGAGTAGTTTACCATAGACCTTCGGGTCCATAGTTATTAGCTAGATGGCTTCTTCTCTCTCGTTGAATCTCAATACAAAGTTCTCCTCGATCTTCTTGGAGATCTATTAGATTTAACTCTTTTTGTGGTGTGTTTGTCGAGATCCGATGAATGTTGGGTTTATGATCAAGTTTATCTATGAGAAATATTTGAATCTCCTCTGAATTCTTTTATGTATGATTGGTTATCTTTGCAAGTCTTTTCGAATTATCAGTTTGGTTTGGCCTACTAGACTGATCTTTCTTGCAATGGGAGAAGTGCTTAGCTTTGGGTTCAATCTTGCGGTTGTCCTTTCCCAAAGGATGGCAGGAGCAACAAGGCACGTATTATATTGTTGCCATCGAGGATAAAAAGATGGGGTTTATATCATATTGCTTGAGTTTATCCCTCTACATCATGTCATCTTGCTTATTGCGTTACTCTGTTCTTATGAACTTAATACTCTAGATGCAGGCAGGAGTCGGTCGATGTGTGGAGTAATAGTAGTAGATGCGTAATCGCTTCGATCTACTTGTTATGGACGTGATGCCTATATACATGATCATGCCTAGATATTCTCATAACTATGCACTTTTCTATCAATTGCTCGATAGTAATTTGTTCACCCACCGTAATACTTATGCTATCTTGAGAGCAGCCACTAGTGAAACCTATGGCCCCCGGGTCTATCTTTTATCATATAAGTTTCCGATCTACTTTTATTTGCATCTTTGCTTTCCAATATATATCATAAAAATACCAAAAATATTTATCTTATCTTATTATCTCTATCATATCTCACTTTTGCAAGTTACCGTGAAGGGACTGACAACCCCTTTATCGCGTTGGTTGCGGGGTTCTTGTTTGTTTGTGTAGGTACGAGGGACTTTTGAGGAGCTGATACGTCCATTTTGCATCATGCTTTTATATCAATATTTATTGCTTTATGGGTTGTTATTACACATTATGTCACAATACTTATGGCTATTCTCTCTTATTTTACAAGGTTTATCATGAAGAGGGAGAATGCCGGCAGCTGGAATTCTGGCTGGAAAAGGAGCAAATATTGGAAACATATTCTGCACAGCTTCAAAAATCCTGAAACTACATGGAAGTCACTTTTGAAATTAATAAGAATTATTGAGCGAAGAAAATACCAGAGGGGGCCCACACCTTGGCCAGGAGGGTGGGGGGCGCGCCCCCCTACTAGGTGCGCCCCCCTGTCTCCTGGGCCCCCTGTTGGCCCTCCGGTGCCCATCTTCTACTAGATGAAGGCTTTTACTCTGGAAAAAATAATAAGCAAGCTCACGGGACGAAACCCCGCCGCCATGAGGCGGAACCTTGGCGGAACCAATCTAGGGCTCCGGCGGAGCTGTTATGCCGGGGAAACTTCCCTCCGGGAGGGGGAAATCATCACCATCATCATCACCAACGATCCTCTCATCGGGAGGGGGTCAATCTCCATCAACATCTTCACCAGCACTATCTCCTCTCAAAACCCTAGTTCATCTCTTGTATCCAATCTTGTATCAAAACCACAAATTGGTACCTGTGGGTTGCTAGTAGTGTTAATTACTCCTTGTAATTGATGCTAATTGGTTTACTTGGTGGAAGATCATATGTTCAGATCCTTAATGCATATTAATACTCCTCTGATCATGAACATGAATATGCTTTGTGAGTAGTTACGTTTGTTCCCGAGGACATGGGTTAAGTCTTGCTATTAGTAGTCATGTGAATTTGGTATTCGTTCGATATTTTGATGAGATGTATGTTGTCTCTCCTCTAGTGGTGTTATGTGAACATCGACTACATGACACTTCACCATTACTTGGGACTAGAGGAAGGCATTGGGAAATAATAAGTAGATGATGGGTTGCTAGAGTAACAGAAGCTTAAACCCTAGTTTATGCATTGCTTCGTAAGGGGCTGATTTGGATCCAGTAGTTTCATGCTATGGTTAGGTTTACCTTAGTACTTCTTTTGTAGTTGCGGATGCTTGCAATAGGGGTTAATCATAAGTGGGATGCTTGTCCAAGAAAGGGCAGTACCCAAGCACCGGTCCAGCCACATATCAAATTATCAAAGTACCGAACGTGAATCATATGAGCATGATGAAAACTAGCTTGACGATAATTCCCATGTGTCCTCGGGAGCGCGCTTTTCTCATTATAAGAAATAGTCCAGGCTTGTCCTTTGCTACAAAAAAGGATTGGGCCACCTTGCTGCACTTTATTTACTTTCATTGCTTGTTACCCGTTACAAATTATCTTATCACAAAACAATCTATTTCCTACAATTTCAGTGCTTGCAGAGAATACCTTACTCAAAACCGCTTGTCATTTCCTTCTGCTCCTCATTGAGTTCGATACTCTTTCTTATCGAAAGGACTATGATAGATCCCCTATACTTGTGGGTCATCAAGACTCTTTTCTGGGGCCGTTGCCAGGGAGTGAAGCGCCTTTGGTGAGTGGAACTTGGTAAGGAAACATTTATATAGTGTGGTGAAATTTTTTGTCACTTGTTACTATGGAAACTAATCCTTGGAGGGGCTTGTTCGGGGTATATTCACCCCGACCAGTAGAGCAAAGAGTTGCTCCTCAACCTACTGAACCTACTGAAAATGTTTACTTTGAGATTCCTTCGGGTATGATAGAGAAACTGCTAGCTAATCCCTTTGCAGGAGATGGAACATTACATCCCAATTTACACCTTATCTTTGTGGATGAAGTTTGCGGATTATTTAAGCTTGCAGGTATTTCCGACGATGTTGTCAAAAGGAAGGTCTTCCCTTTATCATTGAAGGGAGACACATTGACATGGTATAGGCTATGTGATGATACCGGATCTTGGAACTATAAACGATTGAAGTTGGAATTTCACCAGAAGTTCCATCCTATGCATCTTGTTCATCGTGATCGTAATTACATATATAATTTCTGGCCTCGCGAAGGAGAAAGCATCGCTCAAGCTTGGGGGAGGCTTAAGTCAATGTCATATTCTTGCCCCAATCATGAGCTCTCAAGAGAAATGATTATTCAAAAAATTTATGCTCGGCTTTCTCTCAATGATAGCACCATGCACGATACTTCCTGTGCTACTTCTTATATGCTGAAGACTACTGAATTCAAGTGGGATTTATTGGAAAGAATTAAACGCAACTCTGAAGATTGGGGATCCGATGATGGTAAGGAGTCAGGTATAACACCTAAGTTTGATTGTGTTAAATCTTTTATGGATACCGATGCTTTTCGTGGATTTAGCGCTAAATATGGACTTGACTCTGAGATAGTAGCTGCTTTTTGTGAATCTTTTGCTGCTCACGTTGATCTCCCTAAGGAGAAGTGGTTTAAATATAATCCTCCCACTGAAGTAAAAGTTGTTTCACCTATTACAGTTGAAGAAAAGACTATCACTTATAATGATCCTACTGTTCCTACTACCTACATTGAGAAACCACCTTTTCCTGTTAGGATAAAGGATCATGCTAAAGCATCAACTATTGTTCGTAAGAGGCATACTAGAACTTATACACACCCTGAGCAAATTCAAGTTGAACCTAGTATTGCTATGGTTAAAGATCTCCTGGATGATAATATAGATGGGCATGTTATTTACTTCTATGGTGAAAGTGCTAATATTGCTAGACCAGATGCTAAGATACATAGACCCGTTGTAGGCATGCCTGTTATTTCTATTAAAATAGGAGATCATTTTTATCATGGCTTATTTGATATGGGTGCTAGTGCTAGTGCAATATCTCATTCCTAATACGAAGAAATTATGCATGATATTGCACCCGCTGAGTTGGAAGGTATTGATGTCACTATTAAGCTTGCCAATAGAGATACTATTTCACCAATTGAGATTGTTAGAGATGTTGAAGTCTTGTGTGGGAAAGTTAAATATCCTGCGGATTTTCTTGTTCTTGGTTCCCCACAAGATGACTTTTGTCCCATTATATTTGGTAGACCCTTCTTGAATACTATTAATGCTAGGATTGATTGTGAAAAGGTTATTGTTACAATTTGTTTAGGGGATATGTCTCATGAGTTTAATTTTGCTAAGTTTCGTAGACAACCAGGGGACAAAGAATCACCTAGTAATGATGAGATTATTGGTCTTGCTTCTATTGTCTTGCCTCCTACTGATCCGTTAGAACAATATTTGCTAGACCATGAAAATGATATGTTTATGAATGAAAAAGGGAAATAGATGAAGTATTCCTTCAACAGGGTCCTATTCTGAAACACAACTTACCTGTTGAAATCCTAGGGGATCCCCCTCCACCCAAGGGTGATCCCGTGTTTGAGCTCAAACCTTTACATGATAATCTTAAATATGCTTATCTTGATGAAAAGAAGATATATCCTGTTATTATTAGAGCTAACCTTTCAGAACGAGAAGAGGAAAGATTATCACTACAAGAAATATGTCAACTTGTGATCACCACTATTGGTCACTGAATGGTCATTGTTTTCCATTTGTAAACTGACATTAGCGACCTTTCTTCTATAATGGTCGTAGATGTTTATGACAAAAAAAAAGGTCGTAGATTTAACGACCAATTATTTTGGTCACTAGCAATCCGACCACACCACGTCAGATCCACCGTGGCAAGCTGACGTGGCAGAATTACGACCAAATGAAAAGGTCGTAAAATAGAATCAGCCCGGTCCATTTCAGCCGTCTACATGGGCCAAGCCCAATAATTCAGCCCATTTAATGTTTTTTCTCTTTATTTTGCTTATCTGCATGGCCTGGCCCAATAATTTGGCCTTTTATTTTCTAGGAATGGAGCATTTTTCTAATGATTTTTTTTATAGTCCACTATTGTTTTGGGCCGCAGCCTTTTTAGTCTAGTTCGAATTTGGGCCTTGGCATTTTTATTTTCTGTTATGCAGCCTTTTATATTATTATTTTTCTTATAGTCATTTCTTTTTTAGGCCCAAGCCTTTTTGGTCTAATTCTTGTTTGGGCCTCGGCCTTTTTGCAGTCCAACTCAATTTAGAGCCCAATTAATCCAAATAATATACTATGATCCAAACAAAATTCAAATAATTCAAAAAATGCATAACTACACAGCTTCAGAACTTCACATAGCTTCCAAAATGAGCCATCACAAGTTCACTGGTTCAACAACAAGTGCTCCCAGGTTCACAAGTGCTCCCAGGTTCACAAGATCCCAGGTTCACAAGTGCTCCCAGGTTCACAAGATCCCAGGTTCACAAGTGCTCCTAGGTTCACTTGCAAAGTGCAAAATGCAACAAACTGCATAAGTTCACGACCTACTACGACATAACTTCCAGCCTTCAAACTACGAGAAAATGCATCAGATCACAGGTTCAAAAACAAACTTCAAAGCCATCAAACTACCTTAGCTCCAAAGAGAGCCATCAAGTGGGCTAACTTCTCTTCCTGCTCTTGAGACTTCTTGCGCAGCAGCTCAAGTCCCTTGTCGCGTGCAGCTTCAGATTCTTCCGCCTTCATCTTAATTGCCGCTAATTCTTCTTGCATCACTTCAGCTTGAAGCTCGGACCTCTCCAGCTTCTGCTCAAGGTCACGAACATGAGCAGCCACTTCAGCAGTTGCTTCGCCGGAGTTGTTCCTAGATGACTGGAGCCCAACATTCGTAAGGAATGTGCTTTGCTTGACTTCGGTCTTGAGCACTTCTTCGACAATTTCAATAGTAGACTCTGGCTCTTCACCTTCTGGTATCGGCGCGTCCTTCACTTTTTCCATCTCAAGCTAGCATATGGAGGAGAATGATAGGCATTAGTGGGAGATCTGTTTCACATTTTGCAAACCAAACCAAGCAAGAGAAACCAAACCAGCACACAAATGGATTATTTGAAGTAACCAAACCAGCACACAAAATCTACACAAGAAGATGATGACTAGTGACCTGGAGACATGCAATTGGAACAATATGATCGCTTCATTAAGCCTAGAATGGTGGTTCTACATAAGATGGCTTCCCGAGTGAGCCGATCATCAAACTAACATTCAGATCAAATTTCATCATATCATTAAAAATGCAACAAATAGCTACAGCAAGTTCTGATATCTTTGTTGAACTATCAAACAACATCAAAGCATGGAACATAGCGTGTGTTCTTGACAGGCTCCGAATCAAACAACATCAAATCATCAAAGCATCAAAAAGCATAAAAGCTGGCTGTGAATCAAATAGGGCATGGACAAAGCATGGAGTGACTTACTATAACAGTCTTGACTGGCTCCAAAAACCCGTGCTTCTTGCTATTGTGGGTGGCCTTAAACAAGTCAATCACAGACAGCTCCTCACCCTTATGCTCTTCTTTCTGAAATGTTTTTCAATAAAAATAGAAATGTTATTCAGCAAGAATCAGAAATGTTATTCAACGAGGATCAAACGGTAAGGTCTCTAGAGAAAAGTTCTCACAGTGGCAGAAATGTGTGTTGTGTAGTGCTTGGAACCAGTTCTCTGATTGTACACGACTTTCTCTTGATTCATCTTGTTCGACACACAAGTTTACTGCAAAAAAGCATATTGTCAGCATGATCTAGCACTAGCATATCATGTGTAGAACATAAAGCATCAAACAAAGCAGGACAAACCTTGTGTCTTGGGGTAGACCACATCTCCACCAGAGCTTGCCATTCACCATCCGTCAGATCAGGCACCGGAGACTTAATGCTGACTTTATTTGCGGCTACGGTATCAAAATACTTCTTCTTGATCTGATGGCGTCTGTTCTTTGAATTTTTCTGCAAAATATCTTTACACGCAGTCTTGACGGTCTCCGAGTCTGTGTTCATCTCAAAATTTTCCTACCAAGACAGCAAACAAGGTAGGAACAATATTAGTGATCATGCATAGGTGTAACAGAAAATAGATAGCGCATTAACTATGAAACAAGTAGCTTACAACAACTTTCCCAATGTAGTTCTTCAATAGACTAGCATTTTTTTGTATAGCTTGAAGTGAGGAAGAACCGAAAGATGGCTTGTTGCAACGAGTCCACACTTAGAAGCAAACTTTGCTGCCTCTAGAGGCTTCTCTGGACGCTTCATCCCTTCGGCAATTTGGATAGGCACCTTGCTACCAAGCGACTTGGTGATTCTCTCTAGCGCTTTGCCCTTTCTAAGTCTAGTCTTGGTAGTCATTGCATCTGAAAATGAAATTGAACTCATAAATTAGAATAGAAATCGACAAATGCATGAATCGACAAAAGCATACATGATCATTCCATTTGGAAAATGCACTAGTAAATGATAGCATTGCAAAGGTCAACTTGCCTGATTGAAGCACAAGTTGCTGTTCTTCTTCATTGATGACAACATTCCTCTCAATAGAAGGTGCAACAGGGCTGAGGTCTGTGTGGATAGTGCCTGCTTAATCAATGCAGATAATTCCTCCTTCATCTAGGCAGATAGTGCCACTTCCATCCATGCTGAGAGTGGTTCCTTCATCCATGGGTGGCAACTCATCACCCATTTGCACCAAGGTCTCAGAGTCCATGCGCAGCAGACTTTCCTGATGGTCCGTTGTAATCGCCATCTTTGCTTTCTGCCTTGTGACTCTATCAAGGGCAGGTTCATCATGTTCCAGGATCCTCTTTTTTTGTCCTGGAGCTGGGGCCATTACCCTTCCTGGAGGCATTGCTAAGGGAGTCCTGGATAAGGGGGTATCCGGACAGCCGGACTATATACTTTGGCCGGACTGTTGGACTATGAAGATACAAGATTGAAGACTTCGTCACGTGTCCGGATGGGACTCTCCTTGGCGTAAAGGCAAGCTTGGCGATTCGGATGTAGATCTCCTTCTCTGTAAACTGATCCTGTGTAACCCTAGCCCCCTCCGATGTCTATATAAACCGGAGTGTTTAGTCCGTAGGACACAACAACAACAATCATACCATAGGCTAGCTTCTAGGGTTTAGCCTCTCTGATCTCGTGGTAGATCAACTCTTGTAATACTCATATCATCAAGATCAATCAAGTAGGAAGTAGGGTATTACCTCCATCAGAGGACCGGAACCTGGGTAAACATCGTGTCCCCAGCCTCCTATTACCATTAGCCTTAGACGCACCGTTCAGGACCCCCTACCCGAGATCCGCCGGTTTTGACACCGACATTGGTGCTTTCATTGAGAGTTCCTCTGTGTCGTTGCGGAAAGGCTAGATGGCTTCTCCAACCTTCAACCACGCCGTCCTGGGTGAGACCTTCCTCCCCAGACAGATCTTCATGTTCGGCGGCTTCGCACTGCGGGCCAACTCGCCTAGCCATCTGGAGCAGATCGATAGCTACGCCCCTGGCCATCAAGTCAGGTTTGGAAACCTAAACTACACTGCCGACATCCGCGGAGACTTGATGTTCGACGGATTCGAGCCCGTCTCAGGAGAGCCGAACGATCACGACGTGCATGACCTAGATCTGCCGACGGAAAGTATCCGGAATATCGCACCTGCTACGGCTCCGGACTTTGTTCCAGAGCAGGTCGTGCCTTCCGAGGACGGGTGGATGGACCCCGCCCCAGAGGCCGCACACTCCTCGGCGTTGGAGCCGAACACAGACTCCTTCCCTAAAGGGATATGTATCTCCGGACCCCCGGACTCATCTAGGGTCGTGTGTTCCGTACCACGCGCATCCGTGCCCACTTAATCTAACTGGGCTCCGGTTATGGAGTTCGCCGCCGCGGATATCTTTCAGCACTCACCCTTCGGAGACGTGCTAAATTCATTAAGGTCTCTCTTTCTGTCAGGAGACTCCTGGCCAAACTATGTCCGGCCCATGTGGGATACGGAGGACGAAGAAAATCGCAACCCACCCACCACCCACTTCGTAGCCACTGTCGATGACCTAACAGACATGCTTGACTTCGACCCCCATAACATCGACGGTATGGACGTTGATGCAGGGGACGATCGGGAACCACCGCCTACTGGGCGCTGGACAGCCACTTTATCATACGACGTCTACATGGTGGACACGCCCAAAGAAGACAATGGTGACAAAAAGGACACGACGGAGGATAAACCCCCTGGCCAAAAGCAAAAAAACGACGGCATAGGCACCGCCTTAAGTCCAGTCACAGTAAAAATAGCGATAACAACCCAAAACCGGATGACACTCTGGTTGACTCCGAAGGCAACAACGACCATAGGGACCCAGCAATGGAGCAGGATAAGCCAGGTCATGCCGAACACAGCCCGGAGCAGACGCCCGATCACATAAATCCAGAGGGCTGAACTCATCATACTACCTCCAAAGAGGAGAAGAGTCCGGTTGACGATGCGTTCATCATCTCGTAAGAACGTTCGGAAAAAGATAACCTACGCAGAAAACTCCTGGCCACAGCACGAAGCCTGAAGAAGCAGAAGCAAAGGCTTAAGGCCGCGCAGGATACGCTCAACCGAAGATGGAATAAGGTGCTGGACACCGAAGGGAAATGTGGCGATGATCACCACACAAAGAGCTACCCAAAGCGCAAACTGCTACCCGAATTCGACGATGAAGCCACAGCGCCTGTTCGGCCAAAAACCAACATGGCTACTCAGCCGGACCAACCACCTCATGGCCGCGATAGAGCAGCCACCGATACCGCACACGATTTACGAGAGCTCCTGGACAAAAAGGCCAGTGTGGCCAGATCCATCTATGGGTCCAGAGGACGTGCTCCGACGCGGGATTATGGTCACCACAACAATCATACTGATTGAATACCAGTCCGGAATCAACACCGGGAGCAACAACAACCGATGACATGCGACACGGCCAGATCTGAGAGGGCATGCACCCCACTGCTTCACGGATGAGGTGCTGGATCATGAATTTCCACAGGGATTCAACCCCGTGAATATAGAGTCATACGACGGAACGACGGACCCTGGGGTCTGGATTGAAGATTTTATCCTTCACATACATATGGCTCGTGGGGATGACTTCCACGCCATCAAATACCTCCCCCTCAAGTTAAAAGGACCAGCTCATCATTGGCTGAAAAGCCTCCTCGAAAACTCAATTGGAAGTTGGGAGGAACTTGAGGATGCTTTCAGGGACAACTTTGAAGGAACCTATGTCCGGCCTCCGGATGCTGACGATTTAAGTCACATAATACAGCAGCCCGGAGAGTCAGCCCGCAAGCTTTGGAACAGATTCCTCACTAAGAAGAATCAAATTGTCGACTGTCCGGATGCCGAACCCTTAGCGGCCTTCAAACACAGTATCTGAGACGAGTGGCTTGCCAGACACCTCGGCAAAGAAAAGTCGAGAACAATGGCAGCCTTAGCAAGCCTTATGACCCGATTTTGTACGGGCGAGGACAGCTGGTTGGCCTATAGAGGCACCAGCGACCCAGGCACATCCGTAATTCGAGATGGCAATGGGAAGCCACGGCGCACTAAGCATAAACGTCGGAATAACGATAGTATGGAAAACATAGTGGTTAACGCCGGATTCAGGGGTCTCGACCTGGTCAAGGAAAGAAGCCATTTAACGACAGTAAAGAGGGACCATCTGGCCTGAATAAAGTCCTGGACAGATTGTGCCAAATCCATGGCACTTCCGACAAACCTGCAAATCATACCCATCGAGAATGTTGGGTCTTCAAGCAGGCCGGCAAGTTAAACGCCGAACACAAGGGAAGCCAAACACCAAGCGAAGACGAGGGCGAACCTCGCCCGCCGAACACCTGGGGCCAGTAACAGTTTCCACCGGAAGTCAAAACGGTAAACATGGTACACGTAACTCACCCAGAGTTCGTAGCCCCCCAATTCAATCCCTCGGCGACATGCCCGATCACTTTTGATCGCAGGGACTACCCAGCTAGTATCGGGCACGGAGGATCAGCTGCCTTGGTGCTCGACACAATAATTTGTGGATACCATCTTACTTGCATCCTAATGGACGGCGGCAGTAGTCTTAATCTGATATATCAAGACACCATCCGCAAGATGGGGGTAGACCCATCCAGAATAAGTCAAAATAACTCCACCTTCAATGGAGTGATTCCAGGCGTCGTGGCCCACTGCAGGGGCTCCGTCATATTGGAAGTGACATTCGGTTCTCCCGACAACTTCAGAAGCGAGAACTTACTCTTCAACATCGCTCCCTTCAGCAGCGATTATCATGCATTGCTTGGAAGAACGGCCTTCGCTTGCTTTAACGCACAACGAACTACGCCTGCCTTAAACTCAAGATGCCCGGTCCACGCGGCATCATAACGGTTAGCAGAAACACAGAGCAGTATGCGGCAGCTCCCGCCGCTGGACTCTAGGCGGCCTCTCCCACCGGAACGCATGACCGATCGTCAAGACCACAAACACGGTTAGACGAGTCCAGTACACCATTTTTCACAATGGCTCGGATAAACCTGAGCTAGGTATTGTACATGTGTCCGCATAAATAATACGAGGGGCTGCAAACATGTAACAAAGCCCACAATTCGGCTTGCCTCATTAATAGGCAAATATCTCGAACATCCATCGAGCATAACTAACTTTTCGCACGCTTACTCTTTTTCTTCATGAGTTTTCGCTCCTACAGATACTACCAGTGCGACACCCTTCTAGGATACGGCACAACGGAGACAAAGGCGCAGACGTGCAGCAGGGCCCCGCCCACAGGTTTCTCTTTAGATTAAGCCCCTGCATAAACCTTCTTTACTGTCTTTTGTTGCTCGACATCCCATGGGTGTTTCATACACCTATAAGGGATACTGGCTTTATAGGATTTTTTCCATGAAAGATTAATGCAGGTACCTGGAATTACAGGGTCAAGGGCGTTATTCAGCCCAATATATGTTATAAAGTCCGAATACCTTCGGGAGTGTTCGGCGTCACGAGTTTGGCCTTATATGCATCAGCTCCGAATCATGTCTTTGGTCAAATGTTGGGTTAGGCCGGCTCCTGGGTTTGCTGCCTTACATTCCGTTCTATCGGCTAAGGCGGCCAAAGGAGAACTACTGCGATTGTGCCCTGGTTATTCCGGATGATCACCTCAGTAGAGAAAGCCGAAAACTGACTGTCATGATACAGCGAGAGACTGGTCAACCACTCGAGGACTCATCGGAATCTATAGGATTCCTCCGCATTGACGAAGGACCGGTCTCCCGGTCAAGTACGCGCACCGTATCCGGATGCTCGCGGAAGTACCATGGGCTACATAGTAGCCCCACCTTTGAAACTCCTATGGCTAAGTGAAAAGTGTTACAGCTATATAGTCCGGTTGCCTAGTTCGACGTGCGATCACCTCCTTAACGGACCAAGACGTTGGATCAAGTGTGTTCACGCATATTTTCTTGAACACCCCAGCATTATGTGCGTGGGGGCTGAAGCCAACGACTACTAACTTTCACGTCAGCCGAGCACTATTTTGAGTAGGTCATAGAAGGTGCCCATAGAATAGAGGCTCGGTGCTCAAAGAATGTCATGTTTGAGTGACGATTCTATTAATTGTAAACAATTATGTGTTGAATTATAGAGGCTGTTTTTTATACTTTTGCCTGAAAGTATTATAATGTCTCCTGTGCGGCTGTTTATGTATGCATATGGGTCTTGGCTTCCTGCTGGACCTTGGGTTGCAATGCTGGTGGCCTCCATGTCCACCGAGTATGTCTTCACACGGGCAAGGGCCATCCGCGCACCCTCTATGCATGCCGACCTTTTCTCGGCATCTATTTGCGCTCTGGCGCCAAATAATTGTTGCACCAAACCAAAGTAACTGTCCGGCTTCGGCCCCTTCAGCCACAGATGGTCTATTACATACCTCATTGCAAGGCCAGATAGCCTATGGAGCTCGGCTATAGCAGCCATCTTCTCGCTCAAAGGTAAGGAGCGCGCTGGGGCATTAAATTGCCACCAGAACAACCTTTCCATTTTGTTATCTTCATGATCCTTGAATAACTTGGTCGCATCAGCCGCACTCTTCGCCAAGTCCACATACTCATCTGTGGCGCTCCATAGCTTATCCAACGGAGCGTACTTTGGATATAAAAACTTCATCCACAACAAATACGGATTTCCAGCCGCGATTTCTCCGGCTTGTCGAAGTTCCTCCCGCACATCTCTAATCTGAGAGCGCGTCTCCTTAGCCGAATCCAGTGCCTTCTTTAGGTCAGCCGCCTTTGCCTGATTTTCCTTCTCGAGAAGCTCTTACCGGCCGGCGGCATCCCTCAGCTCCACGGGCATTTCGGCTATCTTTTCTTCGCTTCGGAGATGAGCGGCATGTTCGGCTTTCAATTCTTCGGCTGCCTTTAGAGCAGCCGCATTGCTGACCCGGGCCTGTTCCTTGGCTAGAGCTAGCTCCGCCCTCAGGGCCTCAATGGCAGCAGATCCGCCTGCAGCCACATCGCCTCATATTACAATTACAAAGTCCTTACAATCTCTTAAAGCAAATAAGGAAAACGAGAAGATACTCTGTGACTCGTCAATCCGCTTATTTATAAGCGTGACGTCAGTATCCACCACATCAATTTTTCGCCTTAGTTCGGCCAGCTCAGCATTCCGGTCTATCGCTGGACCCTTAGCAACCTGCACATCAACACAAGTGCGATGATTACCTGGGTTTGTGATCCTCTGTTCGCCGCCATCGGCTGGCAACCAAAGTCTCAGGGGCTACTATCTATACAGAGCACATCCATCGCATGCGGTGCAACCAAAAATGGCATATTTTGCTTCTTACCTCAAAACCTTTGAGCAAGCTCCTAAAAGCTTCATTTAACCCGCTTGTCGCGGAGGAAATTTCTCCAACACCGTACCCATTAGTGTACGGTGATCCTCCGGAGAGAGTAGCTGACTCCAGGAGGCCCGTCAATATGTTTGGCCGGGCAACGGATTCTTCCGGACCCTTTTCATTGTCCGCCATAGGAGCCAAACGCGCTAGGCTCGGGGCGGCCTAAGTGTTAGCTTCCGGCCCCATTGGATCTGGACTCCTCCGTGACGATACCTCAGGGTCGCCCGCCTCACGGGCGGAGAGGTAGGAGTGGTTTCACTCTCCATCATCTCCGGAAGAAGATCCCCCGAGGACGAACCCTGTTGAGATGAACTGCTAGCCGGACTGCAAAAAGTAGGTCCCGGTTATTACTCTCGGAGGAAAAAGCAATAAGCTTCTTGTTTATTAAACTTACATCTCGATGGAGGGCTGGCCCGTTAGCGGGCACGGTGCCATAAGAACGCCCTTCGGGGTAGGGCCCTTTGGTGAAGTTCTCTTCCCTTGTTTGGGCGCCCCCGTTTTCAAGTCTTCAGAAGCGGCCCTCTTCTTCCCGCGCGGGGGGGGGGGGAGGAAACTTCAGATTCGCCTCCCCAATTCTCCTCCTCCGTGGAGACATTAATTCCCCCGGTTAGGATGCACAATGTGTGAGGCCCACTCTTGGCCTCCCCACTCTCCCCTTCATCTTTCTTCGGTGGCACTTGACTTAGTGTCTGTTTAAGAATCCTGGTCGTTGCCGGACCGGGCGAGCCTTCGGGAAGCAGGGCCGGACACCTGATCCTCTCTGCCTTACTAAGCCAATCCTGGTGGCGGACAGTATTCAGAACAATGCTATGAATATAAGCAAAGTGTTCGGTTATAGGGTTACTTACTTGGGTATCTAGGCGATTGCAGTTCAGGCCCGCATCCTCAGTGGTGTCCGAACACTTTATTCATGGTCCGAAGAACAACTTATACATCCCTTCGGGCGTCATGCCGAAGAAGTGTTGAATGGTTCGCGGGCCTTCTGGATTGAACTCCCACATCCGGAGAGGTCGACGTTTGCACGGTAGAGCCCACCGAACTAGCATTTCCTGGATTATTTTAACAAGACTTATGTCCCTCTCGAGGAGCTCCCGAATGCGGCTTTGTAGCATTGGTACATCATTCGTAGGCCCCCAGTTCAGGCCCACGTTGGCCCACGACGCCAGATGAGGTGGAGGGCCCGAGCGGAAGGCGGGCGCGGGCGCCCACTTTGAGCCTCGAGGAGCTGTGACATAGAACCACCTCCGTTGCCATAAATCAGATACCTCCGGGAAGGAGCCTTCAGGCCACGGGGCATCGACGTTCCTTGTTATTATGGCGCATCCGCACTCTGCGTGTCGCCCCTCAATCATCTTCGGCTTCACATTGAAAGTCTTGAGCCATAAGCCGAAGTGGGGGGTAATGTGGAGGAAGGCTTCACACACGACAATAAACGACGAGATATGGAGGATGGAATCCGGAGCTAGATCGTGGAAATCTAGCCTGTAGTAGAACATGAGCCCCCTCACGAAGGGGTCAGGAGTAAGACCCAAGCTCCGGAGGAAGTGGGAGACAAATACGACGCTCTCATTGGGCTCGGGAGTGGGGATAACCTGTTTGGGAGTAGGAAGCCTATGCTTGACATCAGCGGTCAAATACCCGGCCTCCCTGAGCTTCGCAATATCCTTCTTTGTGACAGATGAAGCCATCCACTGGCGTTGATGGTCGGATTCGGATATGATCGATGATACGGGGTGCTTAGGCTTGAGCTTTGGGTGTTGGAACTCAGGGTGTGAGATGCGCGAGCGTGGAGATAGAGGGATAGGCCTCAACTCCTTTATAAAGGGGGAAGAATATCAAGCGTACCCAAACGTGGTCGTTCAGGACTTGCCTAGAAACACGGAGTCATGCCAACAGGCACGGTTGGATTACCCATACCCGTATTGATGAGGATCCCATAGTAAGGGGGACACGATCTTTGGTTTGACAAGACGTGCCCAGAAAATAGCCTCGTGATGTGTGCGGTAGCAAGTTGTAAAAATGGTTCGAATAAAAACCGGACCGTGGCGTGATGTCACTTTTTGAAGAGTTGTCAGCAGATTAGATTCGTGGATTATTATTCTCTCTACGGTGGTATATGGAATTTATCTTGTGGAACCGGACATGGTCCTTATGTTCGGAATTTACCTTGGAGTATTCTGAGATGGAACCCGCCTCGCAATGCTGAAGACAATCTATGCGCCAGACTCATCGTCATTGAAGCCTGGTTCAGGGGCTACTAAGGGAGTCCTGGATAAGGGGGTATCCAGACAGCCGGACTATATACTTTGGTCGGACTGTTGGACTATGAAGATACAAGATTGAAGACTTCGTCCCGTGTCCGGATGGGACTCTCCTTGGCGTGAAAGGCAAGCTTGGCGATTCGGATGTAGATCTCCTTCTATGTAAACCGACTCTGTGTAACCCTAGCCCCCTCCGGTGTCTATATAAACCAGAGAGTTTAGTCTGTAGGACACAACAACAACAATCATACCATAGGCTAGCTTCTAGGGCTTAGCCTCTCTGATCTCTTGGTAGATCAACTCTTGTAATACTCATATCATCAAGATCAATCAAGGAGGAAGTAGGGTATTACATCCATCGAGAGGGCCTGAACCTGGGTAAACATCGTGTCCCCAGCCTCATGTTACCATTACCCTTAGACGCACAGTTCGGGACCCCCTACCCGAGATCCGCCGGTTTTGACACCGACAATTGCAGTAGATGTTTCTGAGCTCTTCTTCTTCTTGCTGACTGTCTTCTTAACACCACGCCTCTTCGTCCTAGATTCCTTTAGTGCCTCGTATAAACAGCACGGAAAAAAGCATTAGATAATATGTGAGCACAAGGAAACACATAGCATAAAAGAACCCCAACCCTCCAAGCAAGACAGAGTTTGCACCTTAACAATCTTGTTCACTACAACATCATCCACTTCCTCTCCATCAATAACTTCATCCTCCTTAGGATTGTTCTCTGGGTCATCATTGATAACTCCACTACCTTCTTGAAACTCATCACTTCTACCTTCTTGTACACCATTTGTTTTCCTAATCATCGACGCTATTTCACCGATGCCAAGGGACTGGAACATCCGATTGTTCCTCATGATATTTCTAGTCCTAACCTTCTCGTACTCGGTGAGAGGCTCTTCTTCGCATGATAAAGGAAACATAACTATTAGGTGAATGTTTGGAATGCATGGACAGCCAGCCAAACATATCTTATGATATTTTATTATCATTTAATCCTAGTTATTCAGGTAAGGAAGACTAACAGCACACAGGTACAATTAAGCCAGCTTATTCAGATTGCAGCAATACATTTCACTTAGCATATTAAGACAAAGATTTTATGAAACTGACAGTATAACCACAAGGAGCAAGTTGTATACCAACGGTTGGCCTCATGTTTGACCTTGTCCTCCTTGCCATGGATGATCTTGAGGTGGTGCTTGCAAAATAGAATAAATAACAATCACATACAACAGGGATAAAGTAAAATGATGCACTTGTATCAATAAAGGAAAGCATTTGGACCATCATGCACATACAGTTATTAATTAAGAAAACATGTAAGTGCACTAAACAAGCATGCTGCATTACACTTTGGAAATATATGTACACTAAACAAGCAAGCAGGCAAAGTGCTACTGATAGAAACAAGCAAGGAATTAAGGAAATTGAAGAGAAGCAAGCAAGTACTATTGATACAAACCCTAATTAATAAGCAAGCAAGTAGCTTCTTCTCCCTGTGCTACTGATACAAGCAAGTACTGTTGATGGAAACCCTAATTAAGCATGTATGCTAGCAAGCAACATGTATGTTAGCAAGCAAGCAACATGAACTAGTGAATTGGTATCATGTACACATGCTTAGATAGTCTGACAGCAAGCTAGACGAGTATATCATGAGGACCTTCAAAACAACTAGATGTTGCCACTGGTAAAGCACGAAACAACAAAGATTGCGTAAGTACAAAAGCAGATGAAAAAATTATTCTCAACTAATATTATGCTACCTCTACACATCAAAAATGGCTACAAACTAGAAGACACATAAGTTAAGACATTTCGACAATTAGAATCAACTATGTATATTACAGCACCCAAAATTATCTAGCACCAATCTAGTATATATTAAACTAGTCATACAGCCTTAACACACCAGGAATTCCAATACCACAAGAAGTACTAAGCATTCTCTTGTTCACTGGAAAGTAGAACACAACCTTCATGCACATATCACAAAAGAAGAACACTGCTACAAACCCCAGTAGTGCTACTGATAGCAAAGTGCTACAAGCAATCAAGTACATGTTCATACAAACCCTAGTAGCAAGCAAGCAAAGTGCATAAGTGCTACTAATACAAGCAAGCAAGCATGGAAAGTGCTACTGATAGAAACTATCAAACTGCTACTGATAGAAACAAGCAAGCAAGGAATGAAATTGAACCATACAAGCAAGCAAGTACTGTTTATACAAACAAGCAAGCAAGTAAATTCCCAATACGACATTGACAATGCCTTTTATTTTCTTTGGCCCTCAAGGAGCTGCTCATGAATCAGTGCAGCACAAGGCCAATGCCACACGGGACAAACAACGCAATATGTTGGTAGCGCCTACAGCTATATATCGTTGAAGATGTGAAGGAGTTTATTAGGAAAGAACGGAGCTGAAGATGGTAAAGATTAGTCGTACTAAAAAATTAGGTTGCAGATTTCTTAGCTATAGATTCGAGGAGGGAGCATTCAACCGACTTGTGCTTGCAGAATTGTGACACTATCAACTGCTCAATAAAGTTCCCGGTCTTTGCAACAACAACAGCAAAAAAAGGCCAGAGGGCCCCACGGGACGGCCTCTATGCTGATAAATAAATGCTCATGTGAATCATGTAATTCCACTATAGCTTGGTGGCTGAAGACAACATTGTCTACTTAACACAGATTGCTTTTGTGTTTCAGTACAAAAAGAATGCCATACCCGCAAAAAAAGGCCAGATCATGGGCAGCCATAGAACGATATTACAACATCTTGCGCCAGCACAAGGCATCAGTTTTAATGAAATCAAAGGGAAATAAACTTCTGGTTTCATAGGAGTGAATCGTGATGATGACAGCATTCACTTGGCCATACATCTCATCAGAGAGATACGGCATAAACATCAGGTTCAGAAACATCAGTGACACAGCGCCCCGCTCACAAGAGCGCGTAAACACGCCACGAACCAGACCAACGCACAAGCACAATATAACCAAATGCACAGCAAACCCACCCATAACCTCAAAACAACAGGAATGGGCAGCATGAGAGGCCCTGAGGGGCACCTTCTCCAAGTGCTAAGTAATTAAATCATACACAAGAAACATGAACCAGAGAGAGGTCTTCCTCTAACCTCATCCACTTCCTCATCAATCCCCATCCACTAAAATCAACATGAACCCTAAACCATGAAGGGGATCAAACAAACCAGGAGCTCCTAGATGAACATGAACAAGAACCACCATGAGCTCGTGGATCGACCGAATCCTAACCCTAGATCGACTGAATCCTAACCCTAGATCGACCAGGAGGGGGATCTACCGAACCCTAGAAGATCAAGGGAAGAGGGGAGAGGAGAGGGGTACCTGCCATCGTCGATCGTTGATGACGTAGCCACCGTCGCTGATGTCGTTGATGTAGTCGTAGCCGGGGCGGTCGATGTAGCCGTCGATGTAGCCACCGTCGTCGAGGAAAGAGAGAAGGGTGGATTGTCGTCGGGGAGGGTGGCGCAGCGGCGGGGTGGAGCAGGGGAGGGAGTGGGAGCGGGGCGGCACGGAGCAGGGGAGCTAGGGTTCGTCGGGGAGTGGTAGGGGAATGGAATGGGGAAATTTTGGGGAGTGAGAGGGGAGGGGAGTGGATCCCGCGTGTTTAGTGGGAGAGGCGAGTGGGTCCCGCATGGTAGTGGGAGAGAAGTGGTGGGAAATTTTGGTGGGGTGGGAGGGAAAATTTCACACTTTCGAAGGTTTGGAGGCAGAAAAAATCAAGTTTTTTTGTAAACTTTGTAGAAATCATGGTTAAAATCATACCGAATAGCTCAAGAAAACGCCGGTATTGCATGTTTAGTATTTTTGCTAGTTGGTAGGCCACATTTGATGATGTAACGCGGAGGTCTCCCATTTTTTTGAATTTTTTATGGTGTTTTCGAAAACCGGCTGATTTCGTCGTGGCGGCTGTCCATGGCTAGGGTTTGAGCCGTGCCAATCTGTTGTCGATTCTTTGATGAAATGCCTACCTATGAAGCTAAAAATGATTTTTGGCAAAAATAACGGGCAAGCTATGGAGGACCCACAGTTCAAATTCCAGTCGGTTCCAGCTGAATCGGTCGAAGGTGCTCTGAATTGCCGGGAGTAGCTACGAGGGTCGTAAATGCATGCTTTTTGGCGACCGTCCGTAAAATAGGGTCTACTTTGAGATAGACATGGAATGGCGCCGTTTGGGGTGACCCTCGTTGTAGCCGCTTCACGAAAAACGTATGTCTTTAGCATTCAGAAAATGAAAAAAAATGGTTTTTTGTTAAACAAGTTGGAACCTCGCTTTGGCAACATTGTTTGCCATCAAAAGATGGAGGCATGCCCCAAATTTGGGCATATTATCAAAAACTATTCAACGGATGCGGCCATATCATTGCTAGTTTGACTTGAAAGCCATGAATCTTCGTTCATGGTAGGTCATTTTTTAGAACACTTGTTCAAGAAAACGCCGGTATTGCAAGTTTAGTATTTTTGCTAGTTGGTAGGCCACGTTTGATGATGTTACGCGGAGGTCTCCCATTTTTTAGATTTTTTTTGAATTTTTTAGGTGTTTTCCAAAACCGGCCGATTTCGTCGCGGCGGCCGTCCGTGGCCAGGGCTTGAGCCGTGCCAATCTATTGTCGATTCTTTGATGAAATGCCTACCTGTAAAGCTAAAAATGATTTTTGGCAAAAATAACGGGAAAGCTATGGAGAACCCGCAGTTCAAATTCCAGCCGGTTCCAGCTGAATCGGTCGAAGGTGGTCTGAATTGCCGGGAGTAGCTACGAGGGTCGGAAATGCATGCTTTTTGGCGACCGTCCGTAAAATAGGGTCTACTTTGAGATAAACATGGAATGGCGCCGTTTGGGGTGACCCTCCTTGTAGCCGCTTCACAAAAAACGCATGTCTTTAGCATTCAAAAAATGAAAAACGGTTTTTTCATTAAACAAGTTGGAACCTCACTTTGGCAACATTGTTTGCCATCACAAGACGGGGGCATGTGCCAAATTTGGGCATATTATCAAAAACTATTCAACGGATGCGGCCATATAATTGCTAGTTTGACTTGAAAGCCATGAATCTTCGTTCATGGTAGGTCATTTTTAAGAACACTTTTTCAAGAAAACGTCGGTATTACAAGTTTAGTATTTTTGCTAGTTGGTAGGCCACATTTAATGATGTGACGCGGAGGTCTCCCATTTTTTTGTTTTTTGTTGAATTTTTTACGGTGTTTCCAAAAACCAGGTGATTTTGTTGCGGCGGCCGTCCGTAGCTAGGGTTTGAGTCGTGCCAATCTGTCATCGATTCTTTGATGAAATGCCTACCTGTGAAGCTAAAAATGATTTTTGGAAAAAATAACGGGCAGGCTATGGAGGACCCGCAGTTCAAATTCCAGCCGGTTCCAGCTGAATCGGTCGAAGGTGGTCTGAATTGCCGGGAGTAGCTACGAGGATCGGAAATGCATGCTTTTTGGCAACCGTTCGTAAAATAGGGTCTACTTTGAGATAGACATGGAATGGAGCCGTTTGGGGTGACCCTCCTTGTAGCCGCTTCACGAAAAACGTATGTCTTTAGCATTCAGAAAATGAAAAAAATGGATTTTTTGTTAAACAAGTTGGAACCTCGCTTTGGCAACATTGTTTGCCATCACAAGATGGAGGCATGCCCCAAATTTGGGCATATTATCAAAACTATTCAACGGATGCGGCCATATCATTGCTAGTTTGACTTGAAAGCCATGAATCTTCGTTCATGGTAGGTCATTTTTTAGAACACTTTTTCAAGAAAACGCCGGCATTGCAAGTTTAGTATTTTTGCTAGTTGGTAGGCCACGTTTGATGATGTTACGCGGAGGTCTCCCATTTTTTAGATTTTTTTTGATTTTTTTACGGTGTTTTCCAAAACCGGCCGATTTTCGTCATGGGCGTCAGTCATGGCTAGGGCTTGAGCCGTGTCAATCTATTGTCGATTCTTTGACGAAATGCCTACCTGTAAAGCTAAAAATGATTTTTGGCAAAAATAACGGGAAAGCTATGGAGAACCCGCAGTTCAAATTCCAGCCGGTTCCAGCTGAATCGGTCGAAGGTGGTCTGAATTGCCGGGAGTAGCTACGAGGGTCGGAAATGCATGCTTTTTGGCGACCGTCCGTAAAATAGGGTCTACTTTGAGATAAACATGGAATGGCGCCGTTTGGGGTGACCCTCCTTGTAGCCGCTTCACAAAAAACGCATGTCTTTAGCATTCAAAAAATGAAAAACGGTTTTTTCGTTAAACAAGTTGGAACCTCACTTTGGCAACATTGTTTGCCATCACAAGACGGGGGCATGTGCCAAATTTGGGCATATTATCAAAAACTATTCAACGGATGCGGCCATATCATTGCTAGTTTGGATTGAAAGCCAGGAATCTTCGTTCATGGTGGGTCATTTTTCAGAACACTTTTTCAAGAAAACGCCGGTATTTCAAGTTTAGTATTTTTGCTAGTTGGTAGGCCACATTTAATGATGTGACGCGGAGGTCTCCCATTTTTTTATTTTTTGTTGAATTTTTTACGGTGTTTCCAAAAACCAGGTGATTTTGTTGCGGCGGCCGTCCGTGGCTAGGGTTTGAGTCGTGCCAATCTGTCATCGATTCTTTGATGAAATGCCTACCTGTGAAGCTAAAAATGATTTTTGGAAAAAATAACGGGCAGGCTATGGAGGACCCGCAGTTCAAATTCCAGCCGGTTCCAGCTGAATCGGTCGAAGGTGGTCTGAATTGCCAGGAGTAGCTACGAGGATCGGAAATGCATGCTTTTTGGCAACCGCTCAGAAATAGGGTCTACTTTGAGATAGACATGGAATGGCGCCGTTTGGGGTGACCCTCCTTGTAGCCGCTTCACGAAAAACGTATGTCTTTAGCATTCAGAAAATGAAAAAAAATGGTTTTTTGTTAAACAAGTTGGAACCTCGCTTTGGCAACATTGTTTGCCATCACAAGATGGAGGCATGCCCCAAATTTGGGCATATTATCAAAAACTATTCAACGGATGCGGCCATATCATTGCTAGTTTGACTTGAAAGCCATGAATCTTCGTTCATGGTAGGTCATTTTTTAGAACACTTTTTCAAGAAAACGCCGGCATTGCAAGTTTAGTATTTTTGCTAGTTGGTAGGCCACGTTTGATGATGTTACGCGGAGGTCTCCCATTTTTTAGATTTTTTTTGAATTTTTTACGGTGTTTTCCAAAACCAGCCGATTTCGTCGCGGCGGCCGTCCATGGCTAGGGCTTGAGCCGTGTCAATCTATTGTCGATTCTTTGACGAAATGCCTACCTGTAAAGCTAAAAATGATTTTTGGCAAAAATAACGGGAAAGCTATGGAGAACCCGCAGTTCAAATTCCAGCCGGTTCCAGCTGAATCGGTCGAAGGTGGTCTGAATTGTCGGGAGTAGCTACGAGGGTCGGAAATGCATGCTTTTGGCGACCGTCCAGTAAAATAGGGTCTACTTTGAGATAAACATGGAATGGCGCCGTTTGGGGTGACCCTCCTTGTAGCCGCTTCACAAAAACGCATGTCTTTAGCATTCAAAAATGAAAACGGTTTTTTCGTTAAACAAGTTGGAACCTCACTTTGGCAACATTGTTTGCCATCACAAGACGGGGGCATGTGCCAAATTTGGGCATATTATCAAAAACTATTCAACGGATGCGGCCATATCATTGCTAGTTTGGATTGAAAGCCAGGAATCTTCGTTCATGGTGGGTCATTTTTCAGAACACTTTTTCAAGAAAACGCCGGTATTTTAAGTTTAGTATTTTTGCTAGTTGGTAGGCCACATTTAATGATGTGACGCGGAGGTCTCCCATTTTTTTATTTTTTGTTGAATTTTTACGGTGTTTCCAAAACCAGGTGATTTTGTTCTTGGGCTGACCGTCCGTGGCTAGGGTTTGAGTCGTGCCAATCTGTCATCGATTCTTTGATGAAATGCCTACCTGTGAAGCTAAAAATGATTTTTGGAAAAAATAACGGGCAGGCTATGGAGGACCCGCAGTTCAAATTCCAGCCGGTTCCAGCTGAATCGGTCGAAGGTGGTCTGAATTGCCGGGAGTAGCTACGAGGATCGGAAATGCATGCTTTCTGGCAACCGTTCGTAAAATAGGGTCTACTTTGAGATAGACATGGAATGGCGCCGTTTGGGGTGACCCTCCTTGTAGCCGCTTCACGAAAAACGTATGTCTTTAGCATTCAGAAAATGAAAAAAATGGATTTTTTGTTAAACAAGTTGGAACCTCGCTTTGGCAACATTGTTTGCCATCACAAGATGGAGGCATGCCCCAAATTTGGGCATATTATCAAAAACTATTCAACGGATGCGGCCATATCATTGCTAGTTTGACTTGAAAGCCATGAATCTTCGTTCATGGTAGGTCATTTTTTAGAACACTTTTTCAAGAAAACGCCGGCATTGCAAGTTTAGTATTTTTGCTAGTTGGTAGGCCACGTTTGATGATGTTACGCGGAGGTCTCCCATTTTTTAGATTTTTTTTGATTTTTTTACGGTGTTTTCCAAAACCGGCCGATTTCGTCGCGGCGGCCGTCCGTGGCTAGGGCTTGAGCCGTGTCAATCTATTGTCGATTCTTTGACGAAATGCCTACCTGTAAAGCTAAAAATGATTTTTGGCAAAATAACGGAAAGCTATGGAGAACCCGTAGTTCAAATTCCAGCGGTTCCAAATTGAATCGGTCGAAGGTGGTCTGAATTGCCGGGAGTAGCTACGAGGGTCGGAAATGCATGCTTTTTGGCGACCGTCCGTAAAATAGGGTCTACTTTGAGATAAACATGGAATGGCGCCGTTTGGGGTGACCCTCGTTGTAGCCGCTTCACAAAAAACGCATGTCTTTAGCATTCAAAAAATGAAAAACGGTTTTTTCGTTAAACAAGTTGGAACCTCACTTTGGCAACATTGTTTGCCATCACAAGACGGGGGCATGTGCCAAATTTGGGCACATTATCAAAAACTATTCAGCGGATGCGGCCATATCATTGCTAGTTTGGCTTGAAAGCCAGGAATCTTCGTTCATGGTAGGTCATTTTTAAGAACACTTTTTCAAGAAAACGCCGGTATTTCATGTTTAGTATTTTTGCTAGTTGGTAGGCCACATTTAATGATGTGACGCGGAGGTCTCCCATTTTTTTGTTTTTTGTTGAATTTTTTACGGTGTTTCCAAAAACCAGGTGATTTTGTTGCGGCGGCCGTCCGTGGCTAGGGTTTGAGCCGTGCAAATGTGTTATCGATTCTTTGATGAAATGCCTACCTGTGAAGCGAAAAATGATTTTTGGAAAAAATAACGGGCAGGCTATGGAGGACCCGCAGTTCAAATTCCAGCCGGTTCCAGCTGAATCGGTCGAAGGTGGTCTGAATTGCCGGGAGTAGCTACGAGGATCGGAAATGCATGCTTTTTGGCAACCGTTCGTAAAATAGGGTCTACTTTGAGATAGACATGGAATGGCGCCGTTTGGGGTGACACTCCTTGTAGCCGCTTCACGAAAAACGCATGTCTTTAGCATTCAAAAAATGAAAAACGGTTTTTTTGTTAAACAAGTTGGAACCTCGCTTTGGCAACATTGTTTGCCATCACAAGACAGAGGCATGCGCCAAATTTGGCCATATTATCAAAAACTATTCAACGGATGCCGCCATATCATTGCTAGTTTGGCTTGAAAGCCATGAATCTTCGTTCATGGTAGGTCGTTTTTTAGAACACTTTTTCAAGAAAACGTCGGTATTATAAGTTTAGTATTTTTGCTAGTTGGTAGGCCACATTTGATGATATGACGCGGAGGTCTCCCATTTTTTTGATTTTTTTTTTAATTTTTTACGATGTTTTCAAAAACCGGCCGATTTCGTCACGGCGGCCGTCCGTGGCTAGGGTTTGAGCCGTGCCAATCTGTTGTCGATTCTTTGATGAAATGCCTACCTGTGAAGCTAAAAATGATTTTTGACAGAAATAACGGGCAAGCTATGGAGAACCCGTAGTTCAAATTCCATCCGGTTCCAGCTGAATCGGCCGAAGGTGGTCTGGATTGGCGAGAGTAGCTACGAGGGTCGGAAATGCATGCTTTTTGGCGACCGTCTGTAAAATAGAGTCTACTTTGAGATAGACATGGAATGGCGCCGTTTGGGGTGACCCTCCTTGTAGCCGCTTCACGAAAAATGCATGTCTTTAGCATTCAAAAAATGAAAAACAGTTTTTGAATTTTTTACTGTGTTTTCAAAAACCGACCGATTTCGTCGCGGCGGTCGTCCGTCGCTAGGGTTTGAGTCATGTTTTTAGCATTCAACTATTGCAGCACCAACGATCACACGTTCCTGGTCAGTTCGCACTCTGCTTTGCCCCGGAACTTCCATAGAGTCATCATCAGCTTGCAACGAACTCCAGTAGAGTCATCATCTTGGTATGTTAGTCCACCATCACCGACGCCCTTTTCCAGTTCAGTTTCAGTCACACTCCACAAGTGTCTTTGGTCAAAGTTTTGCACAACTCGCCATTTTACGTGCAAAAGAGTGTCTGGCAGATAAAACACCATTGTTTCTTGTGTTGTTAGAATAAAGGGATCACTCTTATACCAGCACCTTGCAGTGTTGATGCTTTTGAAGTGGCCATCATATTTGACAAAAGAGTCTCTCTTCTTCTTGCTACCAAGCTCAAACCAGTCACAGCGAAATAAGACAACTGAGCGATGGATGCCTCCACTAGATTTGTACTGAAACTCTACGATGCTTCTCAACTGACCATAGAAGTCGATGATCTCACGATCATGTGACCCCTCAGTGACGATTCCACTATTCTGTGTCTTCCTTTTTTCCTTGCGTCAACGGTGTGGTACCGGACACTGTCAGCAATGCATGCTGAATACACTCTCACTCGCTTATCCGGCAAGCATGCCAAAGCAAATAGATCATCACTGACCTTCTTCTCCTCATGCAACTTTCCAATCTTCACAAATAAACAATTTAGCAAACAATGGTATTTAACAATTGGTGAATAACATAGAAAACATCAAACATGTGGCTAAAGATCTCACATGATTCTTAAACCAATTAGCATACCCCTTGGCAACCCTTTTATCAACATTGATCCTGCTTTCTTCCTGATTTAAATCTTCCTTGCATTTCCTGCAATGCAATCAAAACATGTGAATTAAAACATTAGGCTGGTGCCAACCCTAGCAAAAAAAAATTAATGAGTGCACAACATATAACGTACTCGATATATGGTAGAACCTCGGCGCAATTTCTAAGCACATACCAAACCATCTTGTCATACTCATCACCAGCTTCCAGGTATTGTGAGGCTCCAAGAAAGTTCACACCATGGTTGAAAACAGAGACATCACCACTTTGCGAATCAGACCGCTCTCTATTTTTGCCCGGCCGGTTCCATCTTGTTTCCACATTGCCAAAGTATCTAGAGCAAAAAGTCAAGCACTCGTCAACGACATATGCTTCAGCAACAGAACCTTCAGGTCTTGCCGTGTTTCGCACATAACACTTACAAGTAAGCAGCCTTCTTTTGATTGGGTACATCCAACTGTATTGCACAGGGCCTCTAAGCATTGCCTCTTTTGGTAAGTGCACCACCAAATGGACCATCACGGTGAAGAAAGCTGGAGGGAAAATCTTCTCGAGCTTGCAAAGAATAATTGGGATTTCTTTTCAAGTCTTTCCGGGACAGTTAACTTGAGTGTTTTGCAAAGACAGTTCTCTAAAGAAATTTCCCAGCTCAAAGAACCGCTTCATATATATGCTTGTCCATGATTCCTCGGAGGCCCGCCGGTAAAATCCTTTGGAGGAGGATGTGACAATCATGGGTTTTCAAGATTGAAAGCTTGAATCCATCAAGTAACACACTTTGCTAGGTTAGCAAAGATAACCATCTGGAAATTTCACCGCTCTTAGGAATTCACAGAATGCAAGCTTTTGTTCTTTACTCATTGTATACCATGCTCGTGGCATTTCAAATGAATCTTCATCTTCATTGTGTTGTAGATGCAAATCTTCTCTTATGCCCATGTCCTCCAAATCAAGCCTAGAACTAACCGTGTCCTTTGTCTTCCCTTCAATGTTCAGAAACGTCCCTAGCAGATTCTCGCATATGTTTTTCTCAATGTGCATTACATCGAAATTATGCCTTAATTTCATATCAGCCCAGTATGGCAAGTCCCACAAACAAGAACTCGGTCCCAACATTGACCTTCCTCACGCTTTCTTTTCTTCGCAAGCTTTCCTGGTCTCACATCTTTCACCTTTTCAAGTTGCTACTCCAGCTCTTCTTTAGTGAATTCAGCTGGCTTGTCACGGGTTTCATTCTCACCATTAAAATCTTTGCTTCTTCGCCAACGATGGTTTCGAGGAAGAAAGTGGCGGTGCCCAATATAGCAGATCTTGCTCCTTATTCTCTTTGAGCAAGGGTCTTTGTCACAATGGACACAAGCCTTATAACCCGCTATGATCCTCCCAGACAGAGTGTGCAGAGCCGGGAAATCATGGATGGACCATATGATTGCAGCACGTAGATTGAACTTTTCTTCCAGACTCAAGGCATCGTATGTAGGTACACCAGTACGGAGCTGGAGCAGTTCTTCTACGAGGGGCTCCATAAAGACATCAAAATCCTTTCTTGGAGACTCTGGACCCGGGATAAGCAATGACATCATGAAGTTGGACTGATCCATGCATGCCCATGGTGGCAGGTTGTACGGCACCACAAAAACTAGCTACATGCTATAAGACGTGCTCATTTTCCCAAACGGATTAAACCCATCTGTGGCAATGCCAAGTTTTATGTTCCTTTGATCTGTAGCAAAATCTAAATGTATACGATCAAACTGTTTCCATGCCTCTCTGCCCGATGGATGTCTCAGCTCATTGTCCACAGGTTCCCGCTTCAGCTTGTGCCACTATACCTCACGCGACGATTTCTTCGAGATGAACATCCGCTGCAGCCTTGGTATCAACGGAAAGTGCCTCAGTACCTTTTCCGGTATTTAATTCTTCCCATCAGCATCTTTCCACCTAGAGGCATTGCATTTTGGACAGTTGTCATGCTTTGCTAAATCCTTCCGAAACAAGACACGGTTATTTGGGCACACATGTATTGACACATAACCTAATCCCAGCCTGCGGATTATGCTCAATGCTTCATCATAAGATCTGGGAACACAACTATCAGGGAATTGCAAGCTCAAAAGGCGGAGTATTGCGTTGAATGCGGCATTGCTAATCCGGTAGAAAGACTTGATATGGAGTAACTTCACGGTGAAGGTAAATCTTGAAAATTTACCCCCTTCATGAGCTGCGCGCTTCGCCTCCTCTAACACCTCAGCAAACAACGACTTACATCCATCAAGACGATCTTCGTAATCGCATAAATCCTTCAATAAGTCAGGAATCCTATCATCGTCATGCCCATCCTCTTCCTCCAAAACAACATTATCTCGCAAAACCTTTTCCATGAAATCAATGCTAGCATCACCACCACCCATCATATGATGGGCCTCTGTATCAGCTTCAAAATGTTGAGGTTCTCTGTCTAAAGGTTCTCCATGATATATCCATCTATCATATGTGCTGGACATCCCATTAAGAAGCAGATGATCTTCCACTCTTCTTTGAGCCATTCTTGAACGGTTGAGGCATTCGCAGCATGGGCAAAGAATGTGAGCATTGTTGGCAAAATTTGCCCAAACAAATGCCATGAAATCATCAACTCCTTTCATGTGTTCTTTCAAAACCTTTCTAACTCCTTTTCTAATCCAGCTTCTGTCCATCTGCCAAAGACAACAAATTGTTGCAACTTAGCAAGTCAATCTAAGTGCATCATCATTAATTAATGAAAATGGATGGAAGTAATGGAAGCTAAAATTCCAGAAAATTGTATATGCTAATTGCTTAACCACAACATTGAAACAAACCGAAGTATAAATCAAACCAACACTGAAATTGGCATGAATCTATGTTGCAAAGAAGGCTAGTTCAAATTAAACCAAACCAAGATTTAGAAGGATCATGTTTCTGGGAAGACCAAGCTAGCTAGCTCCTAACAAATACTATGATGTTTCTATCAATAACAATTACTATTATCCTAACAATCTGTAGACAAACAATTGAAGAACAACTGAGACCATCTAGCTCAAATTGCCCCCAAATCTTAACAGAACAAGGCCTGAAGAATTCTTAACAAATAAGATGAAGAACTCCTAACAGTACATCAAGAAAATTGACCTATGCAATATCTACCAAACAAGCAAGCTATCTCCTAACTCCTAGTTGTGCATCAACAAAATTCATCTATGCTGAAGAACATCTGACTGAAATCCATCTCCCACTGAAATCCATGTCGGTGACTAGGTGCAGATAGTGAGAGAGGAGAGGGGGGAAGAGGTGAGGGGTGGATACCGGGAGGTGTGTTTGCGGCGGAGGCGAGTCCCGCATGCTCGGTGTTCCTCTCCTTGCGTCGGCGAGGACGCCGTTCCCGCCCCCGCCCCCGCCACCGTCGGTCGCCCACGCCCCTGCCGGTCGCTTCACCTCCGCCCCCTTCTGGTTACCTCCGCTGCAGGCCCCGCCCCCGCCTCCGCCCCTGCTGGTTGCTTCCGTCGCGAGGCCGTGGGCGAGGTCACCTGCGGCAAGGTCGTGGGCAAGGTGAGCGTCCCCTACTGGTTGCTTCGGCCGCCGGCCCCGCCTGGCCACGCCGCCGCCATCGCTTCGCCCTCGTCCGAGCGGCCTGCTGGTTGGTTGCTTCACGCCGCCACCGCCACACGGATGAAGACCTAGAAAAACGCTAAATGTTGCTCTGTTCGATGCCACCCGCCGCCACCTGGTCAGAAGGCCCCACTTGTCACTGATACAAGAGAGCCGTGGTTTTGTATACTATATAGAAAACTACGCACACATTAGCAACAATCCCTCTCTAGCCCAGCGGTACCGAACGAGCAAACGAGCGCCGGGTCGTGGGTTCGAGTCCCCGCTAGCGCACATTTTTAGGGAATTAAACGCTCGCTCACCCACCTGTCAAATGGGTCCCTTTGTCGGTGGCTCACCCACTGCCAAATGGGTCCCGCTGTCGATGTTGCTAATTGTTGCCTGCTCGATGCCACCGGTCGAAGGTCCCACTTGTCAATGATACGAGAGAGCCGTAGTTTTATATAATGTATAGATAAATTCCCATACATGAGCAACTGTCCATCTCTAGCCCAGCGGTAGCAAGCGAGCGAAGCAAGCGCGAGGTCGTGGGTTCGAGTCCCGCCTCGCGCATATTTTTTGGGTGAATTAAGCGCCTGGCCCCACCTGTCAAATGGGTCCTGCATGTCAGTGTGTGCCCCGTCTATCTGTTGAATATTAACATTTAAGCAAAAATGACACCTAGACAGTGACACATAAGTGAGGTTGCTGAGGTGGCTGCCTAATCATCCTAATTCATTCAAACTCAAGTGTAGTGACCATGTTATATTGGTCGTTATCAGCTAGGCGTGAGGCAATGGACAGTGCTTCCCGCTTTACGACCATTTCCTCTAATGAAATTATGACCTTTCTGATCAGAATGGTCGTCGTAGGTTAGGGTTTGGAGCCCCCCAACAGCTTTTGACCAATTGGTCTAAAATGGTCATAAATTTATGACCAATTCTTCTAGGGTCACTAACAGAAGGTCACAAGTTGATATATTTCTTGTAGTGTATCGAAAACTCCGAAGAAGCACCGCGCTGCTATTGGATATACTTTGGATGATCTTAAGGGCATTAGTCCCACTCTACGTCAACACAAAATTAAATTGGAGAAAGATGCCAAACCAGTTAGAGATCCTCAACGACGACTAAACCCTAAGATGAAAGAAGTGGTAAGAAAGGAGATACTAAAGCTCCTTGAGGCAGGTATAATATATCCCGTTGCTGATAGTGATTGGGTAAGTTCTGCCTATAGCTTCCCCAAGAAAGGAGGTATTACTGTTGTTCCTAAAGATAAAGATGAATTGATCCCGCAAAGAATTATTACAGGTTATAGGATGGTAATTGATTTCCGTAAATTAAATAAAGCTACTAAGAAAGATCATTACCCTTTACCTTTTATTGATCAAATGCTAGAAACACTATCCAATCACACACATTTCTGCTTTCTAGATGGTTATTTTGGTTTCTCTCAAATACCTGTGTCAGCGGAGGATCAATCAAAAACTACTTTTGCTTGCCCTTTCGGTACTTTTGCTTATAGATGTATGACTTTTGGTTTATGTAATGCACCTTCTACCTTTCAAAGATGCATGATGGCTATATTCTCTGACTTTTGTGAAAAGATTTGTGAGGTATTCATGGATGACTTCTCCGTTTATGGATCCTCTTTTGATGATTGCTTGAGCAACCTTGATCGAGTTTTGCAGAGATGTGAAGACACTAGTCTTGTCTTGAATTGGGAAAAGTGCCACTTTATGGTTAATGAAGGCATTTTCTTGGGGCATAAGATTTCTAAGAAAGGTATTGAAGTTGATAAAGCTAAAGTTGATGCTATTGAAAAGATGCCATGTCCCAAGGACATAAAAGGTATAAGAAGTTTCCTTGGTCATGCTGGTTTTTATAGGAGGTTCATTAAGGACTTTTCTAAAATCTCTAGGCCTCTGACTAATTTATTGCAAAAAGATATTCCTTTTGTCTTTGATGATGATTGTGTAGAAGCATTTGAAATACTTAAGAAAGCTTTGATCACTACACCTATTGTTCAGCCGCCTGATTGGAATTTACCTTTTGAAATTATGTGTGATGCTAGTGCTTATGCTGTAGGTGCTGTTCTAGGACAAAGAGTTGATAAGAAATTAAATGTTATCCAGTATGCTAGTAAAACTCTTGATACTGCCCAGAGAAATTATGCTACTGTTGAAAAAGAATTCTTAGCAGTTGTTTTTGCATGCGATAAGTTCAGACCTTATATTGTTGATTCTAATGTTACTATTCACACAGATCATGGTGCTATTAAATATCTTACAGAAAAGAAAGATGCTAAGCCTAGACTTATTAGATGGGTTCTCTTGCTCCAAGATTTTTATTTGCATATTATTGATAGAAAGGGAGCTGAGAACCCCGTTGCAGACAACTTGTCTAGGTTAGAGAATGTTCTTGATGACCCACTACCTATTGATGATAGCTTTCCTGATGAACAATTAGCAGTCATTAATGCTTCTCGTACTGCTCCATGGTATGCTGATTATGCTAATTACATGGTTGCTAAATTTATACCACCTAGTTTCACATACCAGCAAAAGAAAAAGTTCTTTTATGATTTAAGACATTACTTCTGGGATGACCCACACCCTTATAAAGAAGGAGTAGATGGTGTTATTAGACGTTGTGTACCTGAGCATGAACAGGAACAGATCCTACGCAAGTGTCACTCTGAACCATATGGAGGACACCACGCTGGAGATAGAACTGCACATAAGGTATTGCAATCCGGGTTTTATTGGCCTACTCTCTTCATAGATGCCCGTAAGTTTGTCTTGTCTTGTGATGAATGTCAATGGATTGGGAATATTAGTAGACGTCAAGAAATGCCTATGAATTATTCTCTTGTTATTGAACCATTTGATGTTTGGGGCTTTGATTATATGGGACCTTTTCCTACCTCTAATGGTTACACACATATTTTAGTCGTTGTTGATTATGTTACTAAGTGGGTAGAAGCTATCCAACTAGTAGTGCTGATCATAACACCTCTATTAAGATGCTTAAAGAAGTTATTTTTCCGAGGTTTGGAGTCCCTAGATATCTTATGACTGATGGTGGTTCACATTTTATTCATGGTGCTTTCCGTAAGATGCTTGCTAAGTATGATGTTAATCATAGAATTGCATCTCCTTATCACCCACAGTCTAGTGGTCAAGTAGAGTTGAGAAATAGAGAGCTCAAATTAATTTTGCAAAAGAATGTGAATAGATCTAGAAAGAATTGGTCCAAGAAACTTGATGATGCATTATGGGCCTATAGAACTGCATATAAAAATCCTATGGGTATGTCTCCGTATAAGATGGTTTATGGAAAAGCATGTCACTTACCTCTTGAACCACAAGTAGAAAAGGGGCCAATCGTCCAGGCCGGTCCAGTCCATTAGTCCCGGTTCAATCCAGAACCGGGACCAATGGTGGCATTGGACCCGGTTCGTGAGCCCCAGGGGCCGGCCGGGCCACGTGGGCCATTGGTCCCAGTTAAATGCGGACCTATTGGTCTGGTTGGTGGGACGAACCGGGACCAATGGGCCTCGCCTCGCCCACCACCATTGGCCCCGTTGGTGGCCTGAATCGGGACCAAAGGCTGCCCATTAGTCCCGGTCCATGCCACCAACCGGGGCTAAAGGGTTGGTCCTCGCTATGGCCGAGAGTTTAGTCCCACCTCGCCAACTCAAGGGGAATCGCACCGGTTTATAAGCCCCCGCCTCTCGCCTTATTGAGCTCCTCTGAAAATGAAAATAGATGCCCTTATATAGGAATTTAGCCTAAATTCATACGAATTTCTCTTGAAATTTGTTATGAATTTAAGTTGAATTTCCTCTATAAGCGCATCTATGCTCATTTCTGAGTAGTTTTTTATCTAGTATTTTTTTTCTTTTCTGCTATATTTTTTTTATTTCTAAGTTGTAGTAAGTCATTAAAAATAAGCATCTATGCTCATTTTTTAAGTAAAGTTAATCATAACTATTTTTTCTTCTTTTTATTTCTGAGTTGTAGTAAGTCATTAAAAATAAGCATCTATGCTCATTTTTTAGTAAAGTAATCATAACTATTTTTTCTTTTTTTATTTCTGAATTGTAGTAAGTCATTAAAAATAAGCATCTATGCTCATTTTTAGTAAAGTTAATCACAACTATTTTTTCTTCTATTTATTATTTAATTGTAATAAGTCATTAAAAATAAGCATCTATGCTCATTTTTTAGTAAAGTTAATCACAACTATTCTTTCTTCTATTTATTTTTGAATGGTAATAAGTCATTAAAAATAAGCATCTATGCTCATTTTTAGTAAAGTTAATCACAACTATTTTTTCTTCTATTTATTTTTGATTTGTAATAAGTCATTAACAATAAGCATCTATGCTCATTTTTAGTAAAGTTAATCACAACTATTTTTTCTTCTATTTATTTATGAATAGTTTTTATATAGTTTTTCTTTTCTGCTATATTTATTTTTTTCTATTTTTTCTGAGTTGTAATAAGTCATTAAAAATTAAAAGATTTTACTAAAGTTAATCACAACTATTTTTTCTTCTATTTATTTCTGAGTAGTTTTTATATAGTTTTTTCTTTTCTGCTATATTTATTTTTTCTATTTATTTTTGTGTGGTAATAAGTCATTAAAAATAAAAGAGGCTAATGCTAGTTAATTCGCTTCAAGCCTTTCGGAATAGTGTAAACTGCACTACACATAGCTCCGTGCAGTATACCCTACTCCTCAAGGCTTGAAGCGAACCAACGTGCAGGTGAGCATTGAGCCTCTTCTTCATTGTCTCTGCACTCGGGGCTTATAAACAGCTGCGAGTGCCTCTCGCTTGGCGAGGAGGGACTAAAAAAATAGCTGCAATAAAATAAATAAGTAAAGAAAAAAGTGCCTCCTACTGGGCCCCCACAGCCTGGATACGACTAGAAAACCACCATGGGCCAGGATCCAGGCCGCAGTGGCCCAAGAGGGACCATCGTGCAAAGCAGTAGTAAGTAGGCCCGTAAGTCAGAGTGCGAGAAGCTTGAGAGGGACCGGCGGTGGGGCTTATAAACTACTGCGCGCCCCTCTCAGCTAGCGAGGTGGGACTAAACTCGTGCCGCACTGGCAGCACAAACCATTCGTCTCGGTTCGTGGCTCCAACCGGGACTAATGCTCACTTTTAGTCCCGGTTGGAGGCACCAACCGGGACAAAGCCTCTGCTTCCCGCCCTTTCCGCTGCTGAAAAGAGGCCTTTGGTCGGTTGGAGCCTCCAACCGGGACTAAAGTATTTCTCCGGTTGTTTCCATGAACCGGGACCAATGCTTTGCCTATATAAGCGGCACTTCGCGAAAATTTGTCTAGTTCCTTCTTCCCGCCGCCCGACGCGTCCAGGCTGCCCGTCCGTCTCCGCCTCGCCCGTCGCCGCCGCTTGCCGTCGCGCCGCCGCCCAGCGCCCGTGCCCGCGGCCCCTGCCTGTCGCTGCCCGCTCCGGCCAGAACGCACTGCCGCCTCACCGTCGACCGTCACCACGCCGCCCCGCCCCGCGCGGCACCTCGCCGTCGCCGTCGTCGTCCCCGACACGCCGTCTCCGTGAGCAAGTAATTTTTTTTGTTAGATTTTTTTGTTAGATGTGTAGTAATTTAGATGTGTAGTTCATAGATTTTTCTGTCAGATATTTTTTCATATTGTGTAATTAATTTGTTCATATTTGGTTAGATTTTTTCTCTGTTAATAGATTGTTTATGAAAAGATGTTTGTATGTTCATATATATGCATGTTTGTATATGTGTTCATATATATGCAAAGATCGAATATGTCAAATTTTGTTCATATAGAATTTTTATGATTTTTTCCTGTTGTAATTTTTTCATAGAATTTTAATGATTTTTTTGTTCATAGTATTTTCTTTATCAATTTATTGTGTATGTATAGAAAAATTGTGAATGATAGAAGTCATTTATGAATATGTTCATATTTAGAATAGAGGAAAAAGGAAAAAATAAGAAGAGAAAGTAGTTTATTTTTAGTTAGGAAAATAATAGAACTATAGTTAAACTACTTTATTTTACTATATATAGAAGTAGTTTGTTTTAGTAAGTACTACTTTATTTATTTGGAGTAAGTGCTTAGTAGTTGAACTAGTTGATTTAATTAATAAAACTACTTTATTTAACTATATATAGAAGTAGTTCCGCATCGACGCGTCGGCGATGCCTATCCCGCATCCTCGCTGTAAATCGACTCGGCGGTGGAGGCTTGCTTGATCAGGGCCATGTTCGGGACTGGCTCTGCTGGCTGGTATTGGGAGGTGCTACCTTCCGGGGACGTAGGTTGGTGAGGAGGCAGCCCGTTGTTGACCCGATCCTTGTTTGGTGGCGGTCGCGTGGGCGATCACGGTGCCGAGGCTTCCGGACACCGCTGGAGGTGGTACGTCACCGTGTCGGCGAGGAGGACGAGCATGTCCGTCGCTACATGGTTGCATTGAGGGCAGGTTCGACAATCCCCGGCACGTTCTTCGTGGATCTCACCGAGCTATGATCCTGTGATGGTTCCTTATCTTTGGGTGTCCACCGCCCGCGTCGATACCCGTCGGGCGCTACGGTTCTAGTTGTATTAGTGATGCTATATTAGTGATAATATTCGACGATGTACGAACACCAAGAGATAATGTGTACTTTTGCTTATAATTATTGAATCATGCTAATTTGAATACTACTTTATTTTATGATTTGGTTTTTCTTATTTTATGATTTGGTTTTGCTTATAATTGAATGCTCATATTGGATAAGTTCTCCTTCATTTGAATTATGAACATAGGCCGGAAATGTCGTACTCGGACGACGAAAACCGCCCGGGGCTGTGCGACTGGTGCCACGACGACCGAGGTATCTGCGACAGGTTCGTTGAGCTGGACGAAGATCGGCGCTTTTGCATTAAGCTCGACGAGACCTTCGATGTTCATACGGTACGCAACGACGACAATAGTTTTTTTCGTAATTAATCATGACTTCAACTATTTTAATCATGACAATATTTTTCATCTTTTCCAATTCGACTAGCTTATCCCATGCTTTGCCAGACGCTATGTCTTGGAGAGGATGGGTTTTGAAGACCATGAAAGTTTTGAAACCAAAAAAATTATCCTAAGTACCCATCATGGTGTGGATTTTCAAGTAAAGATGTATAATGCTCAGAGTGTAACCCATTTTGGTTGCAAAAATTGGGAAGCACTTTGCAAGATGTATGGTCTTGATGAGGGTATGCTTGTCACCATGGATCTTGGTGATCCTGCAATCGAGCAAGAGAGACCTTCGATTTGGGTCCTTGTGGATACACCTCCAATTCTTCCCCCATGTGAGCTTAACATAGTTATTTTAAGTAATTTATATTGTTTATTTCAAAATAGTTGACAGCTTATTTCCATTGACAGCCTATTTTGATTGTTCAAAGAATGTGCGAAGATGGTAGACAAAACCCACTACACCGATGGCTCCGAATTAACTTATAAGGAGAAAAATCATCTGATAGCATTTTGTAGAGATCTTGAGAATTACAATGTCTACAATCGAACTCCTCAACATTATGGTCAATACGTGCCACTAGTGCACGTGATGAACTCTGATAACTACCATGGAGATACCACAGTAAGATTTTTACTATTACGACATCCATGCATCTTTTTGCATACTTCTAAAACAAGTACATCATTGCTAACTAAGAAGTTATTACTATGTTTTTCAACAGAGAATCCCAGAGGATTGTGTGCCTCATTTGATGTATGAGAATGGCAGCCTTCATGTTTTGAACATATATCCAGGTCATCCTACGACTCTCAACTGTCCATACCGGATTTCTAAAAGAAGTGGAGACTGACAACCAAAGAATGGAAAAAATGTATGGACAGTCGTAAGGAGCTTCTTGGAAGCAAAAAGCAGCGAAGGGCAAGAATTAGAGACAGGATGATCGCCATTCTTCATAATGGAGAGTCAGGTTCTATATTGTTTTATGCTATTTTACCTTAAGGGTGTTTAGGTCCTACCCGACATCGATGATCATGTGCTAAGAACAATTATGTAGGGTTGGGTTCGATGACTATGAGGATGATGATCGTATGACTTATTATTAATAACGAGTAGAAGTTGTATGATGATGCATGATTAGTAGGACTTGTTATTATATATAATGATGTATGATGCAAGCATGCATGAGCATGTTATATCAGCGGTGAAATGAACATAGCAGCAGCGTTGATAAACCAAGGACGAAGATATAAGAGAGGACACTTCTCTCTATTAGCTAGCTAATAACAACCTAAAAAATAACCCCCAAAACCCCTAAAACAGCCGCTTTTCTAAAAAAACATGGACTTTTGGTCCCGGTTGGAGCCACCAACCGGGACCAAAGGCCTCGACCGGGCTCGGCGGACCGCCACGTGGAAGCACATCTGTCCCGGTTCGTGTTCGAACCGGGACTAATTGGTGGAGGTATTAGTAACAACCCATTAGTCCCGGTTCATGAACCGGGACTAAAGGCCCTTACGAACCGGGACTAATAGGTGTTTTTCTACTAGTGAACTTGAACATAAAGCATATTGGGCTATTAAAGAGCTCAACTATGACTTCAAACTTGCCGGTGAGAAGAGGTTATTTGATATTAACTCACTTGATGAATGGAGAACCCAAGCCTACGAGAATTCTAAGATGTTCAAAGAAAAAGTTAAAAGATGGCATGACAAAAGAATACAAAAGCGTGAGTTTAAGTAGGTGATTATGTGTTGCTATTCAACTCTCGTTTAAGATTTTTTGCAGGAAAACTTCTCTCTAAATTGGAAGGTCCTTACGTTATCAAGGAGGTCTACCGTTCCGGTGCTATAAAAATCAACAACTTCGAAGGCACAAGTCCGAGGGTGGTGAACGGTCAAAGAATCAAACATTATATCTCAGGTAATCCTATTAATGTTGAAACCAATATTATGGAGACCGTAACCCCGGAGGAATACATAAGGGACACTTTCCAGAATGTTTCAGACTCCAAAAAGGAATAGGTATGTGGTACGGTAAGTAAACCGACTCCAAAACAGTTCTAATGGCAATTTTTCTTCGTTTTGGAATATTTAAGAATTTTGGAAAGCAAGAAGTAATCCGGGAAGGACACGAGGCCTCCACGAGGGTGGAGGGCGCGCCCACCCCTACTGGGCGCGCCCCCTGTCTCGTGGCCACCTCGTGTGCCTCCCGGACTCCGTTTTCTTGCATGTTACTTCTTTTGGTCGGTAAAAAATCATTGTATAATCTCCCGAAGGTTTTGACCACCGTATGACGCAAAAATCCTCTGTTTTTGTTTCGAGTCGTTTCTGTCATAGATTTAGAGCAAGATGTCTTCTCAAGAGTCAGTTGGGGCGAGCCGGGTGTCTCACCCGATGCCAGGTCCAAGAGCAAACAGCGATGCTTATCACTTTGGGCCATCAACGGAGGATGAGATGGAGGCCGACTTGAAAAGGATAGATGCCATGGAGGAGGATCAAGAAGTTACCTCCCGCTTCCAAGCAGGATTCATGATGGGGGAACTACAGAGCTCGGCTATTCCAAATTCGGTCATCCCTTCCAATGTTAAATTTCTTTCTTATGAAAATATGAAAAAGAGTGTCACTTGTTCTCTAGAAGCTATGCAGCATCCTTGGGTAAAAGGAGCTTTAGCCGTCACCGTCACGGGCAAGCTCCGCAAGGAAAATATGGACCTCAAACAACAAGTTAATAAGCTCAAGGAGGAGAATCGTATCCTGAGGGGCATCATCGTGAAGAAGATCACAAGACCAACTCTGAAGAAGGAGACATAATCACATGGGTATGGGCACTCCCCTTGGCAACTGCCAAGCTTGGGGGAGGTGCCCCGGTATCGTATCACCATCACACTCCTATCTTTACCGCTTTACTTAGTTCGATCCTTTTAGTAATATATTGGTTTAGTAGATTGAAGTTTTGGTATGATTTAGTTTTGAGTTTTGCTTTGTGGTCTCTTTATGTAATCGAGTCTATGAGCTATATAATAAAGATTAGTGTTGAGTCAAGGGCTTTGCTATCTTGCTATGATCTTGAGAAAATAGAAAGAATAAAAAAGAATAAAAGAGTTCATATTGATCTTATGGATAGTAATGACTTCACATATAAAGAGTATGAGGCATAAAGTTGTTGAGAGTTGACAAACGTAGTTTTGGTCATCGTTGCAATTAATAAGAAGTAATAAGGAAGGAGAGGTTTTGACATATAAATATATTATCTTGGACATCTTTTATGATTGTGAGCACTCATTAAGTATGACATGCTAAAGAGTTGATGTTGGACAAGGAAGACAATGTAATGGTTTATGTTCTCTCACATCTCAGTTAAAGTATATTGTCATGGATCTTTCAAACATGTTGAGCTTGCCTTTCCCCCTCATGCTAGCCAAAAATTCCTTGCACCAAGTAGAGATATTACTTGTGCTTACAAATATCCTTAAACCCAGTTTTGCCATGAGAGTCCACCATACCTACCTATGGATTGAGTAAGATCCTTCAAGTAAGTTGTCATGGTGCAAGCAATAAAAACGGTTCTCTAAATATGTATGACTTATTAGTGCAGAGAAAATAAGCTTTATACGATCGTGTGATATGGAAGTAATAAAAGCGACGGACTGCATAATAAAGGTTCATATCACAAGTGGCAATATAAAGTGACGTCTTTTGCATTAAGATTTTGTGCATCCAATCCTAAAAGCACATGACAACCTCTGCTTCCCTCTGCGAAGGGCCTATCTTTTACTTTATGTATCTTACATTATGCAAGAGTCAAGGTGATCTTCACCATTCCCTTTTTCATTTTATCCTTTGGCAAGCACCTTGTGTTGGAAAGATCCGGATACATATATCCAATTGGATGTAAGTTAGCATGAACTATTATAGTTGACATCACCCAAAGGTGAATACGTTGGGAGGCGAAACTATAAGCCACTATCTTTCTCAGTGTCCGATTAAAACTCCATAACCATAAGTATTGCGTGAGTGTTAGCAATTGTAGAGGACTATATGATAGTTGAGTATGTGGACTTGCTGAAAAGCTCTATTTGAATCTTTCTGATGTTATGATAAATTGCAATTGCTTCAATGACAAAGATTTTAATTTGTTAGCTTCCAATGAAGTTTATGATCCATACTTGACATTGGGAATAGATTGTTACTTGAGCATAAGAAATCATATGACAAAATCTATATATGTTGTTGTTATAAGAATGATCATGATGCCCTCATGTCCATATTTTATTTTTATCGACACCTCTATCTCTAAACATGTGGACATATTTTTCGATTTCGGCTTCCTCTTGAGGACAAGCGAGGTCTAAGCTTGGGGAAGTTGATACGTCCATTTTGCATCATGCTTTCATATCAATATTTATTGCATTATGGGCTGTTATTACACATTATGTCACAATACTTATGGCTATTCTCTCTTATTTTACAAGGTTTATCATGAAGAGGGAGAATGCCGGCAGCTGGAATTCTGGCTGGAAAAGGAGCAAATATTGGAAACCTATTCTGCACAGCTCCAAAAATCCTGAAACTCCACGGAATTCACTTTTGGAATTAATAAGAATTACTGAGCAAAGAAAATACCAGAGGGGGCCCACACCCTGGCCAGGAGGGTGGAGGGCTCGCCCCCCCTACTGGGCGCGCCCCCTGTCTCCTGGGCCCCCTATTGACCCTCCAGTGCCCATCTTATGCTCACGGGACGAAACTCCGCCGCCACGAGGTGGAACCTTGTCGGAACCAATCTAGGGCTCCGGCAAAGCTGTTGTGCCGGGGAAACTTCCCTCCGGGAGGGGGAATTCATCACCATCGTCATCACCAACGATCCTCTCATCGGGAGGGGGCCAATCTCCATCAACATCTTCACCAGCACCATCTCCTCTCAAAACCCTAGTTCATCTCTTGTATCCAATCTTGTATCAAAACCACAAATTGGTACCTGTGGGTTGCTAGTAGTGTTGATTACTCCTTGTAGTTGGTGCTAATTGGTTTACTTGGTGGAAGATCATATGTTCAGATCCTTAATGCATATTAATACTCCTCTGATCATGAACATGACTATGCTTTGTGAGTAGTTACGTTTGTTCCTAAGGACATGGGTTAAGTCTTGCTATTAGTAGTCATGTGAATTTAGTATTCATTTGATATTTTGATGAGATGTATGTTGTCTCTCCTCTAGTGGTGTTATGTGAACGTCGACTACATGACACTTCACCATTACTTGGGCCTAGAGGAAGGCATTGGGAAGTAATAACTAGATGATGGGTTGCTAGAGTGACGTAAAGCTTAAACCCTAGTTTATGCGTTGCTTTGTAAGGGGCTGATTTGGATCCACTAGTTTCATGCTATGGTTAGGCTTACCTTAATACTTCTTTTGTAGTTGCAGATGCTTGCAATAGGGGTTAATCATAAGTGGGGTGCTTGTCCAAGAAAGGGCAGTACCCGAGCACTGGTCCACCCACATATCAAATTATCGAAGTACCGAACGCGAATCATATGAGCGTGATGAAAACTAGCTTGAAGATAATTCCCATGTGTCCTCGGGAGCGCTTTTCTCATTATAAGAAATTGTCCAGGCTTGTCCTTTGTTACAAAAAGGATTGGGCCACCTTGCTGCACTTTATTTACTTTAATTGCTTGTTACCCGTTACAAATTATCTTATCACAAAACTATCTATTACGTACAATTTCAGTGCTTGGAGAGAATACCTTACTGAAAACCGCTTGTCATTTCCTTCTGCTCCTCGTTCGGTTCAACACTCTTACTTATAGAAAGGACCACGATAGATCCCCTATACTTGTGGGTCATCAGGAGCCTCCTACTAGATTGATACCTTGGTTCTCAAAAACTGAGGGAAATACTTACGCTACTTTGCTGCATCACCCTTTCCTCTTCAAGGGAAAACCAACGCAGTGCTCAAGAGGTAGCAATTGGGCATCAAGATCTATAGAGATAGATCAATACGCTTAATTGGACTTTCACAAAGCACATACCTTGATAAAGTTTTGAAGAAGTTCAAAATGGATCAGTCAAAGAAAGGGTTCTTGCCTGTATTACAAGGTGTGAAGTTGAGTCAGACTCAATGCCCGACCACTGCAGAAGATAGAGAGAAAATGAAAGTCATTCCCTATGCTTCAGCCATAGGCTCTATCATGTATGCAATGCTGTGTACCAGACCCGATGTATGTCTTGCTATAAGCATAGCAGGGAGGTATCAAAGTAATCCCGGAGTGGAGCACCGGACAGCGGTCAAGAACATCCTGAAATACCTGAAAAGGACAAAGGATATGTTTCTTGTTTATGGAGGTGAAAAAGAGCTCGTCGTAAACGGTTACGTCGATGCAAGCTTTGACACTGATCCAGATGACTCTAAGTCGCAAAGCGGATACGTATTTTTATTGAATGGAGGAGTTGTCAGTTGGTGCAATTCCAAGCAGAGCGTCGTGGCGGGATCAATGTGTGAAGCGAAGTACATTGCTGCTTCGGAAGCAAAAAATGAAGGAGTTTGGATGAAGGAGTTCATATCCGATCTAGGTGTCATTCCTAGTGCATCGGGTCCAATGAAAATCTTTTGTGACAATACTGGTGCAATTGCTTTGGCAAAAGAATCCATATTTCACAAGAGAACCAAGCACATCAAGAGACGCTTCAATTCAATCCGTCATCAAGAGTCGGAAGGGGACATAGAAATTTGCAAGATAGACATGGATCTGAATGTTGCAGACCCGTTGACTAAGCCTCTTCCACGAGCAAAACATGATCAGCACCAAAGCTCCATGGGTGTTAGAATCATTACTATGTAATCTAGATTATTGATTCTAGTGCAAGTGGGAGACTGAAAGAAATATGCCCTAGAGGCAATAATAAAGTTATTATTTATTTCCTTAATTCATGATAAATGTTTATTATTCATGCTAGAATTGTATTAACCGGAAACTTAGTACATGTGTGAATACATAGACAAAACATATAGTCCCTAGTATGCCTCTACTTGACTAGCTCGTTAATCAAAGATGGTTATGTTTCCTAACCATAGACATGTGTTGTCATTTGATGAACGGGATCACATCATTATGAGAATGATGTGATGGACATGACCCATCCGTTAGCTTAGCTTTATGATCGTGTCAGTTTCATTGCTACTGCTTTCTTCATGACTTATACAAGTTCCTCAAACTATGAGATTATGCAACTCCCGAATACGGGAGGAACACTTTGTGTGCTACCAAACTTCCAACGTAAATGAGTGATTATAAAGGCGCTCTACAAGTGTCTCCGAAGGTGTTTGTTGGGTTGGCATATATCGAGATTAGGATTTGTCACTCCGTGTTTCGGAGAGGTATCTCTGCGCCCACTCGGTAATTACTACTCATCACTATAAGCCTTGCAAGCAATGTGACTAATGAGTTAGTTGCAGGATGAAGTATTACGGAACGAGTAAAGAGACTTGTCGGTAACGAAATTGAACTAGGTATTGAGATACCGACGATTGAATCTCGGGAAAGTAACATACCGATGACAAAGGGAACAACGTATGTTGTTATGCGGTTTGACCAATTAAGATCTTCGTAGAATATGTAGGAACCAATATGAGCATCCAGGTTCCGCTATTGGTTATTGACCGGAAGTGAGTCTCGGTCATGTCTACATAATTCTCGAACCAGTAGGGTCCGCGCGCTTAATGTTGGATGATGATTGGTATTATGAGTTTATGTGATATGATGTACCAAAGATTGTTTGGAGTCCCAGATGTGATCACGGACATGACGAGGAGTCTCGAAATGGTCGAGACATAAAGATTGATATATTGGACGGCTATGTTCGGACAACGGAAGTGTTCTGGACAAGTTTCGGATAAAACCGGAGTACCGGGGGTTACTGGAACCCCCCTCGGGAAGCTAATGGGACACATGGGCCTTAGTGGAGAAGAGAGAGGGCGGCCAGGAGGTGGCGCGCGCCCCCTTGCCCTAGTCCGGTTCGAATTGGACAAGGGGGAGGGGCAGTGCCCCCCTCTCCTTCCTTCTCTCCACCTCCTCCTTCCCTCTTCTCCTTGTTGGAATAGGAAAGGGGGGGCAAACCTATTTGGAGTAGGATTGCCCCCCCTTGGCGCGCCTCCTCCCCTGGGCGGCCTCCTCCTCCCTCCCTCCTTTATATACGGGGGCAGGGGACACCCTAGGACACACAAGTTGATAATTGTTTTAGCCGTGTGCGGTGCCCCCCTCCACGGATTTCCACCTTGGTCATATTGTCGTAGTGCTTAGGCGAAGCCCTGCGCTGGTAACTTCATCATCACCATCACCACGCCATCGTGCTGACGAATCTCTCCCTGAACCTCAGGTGGATCTAGAGTTCATGGGACGTCACCAAGCTGAATGTGTGCAGACCGCGGAGGTGCCGTACCTTCGGTGCTAGGATCGGTCGGATCGTGAAGACGTACGACTACATCAACCACGTTGTCATAACGCTTTCGCTTTCGTTCTACGAGGGTACGTAGACAACACTCTCCCCTCTCGTTGCTATGCGTCACCTAGAGATAGATCTTGCGTGAGCATAGGAAATTTTATGAAATTATTGCGTTCCCCAACATAAGAGGGCGGAGGATGCGCTCGGCGCGGACATTCTGCTGTGATGTGTAGGGACAAGTTAGACGGAAGATGGTGCCTTGAGAGGTGAGAAGTGTGCAGAGAGTAACGTGGTCAAACTCTTTTCCGTTATCAATTTGGAGTGCAAGTATGGGGCGACCAAACTAGGTGGTGACATAGGAATAAAAAGCGGTGAGTGTGGCTAAAGTATCGGATTTAAGACGAAGAGGAAAAGTCCACACATAATGAGAATAATCATCTAAAATCACCAAGTAGTATAGGTAGCCCGTGTTACTCGCAACGGGAGACATCCAAACATCACTATGAAGTAATTGAAATGGAATAGTGGAAATTGCAGTAGACACACTAAAGGGAAGACGAACGTGCTTGCCTAAATGACAAGCCTCACAAGTATGCTCGTCGAGCTTATTACATGAGAAAGGAAAACTCCTACGATATCTGACATAAAATGGCGGGTTGGGGTGGCCCAAGCGAGCGTGCCAAAGATCGACGCCGGCGGCGAGGGCGACAAGTGTGTAAGTGGAGGCGCCGGCATGCACGGGATAGAGCTCATCGGGGCTGTCACATCGGTGGAGTACCATCCGGGTACGGGCGTCCTTCACAGAAAACCAACACCGTCAAATTCAATAGTAAGCGGGTTCTCACGAATAAGATGATGAATCGAAACTAAGCTCGTGACTAAGTCAGGTGAAACAAGGACATTAGACATAGTGATAGGTGTGGAACTAGCAGGAAAATTAGTACTACCGACATGAGTGATAGGTAAAGAAGAACCGTTGCCAACGGTGATATGAGTGGGAGTGTTAATGGGAGTGGGGGAGGTTAGGTTACCAGGATGAGCTGTCATGTGTGCGGTAGCACCTGAGTCCATGTACCAGTCGCCTCCACCATAGTTACTCGGCGACGGCGCAGAGTGCAGGGCGGCCAGGTGGGCGGGGTCCCACGGTGCAGGTATCGGCGGCGGCGGCTGGCCTCCATAGGGCGGCGCCTGGGTGGGTGTGCGCGTAGCCACCGAGGGGTGGCAGCGCGAGGGGAGCACCGTAGGGCTGGTAGGGGTGCCGAAGAACGCCTGGTGGACCGTGGGGCGAGGACCAAGAAGACCCAGTGCAGGAGCCCGCAGGACAGGCATGTGATAGGCGTGGATGCCGCCCGTCAACGGGTTTTGCCCGGCGGCCCACGACGGAGGATGCTGCGAGTAGCGGGGCGCCCCCACCCCTCCCCCACCCTTTCCCTGCTGCTAGAGGCGGCCCCCACCGCCCCGCCGGTTGCACCGGCCCCCGCCACCTTGCGGCTGCTGGGAAGGCGCGGGGGGCGCAGGCTTTGCAGGCGGCAACGGGAAGTAGCCGACGACGCGAGTGGCACCGGGGGACGAGGCATGGCCGGTGGAGCAAGGCCGCCGCGGGTGGTGCCGGCTGCGAGGGCGGTGTGCTGGACCCACTGCTTCAGCTTCGTCATCCTGCGGTCCTCAAGCTTGAGGTACGCGACGACACGCTGGAAGGTGGGATGCGGCAGTAGGGTCAGGTTGGACGTCACATTCCGAAGTCCTCGTTGAGGCAGGCGGTGTGGGTGCTCAGCATGAGGTCGTCGGAGACCTTGGCACCATTTCGTGAAGCTCTTCGGAGAGCATCTTGAGCCTCATGAAGTACTCATCGATGGTGGAGTTTTTCCTGGTGACAGCCGATGAACTCCTTCTGCAAGAAAACAAGGCGCTGAAATTTTTTGTCGGTGAAGAGCGTGTTGATCTTGGTCCACACGGCCCAGGCGTCATTGTCCTTGGCGACAACCGCGTGGAAGATGTCCTTCATGACAGTTTGGTAGAACCATCGGGTGAGCGTGGCCTCAATGGCGGACCACTCCCGATCGCCCCTCATGTACTCGCCATCCACGGAACCATTGATGTGCTTGGTGAGATAGTACTCACGGAAGATGAGGTTGAAGAAGGTCTTTCACGCGTATACGACGTGCTGGAGCTGTCGAGGCAGATGGGGACCCGGGCCTCAATGTTGAGGTCACGGTGGCGGCGGCAGAAGGCTCGGGGCCGGCGAAGGGGTTCAATGAACGGGTGGTGGCGGAGGAGAACGGGGAGGCCATGGTGGAGCGCGACTAGGGTTAGGGTTTTGGTAGGAGAAGAGAGGAGGACAGCGGCGGCAGGGGATGCGGCGGATGTGGGGCGCGGCTACAAGGGAGGGAGCGGCAGCGGAGACGGCTGGCGCGGCAGGGAGCAGCGGGCGGCGGCGTAGTAGAGGGAGTCGCGGCGGCGGCTGCAGAAGGCGCGCGATGGGGCGGGCGAAAGCGGGTGGCACGGGCGGCGGCGGCACGGTGTAGGGGAGGGACGAGCACGAACGCGGCGGCGTGGTACAACGATGGTGGGTGCAGCGGCGGCGCGTGCGAGGAGTGACAGTCAAGCATACTCGCACGATTAAGAAGATCAAGAGTATACTGACATTGGGAAAGCAAAAGGCCAGAAGAATCACGAAGAACAACAATGCCCAAAAAGTGATGAAGAGTACCAAGATCAGTCATAGAGAATTCGTAATGAAGAAGGGTAATAATGTGATCTAAAAAGGTTTGAGAAGATGCGAAGAGAATGATGTCATCTACATGAAGAAGGAGGTAGGCGGTTTCAGAATTGTGTTGGTACACAAAGAGAGAGGTGTCAAAAAGGGAAGAAGTGAAACCTATCGTTTGGATGAAAGAAGAGAAACGTTGAAACTAGGCTCGTGGAGCTTGTTTTAGACCATAAAGATATTTCTAGAGAAGACATACATGATTTGGATAGGAAGGATTTTCAAAACCAAGAGGTTGCTGACAATAGACGGTCTCTTGAAGAGAACCATGGAGGAAAGCATTTTTTACATCTAGTTGATGGATGGGTCATGCGGAGGAAATTGCGATGCTAAGAACTGTACGAATGGTGCTGGGCTTGACAACAGTAGATAATGTTTCATCATAATCAATGCCATGTTGTTGAGAGTAACCACGATAGACCGAGCTGGCTTTATAGCGGGAGAGGCTCCCGTCAGAGTGGATTTTTTGGCAAAAGACTCATTTGCCAAAAAGATATTTGTATTGGAAGGACGAAGAACTAACTACCAAGTATTGTTTTCAGTTAAAGCATCATATTCTTATTGCATGGCAGCAGCCCAATTCGGATCAAGAAGAGTAGTTTTGTAAGTTCTGGGGATGAAAGAGAGAGATGTGGTAGCATGGAGGTTGAGGCGGTCTGTGGGCTGACGAATAGTAGGAACAACTTTAGCTGGTAAGATGGAAACGGGGGTTTCTAGTGTAGAAGAAGATGCAGACGGTGGGTAGGGTGGTGTTGCGGGTTGGGTGTTGGCGGGTTGGATTGTGGAGGGTTGGGTGGTGGCGAGTTGTTTGGATGCGGGTTGGGTGGTGTCTGGGTGTTTGATGGCGGGTTGAGTGGCGTCTAGGTTTTTGACAGTGGGGTGGGTGGTGCTGCCGTGACAGTAGGTGGGGTAGGTTGGGCTTCCGTGACAGGAGTGTAGAGGTGGAATGGACGGAGAGAAGAGGTGGCGGCGGAGGTAGGGATGATTGATGGTGTGCCCGTGCATTGAGCAAAAGGAAAGATATGTTCGGCGAATGTGACCTGGCGAGACACGGGTACCCGTCCAGTGTGTAAATCAAGACTGCGGTAACCTTTGTGTTCGTCGAAAAAACCAAGAAGGGCACATGGGATAGATCGTGGAGAAAGTTTGTTTTCAGAGGTGGCATAGGCACTTGGAAAGCAAAGACAGCCAAAAACACGAACCTCGGAGTAATTGGGATGGCAAAGGAAAAGAGAATAATAGGAGAGATATTTGGATTGGTTTTCGAGGGGCGAATATTGAGAAGAAAGGTAGCTGTGTGGAGTGCTTCTGCCCAGAATTTTGATGGCATGGAGGACTAGACGAGAAGTGTATGAACAATGTCATTGATGGTGCGAAGAGAATGCTCGGCTTTACCGTTTTGAGGAGAAGTGTAGGGACAACAGTATCGGAGAAGAATGCCATGTGTTAAGAAGAAGGTACGATTTTGAATGTTCTCAAACTCATGGCCGTTGTCACACTGAATGAAACGAAGAGGGAGGAAGAAGTGAACAAAAACATAGCACTGAAAATTTAGAAAAGGAGGGTAAACGTCGGATTTGTTGCGGAGAGGAAAGGTCCATACAGGGTGAGTAAAATCGTCTAGTATGACAAGATAGTATTTAAAATAGAAACACTTGCAACGAGTGATGTCCATAAATCACAATGGATTAATTCAAAAGGATAAGTACTAGAAGAGCTAGAGGAGCTAAAGGGAAGACGCACATGTTTGCCTAACTGACAAGACTCACAAAACGAAGAATTGTGGGAATCACGATTACATGGTACGGAAAATTCACTAAGCATAGATGCTAAAATAGCAGGGTTGGTATGACCCAAACGATGATGCCAAAGGTCGACAGAGGCCGCCATGGATGTAGGAGTAGCGGTAGCAGGGACACCATGAAGAGAGTAGAGTTCACCGGAGCTATTGAAGCGGGCGATCTCGGCCTTGGTCTGGTAATCCTTCACAGACAAACCAAAAGGGTCAAACTCCACAGAAACTAGATTGTCGCGAGTAAATTGGCGAACATAAATTAGGTTTTTAATAAGAGCGGGTGCAACAAGAACATCGCGAAGAAGAAGTGGTTTAGTTGGAAGGGAAGTTGAGCCTGACCTACACAGGATATGGGAATAGATGAACCATCACCAAGAGTAATGGAAGGAAACGGAGAAGGAGTGCAAGAAGAAAGGAAATTACCTAATGCAGACATATGACGAGAGGCACCAGAATGAAAAATCCAATTTGTACCCGAGTTTCCTTGGGCAGCAAAGTTGTTCATGGCCGGGAGAAAGGCGGCTTGATCCCAGCTCGGCGGTGCAGGTGAGGTTGGTATGGGCAGCAGCGCCGGCTGATATGCCGGTGTAGGCAGGAGAGCCGACGAGGACGTGTAGTAGAGACTTCCGTCAGCAGGAGAGGGACCACCATAAGGAGCATACGATGGAGCGGCATGATATGCGTTCGCCCGCTGTCAAGGGGTAAGCAACCTAGGGGCACCAGTATGCAGATGAAGGACAGGTTGCCAAACACCGGTGTAGGTAGGTGGAGCGCCAAGGGGGGACGGGGCAGACCAGCGCACGGGCCATGCCTAGACAAGCCCGATCCATGGATCATGCGGAGGACGCTAGGATGGAGCCGTGGGTGGAGTACTCGGAGCCGGCGCAGGGTTTTAAGGTGGCGGTGTCGAAGGAGGCGCCGAGCGCGTCGAGGCGGCCTATAGATGGGGTTTTTGCCGCGGTAGTTGGGACTGGGGCGCCAAGCTGGAGGTGGCTGCACGGATGGCATATGGGGAGGCATGGTGGCAGGAGCTGGCAGGGGAGGCGCTGATGGAGACGGCATAGGAGGATGAGCCGCATCAGGGAAGACCCTTGGGCGAGAGTCCTTGCGAGCTTGAGTGTCCGCCGTGAGCTGTAGCATGGAGCGGACTTTGCAAAGGTTGGAGGAGGCCGCATGATTGGGATGAAGGAGGCATTCTTGTCAAAATCGTCGCTCAACCCGATGACAATGGTGTTCATGAGTTGTGTGTCGCTGACGGGATCGCCGAGTTCGCGAAGCTCGTCGCCGATGGCCTTGACGTGCTGACAGAAAAGATTTACCGAGGCATCTCCTTAGAGCAGGTTACGAATCTCAGTGTTTAGAGCGTTTTTCCGAGCGCCGTTGTTGCCCTGAAAAAGCTGGCGAAGAGAGCCCCAGATTTTGGCGGCGGTGATGCCGTCGTGATCAAGCATGCTGAAGATTTCGGTGGTGATGCGGGTGTAGAACCACTGAACAATCGCGAGATCGTCTTTCACCCATTGATGATCATCAGGGTGAGGAGGACTATTGGCGGCGAAGTGAGAGCGGAGGTTGTAACGTCCCAGGTGTAGATCAAAGAGGTGGCGCCAATGATAATAGTTGTGGGCGGTGAGGTCGAGGACGATGGCGATGAAAGGGCTGACATCGGTGATGGTGTTGGCGAGCGATATGGGTGCAGCCAGAAGACTAGTAGGAGGTGTTGGTAGTGCTAGGGAAAGAGTAGATGAACAAGAGGCCGCCGCGGCAGCGGCTCTGGCAATGATAGCAGCCCGGCGCTTGAAGTAGCTGGGCGGCGGCAGCGGTGGTGGGGTGGGCCGAGCCATACCCTAAACCCTAGGATCGAAAAACTGATACCATGATAGATGAATAAAACTATTGCTTGTAATATGCTTAGCACATGGTACATGCCTATATATATTGGTACAAACCAACTTAGACTAGGTCTTACAAACCGACTTGGACTAGGAAACTTGTGATCCAAGGAATACTCTAACAATCTCGACGGCCACGATGTTGGCGATCGCGTCCTGGCCCAGCAATGTGTTTGTCATCGGATCCCACACTGGCCATTCACCGTTGGTCAGAGCAGGGGCAAGGGCGGGAGGGTGGTCTTAAATCCTCCACCCCCACTCAGCGTCCTCCTGTCGCCACACCTCTTCGGCTACATCATACTTGACACTCTTTGATGAGCTCCTCCAGCACCTCCTCATCATGATCATCCCCAGAATTGAAGACGAGGGGGCTCCTTTGGGTTCGCCATTCGTTGAGGAAGTGGGTGGTGGATTGGAGGTTGTTGAGAGGGAATGGGAGGCGCCGGAGGGTGGATTGAAGCAAGAAAGGGGAAGGCATTGGCCTTCTATAGGCATCTGCGGGCACCATTAAGGAGGTAGTTGGGGAGGCGACGGCGGGCGGTAAAAGAGCGTGTCTCCCGGGAAAAAATTTGGTGCGGCCTGCTCACATGCCTCCCAACTGCTTAGAATATCACAGATGTTAAGCACAACTCCTTCAAGCCTGCTCACACGCAAGTCACGAGATGATGTTGTGTGGTGTCCCTCCGATGTGGCCCCATGGGGATCCAAGGGGCATGACACTAATGGCCACTACACGTCGTTGGTGGTGTGTGGGAGGTCGAGTAGCTTCAAATCCTGTGCGAGATGCGAGGAGAAAGAAGTTGAAACTTTCCTCCAGCACTGGCTGTCAGGTATGGAGTGAGTCACATTCTGGACCTTCGCAGCCTCCACATATGGAGGCTACAATGTCGCTTGTCGAGTGAGATCCATAAATTATGGCAATCAGGAGTCATATGGTGGCTCTGTTAGGGTGCCAATTTGGCATAAAATCTCCATGTTGCTCTAAGGGGCTATATGGCGATCGGGACTATATGCCGACTCTGTTAGGGTTGCTCTAAGGGGTATCCCTCGCAAAGGTCACTCACATATCCTTTGTAGTGACAAATGGCAGACCACATGTACGCCACTTGTTGCAACTAGAGAGTTTTGGTGGGATTTCTTCCCACACGCACATGACATATCTCTTGAACCGTGCATCCAAACACACACTGTTTTGACCATTGCATTCCTCGCATCAAGATCTTCCCAACTAGATCTCATGTTAATAAATTTTGTAGAACTTTCGGGGCAAAATTTATCCTTGCAAAGTGAACTAACACGTGCTTCCAAATATACCATTCTTAAGAAGTTGCTACCCACTTCTTCCTATTCTCTCATCATGCATGTTGTCCACATCAGCGGATTGCCACATCATTTTCAGTTTCCAAAATCGCTCAATCACTCTTATTACCCTGCGGTCACGGCAGTGGAAAAAGACCTGCTTTTCCACTCACCGGCTGACCTCACGGCCGCCAGCCCTCCCGCGGGATCCACCGGAACCACCCACCTCTAGCCCTCTCCCTCGAGGAAAAATACCAAATAAACTCACATGGCATTTATGATTCCCAACGCAGACCCTCTCATCTTTCCAACGAAACAGATTCAACTTCCTCTTCCTCTACTCCAACCTTCATCAAATCCCACTGTATTATTTTTGAAACCGAGACGGATAGGTTTTCTTCTCCCTCCATCAAATCCCACTACTCTGGCGATTCAGTTTCTATTCCATCTGGTATTTATGTTCGCTCACATGCGTGCAATTTGGCACGGTGTGGCAGTGAGCGATGGTGAGAGGCGTTCATCCTCTGTGATGAGGTACCCCGGCGGCCGTCCCTGCCCTGCCTTCGGCTTCCCTATCGTAGGTGCCCCCGCCATGGAAGAACAACGCCTTGCGGAGGATGCAGCTGCGCCGGGATCGGCCCGGGCCACCCTCGGCAAGTACCTCACGGTCTCCCCACGCTTATGGTCAGACTCTCCTCGAAGCTCCCTCATGTCCTTGCTCTGCTCCAGACCGTCCTAGCGCCGGCCGCCTCAGATGCATCAGACACGGCCATCCCCGGCGCGGCCCAGTTCCAGCGTGATCGGGAAGGAGGAGCTCCCTCATGTCGTTTTTGTGCTCTGAGCCCTCGTTGTGGGGGTGGCCTCGGACGCGCCTGATGCGGCAATCACCACCGCGCCTGATGCTCTGAGCTCATAGTAGCACTGATCCAAATTATCTCCTCACGGCGTGGCCATGAATCCCATTAATTAAATAATTGACGGCATGGCTTATTCTTCTTCTTTCATGTAACTGTGCAGGTTTATACTGAACTCACCAGAACTCCCATTGTCTAAGTCTGTGTAGTCCCATCAACAAGTTGATAGCTTTGGTAAAACTCCAAGTATGTGTATTGATTATTCAGAGGTTCCTTGCAGTACAATTTCCTTTTTGGACAAAATCCTTTGGTTAGTTTCAGAATACTAGCAGTTTGTGAGTAAATTTGTTGTGTTTTGTCAACCAGTATGCACTCAGTCATGAATCTATATTACTAACCACGAGATTTACCAATCAGATGTCTCTTACAACATGGTAGTTAAGCCCACTTCATTTGCACACAGTGTTTCTTTATCTCTTAATATTAAAAAAATTGTAACATAGTTCCGCTGCAACACGTACCATGTTCCTGATCTCTCCATTCTCACACTTCCTCTACTCTGTTGCTTCTTTACTATATCATGCACTTGGCCTGTTGAATATGCTTGTCTTGCCTTCCTTGAGCATGTTCAGAGATGGGTCGATGTTTCTGTCATGAGACAGTAGGTGTGTGTTAACCTTTTTCCCCATACTTAATATATTTGCACATTATTAGCTAGATTGATTGTATAAGCCAGTTCGTTCCAACAGTGTTTGGTTTGATTGGCACGCCTAACAAAACAAAGCGACCATAACCCTAAAAAAAGCGACCATTATTCTATTAGTTGATTACAGGTTTCTAATAAATATTTGTATAGCAGACTAAGGCATAGCCTAGTGGTGGGAAGGGGCTGATACCTTCCCATCCACCCAGGTTCAAGGCATGATACTTGCAATTTGGATTTGTTGCACCAATTATACTGTAGGGGGTTCCCTTACAGTCTTTCTGTTAAAATAAATAAATAAATATTTGTATTGAGGCCCTCTATTCGTAAGACTGCACAAATTGGATATCCCAGAAAGTGCTATTCGACCAGTCCCCTTGATCAGCCCCACTGCAGTGCCAAGAACTACGGTAGGCATATGCAACTTAACAGAGTTAGTTAGGTTCTTGAAGCAACCTAAAATTTTAGTCTCGCGGTATGCATGATATCTACTGATGTATCTACAACTCATATGAGCATCACGTTATGGTATCAATCAGACCTATACCTCTTAACATGATGTCCACTAACTCAACAGTCAAAGGAATATCTTTGAGAGCTTTTGTCGTTCCCATCTATCAGGATCTATCTTTGACATTTATCTGTAATCGTAAGCTTTTGTCGTTCGCATCTATCAGGGACTATCTTTGAAATCAATGGCATTGTGGGATTTATTTTGGCATGAAGGGCATGTTGACATAGTCACAGAGACGGACACTTACGATCCAATTTAGAATTTGTGTTGTCAAGGAGGAAGGATCCTTCTACTGGCATTTAGATTTGAGAAGATGTTCTTGAGAAAAGTTGACAACCAATTTTCATTTTTACTATTATTTTCTTAGTTACATGTATAAAACTGAGTAAAAGCTTCTTGCAGTTTGAAAGAAGAAATCATATTTATGCCCTTTATCTTTCTTTTCTATGATATACTTTGTTCTACTTTATTATGCCTTCTGCTGGCTGCTGCACATGCTTAAAACATGCATATTGTCGCCGATTCTTGGTCGCAGTCATTGCCACACACGTGGGATCTTTAGGAAATTTCCACAACATCCTAACGTCATTTTTGGTACAATTAATTCATACAAATTTCTGCAGTAATGTTGAGGTATTGTAATATTATATCCAATTATTATCATCTTATTGACTAGCATGTTACTCGAAAAATATGTAATAAATTTTCGCAACAACGCGTGAGGTATCATCTAGTTGTACTAACTCACGCTGCTGACTTATGCTCCAGCGGGGTGAAGCACAATTGTCCTCCAGCAAGGAAGCCCACATGTTCTTCCCGCGGAAGCACAATGATGCTTACCAAGTAAACTAACATGTGCTCCCGACGCGAGGCGAAGCACAACTATGCTTCTGCTTGAAGCATATCTGTGTTCACGAGGAAGCACAACACACTAGTGCTTCGGCTTGAAGCGCACATGTGCTTCATGTAGAAGCTCGCATGTACTAGCACGGGAGCACAACACACCGACGCTCCTAACAAACGAAAATCAAAATAAAAAAATAGAAAGAAACAAAACCCAAAACTGAAAATTGAGACAAAAAAAAGAGAGAAGAAAATGTCCTAGTAAGGGATGCGTCCAGCCGACAACATGTGGTGAAGCTGGTTGCACCACTTTGAGTGTTGAACAGCTCCACGAGTGACTTCTGCGAAGCCCCACCTAGAGGGTACCCTCTAACTAGTTGCTCTATGGAGCTCCTTGTGAGTGCATGTAGCGCCAAATCGAGCATTGGCACCCACCCCGAGGGGTAGCCTGTTGCGGCCCATTAAGTCTCTCGCTCGTCTGTTCAGGCTCACTATTTTTAAGGGGAAATGAAATGGTTGTTTTATATTAAATTAATCATAAATTCTGAAAATATCATTTTTTTTAAATCATGTATTGTACAAAGTACACGAATTTTCTGTAAATCCAAATTTAAGAAACATGAAATTTGAAAAACAATCATGAATTGAAAAAAGTTCATGCAATGAAAAATATATCCATGAATTTTAAAAATATTCATCAATTTTAAATATTTTTTGTGAATTATAAAATATTTATGACTTCGAAAAATGATCGCAAATTTTAAATAAATGTTTGCAGACTTGAAAAATGTTCACAAAATCAAAAAATATTTATGAATTTAAAAAATATTTGTGAATATCTAAAAGATGGTCCCAAATTAAAAAATACAAGCAACTCTAGAAAATGTTCATGTCTTCAAAAAATATTCATAAATTTAGTCTTCTCATGATTTTAAAAAATGGAAAATAGAAAAACAAAGAAAACAAAAACCCCAAAAAAGGCAGAGAGAAATCTCACACTTACGCTAAACAAGGTGTGCGCCCTGTATGGAGAGACCACTATTTTGCGCTTGAGAGTTTATACAACAGTATTATCTTAAAAATGTCAAGTAGATGAGGTGGATGAGAGAGAAATCAGTAGAAATGATTTCTCTTCTCTTATTTTTTTGCGGAAAACTGTCGACCTATTCATCTTCAAAGATGGCAGTACAACGAACACCAGAAAAAAATAAAAATTACATCCAGATTCATAGACCAGCTAGCGACGACTACAAGCACTGAAGCGAGCCGAAGGCGCACCGCTGTCATCGCCCTCCCTCGTCGGAGCCGGGCACAACTTGTTGTAGTAGACAGTCGAGAAGTCATTGTGCTAAGGCCCCATATAACCAACGCACCAAATCAGCAACCGCCACCGATGAAGAGAAGCTTAGATAGAAACGATTCAACCTGAAGACACGTGAATAAAGACGAACAAAGACTGGATCCGAGCGGATCCACCAAAGACAACCACCGACCGGATCCCACGAGATCCATCGGAGACACACCTCCACACGCCCTCCGACGATGCTAGACACACCATCGGAACGGGGGCTAAACGGGGAGAACCTTATTACATCTTCAAGAAGCCGTCGCCGTCTGGTCTTTTTGAGTAGAACACAAACCCTAACAAAACTTGAAGAAACACGTGAAAACATAGCCCTCCTGCCAGCAAGGGCCGGGATCCAACCGCGCACCCATGGCCCTAAGGCCACAGGAGACGTGGGAGATCGACGGCGCCGCCGACGGGAGGCAGAAACCCTAGCCGTCTTTCCTTGGAGAGACAAAGGAAGGAGCGACTTTTCTTTTAGAATCACAACACACTTTTATTGCAAGTTGATTTTTCTTCTCTTAATACAATATTTCTCACCATGTATTTAGAAATATCTAGATACCGAAGATAAGACTAAGAGATAATTTATTGTATATCATTATTTACTGTCTTCTCCATGTCACGTGGCAGAATTATAATAAAATTATCTTATTTTTCGTAAAAGAAGATTGTCTTATCAACCATTGTACATACCTAAGAATTTCACAAAAAATATGGTATTCCCAACCTTTGTTTTTTGAAACAACTTTCATTCAATACCAGGGGTGTTACAAACTTATGGTCATTCTGTAAACAGGTTTCTACGCAACTTGGAACAAAACTAATCCTTAAGGGTGAAATTTGAGAAAGGAAATTACCTAGAGGGCATGATATGGCCTCTTGGCTAAAACTTGTGTACGTCTGTGTGTCTTGTGTTTTAACTTTTAAATTTACATGTGTGGTAAGCAATTTCATATTTGAAATGATTGAGTTGAGTTATGTGGCTTTATTTAAGTGGTGATCTAGATAATAGACAATAGAAGTAGATGCAAAATACAAAAGGAAATAAAAAACTTTTATATTTACATCCTACCCCTTTTGGCAAGGAAAATTAGGGCATTGAATTTTTCCGGAATCCATCGTGCAGCAATGGCGGCGGCCGCGTCCGCTGAAGTTCCGATGCCCTTGGGCACCCCTGATCTTCCGCCGGCCCAAGGGAAGGAGAAGGGCGGTCCGGCCATGGTGGGTGCAGACTGGTCCTCGCTCCCGTACGACCTCCTCCGCCGCGTCGCCGGCTCCTTCCTCGCCACTAACGACGTGGACTGCTACGTGGACTTGCGCTCCGTATGCCACCACTGGCGCTCCGCCGTTGACGACCCGACGACTGACGCCTCGGATTCCCGGTTCCACCCGCACCGGTGGATCATCCTCGACGAGGTCTTCGAGAGCGACACGCACCGCCTGTTGGTCAATACCTCCACCGGCCGGTTCCTCCACAAGGAGCTCCCACTGCTCCGCAACTACTACGTCGTCGCCATTACTCCTTGCGGCTTCTTCGTGCTGGCAGACAGGAGCCCTCCCCACGCTGCTCATCTCTTCAACCCGCTCACAGGCGCCATGATCCATTTCATGGCTCCCATGCCGCCCGAGGGCGAGGTCGCTGCCGCTGTCTGGTTTGGTTTGAAGGCGCCGGTGCCTTTGCCCAAGCTTACCTTACTCTTCGATTCGTCTCGCAAGCAGTACACAGCCTTTCCCATCAATGAATGTTGAGACTGGCTTTTTAACACCCGGGTGTCTAGGCACCCGGTTATCACAGTCGTCCATACAAAAACATCTTGTTGGGATATGTGCCGGGTCCTCTACCACGGCTTGGTTTAACAGGCTATACGTGGACAATAAAAGAGGGAGTAGTAAATTGTTTGTCCTGTACAAGATTATTGTTCACCTGTCTCACCACTCACTCGCTGTTCCTTCTTTCTCGTGAGTGAGAGTGTGCAACATGCAAGATGCATGCAAAAGTGAGAGAGAGCTGCTTGCAAAGCTTTTTGGAGTTTTCTAAGAGGTATTCAACAGAGAGCATGCAAAGTTTAAGGCGAGAGAGACACACATGCTCTCAGTTGAACTATTCGAGTTGACTGGTCAGGGATACATGGCCTGAGACTCACCTGTTGGGAACACCCATTCTTCGACAACCTGTCCAGCGGCGATTTGACAAGTCTTGTCAGGCAGCCTCCTGCTGACAACCTGATGCCTCACAAGACAAGTGATTAGAATAGTCAAATGGCTTGAATAAGCATGCAGCCGCAGAACAATGCACGAATCTCAGTAGCGGCAGGCGGATAGGATAAGCGGGTGTCCCGACCCCCGGGTGCTACCACACCTTTTCGATGAATGTTTCACCTCCATGGAGCATTCGGACATAACTTATAATTTCCTCCGGATGGCTTTCAGAGATGGTTTTGATGGCGACCGGCGGACATTAAGCAAATTAAGTGAAGCGCTTGACAACATCGGTGGTTTGATGAAAGTGCATGATATTCAGCCGCCTGAGAAGTTTTTCTCCGGTGATCCTCTTGAGACGGAACATGCAAACGATGACCGGTGTTTCCTTATGGAATTTGGCGGACAGCTGCTCATCATCGTGAAGCTACAGCGACCATGGTTTTCAATTTCAGTTTCAGAAAAATTTCAGCACCAACCGAAATCACTGAAATTCAGTTTCCATTTCAGCCAAATGACCGAAATATTCACTTGAATTCAATTAAAATTTTGAAAAATTTTAAAAAATATTTTGAAAAATATTGGAATTGTTGTGCTATACTGAAATTGCTGAAATATTTTGGCTGAAACGTAATATTTCAGTGACTGCTGAAATTACTGAAATTCAGTGAATTTCACCGAAATCTCATTGAAAGTGAAAACCATGACAGCGACTCATTAGGGTTCTCAAGTTTGAGGCCACGAGTGACGAGCTTGTGTGTTTGAGGAACATCAACAACTATGCCATCTTCATCGGTCATCAAAGGTGTCTGGCGGTCTGCGTCGATAAGTTCCCATCCGTGGAGGCAAACTGCGTCTACTACACCAAACACCAGGGTTCATCGGCTCGCATCTGCAGGTACAACCTAATGGACAACAAAAGAGAGGTGATCTCTAAAGCCGATGAGTTTTTGAAGCAGGGGAAGTAGTTTGTCCTCGCTGCTGACCGTCCTTTCACCATCATCCAGCTTCTTTCGAGCTACACCATCAATGTCCGGGATTCTGAACTGGCCTTGCAGCAAGTCACATAAGGCGCCTCTGCCCTGTTGCATCAAGATACATGTTGACTCCAAATTAGATAACTGCGGTTAAAGCGGAACTGCCACTTTGCTATCTTAATTAGGAATTGGTTGAACCCAATGTTCCATCTATTATGCTTGATGCTGTCTTGTGTCCATGTGCACTCGTTCTTCTAGTATACTTCTAAGCAGTGCAATCTGGTTCTTCAGTTCTTACAGTAGAGTTCAGTTTATACGAACTTCCAAATTTTGCTCCTGTTAAATTTGCAATGCCTTGTTCTAGGCAACTAACAGGTTTTAGATTTGCTTACTGTTGTTCTGCAGAACTGCGGTATGCTGAAGACAGGCTTAGAACAAGTTACAGATGTGTTTCATCTATTCTTCACCCCTTGCACGTCTTTCTCTTTGTAATCTGCTCTTTGTTGGATTCCTGGGCATTACTGCAAAATGGTCCAACACATTTTTGTAGCACAATTGCAGTTGAGAACTAAAGGGGTGCTTAGTAGATAGCATGATTGCAGCTCACCATTGCTAGTAAGAACTTAAGATTGTGCATATATAAATTCCCGACACAATTTGTAGCTGTTGTTTCTAGATTCAGATGTTCACATATTTTTACCGCACTAGTGTTTTACGCTTACATACACTCTCTCCCCACTCCCTCTGCCGCTTTCTCGCCTCGCCACCGTCGCGCCACCATGCCGCCGAGTCGCCGGGGAGTTTCGGGCTACCGGGGCGTCCGCGCGCGCCCCTCCGGCGCCTTCTCCGCCGAGATCCGTTCCAGCAACATGCGCCTCGGCCTCGGCCTCGACATCTTCGACACCGCCCACGAGGCCGCCCATGCATACGACGCGGCTGCGTGGCGCCTCTGGTAGCCTCATCGGGACATGAACTTTCCAGACGTGCCGACGCAGGAGACGGCACCTCCCCGCGGCTTATCACCGACGAGGATCGTCGCGAGAACCGGAGGCGGGAGTGCCGTCTTAGCCTCACCGAGATGGACAAGGAAGCCATGGAGCTGTGGCGCCAACGCTTCCCGTAGGACGTCATCAATGAGTAGCAGTTCTTCGTGCAAAGGAGGGCAGAGAGAGAGAGAGAGGAGAGGAGGGCGGAGCGAGCCGCCTATCGCGAGGACAAGCTTACGCGGAAGGCATGCTATGGTTCCCGATCTAAGATACTCAATTTAACTAGTAGCAGTACAATCCATAGGGAAATTGGTGGTTGGGAGGAAGAACAACAAAGGGGATCCAGGTAGAGAGAGACATGAGGAAGGGGAAAGAGCCAATAGCCTATTACATCCAGCGTGCCTTTCACTCCATCGCCCTGCCTTTTTGTATTGGACCCAGCTCCTAGGTCAAAGGATCGTATATGGAGCTGGGCTGTCGCCGTCTTCTAGGCTTGCTTGGGCCGGTCTTGACGCTTGAGCCCACTAAGGAAGTAGGGGTCGTGACATCCCCGGTGGCGGCTTGCCCCCAAGCCGCTGCACCTGGGAAACGGCTGCAGAGCTCGAAGAAGTCTTCCCAGGTAGCAAGGGATGCAGGCTGACCTGACCACTTGACCAGCACCTCTGGTAGCTTGGTCGTGCCACGAGCTGCCAGCCGTCGCTGTAGGACTGCTTCAGGCACCGATGGCGCGACATGTGGAGGAGGCGGGACTGGCAGCTCCGGTTGGACAGTGGTGTTTGGAGGCAAGGCCACCTGTAGCAAGGAGACATGGAAGACCGGGTGTACCCGACTGTCCGCCGGCAGGGCGAGCTTGTACGCGACATCTCCAATCTTGGCAATCACATGGAAGGGACCAAAGTAGCGAAATGCAAGTTTATGGTTAGCCTGAGTCGCCACTAATGTCTGCACATAGGGTTGCAACTTGACAAACACCCAATCATCTAGTTCAAAGCTTCGTTCTGAGCGTTTCTTATCAGCCTGCTCTTTCATCCACTGTCGTGCTCGCTCCAATTGCTGTTTGAGCAGCGCGGTAATCAGCTGGCGCTCTTCCATCCAGGCATTCAAGTTGGTGGGTGCCAACGCTGAATCAGTGCCAAGACCAAAATGACGAGGAGAATGGCCTTAAAGCACTTCAAATAGTGAGGAGCCTAGAGTTGAGTGAAAGGCTGTGTTGTACCAGAACTCTGCTTGGTGTAACCAATTCACCCACTTGTGCGGACATGCATGAACAAAACAATGCAAGTAAGCCTCCATGCACTGATTCACCCGTTCCGTCGTGCCGTCAGTTTGAGGATGATAGGCAGATGACATCTTGAGTTCTGTACCTGCTTGCCGGAATAGTTCCTTCTATAGAGTGCTCGTGAAGACCCGATCACGATCTGACACGATGGCATATGGCAAACCATGCAGCTTATAAACATTGGACATATATGTCGTGGCCACTTGAAGAGCTGTAAAAGGATGCGCCAACGGTATGAAGTGAGCATACCTGGCGAGTTTATCGACCACCACCAGAATGCACGAATACCCTTTGGAGAGCGGCAACCCTTCCATGAAGTCTAAAGTGACTGTGTGCCATGCCTGAGGTGGTATAGGAAGAGGCTCCAACAAGCAGGGTGAACGAACATGCTCATTTTTAGCTTGTTTGCAAATCGAGCACCCAGAATGAATTGCACGATGTCCTGCTTCATCCGTGGCAAACACAGTGTTAATGGTGCCTTGGAATGTGCTTGGGCCACCTGTAACTCCATTCGGCATAACCTTAAACTGATAGTGACCGTGGTGCGTCTTGAATGCCGTCTTGTGCTCATCGGCAGGTACCATGCGAATTTGATGATAACCTGACTTCAGGTCTAAACTTGTGAACCAGCAGGCACCTGCTAACTCGTCCAATAACTCCTCGATAATAGGCAGGGGAAACGGTTCTTGACAGTGATGGCATTAAGATGCCGGAAATTGATACAAAAACGCCATGTGCCATCTTTCTTTAGAACTAGGAGGACTGGAGAAGCATATGGGCTACAACTATGTTGAATAATCCCCTGTTTCAACATCTCGGCAACTTGAGCTTCTATCTCATCCTTTTGTTGTGGGCTGTAACGGTATGGCCTCAAGTTTACTGGTTGAGCACCTGGAATCAATGGAATTGCATGGTCAAATGATCTGGACGGCGGCAGACCTTGCGGCTCCTCAAAGAGGTGGTGCGAATCGAGCCAACAAGGTTTCAATGGTGGCAGGCAAAGGAGCTTGGTCGCTGACATTTTCTACTGAACATAGCTGTATGATACACCGAACAGAGTTATCTCAGTGCTTGCAACTGATGACTGGTAATTTGAAAATAGTGTGTGAACTGTGATTGACCACCTCGGAGCATAATCGACTTGCCATGGTGAAGGAAAGACATTTCTTTCCGCACCCAATGCATATCCATCGGGCTATGCTTCTCCAACCAATCCATTCCTATGATCACATCATAACAACCCAAAGATAACACTTTGAACGAGGAAGAGAATTTGTGCCCTAGCACCGTCCACTCACCATTGATAAGCTCCTGAGTACAGATCATCTTGCCACCATCAGCAATCTTAACTGAGAGTGGTCGTGTAGCACGCACCACGCCTTGCAGGCGAGCCGCCAAGGCAGTACTGGCAAAACTGTGTGAACTGCCACTGTCAACCAGAATAAGCACTTGTTGCTGGATATGCCCTTGCAGACGAATTGTCCGAGGAGTGAGCTCGCCCTCCACTGCAGCCCTGGAAATGGTACGAACTTCACTTTGTATTTCCGTTGGAGCTGTGTCCGACGAACTGTCGGCGAGCCCCAGCACGTCGAAGAGCTCTTGAACCACGTGCAATTGCACGGCCGTGGCACATTTGTGATCACGTGCCCACCGCTCACCACAGAGGTAGCTAAGGCCACGCTCCCGACGATATTCAAGAGACGCGCTCGTCGATTGAGGGTGTCCCACGTGGTGCTCGATCGCCACTCGGGGACTCAGCTGGCGCCGGCGTCGTCGGTGGACGTCCTGGAAGCTGATGATACGTAGTCATAGCCGGAGGCGGCAGGAGGGTCGTAACCACTCCGGTGCCAGACCTCCGAGTCGGGTGATGTCGTGGTGGCCGTTTGCCCGTGACTGATGTCACTGCCTGGCTCGCGATCCGCACCAGGGGGACGGGGAATCAACGGCGGCAGATCGGAGGGCTTGATGGAGAGCACCGTGTTGCGCGCCACCTGCGCGATCTGGGTGCAGAGACCACCCAGCTCGGACTGGATGTCCTCCACGGACTTCTCCATAGCAGCGCGGCAGCGCCATGCCGGGAGCTCCAACACCGCCGGCTTGATTTCCTCGAAAAGGGTAGTGGACGCGGCCACCGCCTGCTGAATCGAAGCCGTCTGCTCCTGGATCGCCGCCATCGCCGCCGCGAGATCAGCGAGCTGCCGCTCCATCTCTGTCGATTAGAGTTGTTGACGTGTGGAATAGGTGGGTTTTTTGAGATAGTCCGGCAAATCTGATGCCATGTGCTATGGTTCCCGATCTAAGATACTCAATTTAACTAGTAGCAGTACAATCCATAGGGAAATTGGTGGTTGGGAGGAAGAACAACAAAGGAGATCCAGGTAGAGAGAGACGTGAGGAAGAGGAAAGAGCCAGTAGCCTATTACATCCAGTGTGCCTTTCACTCCGTCGCCCTGCCTTTTTGTTTTTTGTATTGGACCCAGCTCCCAGGTCGAAGGATGTATCTGGAGTTGGGCAGTCGCCGTCTTCTGGGCTTGCTTGGGCCGGTCTTGACGCTTGAGACCACCGAGGTCGTGACAAGGTAGCCACTGAATTCAACATCGAGCTAGGAGCCGCATCGTTCTTGAAGTCCAACGACGATCGGTACCTTGACGTCTTTATTGAGACGTCGGAGGAGGATATCACCGAGGCGGAGTCCGAATCGGAGGAGGGCGGCGAGGAGTAATTTTTTTTATCTATTGTTTTATCTATTATAGAAGGAGGCTATGAACTATCTATTTATCGTTTTTTATCTATCGTTTTTATCTTTCCATCTATGTATCATTTTTTATGTATCTGTGCCTATATAGTTGGACCGAATGTGTATCGAGTCATAGTAGAAAAGAGAATGTGTATCGTCTGTTGGAGCGGCTCGCGCGCGCTATATTTTGCAGTGGCCGCTGGAGCCAGCGCTCCGCGGCGCGCAAAACCTAACGATTCCAATGTTGTAAACGCTTTTTTAACGCACCATGCATTATGCACCTGTTGAAAATGCTCTTATTATTAGGGAAAGATACACACCGTCTCCCGTGTTGCTATTAACCAAACCGTGGAATTTGAGAAAGAAAATTAGAGAGCACAAACTTCGCTCCGCCCATGCGTCTTGTGTTTTGAACTTTTGATGCGTTTTGATGTAATTATTGATCTTTAAAGGGTGAAAATCACATCCCACCCCTTTGGGCAGGGAAGATTAGGGCATTGAATTTTCCGGAACCCATCGTGCAGCAACGGCGGCGGCCTTGTCCGCTGAAGTTTCGATGCCCTTGGCCACCCCTGATCTTCTGCCGGCCAAAGGGAAGGAGAAGCGCCGTCCGGCAATGGTGGGCGCAGACTGGTCCTCGCTCCCATACGACCTCCTCCGCTGCATCGCCGACTCCTTCCTCGCCACCAAGGACCTGGACTGCTACGTGGACTTGCGCGCCGTCTGCCACCATTGGCGCTCCGCCATCGTCGACCCGAGGACCGACGCCTCCGATTCCCGGTTCCACCCGCGCCGGTGGATCATCCTCGACGAGGTCTTCGAGAGCGACACGTGCACGTGCCACCTGTTGCTCAATATCTCCACCGGCCGATTCCTCCACAAGGAGCTCCCAGTGCTCCGCAATTACTACGTCGTCACCACCACTCCTTGCGGCTTCTTCGTCCTGGCAGACAGGAGCCCTCCTCACGCTGCTCATGTCTTCAACCCTCTCACCGGCGCCATGATCCGTTTCTTGGCTCCCGTGCCGCCTGAGGGCGAGGTCGCTGCTGCCGTCTGCTTTGGCATGGCTTCGCCCATGCTTACCTTATTCTCTGATTCTTCTCGCAAGCATTACAGGGCCTTTCCCATCGATGAATGTTTCACCTCCATCTCCATTGAGTATCCGTACATAACTTATAATTTCCTCCGGAGGACGATCAGAGATGGTTTCGATGGCGGCTCGCAGGCATTAAGCAAATTAAGTGAAGCGCTTGACAGCATCGGTGGTTTGATGGTGGTGCATCATATTCAGCCGCGTGAGAAGTTTTTCTACGGTGATCCTCTTGAGACGGGACATGCAAATGATGGCCGGTGTTTCCTTATGGAAGTTGGCGGACAGCTGCTCATCATCGTCAAGCTACAGCGACTCATTAGGGTTCTCAAGTTTGAGGCCACGAGTGACGAGCTTGTGTGTTTGAGGACCATCAACAACTATGCCATCTTCATCGGTCATCAAAGGTGCATCGCTATCTGCGCCGATAAGTTCCCGTCCGTTGAGGCAAATTGCGTCTACTACACCAAACACCGGGGTTCATCGGCGCGCATCTGCAGGTACAACTCAGGGTGGACACGGTCCGGGCCGGTCCGGTCCCGGTCCGAGCCGCCGTCTGGACCGGACGCCGGCGGTCCGGGCCGGACCGGACCGAGCTGTGCAGCGGTCCTGATTACAGGGACCGGACCGGCTGGCATGAAGCTCGGTGCGGACCGGCGGTCCCGGCGGTCCTGGCGACGTCCAGTCACTGCCATGTGGGCCCAGGACATCGGAGTGGTGGTCGGAGTAGCAGCACGGTGGCCGGAGCCGGAGAAGAAGCACCTGATGCACGGCGGCGCGAGAGAAAGGCACGGGAGAGAGAGGGAGCAGCATGGCACGAGGCAGAGGCGTGGTGGCGCGAGGGAGAGAGGGGGAGCAGCCGCCCGAGGGGATGACGGCGAGAGGTAGAGGCGGGGCGGCGCGAGGTTGTGCTGGGGAGAGGAAGTCGAGGAAGATGGCGGCGCAGGGGAGGAAGAGGGGCGGCGCGTGCGAGGAAGAGGAGGCAGTGGCAGTTCGCTAGGTCACGCACGCACGATATATGTGTTTGGGCTCTTCTGATTAGCTTTAATTGGGCTGGGCCTTGGTCCTCCGAGCTGGACCGAGCTTTAACGGACGGACCGACCGAATTTCGGTCTCGTTTTCACGGACCGGACCGACCATATTATCTAGCGAGCCAGGACCGTACGGTCCGGTCCATAACGGGCCACGGTCCGGGCCAGAAGCCCGCTCGTCCCGTCCACCCTGAGGTACAACCTAAAGGACGACAAAAGAGAGGTGATCTCTAAAGCCGATGAGTTTTTGAAGCAGGACAAGCAGTTTGTCCTCACTGCTGACCGTCCTTTCACCATTGTCCAGCTTCTCTCGAGCTACACCATCAACGTTCGAGATTCTGGACTGGCCTTGCAAAAAGGCACATAGGGCGCCTTGAGTTCTTGCTGGCAAGATACATGTTAACTGCGGTTGAAGCGGAACTACCAGTTGCTGTCTTAATTATGAATTGGTTTGAGCCCAATGTTCCATCTGTTATGCTTGATGCTCTCTTGTGTCCGTGTGTACGGTGCTTCATTTCTTGCAGTAGATCTCAGTTTATACCAACTTCTAAATTTCGCTCCTGTTAATTTTGCAATGTCTTTTTCTAGGCAACTAGCAGGTTTTAGACGAGCACGATTAGTCCGTCCCGCTGGGTGACGGTTAGCGTATCGCTCCGGTGATTGCGGAGGCGATTAGGGTTTCGTGGGTTCTTCCTCGCTGTTCTGTGTCCAGATCGAGTCCCCATCACCGTAACTGAGACTGCCGGTGCGTCTACTCTCCGTCGTGTGCCCAGTCTTCAATCCATCCACCTTCCCCCAGCCTTCCGTGTGTTTCCTGGGGCGCACGGTCGTAAAACACTTCTAACCCTTGGCGGCGGCGTTCTGGTGGAGGTGCGGAGGATGGAAGGAGTGGCCGGCATGATGCGGAGTCTGAAGCTATCGGAGGAGGAAAGGTAGGGAGTCAAGATCCGGCTGTCTGCGAAGGAGAAGGGGAAGGGAGTTGAACCCCAAGCGGTGGGGAAGGTGCTATCGGAGAAACTTGCCCATCAAGATGCGATCAGCCTGTCCTTAGGGAAGGTGTGGTGTCCGATCAAAGGAACTGATTGCAGGGAGGTGGGAGACAATATGTTTGTGTTTATGTTCAAACAGGAATCGGGGAGAAGAAAGGCCATTGAAGATGGCCCGTGGATGTTTGATAAAGATCTAGTGATAGTGGAGGAGTATGATCCAGGGAAGAGACTCGAAGATTATGAGTTCAATGATATTCCAATCTGGGTGAGGATCTTTAATCTCCCGCTGGAGATGATGAACGAGGAATCGGCGGAGGAAATAGGGAATATCATTGGGAGGTTCGTGGAGGTAGATGCAGGGATGGACGGGAAAGCAATAGGAAAGTATATGCGAGTGAAGATTAGAATGAAGATAGACAAGCCTATTATGAGGGGAATTACACTGGGTGAGGAGGAGAGTATGAAGCAGAGGAGAAAGAAGAAGATGAACATAGATGGGAAGGAGGAAGAGGAGGATGAAGGGCTTTGGTGCCGGTTCGAGTACGAGTTCCTGCCCGACTTTTGTTATAGCTGCGGGATGATTGGTCATGGAGAGAAAGACTGTTCCACACAGCTGAAGAGAGGGGAAAACCCCCAGTTTGGGCGCTGGCTTAAGGCGGATGTGGGTAGAAGACTGGAGTTGGAAGGGTAATGGGAGGAATGGCGGGAGCCACAGAAGCTTGGGGTTTAGTCGCTCGAACAGACGATGGGGATTGGTAGTGATGGTCCGACATGGAGGAAGGATGGACCGCCTAACAGTGGAGGGAAGAATAGTTGGACAGAGAAAGGAGAAGAAGTGACCAGCCCAGCAAAAACAGCAAAGGAACCACCGAAGAAGGGGATATAGAAGAAACTAGACATGAGTGCAGAGGTCCCGTACAGGAACAATGTTGATGATGACAAGGAGGGCGCTGAAGGAAAACAACTGGTGGCCGCTGGGCAGGTAGATAAGGTAGGAACTGTTTTGGTGCCTCACTCATCGGATACGATCTCAGCGGATGGAGGGGAGACGGAGAAGGAGGCAACTCAGCAAGTTAAGAAGCAGGGTGGTGGTTCGGGAGAGGGAGGACAGCAGCCCACCAAGGGTAGTGGAAGGAAGTATAAGAAGGTGGAGAGACACGAAACGGAGGGCAGAAGAGTAGTGTAGAAAGGGAGCAAGTCTTGGGGAGGAAGAGAGGGCATGTACAGGAGAGGGAAGAAGAGGATGGAGCCAAGAAGGGAAGGGTGGAGGAGAAAGAACTCAAGGAAGGAGACGTAGCAGTGGAGCTTGGAGGTACTAGAAAAGTTAGCACATCGGCCGGGCTGTCCGAGCAGCCCCGCCGAGCACAATGAAAATCATCAGTTGGAACTGCCGGGGACTCGGGAATGGCCCGGCAGTTTGCTCCCTCCTCGAGATGGGGAGGTGGAGGATCCCGACATTATATTTCTTTGAGAGACAAGATTAACGTCGGAGGAGTTGGATAGGTTCAGGTGGATGCTGGGGCTCGCAAACATGTCAGCTTGGGACCCGGTGGGGAGAAGCAGGGGTGTTGCCATGTTCTGGAGGAGGGGTATCGATGTGTCCCTGAGGTCGTATGGAAGGAGGCATGTGGATGTCGATGTAATGGAGGATGATGGGTCAGTGTGGCGTTTAACAGGGATGTATGGAGAATCGGCCACGGAGAGGAAGAAAGAAACATGGCGGACACTCAAAATTCTAAAGCAGCAGCATCAACAGGACCGCCCATGGCTATGCCTTGGGGATTTCAATGAAATCTTGTCAAATGTGGAGAAGGTTGGAGGGGTGGACCGACCCCAACATATGATGGACGGCTTCAGAGAAGCGCTACAATTCTGTGAGCTAGGCGATCTTGGATTCGAGGGTGATATCTTCACTTGGAGGAATCACAGCAAGGATCTGAGCTCGTACATATGTGAGAGGCTTGATAGGGCAACCGCAAATGACAGGTGGCGAGAGAAGTTCCCAGATTTTACAGTTGTGGATGGTGCACCACGGCACTTGGACCACAGGCCGGTGATTGTGTGGATGCAAGGGGTGGATAGGAGCTGGAAAGGTGGAGACAGTGGATTCCGTTTTGAAGCGTTGGTTACAGGAGGAGGGATGTGAAGATGTAATGAGAGAAGCATGGGAGCAAAGCTGGGGAAGGAGAGACGGAGCGGTAGCGCATGCTTTAAGAGAAGTGGCTGGGAAGCTGCGGACTTGGGACAGAGAAGTGGTTGGGGCAGTGGAGGGCCGGCTGAAAAAAGCTAAAGCCGAGCTGGAACGGTGTATGGCGGCGAGAGTTTCGCAGGAAAAAATAGAGGAGGAAGCTAGACTTAGGTGTGTGGTGGATGAGCTGGAGGAGAAGAAGAACATGATGTGGAAGCAGAGAGCACATGTTTGGTGGCTGCTAGATGGAGATAGGAACACCCGGTTCTATCATACTGTCGCTTCGGCGAGGAAAAAAGCGAACCGTATTAAGGAGTTGAGGAGGGAGGATGGAACCGTGGTGGCGGAGGAGGATTTTGCTAACTATGTGTCCTCTTTTTTTCAGGATCTTTTCACCACCTCGACGGGCAACCGCGTTGATGAACTCATCGCGAAGGTCCAGCCACGCGTGACAGCTGAAATGGCAAACTTTCTTGATGCTGAATTCACACGAGAGGAGGTGAAGGCAGCTCTAGACCACATCGGCGATCTCAAAGCTCCGGGGCCTGACGGCATGCCTTCTATTGTGTTCAAGCGTCATTGGCATTTCATGGGGGATTATGTGGTTGATGAGGTCCTGGCCGTGCTTAATGGAGGTGACATGCCGGCAGGGTGGAATGACACATTGGTAGTTCTTAATCGCAAGGTCAGGAACCTGAACAGAATCAAGGACCTAAGACCAATCAGTCTTTGTAATGTTTTGTACAAATTGGTGTCCAAGGTTCTTGCAAATAGACTAAAAGTGATCTTGCCACTAGTAGAAAAGAGGGCTTTGGTCCAGGCCGGGTTAGCCCATTAGTCCCGGTTCAGTCCAGAACCGGGACCCATGGGGCATTGGTCCCGGTTCGTGAGCCCAGGGGGCAGGCCGGTCCCGGTTCGTCTGGACCTTTTGGTCCTGGTTGGTGGGACGAACCGGGACCAATGGGCCTGGCTCCTGGCCCACCACCATTGGTCCCGGTTGGTGGCTTGAACCGGGACAACTGGCTCCCGGTTCGTGCCACGAACCGGGACCATTGAGGTGCCTATATATACCCCTCGCCCGCGAGCAGAGCACTCCACTGCTCTGTTTTTCTCTGGCCGGGGAGGGGAGGGCTTTGTGGTGCTCTAGCTCACCTCCTATGCACATGAGGTGTTCGATGAAATGCCCGAGCCACACTAGTTAAGCTTTCTCCTCTCGAAGCACGACCTCCGAACTCTATTTTTCCCGAGATTTGTCTAGGTTTATATTAGCGGCCCGTCACGCCCGTCCCGTCTTCACGTAAATGCCGATCGCCCGCGCCGATCTCGTCGCCGGCACCACCGTGGTGAGCCTCTTGTTCTTATCTTCTTTCTGAAAAAAAAAATCTTGCTTTAGAGATATATACTTGTCTAATTTTCTTACTATTTTATTTCTTGTTATTATATAGTGTGATGGTTTTGGTATCCGCCCCTGTCGGCCCTCGTCCTGTCTATGATTTCGATGTGGTATATATTATCTTTATAACTATTGATTCATTTATTGTTTATGAAAATTATGCCGACCAACGTGACATATATTTTATTTATCTAGGAGGTATGTGAACCGGAAATTCCAATCGACCCTATTGTCGAGAGGTTAAATTTAGTTGAAGAAGAAAACAATTTCTTGAAGGAAAAAAATAGGAGGAGAAGATGATATTGGAGTTGCATGTTGCGGATGTCGTAGATGATCACAAGATCAAGATGGATGCAATGCGCTTGAAGATTAGAAAGATTAGAAAATATTCCATTCATACCGAGGCTTGGTATCATTATGCCGTTGGATCAATTGTTACCTTGGTTGTGATTATGATCGCATTTGTTTTTGCATTGAAATGTTTTACATAGTTTCAATGTATGGTTTAATTAATTTAGATGCTCTGGAGAGCTTTATGTTGTTAGATGAGAACTATGTATGTACTTTGGATTTAATTTGATGATGAACTTCTATTAATTTGGTCACTTAATTATCTAGTCATGATGTTCTGTAATGGTTTTTGACACACTTAATTATATATAATGCACGCAGATGAACCGGCAACGGATGTACGATGACAGACACACCTCCGAGTACATTAAGGGCGTGCATGATTTTCTCGAAGTGGCTGAGGCAAACAAGCAGAATGGTTTTATGTGTTGTCCATGCCCTATATGTGGGAATACGAAGTCTTACTCTGACCGGAAAATCCTTCACACCCACCTGCTTTACAAGGGTTTCATGCCACACTATAATGTTTGGACGAGGCACGGAGAAATAGGGGTTATGATGAAAGACGGCAAAGAAGAAGAGTACGATGACAACTATGTGCCCCCTGAATACGGTGATGCTACTGAACATCAAGAGGAACCAGACGATGTGCGCGATGATGCTGCAACGGGCGAAGCTGCTGAAGATCAAGAGGAACCAGACGATGTGCCCGATGATGATGATCTCCGCCGGGTCATTGTCGATGCAAGGCCGCAATGCGAAAGTCAAAAGGAGAAGCCGAAGTTCGATCGCATGTTAGAGGATCACAAAAAACGGTTGTACCCCAATTGCGAAGATGGCAACACAAAGCTCGGTACCGTACTGGAATTGCTACAGTGGAAGGCAGAGAATGTTGTGCCTAACAAACGATTTGAGAAGCTACTGAAAATATTGAAGAAGAAGCTTCCAAAGGATAACGAATTGCCCGACAGTACATACGCAGCAAAGAAGGTCGTATGGCCTCTAGGATTGGAGGTGCAGAAGATACATGCATGCCCTAATGACTGCATCCTCTACCGCGGTGCGTACAAGGATCTGAACGCATGCCCGATATGCGGTGCATTACGGTATAAGATGAGAAGAGATGACTCTGGTGATGTTGACGGCGAGCCCCCCAGGAAGAGGGTTCCTGCGAAGGTGATGTGGTATGCTACTATAATACCACGGTTGAAACATCTGTTCAGAAACGGGGAGCATGCCAAGTTGATGCGATGGCACAGTGAGGACCGTAAGAAAGACGGGAAGTTGAGAGCACCCGCTGACGGGTCGCTGTGGAGAAAAATCGAGAGAAAATACTGGGATGAGTTTGCAAGTGACACAAGGAACGTATGGTTTGCTTTAAGCGCCGATGGCATTAATCCTTTCGGGGAGCAGAGCAGCAATCACAGCACCTGGCCCGTGACTCTATGTATGTATAACCTTCCTCCTTGGATGTGCATGAAGCGGAAGTTCATTATGATGCCATTTCTCATCCAAGGCCCTAAGCAACCCAGCAACGACATTGATGTGTACCTAAGGCCATTAGTTGAAGAAGTTTTACAGCTCTGGAATGGAAACGGTGTACGTACGTGGGATGAGCACAAACAGGAGGAATTTGACCTAAAGGCGTTGTTGTTCGTGACTGACGGTGTCCGGGACTAGGGGGTACTCACCACGTCGTCTCCCGATCAGTTGGATTGGGCTGAGGATCCCCATGGCCGTATACTCATGGGCCAGTCCGGACAGTTGCCGCATAAAAGGAAGATTCCACAAGACTTGGTGATCAAGACAAGGACTCCTCCCCCACCGGCGTATTCGGCTAGGACTCTTGTTATCCTAGGCCTCTGGTGCATTATATAAACCGAGGCCAGGCTAGTCGATAGATATACAACAACCCTTACAATCATACCATAGGCTAGCTTCTAGGGTTTAGCCTCCTTGATCTCGTGGTAGATCCATTCTTGTAAACATCCACAATATCAATATCAATCAAGCAGACGTAGGGTTTTACCTCCATCAAGAGGGCCCGAACACAGGTAAACATCGTGTCCCTTGTCTCCTGTTACCATCCGCCTAGACGCTGATTCGGGACCCCCTACCGAGATCCGCGGTTTAGACACCGACATTGGTGCTTTCATTGAGAGTTCCTCTGTGTGTCCGCAAAAGGTCGATGGCTCGCCTGCAGATCAAGCTGCGACTTGGCATCTTCGTCACCAGCTCATTGGTCACCTTGGTTCGACCAAGGACTCGCGCCTACCTCCGATCGTCATGATCGGACGAGGGCCTTCATCAACATCAACTCCGATCTCTATCAAGATCATGGAGGAATCATCCAGGGAGCCCGGGGACTCAACGTCAACATTGCCCTCGGGCGGCCGTACTGTTTTTCTGGACAGCGGACTTGTGTCCGCCGCCACCGCCTCCTCAAGCATCGTTTTAACAATTGCTTCGGTGGAATTGTGCGGAATTGAGTCCACAACAACCCTGGAAAATTTCGTCGAGTTCCGATGGAGGAATCTCTGGCAATCTCCGATATACCGGAGCTGCATTGAATCTGGACGAGAATTCAGACGAGTTTAGGGTGTGGTGTCCAGATTCTAGCTCGGACTTCCTGTGGAAGATCCAACCGTTGATCGGCTGCGGAATTCCTATATCTACCACCCCTCCTAAATTCAGCTCGATCCGACCGCCCAAACTCCGGGAAACTTCCAATTAGCGCATCACTTTTTGGATCTGTTTTCTGCGCGAAAACGAATCCGACCCGAGTTCGTCTTTTTTATGAACAGGATTTCAGACATCCTTTTTGAAGGAAGTTTTGTATGGGGCATTGTGTTTTGTTCCCGAACACATCCCACTAACTTTAAGATCTTTTGAACATGATCTTCAACGTCATGCTGGTGTCAAACCAGTCCGGCAATATTGCTCCACGGCTACCGACCTGCGTTAGACACGTCGTCACTTTGTTGAGCCGAGCTCAACTTCTTCGGATCATCATCTCGGCAAGCCGAACAAGAGTCCGGCATCGCGAAGGATAAATCATCACCAACATCGCCGCCCCACGGATTACACGGAGCGGGCATACCAAAGATCGCCAAGACGGTCCCTTCATCAAGCCAGCATCGACCACGTCACGACCTGCATCGGCAGGGCCGCACTATTGCTTCTTCAAGCTGGTGTCCATCACGCCGACCTACTTCGACATCTCGGTTGGACCGGGGGCTTCGCCATCTCTTCAACAACCTACTCCGGACACTTCGGCGTCACTAGCCGACCAGGCATGGGTGCGCGGATCAAGTCCCAATTTTGGGAATCACCTTCCTTCGGATTGCTACAACAAATAAACCAGGTGCTATTAATCCTAGTATTTCTTTTTGCTTGTTTGGGTTAAATTTTTCCCCAGGAATTATTACTCTGGTTAGTCCAGCATATGTACACAGGTCTATCAAATGGTGGCCGCATTATCGACGGTCGCATGATGGTTCGGTCAGTTTCCGTACAGTTCGCTTAACGCCGCATCCGAACTTGGACCGACACTGTGAATCCAGGCTTTGCCACGCCTTTATTGCATTACGCCCGACGACCTGCATCGACATCAACTTGGCGCCAGGCCATATTTCTTTTACTACTCACTTTGCATAAATTATTTATTATGCAACATTTTTTAATTCCTATTATTACTATTATCCCGGTCTGCCTTATTTTTTTGTGCACAGGAAAATGATCCAGCGGACTATATCCTTAGCGTCACCTCGGCTGGACGGGGGCTTCGTCAACACTTCATTACCCCATGCCGGGACTTCGGCATCACTCTGTAAATCCTGCATTGACCATGCCATGTCACCACTTCGGAGTGCCGAGCTCCTTGCTCCGCCACCTCGGGACCGGCTTGGGGGATGGAACCTTGTCCCGCATCAAGCTCGGACCGCATCGTCAATACCGAACACATTAACCAGCCAAGTTGCCTTCATGCTCAAAGTTTTAAATTTCTAACTTGTGTCCGGTTCGACCAAGAATTATACTTTTTTGTAAAAAGTTGCTTGTACAAATTTTCCTTGTCGAAACTTTGTTCGCACACACTTGACACGCTACCCGCGCTCATTACACCTGGGGGCTTCTTTAACAGAAGCTTATTAATACGGGTTTTATGCCCAACACATGTGTCACACTTCCGCATGTACCTTTTATTCACCATTATATGCATCGATATGACTTAAGTTTTGGCCAAGCTGGGTTGCCTGGCTCCTGTGCTTACCCCTACGTTCCCGATTGTTCGGCTAGGTGGTAAAGGGAGCACCTGTGCGATTGTTACTGCCGGATCAGCCGGATGTGTACCTCAGACTGGGTGAAGCCGAAAGCTAGCGTTCTTAAGGGAATACTCGGTCGGTGAACTAAAAGATGATTTTTTATTATTTACCCATCTGCCCCCAGATGATTTTACGCTTTCATAGCAGCTTTGACATGCACTTTAGGGCCTGCATCCCAGCGAAAGGAACCCTTAACGGAACTATTCTCCCTGGAAGATGTTTCTTAATACCCATGTAATATAACATAACTAGTTGGGCACTTGTCTGATACAGCACTAATGACCCCTACGCCTTGTCTTCATGCATAACACGGTTCTTATATAACCACGAAGGTATTCGGACACACTCCAGACTATTGGGTCCTGAGGTCGAAGCGAAAAGGTCCGCTATGACAAACGATCTACAATCCGGCTAGAAGGCATTCTACATGTCACCTTACATTTTATAGTCAACTTTTACCCAAGTCACTTGGGGGCTCTTAAATTTATATGAGCCGTTTTATGATAAATGTTTTTCTTCTTAGTCGTTGCAAAGTTTTTATTATTACTTATCACTCCTTCGACACAATTGTGCGGTCACTAGCCGGGGAGCCTAATTTCTCTCTCAAAGAAGCCGTAGGCTGACCCGCTTGAAGTTTTGAGATAGGATGTGTCATGTTAAAGCACGACAGAAGCACCTTTTTTTTCTAAAGTCCAATTTTCGGATTGGCACCGAACACTTGATCTAGTTCGGACATTAATCTTTTGAATAAGTTTTTTGGCTTTTCGAGCCCATGGCACTTTTAAACTATTTGTGTGTTTTCAGCACAAAGTCTTGCAGTGCAACGCCGGACACCTTTTGAGATTCGGCAAAAACATTCTCGGATATTGCTATATATGCATCAGTTTCGAATTGTGTCTTTGGTCAATAGTTGGGTTGCCCGGCTCTCGCTTGCCTCCTACGTTTAACCCGTTCGGCTAGGTGTGCAAAGGGAGAACCACTGCGATTGTGCTTCCAGCTCGCATGGTCAAGCACCTCGATGGAGAAAGCCGAAAACTGACTATCACAATAGGTGTAAACTGGTCACGATCCGATGACTATATTAAATGACGGGCCATTCATTGGCCGAAGTGTTTCCGGCTTGACCTCGACTGTCGCCGAACACTATCGAGGGCTATTAACTGGCCTCCCAAACTAAATCCTCGATATTTTGCTCTTACATTGGAGCAGAGGTTTCATGACCATGCTTAGCATGACAGCCCAAAGAAAGGAACCGATAGCGGGACTATTTTCTATGGAAGACATTTCTTACATTAAACAGTAATATAACATGTCTCTCTGCGTACCTTTGTTTATAAAACCGTATGGCCAGATTGCCTTGTTTGTTGTAAATCTTTGCCCTTATAAAGGCTTTATAAAGTAGGACAAACACTCCTCGGCTATTGGCCGAGGAGGTGGAAGCCGATGGTCGGTCAACAAAGTTTTGTACAATGCGGATCCGAGCATTAATGACGTAAAGTACTTGGATACATAGAGTCCTTACACATAATTTGTGATTTTACTATGGATGTCGATCCTTAATTTGGCCTCCCGTGCCCACATTAAGGCTCGGGGGCTACTGGGCTTCGGGCTTATTATTTACAAATATTAAAGGGGCACATTGATCCCCTGATCTGATGTTGCCACCTGACCAGTGTCTCGGGGGCTACTACATTGCTTGTTATATGCAGAAAATATTAAGTGCAATACAGTTTCCGAGGAGATTTTGATCCTCAGGTTGGTCGGCCGCACCCAACCTGAGTCTCGAGGACTGAGCACGCCGCTTTTTGTGTCCCGAAGTATTCTGCTGAGCTAGGACTTGATCCTCAGACCGATTTTTGCAAATCAACCTGAGTCTCAGCGGCTACGGGGATCAGCGGTCTTATGTCATCCTTCATGTGCATCTCGGGTTTTAGACCGATACATACCTTGAGGGCTACTGGCTATATATCTCGTCAGAGAATAAATTACATCAATAAAAAACATTAACCAAAATCAGCCCACGACCGAGGTGCTTAACCACCTCGGAAGCAGTTCGACATATAGCTCGGATGCAAGTGGCTGGCTCCTTAGAGGGCAGTTCCGGCATTAAGCTCGGTTAAACTCCTTCCAACTTCTTTGAACCAAGGTGATTTATGACACCTCGGATAAAGTCCGGCGTTGGAGCTCGGATACATAGTCCAGCGTTGGAGCTCGGATTGATCCGGCGTTGGAGCTCGGATACATAGTCGGCGTTAGAGCTGGGAAGCGGTCCGGCATTGGTGCTCGGCTGCAAAAGATACCTCGAATGCAGTCCGGCGTTGGAGCTCGGACGCAAGAGGACGTTGCCACCTGGGAACAACTTCAAACCTGAGGTGTGGCATAAAAATAACAAGGCATCGATAAAGGCGGAAACTTAAAGGGCTCCTCGGATACCCGACGTATAAACTCGTCGAATGCATTTCGACGATCCTCAAGATCGAAGATGAGAAGATTTGTTGAACCAGTTTTCAAGATCGACGAATCAAGATGAAGAACAGTTCGGAAGAATCGAGGAGCGTCCCCAACTTGAAGACCGGTTCAGGGGGCTACTGACGGTGTCCTGGACTAGGGGGTACTCACCACGTCGTCTCCCGATCAGTTGGATTGGGCCGAGGATCCCCATGGCCGTATACTCATGGGCCAGTCCGGACAATTGCCGCATACAAGGAAGATTCCACAAGACTTGGCGATCAAGACAAGGACTCCTCCCCCACCGGCGTATTCGGCTAGGACTCTTGTTATCCTAGGCCTCTGGTGCATTATATAAACCGAGGCCATGCTAGTCGATAGATATACAACAACCCTTACAATCATATCATAGGCTAGCTTCTAGGGTTTAGCCTCCTTGATCTCGTGGTAGATCCACTCTTGTAAACATCCACAATATCAATATCAATCAAGCAGGACGTAGGGTTTTACCTCCATCAAGAGGGCCCGAACCTGGGTAAACATCGTGTCCCTTGTCTCCTGTTACCATCCGCCTAGACGCACAGTTCGGGACCCCCTACCCGAGATCCGCCGTTTTAGACACCGACAGTGACCATCAACGATTGGCCCACTCTCATTAACCTTTCAGGACAGACAAACAAGGGATACCACGCATGCACGCACTGTTTAGATGACACTGGAAGTATATACCTGGGAAACTGCAAGAAGAATGTGTACCTGGGCCATCGTCGATTTCTTCCGACCAACCATCAATGTCGAAAGAAAGGCAAGCATTTCAAAGGCGAGGCAGATCACCGGAAGAAGCCCGCCATGCGTACCGGTGATCACGTACTTGCTATGGTCAATGATTTACACGTAATCTTTGGAAAGGGTCGGCGGACTAGCTGTTCGAATGACGCCGAGAAACACGCACCCATGTGGAAGAAGAAATCTATATTTTGGGACCTACCCTCACGGGACCTAGAGGTCCGCTCTTCGATCGACGTGATGCACGTGACGAAGAACCTTTGCGTGAACCTTCTAGGCTTCTTGGGCGTGTATGGGAAGACAAAAGATACACCTGAGGCACGGGAGGACCTGCAACGGTTGCACGAAAAAGACGGCATGCCTCCGAAGCACTATGAATGTCTTGCCAGCTACGCTCTTACAAAAGAAGAGAAAGAAATCTTCTTTGAATGCCTGCTCAGTATGAAGGTCCCGACTGGCTTCTCGTCGTATATAAAGGAAATAATAAATATGCCCGAGAAAAAGTTCCAGAACCTAAAGTCTCATGACTGCCACGTGATTATGACGTAACTGCTTCCAGTTGCATTGAGGGGGCTTCTACCGGAAAACGTCCGATTAGCCATTGTGAAGCTATGTGCATTTCTCAATGTAATATCTCAGAAGGTGATCGATCCAGAAATCGTACCAGCGCTAAGGAGTGATGTGGCGCAATGTCTTGTCAGTTTCGAGCTGGTGTTCCCACCATCCTTCTTCAATATCATGACGTACGTCCTAGTTCATCTAGTCGACGAGATTGTCATTCTGGGGCCCGTATTTCTACACAATATGTTCCCCTTTGAGAGGTTCATGGGAGTCCTAAAGAAATATGTCCGTAACCATGCTAGGCCAGAAGGAAGCATCTCCATGGGCCATCAAACAGAGGATGTCATTGGGTTTTGTGTTGACTTCATTCCTGGCCTTAAGAAGATAGGTCTCCCTAAATCACGGTATGAGGGGAGACTGACTGGAAAAGGCACGCTTGGAGGGGACTCAATAATATGCAGGGACGGATATTCTTGGTCTCAAGCACACTACACAGTTCTATAGAACTCTACCTTGGTGACCCCGTATGTCGATGAACACAAGAACAGTCTGCGCTCCAAACACCCGGAGCAATGCGATGACTGGATTACATGTAAACACATCAGGACTTTCAGCAGTTGGTTGGAAACACATCTCAGAGGTGACAAGACTGTTTGTGATGAGTTGTACTTGTTTTCCAGGGGACCATCTTTGACTGTATTGACTTACAAAGGATACGAGATAAATGGGAATACATTTTACACGATTGAACAAGATCAAAAGAGCACCAACCAAAACAGCGGTGTCCGCTTTGATGCAGCAACCGAGAGGGGAAAGGACACATATTATGGTTACATAGTGGACATATGGGAACTTGACTACGGACATGATTTTAAGGTCCCTTTGTTTAAGTGCAAATTGGTCAATCTGTCAGGAGGCGGGGTACAAGTAGACCCACAGTACGGAATGACAACAGTGGATCTGAAAAATCTTGGGTACACTTACGGACCGTTCGTCCTAGCCAATGATGTGGCACAGATTATCTATGTGAAGGACATGTCTACCAAACCGAGAAAAAGAAAAGATAACAAAGCGAATACATCATACGATGAGCCAAAGCGCCACATAGTTCTTTAAGGAAAAAGGGACATCGTGGGAGTGGAGGGCAAGAAAGACATGTCTGAAGATTATGAAAAGTTTCATGAAATTCCTCCCTTCAAAGTCAAGGATGACCCAAGCATCCTGATAAACGATGAAGACTATCCATGGTTACGGCGCAATAAGCAAATGACACAAGCGAAGAAAAAGTGAAGACTTTCTCCCGCAACTATTATGATGATACCATGCCAACTTTGTAATGCATTTGTATGATACCATTGTCCGTTTTGTACATGCACATGCTATGTGGGTGAAATTATGATACCATGCCAACTTTCAGCTTTTTCAAAGTTTATTTGAAATGATTTAATTTAATGTCTTATTGTTCGGCCCTCGTAATACCATTAATCCCGGTTCGCTCCTTGTCAACTATCTTCTCACCAAGAACACTCAAGAGGGCAGCCACGTGGGCCATTGGTCCCGGTTCGTTCGGGACCTTTTGGTCCCGGTTCCACGACGAACCGGGACCTATGCGCCTGCCCTCGACCCATGACCATTAGTCGGTTTGTGCCACAAACCGGGACTAAAGGGTTGGTCCTCGCTTGATCGAGTTTAGTCCCACCTCGCCAACCGAAGGGCGCTTACACCGGTTTATAAGCCCCTCCCTCTCTGCCTTGTTGAGCTCCTCTCAAAGTGAAAATAGATGCCCTTATACAAGGAATTTGACCTAAATTCATACTGAGTTTCTCTGAAATTCATTGAAATTTATAATGAATTTAGGTTGAATTTTCTCTATAGGCGCATCTATGCTCATTTTTTTAGTAAAGTTAATCACAAACTTGTGACTTACAAAAATTTCAAAGAATTCAAATTTTATAATTTTTGTGACCTAAAAGAAAAATATTTAAAAATAAACTTTAATAAAATAAAGAAAAATAGCAACAATAAGTATTTTGTTGTAAGTAGAAACAAAATAAAATAAATAAAGCAACAAAGACAACAAAAAAACAAAAAAAAATCTAAAACTAATGGCACTAACAGAAAGTTTATAATTTTGGTGACCTAAAAGCAAAAAGAATTAAAAAATAAAGAGAAAAACAAAAGAAAATATATAATGCAAAAAACAAAACAAAAAAACTGGAGAAAAAACTTTGAATTTTAAAACAGTAATATTAAACACAGTAATTTTAACTATTCAAATTTGAAAACTAATGGCACTAACAGAAAGTTTATAATTTTTGTGACATAAAAGAAAAATAATTAAAAATAAACTTTAATAAAATAAATAAAAATAGCAACAATAGGTATTTTTTTGTAAGTAGAAACAAAATAAAATAAATAAAGCAACAAAGAAAACAAAAAACAAAAAAAGTGCCACCTGCTAGGCCCCCACGGCCTGAATACGACTAGAAACCCTACCATAGGCCAGGATTCAGGCTCGCAAGAGGCCCAGTAGGCCCACAGGCACACAGCGTACGGTTAGACCCGAAAGCCTACAATTGAGAGGAGCTCGAGAGGGTGGGCGCAGCAGCTCTTATAAACCACTCTCGAGCTCTCTCAGCTAGCGAGGTGGTACTAAACTTTTGACGCGGGGCAGCGCAAGGCTTTTGGTCCCGGTTGGTGCCACCAACCGGGACTAAAGGGTGCATTGGTACCGGTTCGTGGCATCAACCGGGACCAATGCCTCCCTTTAGTCCCGGTTGGTGCTACCAACCGGGACCAAAGGCCGCCGCTTCCCGCCCTTTGGGCTGCTGAAAAGAGGCCTTTGGTCCCGGTTGGTGGCATCAACCGGGACTAAAGGGTGTCATTGGTCCCGGTTTATGCCAAGAACCGGGACCGAAGCCTTTTCTATATAATCAAACACTTAGGAAATTTCCCCCCCACCCGCCATTCTGCTCTCGAACGCCGCTTGCTGCCTCGGCGCGGTCCCTGCCCGGCGTCCCGTCGCCTCCCCTAGCCGCCCGAGGTCGCCATCGTCGCCTGCTCTCCGTTGCCCGTGCCCTCGCCCGACGCCGTCGCCGTTCGCCGCCCTGCCCCGACGCGCAGCGCGCCCAGCCCGCCCTTCGTCGTTGTCGTCGCCCTGCCCCGCACCCTTCCTCGCCGGTCGTCGCCCCTGCCCCGTCGCCGTCCTCGCCGCCGAACGCGCGCCCCCTGCCCCGTCGCCGTCCTTAATTACATCACAAATAAAGTTTCACTGTGCATAACTCAAAGTTTTGTCATTATGGACACAGACACATTGTCATATATCGACAATCACTCCAACATGTCGTGCCATCCATCGAGGTCAGGGAGATAGTCCCCGAGCTTAGTGAAAGGCTTCATGTCAAGACGATGAGAGGCTATCCATGTTCGGACGTCTTCCCGCGACATTTGTCCTTCTCCGTAGAACATCCCTGTTTTTTCGACGACCTCTTTCATGATGATTTGGGCAAGTTCGCGCTGGATGTTATAGAACTGAGCTCGAAGTCGATGATCCTCGATATCTCCTATGTCCTTTGCCCATTGCAGAATATGGGCATCGCCAGATCTAGGTGACATGTGAAGGTTCTGGTGATCCCGTCTGTACTCCAGCATGTGGTGTAGGACATAGAATCCATCATTAAGAGAATTGTTCGGTTGCTGGATGCAGCAGAAGTCGGTCTTATGGCTGAAGGCGGCCCTGCCGCCCCTTCTCTTCTTGTCCCTAACCTCTCCGCCCCTTGCTTGGTAGTAAAACATAGCACTGTCGAGAACATCTTTGCTGTGGGTGTAATCCTTTTTGTGAATGTTCTTCGACGAGTCCAAGTAAAGAGCGTGGGAGAATCGGGGGTAGAGGATGATGAGGACGGCGCGCCCGCCGCTGCGCAAATTAAGTACACCTCAAATTAATTAGCCTCCACCGTGCAAATGAATTATTGAAATCGAAGGAAGGATAGCAGCGCGGATGACTTACACAGGATGATAAGGCACGAGAATCGCCTCCTTGTCCTTATTGGCGAGCATGAAACTGATGATGTAATCCATCACGTATTCACGCTGCTCGCATGAACTCCCAAGAAGCTCTCGTGCATGTAATGCGGGTCAGCGACACAGATATGACGTATCTGCTCAACCCCAATGATGTAGTTCATGTGCAAGGCATAAAGGCGGACAAACGTAAAATCCAGCTTCTTCACGTGAAACATGTCGAATATGTAATCGAATAGGAGGAAGAACTTATCCGCAGGGAAGCTGTCGACGTATGACATTTGCCGTGAAACGTTAACCACCTAGAGTGGGTATCCTAGATCTTTCGAGGCGATGAGGCATTTCTCTACCCGCAGCACATCGTCATGAAGTCTCCTTAGATCGACGAATCTGGCCCGTAGCGCTGTTGCAGGTAGGATTGGTTGACCGGGGATATGCCATTTATCCGCATCGGGGATATCTATACGGTCCTGAAGCCGAGGCTGCTGAGTCGGCTGTATCATAGAATCAGCTTTTTGCCTTTCCTCGCTCTCTTCCTAGACTTCTTTACTACGGAAGGTCGTCAATAATACGTTGAGACGGTAATTCAGGCACAGACTCATGACGCTCAAACCACGAGGAGGCGCCAGATAGACATACCGTTCAAGCGCCATCGTCATCCTCATCCTCATCCATGGCGACGTCATCAGCGACTAATGGAGCCTCCTCCTTACCCCGTCCGCTATCACCCAACCCGACACCCGACGCTAATTGGGTAGGTGGGGTGTTCATGTTCATACCTTGATGAGGCTGCATGCTCGTGGGTGTGCTCCCGGCCGCCTCCAGACGAAGCAGACTCTTTGGCCACAACAAGACCCACCCATTGCAACAATCACCAAGCCGCCGCGGTGTCTCCTCGTCATCCACCAGTAGTGTTGGAGGAGGCAAATTCTCGTGGCCCGGTTCGACATCAGCCATGGAAACCATGAAGACGTTCGGGTGGATCGGCCGGCTGTGGAACAATGGTTCCTTCGGCTTCATTATCGTCGCCTTCCCCACGGCCACCTTCAGGTCGCCGATGGTGTACAATATGGTGCACGGGGTTTCGTCGGCCTGCAAAGAAAAGTCTGCGACGTGAGACATCCAAAAGGCAACGAAAACGGGAGATTATACATTTATATTGAAGGGGGCCGGTGTGACAGATACCATGAGGGCGTCGAGCTCAATAAAGACGAAGCACCGCCGAGCACGTCCGGTCTGCGGGAGCAGTCTTGAGGAGCGAGTCACGGTAGCGGTGCGGAGCAGAGTGCGGGAGCAGGTGCGGGAGCCGGTGCGGGAGTAGGTGCTCCCAAGAAGTCAGCAAGGGAAAGTCCTCTGCATTTTTTTCTGGATTTTTCCTTGTCCAAGTGATAACGCCCGTCACCAAGGAAGTAGACAAATCTGCAACCACCTGTTTTGCGGCAGCTACCGCTGTTGCGACTGTCTGAGATGATTTCTTCTCAACCGCAATCTCAACTTTCTTGTCGATGTTTTCTTCAGTTAACCTCCGTCTTTCCTATCTCTCCTCCGTGGTCTCACGGTAGTACTTCTTCCACGTGGCGCCGTCTCCGACACCGTGCACGCGTCCATACAACGGTCGAGTATCCACCGGTTGTCGTTTCAATATGTTCAACGCCCGGTTGAATGGAGTGTCCTACTTGGGCCTCGCCAATGCCTCAGACGGCGAGTCGCTTTCGGCCGCAATCCGGTGCTGCTCTCTCTCTGCAAAAAGCACAAGGATCGTTTACAAATATGACGAACGTGTGCAGTCGAATTGATCAGAAACTAAAATTACCAGCAGTCTCATGAACTCCGTAATGACCGGTGTTGTCTCGTAAACCTTCTTCACTGGGTCCCAACGGTGCCGGGTCCTCAGGACGTCACGCTCCTGCGGAAACGGTGAAATCCGCCAAAGTGCAGGATGCCTGGACTCATGGCTTCCGCGTCCTCCTTGGCCCATTTGGACCTCTTTCCGCCGTAACCACGGCTTCCGAGGTGGTGGCTTCCAATGTTCCTCTTTTGAAGCCCCTTCATGTACTTAGACTTTTTTTGGCAGCTTCGGCCTCGCAAGCCTCCTTGAATATTTGAAACTGTTCTTCCGTGATTGTCGGATTATCCTTTACAATCTCGGAGTAGGGTTCCCCGTCGTTGATCTTTGCTTTCACTCGATTTTTCCAAGCGGCCAACGCGTCGCTAAACTTGGTCATGGCGTGTTTGTTTATCTTCTTCATTGCCGGGTCCTCGTCTGGATCTTCATAATCCTTCTCATTCCGGCCCGGGAACAAAAATATCTGGTGAAAATTCTTTAGGAGGGAGCTCCTCATATTTTCTATCTTCTGTAGTTTCTCATCATTGATGGTGGCGGTTGTCCGTACGATGCAGCCAATTTGATTGTCGTAGCACGCGCGCGCTTCCTCGGGCGCCTTTGGCTCAAAATTGCCGTCGTCCACCTCCGTGACCACCAGTCTAGTAGTCCTGAGTTTGTTAGGAACCCGTTGCCTCTTTGCTTTCGGTTCTACACCGGCTCCGCTCCCCGAGGCAGCACCGGTCTCAGCGCCGGTCTCGATGTCGGTCTGAATCTCAGCACCAGTCTCAGTCTCAGCACCGGTCTGCGTGTCGGTCTCAGTCCCCGATGCCACCGGTGGGCCCAGCAACAACATCGGTTGATCGTCGGTAAGGCTAAAATATTCGTCTGCCGCCAGGTAGACGTCGTCGCAATCACTAGAACCATGTCCTTCATCGTTGCTAGCCATGTTTCCTATGATTAAATCTAGTCAATTAATTCTAGACCTAATAAAATGAATAATGACATAAAAAAGGACTATTGTTTTGCAGGAATGTTGACTCCTTCCTGGTGCGGCAAATCCCGGGCACTCGATATGTCCTAGTTTGTAGCACAAGTCATGCTGAAATTCACGGAATATTTCGGCATGACCTTTGCTAAAAAGTGGATAAATCGAGAACCTGAAATTTGCCGGAACAGAAATGAATCAACATTCCGGCAAAACATAGGCCACTCAGCATCATTCCCTGGAAACAACAAAGCCACTTGGGCACAATCGAACAACTTCAATGAAAAGATATAACATGAGCAAACACTATTGAGGAATTTGCATATAACATGGCCACTTCAATGAAAAGATATATGTTTGACCAAGTTTTTGAAAAGAAAAACAATTCTGTTTTTTGTTTATAGCTAAATGCCATAGCTAATGTTTTTTATTTATAGCTAAATACTTTTGTTTTTTGTCTAAAGCTAAAACTATTTATAGCTACTGTTCTGTTTGACCAAGTTTTTGAAAAGAAAAACAATTCTATTTTTTTATAGCTAAATGCCATAGCTACTGTTTTTTATTTATAGCTAAATACTTTTGTTTTTTTTCTAAAGCTAAAAGTCTAGGAACTACATTTTCTCTAACCCTTTTGACCTCACCAGAATTTCCACAGCAAGGCCTTGGTACCTACACCCAATTTCTTCAAAAATATTCTTGTCCATAGTCCAAATAATTCAAATTTCATTTGAATGAAATTTGGAACAAATTCAGGTCCATAGTCAAAATATTTTTTTATATCTAAGTGTTTTTTGTTTATACCTTCTGTTAATTTAAATCTAAATGCTACTATTATTTATATACCCTCTATTAGTTTAAAGCTAAATGGAATTACTGTTTAGGAATTTTCATAAAAATTGCCCTAGCTAATTTCCTAAAAAAATTGCAAATCATTTTTCCTAAATGCTATAAAATGCCTACTAGCAGCAGTAGCAGGGCCGCAGGGATTTGAGTCAGGGCCGCCGGGATTTGCAAAATGGTAGAGAGGGGGGGGGGGGGGACGGACTTAGCAAAATTTTGAGCCCGGGCCGCCCGGATTTGAGTCAAACTAGCAGCAGCGCGTTTTTCTGAAACGCGCTATAGCTAAGATAGCTATAGCGCGTTCCAGAGTAACGCGCTCCAGCTAAACCTTTCTGTTTTCTTTTTCTTTTTCTTTTGTTTTCTTTACATTTTCTTTTTTCATTTCTCCTTTTTCTATTTCTTTCATTTTCATTTACTTTTCTACTTATTTTTCTATTTATTTTCTTTTGCATAGCAGTAGCGCTGTAAAGAAGAAACACGCTGCTACAATGTTTTTAGCAGTAGCGTGCTTCTGGGAGAAGCGCTGCTACTATTCCTAGCCTACCGGCACTAGTGAGAGAATTTTAGTAGTAGCGCTTTTACGTGAAGACGCGCGCTGCTAAAATAATGATTGTAGCGTGGTTTTGCAACAAGCGCTACTACTAACTAGCGCTAGCGCCGAGTTTTGACCAACGCTACTGCTATACCCCTGTGTATAGCGTTTTCCCTAGTAGTGTCAGAGAGGCTAAACCCTAGAAGCTAGCGTATGGTATGATTGTTGTTCGTCCTACGGACTAAAACCCTCCGGTTTATATAGGCACCGAAGAGGGTTAGGGTTACACAGAGTCGGTTACAATGGTAGGAGATCTACATATCCGTATCGCTAAGCTTGCCTTCCACGCCAAGGAAAGTCCCATCCGGACACGGGACGAAGTCTTCAATCTTGTATCTTCATAGTCCAGGAGTCCGACCAAAGGTCATAGTCCGGCTATCCGGACACCCCCTAATCCAGGACTCCCTCAGTAGCCCCTGAACCAGGCTTCAATGACGACGAGTCCGGAGCGCATATTGTCTTCGGCATTGCTAGGCGGGTTCCTCCTCCGAATACTTCATAGAAGATTTTGAACACAAGGATAGTGTCCGGCTCTGCAAAATAAGTTCCACATACCACCGTAGAGAGAATAATATTTACACAAGTTCAATCACGACGTATTCCGCAGCGTGATATCACACCACGCCAAGCCTTTATTCGAATCATTTTCTTGTCCCACCTCGGTAGCGTTTAGCGAGGAGGTTTCCTTGGCACGTCTTGTCAAAGCAGAAATCGTGTCCCCTTATTCGGGATTCTCATTAATACGGGCGCAGGTAACCCAGTCGTGCCCGTTGGCACGCTTCCTCTATCGAAGGCGAGTCCCGAACGGTCACGGGGAGGGCTCCTGGTATTCAACCTCTTTATAAAGAGACCAAGGCCCCGCTCCTTTTTCTCAATCTCAATCGAATCCACCCTCGCCTCGAGTTCCAACACCCAAAGCTCCAGATTCAGGCGCTTCGGACCTTCGATGATGTCTAGCTCCGACCTTCAAGGCCGGTGGATGCCTTCCTCCATCACGGAAGAAGACGTCCTAAAGCTAAGAGATGACATGTATCTAACCGGCGAAATCTCGCATAGGCTACTCCCACTCCCAAGCCTGGTGAAAGCGTGGTATTCGCGTCTCACTTCCTTCGGGGGCTAGGCTTCCCGATGGACCCCTTCGTGAGGGGGCTCATGTTTTATTACGGGCTGGAATTTCACGACTTGGATCCGGAGTCCATCCTCCACATCTCATCGTTCATCGTCGTATGTGAAGCCTTCCTCCGCATTACCCCTCACTTCGGATTGTTGCTCAAGACCTTCAAGGTGGAGCTGAAGATGATCAAGGGGCAACAGGCAGAGTGCGGAGGGGTTGTTATAAGCAAGAATGCTGACGCTTCATGGCATGAGGGCTCTTTTCAAGAGGAGCTCAGTCTATGGCAACAAGAGTGGTTTTATATCACAGCTCCCAGGGGCACCAAATGGGTGGCGCCACCTGCCTTTCGCTCGGGTCCTCCACCGCGGCTGGCGTCATGGGTCAATAAAGGGCTTGTCTGGGGGCCGTCCAAGGACGTGCCCTTGTTGCAGGGCCGTATTCGAGACCTCCTAGAGAGGGAGATCAATCTGGTCGTAGTAGCGCAGGTCATGCTGATTTGTCGCATCCTGCCCTGCAAACGTCGCCCCCTCCGCCTATGGGAGTTCAATCCGGAGGGACCACGAGCTCTCCAACATTTTATGGGCGCAACGCCCGTGGAGATGTACAAACTGTTTTTCGGATCACAAGCAATGTGTCCGGACTTGACCAAGGACGCAGGTCTGAGCTGCAATCGCCCGGATACTCAAGTAAGTAGTCCTGTAACCGGACACGCTATCCGTATATTTATCATAAACTTGCCCTTAAAAGAGTTGTCCCTTAAACAGGAGTGGATAGCGAAAGCAAAACTGATCAGGTGTCCGGCCCCCCTCCCTGCGACCACGCCGGATCCCGTGTTGACCAAGATGCTGGAGGCTGCGCCTTTGGAAGAAGGCGAAGGAGGGAACAAGGAAGCTACTGCCTCCGCGAAGGAGGTTATCAAGAAAGGAGGGATCAAGTATCCCTCCATCCATGGGGAGAAGAGGATCGCCTCTGAAGATCCGGAGACCAAGGCCTCAAAGCGGGGGAAGAAATCTTCGCCAGAGGGTCCTGCGCCGGGGAGATGCCCCGGCCGCACTATTTCCCCAAGGAGATCAGCCCTCCAGCGAGCCGTAAGTAGAGAGGGGAGTTTTAAAATAAGAGACATCCCTGTTTTATTTCTGAAGATGACCGAAATTTTACCTTGTAGTTCGGATCTCAGCCCTTCTCAGCAGAGCTCGTCTTCAGGGGATCTTCGTCCGGAGATGATGGAGAGCGGAACGCCTCCCCCTGCCGTACCGCCTAGCGAGGCGGACGATCCTGATGTGTCATCGCGGAGGGTTTCCCCAAATCCGGCAAGGGCGGAGGGCGGTCGTAGGGCCCACGAAAGCCCTCCGTGTCCGGCCTTCGAAAGAGGCCATCAGACGAGTCCGGCACCGCCTGGTGCACGGTCGGAGGAGTTGGAGGATCTGCTCGGGCGAGCGTCTGTCTCAGAGGATCATCGTGCATTGATGGGTAAGCTGATTGAAAGAATTTCGTCTGCGGAGAGCGGGTTGTACGAGGCCGCCAGGAGTTTACTGACGGGTTTTGAGGTACGTGCAATGATGTACCTTTTGACGGTTCCGCATATATAAGATGCGCCCTGTGTAGATAGTAGCCCCTGAGACTCGGTGCGTTGTCAAAAATGACAGCGCACCGAGGATCATAATCCCAGGTATAATATGTCGCCCTTCTTGTGTAGGTGGCGAAGCGTCCGGTGGCTAGCCGGATGATGAATTTGCCGAAATAAAGCGGCAACTTGACGTGGCGGATGCCGACATCGCACTTGTCAATAAGCGGCTTGACGAGTCACAAGGTTTGCAGTTTCTCCGCGGACACCTGGTAAGGGAGCTAGATGCCCGTGCCTTACAACATGTATGCTTGATGCAGATGGTGCCACTGCCATTGAGAACCTACGGGCGGAGCTTGCCCGAGCCAAGGAGCAGGCCAGAAAAAGTGATGCGGCTGCCTTAAAGGCGGCCGAAGAGCTAAAAGCCGAACAGGCTGCTCACTACCGAAGCAATAAGAAAATGGCCGAGATTTCCGTGAAGTTGAAGAATCCTACCGACCGTTGCGAGCTTCTTGAAAAAGAAGGTCGAGCGGAGCAAGAGGACCTGAAGAAGGCCACCACCGAGGCCAAGGATGCTCGCTCTGCGATGAGAGCTATGAAGGAGGAGCTACGTCAGGTCGGAGATATCGCGGCTGGAAAGCCCTTTCTGCTTCGGAGGAAGTTCACGGATCCTAAATATGCTCAGTTGGACCGGCTGTGGAGTACGGAGGATGCTTATCTGGACTTGGCGGCATGTGCCGCGGACGCGGCCGAACACTTCCGAGATAAAAAGGATCACGAGATGGAAGAGCTTTTTTGGTCGCAGTTCCGTAATCCAGAGCGTCCACTTCCATTAACCGATCGTTTGGCCGAATGGGCGGAGCTGAATAGGTTGTCCGGACTTGCCATGAAGGATGCCGTGACTCATTTGTGGCGAAAAGGCCCGAGTCAAGAGTTATTTTGGCTTGGTGCAGCAGTTCCTTGGTGTGGTGCCGCATATCAAAGCAATGAGGCGGTCAGCATGCATAGAGGGTGCGCGGATGGCTCTTGCCCGTGTCAAGACATACTGGGCGGAGATGAAGGCCACCGATGTTGCATCCCAAGATTCGGACGGAAGCCGAGTACCTGTCGAGCACTATTTTCAGGAAGTTCTGCAGGGCGCTCGTTTAATAGAGACGCAGTGCTCGAAGGATATTATGTTCGAATAACATGTATTATTGTAAAACAATGTTTCGATGGAATATAAAAGTTTTTATACTTGTGCCTTCAAGAATTAAAATACCTCCTGTGCGGCCGTTAATGTATATGTGTATATAACCTGAAAGATGGCAGTCTTTGGCTTCAGCCCCCACGCATATAATGCGGGGGTGTTTGCAGAAAGCGCATTTTCACACTTGACCCAACGTCTTGGTCCTACAAAGGAGGTGATAGCGCAGCAAACTAGGCAACCGGACTATAATGCTTTATCACTTTCACTTAGCCGTAGGAGTTCGACAATGGGGCTACTATATAGCCCCTAGGGCACCGCGCTCACCCGAATTCGGGGCGCGTATGTGCCTGACCGGGAAACGGCCCTTCGTCAATGCAGAGGAATTCTAAAGATTCCAGCGGGTCATCGAGTGGTTGACCAGTCTCACGCTATATCATGACAGTCAGTTTTCGGCTTTCTCTACTGAGGTGCTCGCCTAGCCGAACCAGGGCAAAATCGCAGTAGTTCTCCTGGTGCCGCATTAGCCAATAGAGCGGAACGTAAGGCAGCAAAACACAGGAGCCGGGCAAACCCAACATTTGACCAAAGACATGATTCGGAGCTTATGCATATAAGGCCTAACTCGAGACGTCGAACACTCCCTAAGGTATTCGGTCTTTATGAAAACGGGCCGAACAACGCCCTTGGTAATAAGCCCCTGGTGTCCAGGTATGCGCAAAATTCTGACGTGGCCCATGCCAAAACGCCAGCCTCCTCCTCGGTTATAGCAAGAAACCGGAGGATGTGTATCAACAAGAGACAGTAAAAAAGGTTTACACATGGTCTTAATCTGAAAAGAATCCTTGCAACGGGTCCCTACTGCACGTCTGTGCCTGTGTCTCCATTGTGCCGTATCCTGGACGGGTGTAGCACGGTGTTCATCTGTAAAAGAGAGGAACTTAGTCGAAAAAGATCGTGCGAAAATGTACGTTATATTAAATAAACGAATTACAATTCAAAAAATGAATAAAATTGAGCTTTATTGTCTCTTGTTGTGCATGCGCGGAGCCCCTTGTACGGGGGTATGCGTCTAGTAAGCCCTTGTATGTTTACGCCGGACTCGTCCAGCCGTGTCCGGGGTCTGGACGACCTGTCTAAGTGCTTTTATTGGTGAAGCCGGTTTATTGTGTGGCTGTCAAGGCAACCGCACGATTTTCCGGACTCGAGGAACCCTCGATGTTTCCCTTTAACGAGATGATGTCGCGTGGACCGGGCATTTTAAGTGTAAGAGATGCATAATACGGTATTGCGTTAAAGCGGGCGAAAGCTTCGCGTCCCAATATTTCTTGATAGCTACTTGTAAATGGGGCGAGGTGGAAGGTTAAATTTTCGTGGCGGAAGTTGTCGGGTGAGCCGAACACAACTTCTAGCAGTAGAGAGCCCGTACAATGGGCATATGGGCCTGGCATACCCCTTGAAAGGAAGTGTTGCTATGGCGAAATTTGGTTGGGTCTATCCCCATTTTGCGGATTGTGTCCTGGTATAGCAGGTTTAGATCACTGCCGCCGTACATTAGGACTTGTGTAAATTGGAGTCCGCCAATTATCGGATCTAATATCAAGGCAGTCCAACCTGCATTCCGTATACTTCTAGAGTAATCCTGATGGTCGAAGGTGATTGGTTTTAACAACCAGTGGCGGTACTCCTCTGGGATAGGCCGTATGGCGCGTACCTCTATGGGCGCCACTCTATTTTTCTCTTTTGTCACGTGAAGTGAGTTTAATGTTTTGATTTCTTGTGGGAATTTTTTTTGTTTTCCGGTGCTCTGCTTGTGGGGTTCGTCATCGTCCTCGCTTGGTGTGTCGAGCCCCTTGTGTTCGGCGTTGAGTTTGCCGGACTGCTTGAAGACCCCAACAATCTCTGTGGGTATGGTTTGCAGGCTTCTCGAGAGTACTGTGGATTTGGCATATCTTGTCCAAGATTGTGTTTAAGTTAGATAGCCCGTCCCTGTTATCCTTAAGGGGCAGCTTTTTATGATTCTGCCGAGAGCTTTTGAATCCGGCGTTGGTATCCGTGCTCTTCGGGCTGTTTCCCTTGGTCCGACGCTGGTCCTTGCTGCGTCGTGGTTTCGCTTCCATACCTGACTTCGGATGTACTTGGGTCGCTGGTACTGCATCTTGCCAGCCAGCTGTCCTCTCCCGCGCAAAAGCGGGTCATGAGGCTTGTTAATGCGGCCATTGTTCTTGGCTTTTCTTGGCCGAGGTGTCTGGCGAGCCATTCGTCTCGGACGTTGTGTTTGAAAGCTGCTAAGGCTTCGGCGTCCGGACAGTCGACTATTTGGTTCTTTTTAGTAAGGAATCTGTTCCAGAATTTTCGGGCTGACTCTCCGGATTGTTGGGTTATGTGACTTAAATCGTCTGCATCCGGAGGTCGGACATAGGTCCCTTGAAAATTTGCCCGAAAAGCATCCTCGAGCTCTTCCCAACTTCCAATGGTGTTTTGGGGGAGGCTTTTAAGCCAATGCCGGGCTGGCCCTTTGAGCTTGAGGGGTAAGTATTTTATGGCGTGAAGGTCATCTCCTCTAGCCATGTGTATGTGGAGGATGTAATCCTCAATCCAGACCTCGAGGTCCGTTGTTCCGTCAGATGCCTCTATGTTTACGGACTTGAATCCCGCTGAAATTGTGAATCCAGCACCTCATCGGTGAAACATAGGGGGTGTGCGGCGCCCCTATATTTAGGTGTACCGTGATGTTCGGGTACTTGATGTGTTGCGTTGCTTACTAGAGCTTGCTTTCTTGGCCCGTAGATAGATCTAACTGGGCCATCTTTTTGATGCGAATCCTTGTGCGGATCGCGTGCCGGCTTGTGTGCGGCGCCGTTTGCCGCTCTATGTTTGCCATGGGGTCGTCTATCCGACCGGGCCTCCTTGTTCTTTGATTGCGGGGGCTCTACGGCCTCCTCATCAAATTCGGGCAGTAGTTTTCGCTTTGGGTAGCTCTTTGTTCGGCGACTGTCGCCATATTTGTCTGCGGTGTTGAGTACTTTGCTCCATCTGATTCTGAGTGCATCTTGCGTTGTTTTGATCTTCCGCTTCTGCTTTTTCAGGCTACGTGCAGTGGCGACGAGCCTTTTGTGGAGGTTCTTCTGCTCCAGCACCTTGTCCGGCATGAGATCGTCCGGACTGTTATCTTCGCCGGGGACGGGTTGTTTATCCAGGTTGTCCTGTTCGGACGGTTTCTCGATAGCATGTTCGTCGTCCACTGGTTCGCCCTGCTCTATGGTTGGGTCTGTATGGCTGTTGTCTTTGTCGAGGCGGGACTTTGAGCGGCGCTTACGTTGCCGTTTTGACTGCTTTTCGAGGGAATGATCCTTCGTAGCGTCCCGTTGTTCCTCGTCGTCGCTTCCTTTAGGTGTGTCCACCATGTATACATCGTGAGATGAGGTGGTTCTCCAGTGCCCTATAGGTGCTGGTTCATGTTCCTCCCCTACATCGTCGTCCATACCGTCGATGTCTTCGGAGTCGAAGTCGAGCATGTCGGTTAAATCATCGACAGTGGCTACGAAGTGGGTGGTGGGTGGGCATTGAATTTCTTCGTCGTCCGCGTCCCAACCTTGCTGACCGTAGTCCGGCCAGGGCTCTCCTGATAGAGAGAGAGAGAGACTTTAGTGAATTCAGGATCTCACCAAAGGGCGAGTGCTGAAAGATGTCCGCGGTGGTGAACTCCACGATCGGCGCCCAATCTGATTCGATTGGCGGGGGCGCGGAAGGTTCGGAGTCCGGAGAGGAGTCCGGCACCTTGGAGTCACTAGCTTCGCAAAGGACCGGGTAGGTGTACGGCTCAACCGCCGTAGAGATTGCAGCCCCCGAGGCGGTGTCCAGCCACCCGTCCTCGATCGGTGCAGTCGGCTCCGAGCTAAGGGTCGGAGCGGACACTGGTGCGGCCTCTAGGACACCGTTCGGTGGCAGAGCTAGATCATGCCCCTCGTGACAGTGCGGCGCGCTTGGCTGTGGCTCGAACCCGTCGAAGATCAAGTCTCCGCGGACGTCAGCCGTGTAGTTTAAACTTCCAAATCTGACCTGACGACCAGGGGCGTAGCTTTCAATCTGCTCCAGATGGCTGCTTAATTGCCCGCAGTGCAAAGCCGCCGAATAAGAAGATCTGTCCAGGGAGAAAAGTCTCACTCTGGACCGCATCGTGGTTGACGATCGGAGGAGCCATCGGGCCAACAGATGACGACACAGAGGAACTCTCAATGAAAGCACCAATATCGATGTCAAAACCGGCGGATCTCGGGTAGGGGGTCCCGAACTGTGCGTCTAGGCGGATGGTAACAGGAGACAAGGGACACGATGCTTTTACCCAGGTTCGGGACCTCTCGATGGAGGTAAAAGCCTACTCCTGCTTGATTAATATTGATGATATGGGTAGTACAAGAGTAGATCTACCACGAGATCAGAGAGGCTAAACCCTAAAGCTAGCCTATGGTATGATTGTTGTTCGTCCTACGGACTAAAACCCTCCGGTTTATATAGGCACCGAAGAGGGTTAGTGTCGTGGATTTGTCACGGCAGATGTCCTTAGTGTCAGGACTTGGTCGTGAGGCCAACGCATCTATGTGGTAGCTTGAGAGGGGTTGAGCGGAATCGAGAGACACAACACAAGACATGGATTTAGACAGCTTCGGGCCCCGGGAAACATCATCCGGTAAAAACCCTACATGCTGTTTGAGGCTAGGTCTCATTATCATCACGAGGGAGTCGCCGTAAACCGGCTCTCCTCTTTGTGTCTAGCCCTAAGATTGTTTCTTCTTGCTTGTAGCTTGTCCCTTTTTGGGGAGCCCTGCCCTCCTTATATATGTTGAAGGGGCGGGTTACGTGTGGAGTCCTATTAGGATTAGGACTAGTCTATCTCTAATGCAAACCGGATACAAGTCCTGGTCTTAACTCCTTGTAAGGTAAATATTCCTCATGCCTTTCCTCTTAAACCGGCCCACAATAGTTGAACGGCCTTCATGAACCGCCAGACGGGCCACCGGTCTTGTCGCTCCTCCGACCCGTCGCGGGTCACCAGTGAGTTACAACGTCTGGCGGGTTGTCGGTAAATTGCCAGGTCTAGGCGGGTCACCAGATGAATATCGCCAAGTGCCAGCGGGACCTCAAATAAACCGCCAAGTCCGGCCGGGTTAACTCCCGGCCGGTTTACACTGTGGGGTATATCCCCGACATTAGCCCCCAAGTTTAGCTTGGATTTATCCATGGTAAACTTATGCTGCAAAATAAACACCGGAACAAATTTTGGCAGGTTGTGCTCCGGGTTAAGAATTCTTGTAGATTGGCACCTGATCGTCCTTAAGTCCTTTGTCATTTCCTCCTTCTAGAAAATCCGGGTCAATAACCAGCTTCATACTCAAATTGCTGATGTTGGCTTCTTATAGAAAAAATATTGTGAAGAATAATCCACTTAAGTCGGCTTCCAAAGCACGGTTTAAGAAATATTGGTCTTGAAATACTCATCTGATATTCAACCGGTTTGAAGATGCAGAACTTGCCGGTTTTATCATTGCCAAAGACTGTCGGGTTATAAAAACTTGATAATTTCGAGTCATGATTGTTGCAGACACCGATTCATGATTGTTGCCAACGCCGGTTCATGATTATTAATGACGCCAGGTTGCAGCCACAGGGTCATAATGATTGGTAACGCCGGGTCAACCTAGTTTGCTCAATCAGAGAATTTGACAATATTTCTTCGATAATAATATAATACCTGTAGCCCCCAAGTCTTTGAGCAGAACAAAGTGGTGGCTTAATACTTTGCTTCAATATAAATACTTCCACTTTAAAATAAATCCATGTTGTTCATACCGTGACTAGTAAAAACTGAATACTCCATACTATGTAGCCCCAAGTGTCGGGTTGTCATGCTTGCAAAGAACTGTGGACTTGTAATTGTCTTAGACTCATAAAAACTTCAACCAGTGTAGCCCCCAGGGGTCGGGTCATTATGCAATAATGAGCAGGGACTTTGTAGGTATAATCATGTAGATTTGAGCAATGATGTGTAGCCCCCAAGGGCCGGCTCAGTAAGATAATATTGAGCTGGGACTTAATATATACTTCAATGAAAATAACATCATATGATGTAACCCCCATCATGGGACTTGAATCCACGTCCACAGGGTTAAGAGCCTTGTGCTTTACCAACCGAAAGCAAAGGGACCCTTCAATATAATGAATAAAAAGCTTTGTACCTTCAACTGTTGACATGAGCAATTGGTAGCCCCAAGGGCCGACTCATTATAATGTGATGAGTCGGGTCTTCAATAATATGAGCAAAAATTACTTTGCATTAGCCCCCAAGTGTCATGGTGCATGCTTGCAGCGACATGAGACTTGCATATTTGATATAATCTCAACTTAAATAATGTAGCCCCCAAGTGCCGGGTCGTAAGCCTGCAGCGACTCGGGACTATTCCCTCCATTGTAGAATAAATTATACCCACTGATGAAATAATAGCCATTGAGCTGAAGCGACTTTGAAAACCTCAATCACAATATTGGTTATTGATAACCATAATAAAAATCTAGCCATGTTGGCTATTCAAGATAATTTAATCTGGTATAAAAAACCTTATTCATTCAATATCATAATGAAAATTCAGCCAAGTTTGGCTATTTGAATAATATAACCCAATGATTTATAAGCGCATGATTCCAATGGCGCAATCCAAATATATACTGGCGACTTATAGTCCAAAGCCAGGCCGGGTTAACAAACACCGGATAATTTCTCATCATATATTGGCGACTTATCGTCTTAAAGCCAGGCCGGTTTAATAAACACCGGATAATTTATCATCATGCTTTATTCAACCTGTCTCTGCATACAACAAGTTTAAAGTGTCAAGGCGGTTTACCGCCGGACGGGTCATAATGCCCAACATATAACCCAGGTTTATAACCAAGGCTGCACTTAAGAATAATCAATGAAATATATCATACCTGTGACATTGAATCACATCATTGGTTTACCAACTTTTTGTAGTAAGGGTGATAACCCCAATCTTGAGTAATGATGACTCCTTTCATATCATGCGGTTTATGATAAAACCGTACGGGTTGTGATAAACACCGGTTTAACCATATATAATACTGGCGACTCGTAGTCAAACCAGACCGGACTGATAGTCTCCGGATTATGATTTGATCATGTACTGACAACCTGTAATTGAAAGTCAAGCCGGGTTAATGAACACCGGTTTACTCCATAATAAGATGGTAACATAAAATCAAACCGGGCAGATAGTCTCCGGATTAGGATTTGACCGTGTTCCGCCAATTTGTAATTGACAGTTTGAACCGGATTAACAATGTCGGTTTAACAACGCAACAGAAATCTAATAATAGTTATGAAAAATATGGAAGCAAAGGTAATGAGAAAACCATTTGCAAAAAAGAGGCTTTACTGAGCCGATCAGATGGTGTTACCATGGTCGGACACGACCAAGCTCCCAATAAGGTGTAGCCATGGTTCAAGTCAGCCAGGTCCCCAACTGAAACCGTGGCATTATGCCGATCAAGTGGCGTGGCAATGGTTCGGGTTCGACCAAGCCCCCAAGTGACTCTATGGCCTTAGGCCGATCAAGAGGCGTGGATCGGTTCAGACTTGACCATGTCCCCAAGTGATCTGGTGGCTTTCGCCTATCAAAAGGTGTTGCATTGGTTCGGACACGACCAAGCCCCCAAGTGATGTTGTGGCACTAGGCCGATCAAGAGGCGTGACTATGGTTCATATGTGACCACAAGTCCCCAAGTGATGCTGTGGCATTGAGCCGATCAAGAGGCGTGACTATGGTTCAGACATGACCAAGCCCCCAAGTGATCAATAATATGATAAGCCAATAAGGCATGATACCCATGTTTGAACCGCACATCATGGCAGCAGGTCCTCTTTGGCACCTTTTAACTTATTGTAAGAGATAAATCCTTCTTGAACCGGGATTTTGAACCGGATATCGAGAGCTTCAAAGCTTTGTGGGAGACATCTTTCCCTTGAACCGGATTTTAAACCGGAATCTTCATTTTCAGCCGGAAATTTTCTGACGGCCTTTAAACTCGAACTTGCGAGAAGTTAATTCCTTTTTGAACCGGACATTTTTTAAACCGGATTTGAGAGCTTCAGAGCTTTGCAGGAGAACAGATTTCCCTTGAACCGGATTTTAAACCGGAATCCTTTCTGATGACCCGGGACTTCTTCATTGAGCCCGGATTTTGTAACTGTCATATACTTTCTAAGCCGGAAATTTTCTGACAGCCTTTAAGTTTTCATCAATATAACAGGAGCCTCCGGGACCGGGTTATCTTTCCCTCCATCGTCCTAGGGTTCTTAATTTTGCTAAAACTGGCAAGATTTGGTGAGTCATGTCATCGTAGCCCCCGAGTCTCAAAGGTGACTCGAGGAGTTGGCTTGAGACTCTCCATATGTGACCGTGATGTAAACCGGCATAAGTTGTATATCATCGGTGTTGATAGCTCGATGTGAATCCACAGAAGATTGAGGTGACTGCGGCGGGTTATAAATGATCCCGTATGAGCCGCGTCAGCAACTCGGCCAATGGTTCCTTCCAACTGGTGATTTGAAGATAACCAAACTGTAGTGGCAGCGACTTGTGCGCCTGCCCATTGAGCCATCCAGTGCGGGCGGCGGTTGATAGTATATGATGATTTGCCTCCATTTTGTTGAAAGAAAACCGGGCTACCCAAGCTGTGACTTGCTCGTACTCAATAAACAGCTCATGCAGACAGGTGCGGCCAAGTGTGTTGATGTAGACCGGATCGCGAGAGATAGATGGTAAAGACGTCCGCCGTATCAGAGGCGGCACAGACAGATGAGTCGGCCGCGGCGTTGTAAACCGTTCTGCAGAATGGCGGTTTGCATATATATTCATCGAGCTTGATGGCATGGTAAGATACTAGCGCATTCATAATGGTGGCGCGAGTTTATACATCCATGACACAGCCATAGCTTTTGCAGTGAACAATTGTCCTGCATAAACAATATTGCAGACCAAGGCAAAGGTAAAATGTTCTTTGACAAAAATAATATGTGTTAATAAAAAAAAATTAGATGGATATCACCTGATGTGCTAGGCCGGAAATTATCTGCCGTGGAGTTGATGATCACCACAGTGATGCTAAAATTAATCACGGCCGAGTTAACTATAGGAGCAGACAGATGAGTCGGCCCGGCGTTGTAAGCCGGTGCGGCCGAGCAATTTGTCCTCAACGTTGTAAGCCGGCGCGTGAACCGCCGCGGGGGCGGACGGGCGAGTCGTCCGTGGTGTTGTAAGGTGGTACGGACGGGCGAGTTGGCCAGCACGTTGATGTAAACCGGACTACGGGGCGGCGGTTTGTGTTCCGATTTATCAGTGTGATATACGCAGATGCTGGTGTAGAACAGCTAGCGCGCCGTCTGCAGTAGGGCATCACTTTTATAGTGAGCACTTGTCCTGTATAAAAAGATATAGGCAGAGTAATTGTTCTCAAGTAATTTAATATGTGCTGATAAGGTATATAAAAAGATAGCACCTGGTATATTTTATCCGATGAATACAGACGCTGGAGCATGTTGCAGCAACAGTGGCCGTCACGGGGCCTGGAGCCGGGCGGTTTAGAACAGAGCCCCCGGGTCACGGGTCATGTTGACTTTGGGACCTGTGATGTATGATGCATGTCCTCATCCGGTCTGATATTTATCTGTACTAGACCTTCCGTGAGATGTATACTAGTAGTACTTTCCTCCTTCCGATTCGGATGGATGTAGTCATTAAAGACAGAACACGTCTTGATCTAGTATTAGTACTCAAGTAGTATTAGCCCTCTTCCCAAAAAGGAAATAATTGATGTTGGATTTCACGTGACAAAGTACTAGAAGTACTGTAGCGGTTTGACCGAGAGTCCCTGCCATGATCTGCCCGGATGCAGAGAGTCACTTTTTCCCTGATCTTTACGTGCTAACCCTGCGTAGCACCTTCTTCCTTTTTTTTAATTCTTGAGTTAACTTCCGGGAAGATTCCTTGTATGCATATAGCAACCAGATTTGACAAAAGACAAACCGATCCGGCTTCAGGCAATCATCTTGGCAACTCCCGCTTGCGACAGCAGCGACTCGGCGAATCAGATGGAAATAACAGTATTTTGATGATCTTGATCCGTACTGATGAAACCTCCTTTGCACTTGGCTTTTTGCGGCGATGCAACGGAAAGTGATACGGCCACGACGGATCGCCTGGCCGCGTTTGACGGTGCACATAGACGCAATCCGGCTCTTCTCATCTGAAAATTACGAACTTCTCCATCCTTAGAAAGATCCCTCCAAGAACTTAACACCACCGTGCGCAGGCCCCACGGTGGGCGCCAACTGTCGTGGATTTGTCACGGCAGATGTCCTTAGTGTCAGGACTTAGTCGTGAGGCCAACGCATCTATGTGGTAGCTTGAGAGGGGTTGAGCGGAATCGAGAGATGCAACACAAGACAGGTATTTAGACAGCTTCAGGCCCCGGGA